>CM040424.1:149660338-150860338 GCA_022702705.1 Papilionanthe hookeriana x Papilionanthe teres | reverse complement strand
CCACCATTTCTTTCTTGACCTCGTCCCCGACCTCGACCTCGGGTGCGAGTTCTGGAGAAACCATCACCATCTTACCGTAAGGGAGTGGTGAGTAACTATTGAACTAGAACTTCAGGTTCTTCATTGCCTTGAGTTTCTTTTGCTTCGCTTGGTATGACATTTCTGGAGAAGACTGTTTTCTTCGGAGGCGCGTAGTAGGCTGCATCTTCGTGAATTCCAATCTCGTGTATGGAGAACGGTTGCAAATCACCTTTCATACACTGTTCTTCTCCTCCTTCATAATACTTTTATACACTGGTGTAGAGACGACGGTACCATCTGATTTTCATGGTTCCACGGCCGACCCAGTAGAGTGTTGAACGATGTCTCGGAATCAATTATGTGGAATTTTATGGTTTCTTTGCCAAATCACCGATCTTCATTAATAGTGTTATTGATCCAAGAGTTCTTTCTCCTTTTTGATTGAAACCTCTTAGTAACATTTTGTCTACTTCGAGATCCTGGGCATCAATTTCCAAATATGCTAACTTTTGAAGGTTCATTATGTTGATCGATGCTCCCGGATCAACTAACACCCTGGAGAGTGTGAACTTTTCGATACTGACTGAAATGTACAATGGTCGATTGTGATCAGATGTTCTAAGTAGTAGATTATTATCCGTGAAAGTAACACCACACTGTCCTTTTAACGAGCAAACCTCGTCTAAGGAATTACCTACCATTTGAGCTAAGCAAATCTCTGGATCAAGTAAGGCCTTGATCAGGCGTCTTCATCAAACTACGAAACATCTTGGCCACTGCTTCAGTCTTGAAGGGGTATTTTTTTTTCAAAAGTTCCTTCAGGCCACGTGATGAGCAAAGCGGCAGTTGATCGTGCTGCCGTGACGATTCCAGAGTTCTTCTCAAATGCTCGGTTGAGGCTGCTGATAGTTCTGCTGAGGTTGTTCATAAACCTATTGCGGTGGTTGATAACTTGGTTGTGGCCGCTCTGGTTGTATGTGCAATGGTTGCTTACCTTTATCCACTGTCGTGACGATTCCAGAGTTCTTCTCAAATGCTTTCATTAGTTTCTGCTTATCAGTCTTGTCGACGAAACTCAGTTGTTTTGCCTCCTCCTGCAAGCTCCCGGCCTTGCTAAGTAACTTCTCAGAAGTCTTAATTGTGAATCCTTTAAGGAGAAGTGCTATCGGGCCATGGATACTCTTAAGCAGGATACCGACCGCATGCTGTTCCTGAAGCTGTGGTTCACACTTTATACTTAAGTTCCTCCAACGAAATGTGTAATCCACCAAGGTTTCATTCAGTTTCTATTGCTTCACCACTAGATCACTGATGGTGATGTGGTGCTGAGCCCCAGCAAACCACTTAACAAAAAGGCTCTCCAATTCGAAAAGGTCTTGACTGAACCGTTCGGCAATTCTGCATACCAATTGAAGGCAATCCCTGACAAGCTGTTGACGAACTGACGAAATAGCAAAGCATCGCTCTTATCGACATTGCAGCAACTGGCACAAAAATGTGCGACATGCTGCCGGGGGTTTCCCGTACCGTCAAAAGTCTTAAACAGAGGTGATACGAAGCCCTTCGGGTATTGGACTACATCAAATTCTTCAGGGTAAGGTCTACCCGTCTGAATAGATGCTCCACTATTAGAGTGGGCTAAGGCTTCTCGCACTTGTTGTTCCACCATATTCTTAATATCCTTTTTGGGAATCATGCTCTACGCTGAATCCTTCATTGGTTGTTCATCCCGTTGACGGACGTAATTTCTTTTCCTCCATCTGTAATGTGAATGATCTCTGTAGGTGTTTCCTTCTGAGGTTGCGGCTGAATCTGGAGTGTGTCTAAGGCGGCCACCATCTCCTCCATCTTCTTCTCCATTCGGTAGATCGGGTCATCCTTTTCTCGCAGACGTATTCTCAGTGCTTCTGGATCATCTCCTTCCAAAGTTGACGGAGCTTCCTGTAGAGCTGACGATGCTCGGGTCTCAACCATGTTGATCTCGGCAAACTCTTCATCCTTGAACTCTGACGAATCCACTTCATTTCTCAGTCCTTCTTTTCTTTCTCTTGCCAACTGTTGGATGTCAGTTCTTAGCTTCCCTATGGCAGCCTCCAGTGGTCTTTTCCAAACGGTCTCGCGGTTGTCAGGTGACGACTGTTGAACTTCATCTTCAGGAGTTTCTTTTAGAGCCGCAGCACTTTCCTCAGATTTGGGCTCTCTAACAAGACTTCTCTTTCCAGAGCGCTCTGTCAGTAGCGGTTCAGCAATAACAGGTTGCCACACCATCCTTCTTGCAGTAAGTGGCCTAGGACTGGATGGTCTGTCGGCTGTACGTCAGTAGGTGGTGTGCTCCCTAATATGGTGACCTGATACAACAACTGGAGAACTTCTCTCGTTAGCTCGCACCTTCTTCCTTGTTCTTTCTGTGGCAGTGACGGGGTTTGCTCGTGTTCTGAGGTGAGATCTAACTGGTACACATCCCATCCTTATCAGAATCTCTGACACGGGGCAACCCTCCTTCCTGGCTAACTTCTCCATTACTGCTCGCAATCAGGTAAGTAGCGTAGTCTTGATCTTCTTCCTCTTACAATCACTATAGTATGCAGGCAAAGGTAACGCAGTAGCAATCCTTCGAGCATCTTCCTTATTAGAAGCAACAGAGAGAGGGTGGAACCTACTCCCCTCCAACAGCGGTGAGATCTCAGGCAGTTCTTCTTCTTCTTCAGGAATCTCTTCCAGAAATGTGGCTTCAGCGGCTTTGGTCTTTTTTATCTTGGTGATTTTACTGTTCTTATTCCTTCTTTGCGTCCAGGTTAACAGTGCAAATCTTGAACTGGACGCTATCTCAAAGACAGACGGTATCGCAGAAAAATCTGAACCCTTTACAGTAACAGGCTCATCACTGACTTGGACTTCCTTCCCTTTCAGTTTGGTGGGAGCTGGGGTAGGTGCAGTGATGACCAGACTGGTGGGGGTAGAGATGACAGTCCTGGGGGTAGCGGCTAACCTCGTATGAACAGCAGTGCTTCTTTCAATTGGGACCCTTCATAGGGGGGAAACTCTTGAGTCAACTTCAGTCTGCGAACGTAATGTCCGTATTGATCGCATCGTCAGGCAGCTCGTCCTTGCAGACAGCTAAGTCCATCTCGTTGGTGAAGGAGACAATCAGCTTCGGTATAGACAACTTCTGCAGAGTAGATTCTGAGCATCAGTTCCAAATTATGCTTCCTTTCGTCACAGAACTTTCCAGGATGAAAAAGAATTCTCTGAAAAAGAGTCCGAACACATCTCCATTTATCTTTTTCTTAGTTTTCTTAAAGTATTTCAGATTCTTGTTTTATTCGTGTATTTGTGGTTTAGCAGAAGGTTCGTTTATTAAAGGGTTTATTTATTAGAAGGTTTGTTCATTAGGAACGAAACAATTAAAAGGGGAAAGGTTATAGGAAAGGTAAGGGATCCAATCGAGAAACTGGAAAGGAAGAGAAAGTCTCACAAGACTTCTTAACCCGAGGGATCGCTCCTAAGCTAACACCTATTTGGGGTCCACCCCGCCTCGGAGAGGCAAAAGGATTCCGTAACCTCTCTGTTTAGGGGTGTCTAAACAATGGCTCCAAAATCAAAGAGAGTTGACTATACCCTTTCAAGACAGAAATGAATGTGGTATGCCAACAGAAAGAATGGTAGTTTGGTCCACTAGAGGCATGGACTCACTACCAATTTATGAAAGCAAAACCATCTGATCAAAATGGAGAGATGAACTTTTCCCCAGCGGAGTCACCAGAAATTGTGAGCATATTTTTAGTTTATGTGTTTTGAAAAAGGGGGTCGCCTACAGAAGTTGTCAGCGAATTTTAGAATTTAAATTTAATTTAAATATATATATATAATTTAGAAAGTAGCATTTGATTTTGAAAATAATTTTAAGTTTAAAAATTTTAAGATATGAAATCAAACTAATCTCACATCCCGAATAATTTATATAAACGAGCACCGCAACACAAACCGTGTATCTATCTCGAGGAATAGATGAACCGCTTGATAATGGGACTCGATTAAAGGAACTAAAAGATTTGTGACATCCGTTTGGTATGCGAACCAATTTTATAAGCCGACAAGTTCCCCTGCTTAATATAAAGGAATTAAGCAGAGTTTATATTACATGGGTTCTTAAAGTTCCCTATGAGGGAAAGCCCTTATAGTTAATTACATCTTAAATGACGGGAATCACTTAAGAAAACTCTCGATAATGATCAGTGGTTTTGCTCTCAAGAATTTCAAAGTTTTAAGTTTCAAAGGATTGAATTTTGGAAATTTCAATAGGGAGTGGATCAAATTTGGAACAATTTATTTTGGGAATTCAATGGAAGAGAAGTAGGGGAAGTCACGGACCCGAAGCGAACTTCGGTGACTTCCCAACAATCCTATTGTTTGGCTTCAATTTGATAGAATTATTTAATGTTTCAATCCTGCTAATTTTAGTTAATTAGGACTTATATTTTTATGACATAATCATACAAATAGCCTCAAAGATGTGAGGGTTTATATCGTACCGAACAACTACCTCAGAGTCCTAAGACTGGTTAGGACTTAATTTGCATAACATGATCATGCAAATTCCCAACGAAAAGCTGAGGATTTATGTTGCATTATGCAAACTACCTCGAAATCCTATGGCTTGGTTATTTAATTCTATGAAAGGTTTTGCTGAAGTAGACAAAGGTTTTACTGATGAAGATGGCCGTGCTACCAACTATGCTCCAAGCTTCTTGTCGTTGAAGAGGTTTAGTTTTAGAAGGTGACAATCAAGAGATGAGAAAAGTGTTTTGGTTTAGAAAGGTTTAAAATTGAGATGGCTTAATGTTTTAATTAAAACAAATCTTAAAGTTGATTAGGCAGAACCGATTCAGTCCCACGATTCTGTAATCCCGACACCGCTATTTTCATCGGATTCACTTAGTCCAAATGAATTTGCTAAACTCAATTGAATGAGTTCCACACTTTTATTTAGACCATGGGAAATCTTGTTAGCAACACATGGGTTACATCATCCGAGGGATTCCAGATCATCCAACGAGAATTTTTAATTTTAGTTGTAATTGCAGTTTTGTTTTTGTTGGTGATTAAATTTTGAGTTGTTTAAACATGCTGGGTTCAATCCTTTTTATGCATTTGTAAGTACAAGAAAGTAAGACATTTAATAAATCGCAGAATGTGAATTTCAATAAACTTAAATGCATACCTGGTGGGCATTCCCGTCATTTTCACCTGCACTTAAAACACATGTCAAGGCGTTTATATGCAGCAAATACCTAGGTAAAGCTAAGGGAAGATTCTGGTTGTCTACCAAAATCCTAATCCTATAGCTAGTCAATTCCTATGACGTCTAGGTTTTTGTGTTTTGTTAAGGATGTTTTCTTCACCAAATGACAATGAAGTCCCACTGTTCTTTTAAAACATCCCATCAAGTTAGAGAAGTGCTCGGAACTGAATTCTGGACATCTTCTTAAACATTTTAAGGATTACTTTAAGTTCAGTTAGCTTCATTGTGGTGATGAATCACTCATCCAGGTTACTCTTGCTCAGTAAATTAGGATGTTTGATTATCCTTGTGAGTAAGGTGACATTTCATTTGATGTTTCATTTAAGAGTTATAATAATGAAAGCCTTTAGGGGAAAGTTAGTTTATTAAGGGGTTTTAACCATTCTTAGTTTAAAGTGATTTAGTTATGATTAATCTTCTTTTCTTTTTTTAAATTATTTTTAAGTTTGGAATAGTGTTCAAGTTGTTCAATTCAATTAAGTTTTATTATTTTAAATAATCTTAACATTTCAGATTGATCTTTTAAATGTCTTAAATTTATTTTTAATTTAAGTTTCAAGCATCCTCGGATTAGTTTTAATGTCTTGAAGTATTCCATTTTAGTCTTAATGTTTTGAATTTATTTTAATTTAAGTTTTGGATAATTTCAAACTAATTTCCTTTAGTGTTTTCTTTCTTTTTAATTTAATTATAAGATTTTTCCAAAAATTATTCCTTTCTTAAAATATTAATTTCAATCATCATTTTAAAGTTCCATTAATTTATACTTAAATAATCCTTGATTAAATTTTTGATTAAGGGATTTAATTTAGAGGATTAGAATTTTCTTATATTACACCCATTTTAATCTTTAATCTTCCAAGCTTTAATTAATCTTCCAAATGTTTTGTAATTTAATTAGTGTTTGTTTTTTTTTAAGGTGGTTTAATGAGTTTCTACCACTTAAATTTCCTATGTTTCAATCATCCAAAATAAAGCTAGGATCAAAGATTTACCCTTTCCCTTTGATTAAGCCTAAATTTTAATTAAGGTTAAAATCCTTTAATCACCTTAATGCACTCTTAAGCTTATTCATCTCATAATTCATCAAATTAAGCTTAAATGAACTTAAAATTTTTATGTCACCTCAATCAGATGTCAATTAAGATATTAGAGGAGAAAATGTGATTTTTCAATTTTTAATTTAATTAATAATAATTTTAAGGGAAAATAAGGATTTTCAATGAAAATTTCATGACATGCCAAGAGAAAATTTCTATCATTAGGAAAATTATGGAAGGTTCCTATTGACTAGAGGATCACTTTGACCAATTTTGGTGATTTTTTGAATTTTATTTTATTTATTATAATTATTTTAAATTTTGGAGTTTTAATTAATTATAAAATAAATTAGAGTGGAAAAAAAGGGTTTTATATTTTTCTTAAATCTCTCTGATCCCTAGGAACTCGAGAGAAAAAAATTTTATATTTTCTGATTTTTCTTTAAATTTTTAGAATTATTTTAGTGAAAAGGCTAAAAAATCCATTTTTAATATTAAAAACTACCCTAAGCCTTTAAAATTCAAAATCTTTACTTAGAGACTTGGGAAAAAATTTTGGTTGGTTCCTAAGTAATTAGGGGACTAAATATGACATTTTTATGAATTTTAATATTTTTATGATTTTTATTATTTTTTAATTATTAAAATATTAAAAGTTAGGTTAAAAATGAAGTTTTTTAGAAAAAAATCCAATTTTAAGTTTCTTAGACTCCTCTAATATCAGAGAAGCCTCATAATAAATTTGGTGAAATTTTGAAATGTATTTTGAGTTTTATGAATTTTTTAAGTTTAAATTTAACTATGGTATTTAGAAAATCCACTTAATGGGTTAAACCATTTTTAATTAACTTCAAACTTTTTATGGGGCTTCCTCTGACCCTAAAGATCAGTGGAGAATTGATTTTAAGTTATTTTGATTTTTATTTTTCTTTAGTTAATTCAAAGTTGGTTTTAGATTAAGAAAGCCACTAGGATTATTTATAATGTTTTGGTTCATGCTATAATTATCCTTAGTTCCTCTAGTCATATTGAACCTTTCCTAATTTTCCTAGAATTTTTCAAATAGTATTCTAATTATTGGAATTAAAATACCAAAACAGGCATAAAAAATTAAAAAATAGATAACTTGCCATAGACTTAGCCTCTGGCCTTAAAAAATTCAAGGAATGTTCCCAAGATCAGAGGCTACAAAAGCCCTATGGTCTCATGCCATGGTGAATTGTGTTTATGAGTGGAGAATTAAAATACTCATGTTATTGTTTAATTAATTAAAAATTAAATACTTAACAAAATAGATCAATTCTTTTTCAACATTGTTCTCCTCTATTCACTGAGCAAGAGGGTATTTTTCTTTTAATTTTTTGATTTTTCTACACAAAGTTATGAAATTTCAAAGTTCTGGGGATTTAATTAAGTCAAAAAGGGGATAATTTCCTACTTAAGTGACGTGGCGCCACGACAACCTATGATGGCTCTGAAGCTCCATGCGTCTCCTTCTTAATCGGCACCGCCATCCACCTCGGCGCCACGCGGCTCCGCGGTCTCGTCCCGTCTCCCGATCCGGCGTGATCTGAGCCATCCATCCATTACACGCGCGATCCAACGGCTGCTGGTCATCGTCCCCAACTGGTGTGAGCCGAGCACCGTCCACCTTCTAGCCCTAAAATCTCACTCGATGCTCAACCAGATCGAGTGTGGTTTCTTCCTACATGGTCGTCTAGACTAGAGCTACACATCTATATGGCTAATTCACATTGAAATCAAATAAAACAAAATGGAGAATCACTGGGAGCTCGAGAGCAAGAGGAGTCTCCATAACTTGGTCCAAGAGGTGAAGCCTCGATTGGATGTGCTCAGCACGCTCTTTGGAGTCCTAAGAGCCTACAGATTGAGCCTCGAGCGCTGGAGAAATTCCTAGCTCTCTAGCCGATAGATGAAATGGTTGGCCTGGTGAGGGGAATTTCACTGGGGAGCTTCTTCTCTACCTCTGGAGAAGGTGTGGGAGGTGTTAATTGCAGTTTAGTGGAGTTTCAAGGGTTGTCCTATTTCTGGCCTGATTTTCGACTGAGAAATTGGGCTCAACCAGTGGGGATCAGGGCAGGAGAATAGTGGGGTTCTTCTTTCCTAGGCTGGGAGAAGCTTTTGGGAGAGAATTGTGGAGGTTTTGTTGAGAAAAATTTCAACACCTTTCTCATGGCCGAGAAGAGGTGTTTAAATGGTCAGGGCCATTCAGCTGGGCTTGGGTTCAATTGAGGGGTTAATTTTGTTCCTTAGGTGGAATGCAGAGAGGCTCCAAGGTTTAATTTCACTGAGGTGGATAGTTAGAGAGATTTGGGTGAGCTTAGCCTAGTGGTGGCTCTCAGTTTTGACTCCCTCCCGTAACTAGGCCGGTCGGCAAGGACAGGGGAGCTGGCCCCACTTCAGGTGAGTCAGGTAGGAGGTTTAATGGTGATTAATCAGTTATTGAAGGATTTGGGGTGACGCAAAAGGAGATTTATCCACTTAAGGGAAGATATCCCTTAAAATGGGGGACCCTTGGTCCACGGCTCACTTAGCTTGGGCTCGGGTGGTTCCTAGGGTTCAAATGGTGGCTGTGAAAAGGTTGGTTTAACCACATTTGGTTTAATTTGGTTAGGTTAGGTCATGGGTTCAATTTGGTCCATTTGGGTTTAGGTTGGTCTAACTTGGGTTTAAGTTTGATTTAGGTCCAAATGTCTTGAGCAACATTGTAGAAATGATTGCCATGAAGAAGTTTCATGAAGACATGGAAGGGTTTTGAGTTCAATTGCAAGGTCAATTAGGTGGATTTTAGGATTTTGGTTAATTTTAGGATTTTGGTTAAGTTGGGTCCAAGTTGGGTTAAGGTGGGGTTTAGACCCAATTGAAAGTTTCAAATGGTCTAGGGGAATTTATTGAAGAGTTCCCAACATCAATTGGGAATAAATTTTAGGATTAGGTTAATTAATTTGGTAGATTTAGGGCATAGATTCAATTTGGGTCAAAATGGGGTAACCTTGGTTTTCAAATGGATTTGGGTTAAGCTTAGGCTTAAATTGGGACAATTAAAGGTTGCATGGGTTTCATAGGAGTGTCATGGAAGGTTTAGGATTGAAATTTGGAAGGAACAAAGTTGACATTAGGTTAATTGGGGGATTTGGATTAAATAGGAAAAATTGGGGTTTTGAATTTCAAATGGAATTGAACTCAAATGTGAACTAATTTGGACTTGGATTTAGTTTAAATTGGCATTGAGGATGTTGAATTAAAGTTTAGAATTTAAATTGGGCAAGATTGAGGTCAAATGGGTTGATTTAGTTTGACATTGGGTCCAATTAAGTTAAAAATGGGTCAAATTATGTGTTTAGATAAAATTAGGTCAAATTGACAAAGTTGGCCTATGGTGTAGTTAGAAAAAATGACATTGGAAATATTTGTGATTTTCTGGAATTTTTTGGGAATTTTTGGAATTTTTGGATTTTTGGGCCAAAAAGGGTATTTAGGGAATTAAGAGGTTATTTGGAGGGTATTGGGGTACTTTAGTGGATTTAAGAGGTGGAAATTGTTTTAAAATGATTTTTTTGTTTTTTAGGAATTTTGGGTAATTTGTGGGAAATTTTGGAGAGTTTTGTAGTTGTAGGGGCAATTAAGGTAATTTTAGGTAGGCTTAAGAACCCAATGTCAAAAGCAGAAATTTTGAGCAAAATGGAATTTGGGTATGGTAGGGAGGGTGGAAAAGCTTAGAGTGTGCCATGGACCAAGAAGGTGTTCATTTTTGAACATCTCATAGGTTGTTCCTAACCCTCTTAGCCAAGGGCTAGGGGTTTGGGCTTTAGCCACATGAGTGCTCCAATGAACCAGGAGTCAAGATTGGGTAGAGATCGTTCAGGGTTTAGGATGGGTGTGAGAGTGCAGTGTGTACAAACCAGACCTCACCAAGACCAAGCCACCTAGGGAAGTCCTAAGGCTTGAACATCCTATAGGAATTCATCCATGTTTTCCTGCACATTGTTCCCAACCTTTCAAGTGATTTGGAGGTTGATGACCATCTATGTAGGATTGCAAAGAGAATCAAGACTTGGTTTAAATTTCTAAAAGGTGGGTTCCATCTCTAGTCCCCTAGGATAGTCAAGGAGAAGTCCTATGGCTAGATCCTAAGCACTAAGAGGAAAGCAAAGACCTCACCAAAAATGAGGTCAACAATGTTTATTAAAATGATGCTTTTACAATGTTAGTAAATCTAGTTGCTGCTGTTTCAATGAAGATAGAACAGTTTGGGATGAATTTTTCTCAGCCAAATCCCATGATTGAAGAAAATTCATTAGGCCAAATGGTTGATTCTTATCCTTCACCAGAAAATGTGAATGTTATAAGCAAGCCTAATAACCCATATTCCAATTATTATAACCCAGGTTGGAAGAATCATCCAAATTTTAACTGGAATACCAATAATCAGGGTAGTATTAATCAACAATGGGAGAACCACCAAGTAAACCCATTGGGGAACTAGAACAACCAAAGAAATAATAATAATAGATTAACTTATCCTCCAGGTTATAACAATACTTTATAATTAAATCAGAAGAAGTTGTCGATTGAAGAAGTGGTGTCACATATTGGAAATCAAATTCAAATTCAAGGAGCAACCATCAGAAACATTGAAAATCAATTGGGACAAATTGCAAATGCCATAAGTAATAGATCCCAAGGAATGCTTCTAAGTAATACTGAAGTGAACCCAAGAGAAAAGAATAAAGAGTAAGTAAAAGCAATTCAACTGAGAAGTGGAAGAGAATTGGAAGAAAGAGTTCAGAAAGAAATTGAAGTAGAGAAATAAGAGATTGAAGAACCAAAAGAGGACACTCCAAAAGGTTTGGAAAGACCTATTTCTCCTCCTAAGGTTGATTTAGAAAAACCACCACCACCTCCATTTCCACAGAGACTTCGTCAATTAAAGTTGGATAAGCAATTTTCAAAATTCTTGGAGATATTTAAGAAGCTTACCATTAATATTCCATTAGCTGATGCCCTAGAACAAATTCCAAGCTATGCAAAATTTATGAAGCATATTCTTAACAAGAATAGGAAGTTTGAAGATAATGAGACTGTTGCACTTAGTGAGGAGTGCAGTGCAATAATTCAGAAAAAGCTTCCTGAAAAACTTAAAGATCCTGGTAGTTTCACAATTTCATGTGCAATCCGAGATAGATTCTATGGAAAAGCTTTATGTGATTTGGTTGCAAGCATTAACCTTATGCCTCTATCAATATTCAAAAGAATAGGACTAGGAGAAATAACCCCAACTAATGTAACTCTGCAATTAGCGGATCGTTCGATCACATATCCTAAGGGAGTTATAGAATATTTTTTGGTTAAATTAAATCAATTTATTTTTGTTGTGGATGTCATTTTGTTAGATATGGAGGAAGATAAAGAGATACCCATAGCTTTGGGGAGACCATTCCTAGCTACAGGCCGAGCCATGATAGATGTGCAAAAAGGGGAATTAACGATGAGGTTTAATGATCAGACTGTTACATTCAATTCTTCAAAATCGATGAAATATCCTGCTAGAGGTAAACAAGATGAATGTTATAGGATGGATGTTATCAAATATTTGACTGAATGTCATTTCAAGTCAACTTATGAAGAGAAATCTGAAAGAGAAGAATTGGAACATAAGCAAGAAGAGGAGTTACTTCATTCTGAAGATTTTCAAGATGAAGATTTAAATTATGTTCATGAAAATTTTGAGTTGTTGGATATGACTGAAAAAGATGAATATTATGGTCCATCAATTGAAAAACCTCTCGAACTTGAGTTAATAATGCTTCCTGATCATTTGAAGTATGTTTTTCTAGGTGAGTCCTCAACCTTGCCTGTTATAATTTCATCTCAATTATCTGAAAAGGAAGAAGATAGTTTGCTTGAATTTTTGAAGAAGCACAAGAAAGCTTTTGGACGAACAATTGCTGATATTAAAAGAATCAGTCGTTCAATTTGTATGCACATAATTCTTATGGAAGATAATTGCAAACCGCGGGCTGATCCCCAAAGGAGATTAAATCCTATCATGAAAGACGTTAAAAAAGAAATTTTAAAGTGGTTGGATGTTGGAATTATCTACCCTATTTCAGATAGTGCATGGGTTAGTCTTATTTAATGTGTTCCTAAGAAAGGTGGAGTGACTGTAACTGTTAATGAAAAGAATGAAATGATACCAACAAGACAAGTTACAAGGTGGCTAATATGCATTGATTATAGAAAATTAAATCTTGCCACAAGGAAAGATCATTTTCCACTCCCATTTCTGGATCAAATGTTGGATAGACTTGCTGGGCATAAATACTTTTGTTTTCTGGATGGATATACTGGTTACCACCAAATCCAAATTGCTCCTGAGGATCAAGAGAAAACTACGTTTACCAGTCCTTATGGTATGTTCGCTTTTAGAGGAATGCCCTTTAGTTTATGTAATGCCCACATTTCAGAGATGTATGATGGCTATTTTTTGTGATTTGATTGAAAAAGGGATTGATGCTTTTATGGATGACTTTTCAGTGTTTGGAATTTCGTTTGAATCATGTTTGGAAAATTTATCAAATGTTTTAAAACACTGTGAAGAAACTAATTTGGTCCTTAACTGGGAAAATGTCAATTTATGGTAGCAGGACGAATTGTTTTGGGACATTGAATTTCAGAAAAAGGTTTGGAGGTAGATCCTGCAAAAATTCAAGTTATATCTAATTTACCTTACCCAACCAATATAAAGGGAATTAGAAGTTTTTTGGGACAAAGTGGATTCTACAGGCGTTACATCAAAGACTTTTCAAAGATTACAAAACTTTTATGTCGTTTACTGGAAAAGGATGCGATTTTTAATTTTGATGATGATTGTCTTAAAGCCTTTGAAACATTAAAAGAAAAATTAATCCCTGCACCTGTAATAATTTCACCAAATTGGAAAAAACCTTTTGAATTAATGTGTGATGCTAGTGATTATGCTATTGATACTATTTTGGGTCAGAAATATGATAAAATTTTTAAAGTTATTTACTATGATAGTAAAACTCTTAATGAAGCTCAAATTAATTATACTACTACTGAAAAAGAGTTATTAGATATAGTATTTTCCTTTGATAAATTTCGATCATATTTAATTGGAACTAAATGTGTTGTGCATACTGATCCACCTTAAAATTATATAGAATATTATATCAATTTTTATTAATATTTTAAAGATGTTATGCTTTAATAAAAGGTAATTTTTTATGTTTTTGGTTGCAGGAATAACAAAATGAGTTTATGAAGAAAAAGAGTAAAAAAGGGGCAAAATGAGCCAAAATGAGGAAAAATGGAAAAAGGCTGATTCTGGCACCTAGGCGCCAGGACAACAGATTTATTCTAGAGAATTCTTGGACAATTATTGGACAGTTATTGACGGTACCTGACCAATCTAGAAGCCTCTGGACAATTTCCCACATGTTATAAACAAGATTCAATGAATATAGACACGGGAGAGCAATTATTCAACGAAGAGGTGCGACCTCAATGTGAAGGGGTACGTCCATTTGCGCGGTGATCCTGGCGCCCTTGGCTCCACAGTTATTTTCTAGAATATTCATTAAATGTGGACAAATTTTGAGGAGGTGTCTTAAGAAACCCTTGATCACTTCTGGAGATCTATAAATAGGGGACCATTCTACCGCAAAAGAGAGAAGAAAAGGAGAGAAGAGTTAATAATGATAAGTTAAGAGAGTTTAGTAATTAAATAAAGTGATCTTTTTTTATTTTAGTGAAAGATTAGTGTGTATTTGTTGACCTCACTTTTGGTTGAGGTCTAGTCTTTCTTTAGAATAGCCTAGGGTCTAGCCATAGGACTCTCCTGGTCACTTTCTTAGAAGACTAGTCTTGGAACCCTTCTCTTTAGAAATAAAAACTCTTCTTTTACTTCACTAGGAGTTTTCATATGCTTATGGCCTAACCTCCATCCTCTGGAAGGAAGAGACTAAGCAAAAGAAAGCCTAGGGGAAGTCTTCTATAGGTGGTCAAACCTTAGGATTTACCCTGAGGGAGGTCTGGAGTTCACCACTCACACACTTCACACTCACAACACACACACACTGCACATCCTACTTTGATCCCCTAAACTCTTTGGATACTCATGTAAGTGGTTCTCCCCAGCTCTTAGCATAAGGCTAGAGGTTTGGTTAGTATGAACACATAGAGGACAAAATGGGGGTGACCTTTGGTCCATGGCTCAATTTAAACCATTTCCTAACATTCACCCCAAACCATGCTCAATTTTTTCAAAATTTCAATTTTTGACCCTTTGCCCCCTAAATGCCCCTAAAACTACCCAAAATTTCTCAAGTTTACCAAAATTCCCAAAAATCATTCCAAATCACTCCACATCACCCAATTTGATAAAAATTACCCAAAATTACCAAAATTCTCAAAATATCCCCAAAATGACCCAAATGCCCCTCCTAGCCCAAAATCCAAAAAATTCTAAAAATTCCAAAAAAATTTCAAAATGTCCCAAATATTCCCAATTTTATTTCTTCCAACTACCACATAACCCAATTTGATCAAAAGCCCCAAATTGATTCATTTAACCCAAAAGTACCCAAATCAAACCCAATCTAGACCCAATTGACCCCAATTTTGCCCAATTTCCATTCCAAACTAAAATTCAACATCCCCAATACCAATCTAAACCAAAATCAAGTCCAATTTGACCCACATTTGAGTCCAATTTTGATCCAAACCAAAAATCCCCAAATTTGTTTAAGTGACCCAAAGTCCTTAAATTGATCCAATGTCCCCCAATTTCACCCCAATTTCAATCCTAAACTCTTTATAACACTTACCCAAACTTGATTGAACCATCAATTGTCCCCAATTTTAGCTCAAGTCTCACCCAAGCACATCTTAAAGCAAAACCCCCAATTTTGACTCAATGACACATGCCCTAAATCCACCAAATTGACTCCCCAAACCTTCTTAAAACCATTCTAAGTCTTCATGAAAAATCTTTATAACAATCATATTTACAATATTGCTCAAGACACTTGGGCTTGATTCAAGCGCAAACCCAAGTTAGCCTAACTTGAACCGAATGACCCAAATGAATCCATGACCCAAAGTGACCAAATCAAACCTAATTTGACCAAATTGGCTCCACCACATCCACCAACTGAATCCTAAGGACCACCCTAGATCCACCACAACCACCAAATGAACCCTAGGGACCACCCTAGATCCACCTAACCCAAACTAATGAGTCATGGACCAAATGATCCCCAAATTAAGGGATTTACTTCCTTAAGTGCCTTAAACACCTTGGATCCTTACCATAATTTCTCCCTGAGCTTTAATTACTGCCCTTGATGGCCTGGCTGACCTGACCACTGGTTGACCTGACCCATGGCCAGCTCCCCTATCCTTGCCGGCCTGCCTAGTCATCAGAGGGAGTCAAAACCAAGAGCCACCTCCAAGCTCCACACACCTAAAATTCACCAGGTGTCCACCTCATTGGAACCTCTCTAAACTCCACCTAGGCAGTGGAATCCACCCCTCAACTGGCCCTGAGCTCCACCAGACGGCCATGGCTATTAAAGCCACCCTTCACGGTCGAAAACAGGTGTTGAAACTTTTCTCCATAAAACTCCCCCAAATTGCTCCCAGAGCTAATTTCACTCAAGAGAAGAAGCTTCCCACTATCCTTCTGCCCTGAATCCCCCTCACTAAGCTCAATTTCTCAGTTGAAATTCTAGCCAAAAATAGGACACTCCTGGAAACTCCACCAAAACCAAATTGCTTGCACCCACACCATCTCTACACTAAGAGAAGAAGTTCCCCAGTGGAAGCCCCCTCACCAGGCCATCCAATCTCTCTAGTCGTCAAAGCTTGAAGTTGGCTCTGATTGATTTCATACATAGGCATTTCACCATAGCTAGGGGCTTCATCCATGAGATCCTTAGACTCTAAGAACATGTCGAGCATCTCTGATTGAAGATTCACTTATCAGAGCAAAGGTATTGAACCTCTCCTCTTCCCGACCTTCCATGGATTCTCCATTTTATTTAGCTTGATTTTAATTCATGTTAGCCTTATGGTTATGTTGGTCGTGCTTAAACGAGCATGTAGGAAGAAATCATGCTCTATTTTATTAAGTATCGAGCGAGAAATTAGGGTTTTAGTGTGGACGGTCACGGGTTCACACCAGGTGAGTACAATGAAAGGCAGTCGTTCGATTGCGCGTGTATCAGATGGAGGGCCAGGATTGCGCCGGACAAAAGAACTAAACATAAAGCGCAGGCTGACGTAGAACGCGGCACCGAATGGGAGAGCGCCGCATGGTCTTTCGATCCACCGTAGGATGTCGTGGCACCAACGTGGTTAAGTAGAAAAATATGGATTTTCTGAATTAATTAAATACGAGAAACTTTAAAAATTCATATATTGGCCTAGAAAAATCAGAAAAATAAAAGAAAAATACCCTCTTGCTCAGTGAACAGAGAAGACTAATGTGGAAATGGTTTGAAAAATTTTTAATATATATTTTATTTTTAATACTTTAAACACTGATTTCAATATTTTAATTGTCCATTTTGTTTAGTGTATCACCATGGCATGAAATTAGGACCATTTGTAGCCTCCCCCCCCCCCCCATGGGACATCTTTTGAGGACTTTTCCAAGTCCAGAGGAGATTTCCATGGGGAGTTATGAATTTTCCAAATTAATATACCTGATTTCATACATTAAATATAATAATTAATATAATGATTATAGAAATCCCAAAAAATTATGGTAGGTTGCTTATAACAAAAGGACCATAGGATAATTATTTCATGGGCTAAAAACTTAAAAAAAAACTTTGTTGGTCACTTAAGTGAAATCAGTATTTTAATTAATTGGGACAATATAAAATTCAAAAAAATATAAAAATTGCTCTCCACTGTGCTCTAGGGACAGAAGAACTCCCCTAGAAATTTTGAAATCATTGTGAATTAATTTGATGGGACAAATGAATTTTTTAAGTTCAATGGCAATTTTTGTACTTAAATGATTTTTTAAAATTAAAAATATACTTCAAAATTTCACAAGAATGGTTTTCGGAGTTCTTTGTAATCAGAGGGATTTTTCAAAATTAAAATCACAATTTTTTTAAAAACTTGATTTTTCAACATATTTTAATATTTAAATAATTAAAAAAATCAAAAAATCACAAAAATAATGAAATTCATGAAAATATTTTAAATTGTTTCATAAGCACTTAGGAACGATTGGGATATTTTTCCTTGCTGTAAAAATAAAGATATTAATTTTCTAAGGCTCAAAGTAATTTTTAAATACTTAAAAATGGAATTTCTTCACTTTCCAATAAAATAATTCTAAAAATTAAAAGAAAAATCTGAAAAATATAAAATTTGTTCCTCTGGGTTCTTCAACCTTAGATAGACTTAAAAAAAATATGAAATGGAATTTTCAAGTTCTGAAATATTTTAAAATTAATTAAACTTCCAAAACTCAAAATAATTCTAATAATTAAAATAAACTTCAAAAAATCATGAAAAATTGTCCAAATGGCTCTCTAGTCTAGGGCTACCTCAAATAAAAATTTTAAGGTCAGATGTTTTGTTTTAACAAAGTTATTGAGTTTTCATCGAAAATCCCTATTTTGCATTAAAATAAATATATAAATTAAATTAAACTCTGAAAAATCACATTTTCTCCTCAGATGTTTTAATTAATTCATTAAGAAGGAAAGATAAAAATTTCAAATTCATTTGAACTAAATCTAATGAATTATGAAGTGATAAGGCCTTAGGGGCAAAGTGGTAATTTTAATTAGCCTTAATTTAATATTTTGGCCCAACCAAAGGGTAAAAAAGGGAAATCAATAATCCTTAATGACTTATTGAATGATTGAAACACTAAAGGGATAAACAGTATAAACTCACTTCAATTTTTTCATATTAAAATTAAATATTCTTAATCATTTGATTTGGAAGATAATTAAGCAAAATGATCCTTAAGGTTAGGGGTTAATTTTGGAAGATAGCAATCCATTGATCTTCACCCCTATTGGATAATTAAATGATAACTCAATGTTTTGATAGAGATCAAAATTCATAAAATTTAACTCATTTAAGAAAATACAAATTCACCCACTAAACCTTAAGGGCTTAGTAGTGAACTAGGTTTGATCAAATCTTTCAAAATTGGTTTAGAAAAGCAAAAATCAAATTAAAATACTTGAAAACACTATAAGCCCAATTATAAAAATGATTGGTTAACTTTCTCAAAACAAACCAAAGCTTTGCCTCTAAGGGCTCACCCACATAATTTCTAAATGAAATAAAAAATGATAATTACTACTTTCTTTGGATTAATCAAGCATCATTTCACTGAGCAAGAAGGTAAGAAATAAGTGAATCACTTACTAATTATGATACATCCAAAATGACCTCAAGGAAGCTCAAAAGGATTTGTGAAATGTTCAGGTCTTCTTTTAGATCTCTTTTCACAAGTTCTCCAGACACTGTTGACCTCATTTTTGATGAGGTCTTCCCTTCTTCTTTTTAGTGCTTAGGATCTAGCCTTAGGCTTTTCCTTTGACTATCTTAGAGGACTAGAATTGGGACCCGCCTTTTAGAAATTCAAACCACTTCTAAACTCCCCGCAAACTCCACAAACTTGACTATAGACCCCTAATCACCTAGAGGGTTGAAATCAAATGTAGAAGTTTAAAGGATGAGTTCCTATAGGACTCTTTGGCCTTAGGATCGCTACCAGGTGGCCTGGTGCGGTGAAGGGGCGACTTACACTACACTTACACACTACATTTCCACACACTTCCTAATACCACACCCATACCCAACTTAACCTCCCGACTCATGTAGGTGATTCACATGGATGGTCCTCAACCCCTAAGCCCTTGGTCAAGAGGGTTAGGAACAACATAGTGAATGCCTCAAATGAGTCCTTTCATGGCTCATATGGGCTTGAAATGGCTTCATGGCTCAACCAAAATGATTTCATTCTA
Organism: Papilionanthe hookeriana x Papilionanthe teres; assembly: GCA_022702705.1. Lineage (NCBI taxonomy): Eukaryota > Viridiplantae > Streptophyta > Magnoliopsida > Asparagales > Orchidaceae > Papilionanthe > Papilionanthe hookeriana x Papilionanthe teres. The sequence goes on along the minus strand of CM040424.1, from coordinate 150,840,923 downwards.
CTTAAATTCACCCAATCTTTAATTTCCCAAATTTTCAGTTTTTGACCCCCGGGACCCTACACCTACTAAACCTACCCAAAACCCTTGAAATTACCCAAATTTTTGCAAAATTTCCAAATTACCCAAAATTTTTCAAAATCACTCTCAAACATCTCCACATCACTCAAATTGATCATCCATACCCAAAAATACCAAAAATTCCAAAAATACCTCCCAATACCCTCCAAATACCCAAAATACCCTTCTTGGCCTAAAAATCCAAAAATTCAGAAAATTCCCAGAAAATTTCAGAAAATCCTAAATATTCCCAATTTCATTTTGTCCAACTACACCATGGGCCAATTTTGTCAATTTACCCTACTTTTGTCAAAACCCCCAATTTCACCCATTTTAACCCAAAGTGAACCCAATGTCAAACCAAACCTATCCAATTGACCCAAATTCTGGTCCAATTCAATTCTAAACTTCAATTCAACACTCTCAATACCAATCTAAACCAAATCCAAGTCCAATTTGATTGACATTTGGATCCAATCTCACTTTTGGCCTTAAAGCCCGATTTAGACCCATGACCCAAACTTAACCCAAACTCACCCAATTCAACTCCAATTAACCTCAAATCTTTTCTAAATCTTCCTTAACATTCCCACAAACAAAACCCTAACATGATTTGCCCAAAATTTGAACCCAAACCCCACTCAAACTCAACCCGAGGTTAAAAGGCCCATTTTTGACCTAAGCCCAGACCTAACCCAAATTCAACCCAATTCAAATCCAAATCACCCCCAATTTGTTTCAAATCACTCATGACACATCCATGAGCTAAACCCAACAATTATTTGGCCCAACCTCTTTACAAAATTCCCATCCATAAATTCATTTTTAAACTTAAGGGCCCATTCCTTAAACCATTTTAAAAGCCCACCTCCACCAAATCCAAAACCCCAAAAATTCTTCCAAAGCCCATATGACATTTCCCCTCATCATACTTTCAATTAAAATCATCCCTAAGTCCTAAACCAATGATCAAATATTTCTAAATGAGGCTTCATCCAAATTTCCACCAAATTATCCAAAATCCTTAAAATCCTTTTTTATGAAATTGACCAAACTTTTTGCCAAGCCAAAGGTGAGCCATGAAGCCATGTATGAGCCACATGTGAGCCATGAGAGCTTTGGACACTCCACCATGCCATATTGGGTAAGAAGAGTGGGGGCTTTCCTTAATCCCTAAAGCTCATTAGCCTTAATCATGTTTCACCTAAACTTAAATTTAATCCAAATATATTTGAATGGAGACTTCTCCATGCCAAACCAGCTGATCCCTTTGATCCCCCACAGCATCCAAAGCCACCTTGGGTGGTACACCTAGCCCAAATGAGTTGGTTGACCCATTTAGGTCCAAAACTAGCCATGCCCCATTCTACTTTGGATCAAAGCCTTTACACATGTCCATGGCCAATTGATTGCACAAACCTCCGACCACCGAACCACCTGACCAAGATGGTGACCATTGCCGGGCCGGCCGGCCACCCGGCCGCCGGAAAACACCATGGCCGAGAGCTCACATGTGAGCCAACATTGAAATTCTCACTTGCTGAGCTGCCCCATGCCTAGTGGTCACCATGGCTGTTCTTCTCCTCACCGGAAGCAGTCGATCCCAAGCCCTAACTCCCCACGGGAGGCCCCCCAGCCAGCTCTATTTAAACTCCACCCCTCTCGGCCATGAAGGGAAGAAGCATAAACCTTGCCAAAACTCTGCCAAAATTGTTCTAGACCCTCTTCCACCCTTAGAGCACTTGATCCCCAGTGAAATTCCCCTGCCATTTCTCCTGCGAAAGCTCGATTTCGAGTTGAAATTCCACCCAAAACCAGGACACTTCTCCACGGTGAGCCAATTCCCAAATTGATTGGCTCTACACCTTCACTGGACCAAGAGAAGGTGTCCACCATCAAAAGCCCCATCTCCGGACCACCCGGTTGCTCCGGCCTCCAAGCTTTGTGATCGGGCTTGGTCGAAATCATATCCGGACAATTCACTGGACCGGGAGACTTCATCCGGAGCTTGCCGGGACCCAATCGAAGGTGCAACAACTCTCGGATTGAAGCCACACTTCTACGAGCCAAGGTATGAGCTAACTCTCCATCCCAAGCTTCGAAGATTCTCCATTTCAAATGCCTTAGTTTCGATGCATGTTAGCCGTATAGATGTGTTCGTCTCTTCAAGACGAATCCATAGAGCATAAGAACATGAAAATCCATTGAGAATCGAGTGAGATCTTAGGGATTTAGTGTGGACGGCTCTCGGGTGAGAACACTTGGGGACGATGAACGGATGCCGTCCATTCAATACACGCGCGGACGGACGGCTCAGATGGCGTCGGACCAGGAGACGGTACGAGAACCGCGGAGCCCGGACCGCTGACTCGAGTGGCGGCGTCGAATGGGAGCACGCCGCGTGGCCTTTCGGAGCTGCTGAGGATGCGTTAGCGCTGACTCGGATAAGTAGAAAATTAGGGATTTTTTGATTTATTTAATTCCCTAAACTTCAAAAATTCATATCTCTGTGTAGAAAAATTAGAAAAATAAAATAAAAATACCCTCTTGCTCAGTGAAGAGAGGAGAATAATGTGGAAAAAAAATCACTTAATTTCATCAAATATTTTATTTTTTATGATTTATTTACTCTCTGAATTGTTTTAATTCTCCATGCATGCATACAATTCACCATGGCATGAGACCATAGGGCTTTTGAAGCCTCAGAGGCCATCTCTATGAAGAGTTCTTGATTTTTCAAGTTCAGGTCACTGTTTTGAGTATTTTAATTCCAGTAAATAGCATGTTGTGAAATAAATTCTAGGAAAATTTGGTGATGTTCCTTATGACCAGAGAACCACTAGGAAAAATAGATTTTGGCTTAGTTCATTCAAAACAACCCTAATTGGCTTAAACACCCAAAATAGGTCTTTAATTAATTAGAGTTAACCAGGCATCAAATTGACTTGAAATCAATTCTCCACTGACCTTTAGGATCAGAGGAATCCACCATAAAAATTTGAGGTCAATTGGACTTGGTTAGCCCCACTAATTGGGTTGATTAAGTCACTTAGCCATTTTAAACTTTAAAAATTCATAACTTTTAAAATACCTTTTAAAAATCTATCAAATTGGTTTTGGAGCCTCTCTGATATCAGGGGAATCTAAGAAAATTAAAATTTCAATTTTCTAAAAAAGTTGATTTTTAATAATATTTTAATATTTTTAATAATTAAAAAATAATAAAAATCACAAAAATAATAAAATTCACCAAAATGTCACATTTTGAATTTTAATCACTTAGGAACAAATCCCACATTTTTCTTAGGTCTATTTAGTGAGATATTGAATTTTAAAGCCCTAGGGTAATTTTAAAATTAAAAAATTTATTTTCTAGCATTTTCACTAAAATAATTATAATAAATCATAGAAAAATCAGAAAATTGCTAAATTTGCTTCTCTGGTTTCCTTGATATCAGAGAGATTTTTGAAAAATATAAAACCCATTTTTCAACATTTATTTTATTTTTAAATTAATTAACACTCCAAAACTCAAAATAATTATAATAAAAATAATATAATTCAAAAAATCACCAAAATTGGTCCAAGTGCTTCTCTGGTCATTAGAAATGTCCCCTAATTTTCTTAAGGACAGAAACTTTCCCTTGGTCATGTTATTAAATTTTCCTTGAAAATCTCTATTTTCCACCAAAAATAATTATATAAATAAATTAAATACAGAAAAATCATATTTTCTCCTCTCATGTCTTTATTGACATATGAGTGAAGTCACATAAAAATTTCAAGTTCATTTGGGTTCAATTTAGTGAGTTATGAAATTATTAAGCTTAAAGGGTAAAATGGTAATTAAAATCTTTAATCCTTAATTAAAACTTTAGGTTTAATAAAAAATCAACAAGTAAAATATTTAATCTTAATCTGGTTTGGATGATTGAAATTTAAATAATTAAAGGGTAGAAACCCATTAAATAATTTTAAAATGATTAAACTTTAATTAAATAATAGATTAAATTTGGAGGAATAATAAATTGGAATTATTAAAATAAGGGATATTTATTAGGAAGAGATTTATTCTTTAATTTAAAAATCCCTAAACTAATTATATCATTAATACTCAATTTTTAATTAAAATGATAACTCAAATTTAAAATATTAAAAGACTTAATTAAATTATTAAACTCTTTTGAAATTTCAATTAAAATTAAAAATAAAGTAAATTAAAGATAAATTAAAATTAAATTAAATTAAAATTAAATTAAATTAAAATTAAATTAAATTAAATTAAATTAAAACAAATTAAATTAAATTAAACTAAATTAAAATTAAATTAAATTAAATCAAATTAAACAATCAAATTAAATTAAATTAAATTAAATTAAATTAAATTAAATAATTAAATTAAATAATTAAATTAAATTAAATTAAATTAAAAAAAATTAAATCAAATTAAATTAAATTAAATTAAATTAAATAAATTAAATTAAATTAAATAATTAAATTAAATTAAATTAAATTAAATCAAATTAAATTAAAATTAAATCAAATCAAATTAATTAAACACCAAATCAAATTAAATTGAACTATGTTAAACTAAATTAAAACTCAATTAAATTAAGTTGAATTAAATATAACATCACCTAAGACATAAAGAATTCAAAATAAATGTAAAGCAACTTGAACACTATTCCAAATTTAAACCCTTTAACTTAAATCAAATCATTTGAATACTAATTTACCCTTGAAAGCTTTGATTATTATAACTCCTAAATGGAACATCAAATTAAGTGTTACCTCACTCATAGGATATTCAAATGTCCTAGTTCACTGAGCAAGTTAACAAGACTTGAAAACCTCGGACGATCGATTCATTTATATAATTAAATTCATTTGGACTTAAAACGATCCTGGAAATATTGAAAAGATGTTTAAGATTCTTCTTAAGTACTTCCTCAATATGATAGGATATTTATAAGAACAATTGGACTTAATTGTCCTTTGATGAAGAAAATCGTCCTCAAACAAAAACACAAAGAACCTAGACGTCATAGGAGTTGACTAGCTATAGGAATAGGAATTTGGTAGAAAACCATAACCTTTCCCCTAGCTTTACCTAGGAACTTGCTTAAATATTCTAATTGTGTTTTAAGTGCGGCTTGGGATGACGGGAAGACCCTCCAGGGTACGCTTTTATTTTATTGCAATTTACTTTCTTGCAATTTACTTTCTTGCAATTTACTTTATTGCAAATGCATTTTACTTTTCTTGCATGATAAAATAAGCGTTGCATGAAAACCCACACCTTTAGGATAGTCCCTAAAACTGAAACCAAAACTAAGTTAAAAGTCATTGCAAGATAAAATTCACCGCCACAACATTTCAAAATATAAAACAACTCAAAATTTAATCACAAACAGAACACAAAACTACAATTGCAACTAAATTAAAACGCCTCGTTGGATGATGCGGAATACCTCGGATGATGTAACCTACGTGTTGCTAACGGGATTTCCCACGGTCTAAATGAAAGTGTGGAACTCGATCGGTTGAGTTTAGCAAATTCATCTGGACTAAGTGAATCCGATAAAAATAATGATGCCGGAAGGATGGAACCGTGGGATCTTAACCGGTGTCGTTATAATCAACTTTAAGATTTGTTTTAATTAAAACACAAAAAAAAAACACTTGGAAATTAAGACTTCTCTAAACCAAAACACTTCTCTCATCCCCTGATTTATGATTTCTAAAACTAAACCTCTGCAACAACAAGGAGCTCGGAGCATGGTGGGCAGCACGGCCATCGTCGTCAGCAAAACTTGAACCTACTTCGACAAGACCTTCTTAGAATTAAAACAACAAAGCCATAGGACTTCGAGGTAGCTTGCACTAGTGCAACATAAATCCTCGACTCTTCGTTAGGCATTTGCATTACAAATTAAGCCCTAACCGGTCTTAGGATTCCGAGGTAGTCGTCCGATACGATATAAACCCTCACATCTTCTAGAGTTTATTTGGTTGATTTTATCATACAAATATAAGCCCTAATTAATTAAAATTGGCAAGATTGAAATACTAAATAAACATTAGGACTTTCCTAAATTCAAGCCAAACAATAGGATAGTCGGGAAATTGCCGAAGTTCACTTCGAATCAGTGATTTCTCCTACCTTTCTTCCTTTGGATTCACAAAACAAAATGTTCCAAATTTGATCCATTCCCTATTGAAATTCCAAAATTCAATCTTTGAAAACCTTAAACTTTGAAATTCTTGAGAGCAGAATTATTGGTTATTATCGAGAGTTTTCTTAGGTGATTCCCGTCACTTAAGATGTAATTAACTATAGGGGCTTGCCCTTATAGGGAATTTTAAAGAACCCGAGTAATATAAACCCCGCTTAATTCATTTATATTAAGCGGGGAATTTGTCGGCTTATAAAATTGGTTCGCAGACCAAACGGATGTCACAAAACTTCTAGTTTATTTGATCGAGCCCCACCCTCGAAGCAATGTATCTATCCTTAGGGATAGATACACGGTTTATGTTGCGGTGCTCGTTTATATAAACTATTTGGGATGTGAGATCGGTTTAATCTCATATCTTAAAACTTTCAAATTTAAAATTATTTTCAAAGTCAAATACTACTTTCTAAATTATATATATATTTAAATCAAATTTAAAATTTAAATTCGCCGACAACTTCGTTAGGCGCCCCCTTTTCAAAATATCACACAACCTAAAAATAGTGCCGACAAATTTCGGCGACTCCGTCTGGGATGGATTCCTCTCTCCATTATAATCGAATAATTACGCTTTCGAAATCGGTAGTGTATCCATGTCCCTAATGGATCAAACTACCCTTCTTTCCGTTGGAATACTATGTTCATTTCTATCTTGAACAAGTATAGCCAACATTTTCTCGGATTTAGGAGCCATTGTTTAGACACCCCTAAACGGAGAGGTTCCGAGATCCTTTTACCTCATTTCGAGGTGGGGTGGACCCCGATAGGTGTTAGTTTAGGAATGATCCTTCGAGTCGAGAAGTCTTGCTTAAGACTTTCTTTCCCTTTCCAACTCGAATCGGATTCCTTACCTTCTCTACACCTTTGAACATTCCGTTCTAAATAAACAAACCCTCTAATAAGTGATTCTTTTAACAAATGATTCTTTTTTATAAATACATGAACAAAGAATGAGTTCGGACTCTTTTAATTCCTTTCTTTTCGTCCCGAAGAAAAGAAGCATAACTCGGGACCGACAACCAGAATCTACCCTGCGAAATGGAAGCCCCGAAGCGATTTTCTCCTTCACCAACGGACTGGACTTCGCATGTCTATAAGGATGAGCTGCCCGACAATGGGGTCATCCAATTTGGACGAGGATTTGAAAACACGAACGTCAAGGTCACCGACGTCTCCCTCTTTGCACCGACAAACAAGGTATCCGAAGCCGAGGAGCCACCGCTCGAGTTCAATCTTAGGTCGACCCAAGAGTTTCCTCCCTGCAAAGGGTCCCGACTAGGAGGAGTACTGCCGTCCGCAGGAGGACTGTTCTTACTACCCCCACTGGTCTAGTTGTTTCTGCACCTACCCCGACTTCTGCCAAATCAAAGGGGAAAGAAATCCAGAACTATGGTAAACCTGTTACCGTGGAGGGTACAGATCTTCCTGTAAGACCTTCTGTCTTTGAAATCGGGTCCAGTTCAAAGATTCCGTCGCTGACAAAGACCCAAAGAAGAAATAGAAATAGAAGGATCGCCGTGGAAGCCGGAGCTGCCGAGATTGCCTTCCTGGAGGAAATTCCAGAGTTGCCAGAATATACACCGTTACCAGAATATACACCACTGCCTGACTACATACCACTTTTGGGAGGAAGCAGGTTCCATCCCCTCTCCGCCGCAGGGGATGAGGAGAATGTTCGCAAGATTGCTGCCACATTACCTCGGCCCGCATACTACAACGATAGCCGCAAGAAAAGAACTAGAACTACGCCGTTTGCTCGACTGCAAACTTTGGTAGAAAAGCTAGCAAAGAAGGAAAACTGCCCCGTGTCGGAAATTCTACGAAGGATAGGGTGGGTGCCGGTCAAATCCCGTCTTGGGCCTCGAGTAGAACCCGCCGTCATGATAGAAAAGCCAAGCAAGAGAATGAAGGCTAGCCCGCCTGTCGTAGTATCAGGATTACAGATTAGGGAGGATACCACCTTCCAGCATTTGGCCAACAGACCATCTGGTCCCAGACCTTCTGCTGCTAGAAGGATGGTGTGGCGTCCCACTACGGGGCAGTTGAGATTGAAACAGCAGCCCGAGAAAGAAAGTCTCGCCAGGAGGCTGGAATCTGAAGAAAGTGCTACTGCGATGAAGGGGACTCATGAAAAAAGGACCCGACAACCATCGCATGACAACCACAAAGATACACAGAAAGCTCCGCTAGAAGATGCCATGGAAAAGTTGAGAACCGACATCCGACGGTTGGCAAAAGAAAGAGAAGAAAAGTTCGGAGATGAGATCGACTCATCGGAATTCATGGACAACGAATATGCAGAAATCAACATGGTTGAGACACGAGCTTCATCATCTTCTCAAGGTGCTCCTGCAGCTCAAATGGCGAAGAGGATGGAAGAGATGGCCGTAGCTCTGGCCACTCTCCAGAGTCAAGTACAACCACATAGAGAGACACCCCAAGAAGTCATTCACATCGTAGACGGAGGAAAGGAGATTACATCCGTCAATGGGGATGACCAGCTGAAAAGGGTACGAGCACAAAGTATGATCCCCGAAAAGGATATCAAGAACTTGGTAGAACAGCAGGTGCGAGAAGCCTTAGCACAATCGAAGAACGGGACATCTATTCGGACGGGTAGACCTTACCCAGAAGAATTCGACGCTGTCCAATACCCGAAAGGCTTCGTACCACCTCTGTTTAAGACCTTCGACGGAACCGGGAACCCCCGACAGCATGTTGCACACTTTCGTGCCAGTTGTTGCAATGCCGGCGGGAGCGATGCGCTACTCTTCCGACAGTTCGTTAGCAATCCGTCGGGAATCGCCTTCGGCCGGTATGCGGAATTACCCAACGGTTACGTGAAGACATTCTCGGAGCTAGAGAGCCTCTTCATTAAGCGATTTGTCGGAGCTCGGCACCACATCACTATAGGTGATTTAGTGGTAGAGAAACGAAGGCCGAATGAAACTCTAGTGGATTACATACTTCGATGGAGAAATTTAAGCATGAAGTGTGAACCACAACTGCAAGAACAACATGCAGTCGGCATCTTGCTTAAAAGCATTCACGGTCCGATAGCACTTCTCCTCAAGGGATTCACTATTAAGACTTTTGAAAAGTTGTTAAGCAAGGCCGGAAGCTTGCAAGAAGAGGCGAAGCAATTAAGTTTTGCCGACAAGACGGACAAGCAGAAGCCGGTGAAGACCTTCGAAAAGAAATCCGGGATCGTTGCAGCAGTTGACAAAGGCAAACAACCGATGCAAATACCACCAGAACGGCCGCAACAACCACAACAAAATTACCAGCAACCCCGGTCCAGCTATCAGTCGTCTCCGCGAGTATGAACAACCGTCTCGTCCACAACGTACATTGAGGGAGCTTCGAGCGAGAGAATATCCGTTCAAGAATGAAGCGATACCAAAGATGTTCCGTAGTTTAATGAAAACTCCAGATTTCCGACTGCCGAGCCCAAAAGACCGGAGGAAGTCAACAAGAAAGGTGATCCCAACTTTTGCCCCTACCACCGGATGCTTGGGCACAAGATAGAAGATTGCATTACCTTCAAAAGTTGGCTCAATGACAACCTTCGGAAAGGGAATATAACGATCCCGAAGGAGTAAATGAAGGAACCCCAGAAAGGAGGTTCCGTCAATGTTATCTCAACTGATCCCATCATTCCGATAGATCCCTACACGACTTACGATGGATGGACTACCGCCTGGACGAGGTCTTCGAAGAAGATTTTAGACAACATCCGAACCGCTTCGGTGCGAGCTTCAATTCAGAGTTCGAGACCTGTTAAGCCGGTACTATCACTTGCGATAGAAGAACCACCTCAACAGGATACAATCGAAGAGAAGAAGAAAATTGACGAAGAAGAGGGGACTGAGATTCCTAAGGCTAGACTAGGGGCTGCTTATCCTAGGATAGTTGTTTCCGATTCGGGGGAGAAATCCCTCGAACCTCTGATTTTGTATGATTATCTCGCTCACTTCGGTGGGATCATATAATGATAAGGGTGATGGCGTTGGCTACGTTTTGACTGTTTCTAACGATTACGTAACTAGCGACAATCCGGGCGTCGATTTCGATACCAACAACAATTCTCAAATCATACAAGATCTCGACGATCAAAATGATGAAGAAGACATCCATCAAGGAGGCTACGAGAGTTCAACAAGCAACGGATCTATCTGTGAGTTTCGAGGAGCTCCAGTTACGATAGAGTTAGAGCCTTCAGATTTTGAAGATAATCCAGGAGAGCCAGTCATCCCGATTCAGGAGGAAACACCGGCAAACTCAACACTAGATTCAGAAGAAATTACAGAAGTCAACTTAAGAAGTGGAAGAGTTCTACCTCCGAGAATGGGTCCAAAAGACAAAGGAAAGCAGTGTGGTTGTTCAAGAAGAACCAACCCCGAGCAGAAGAAATACCCATTCGAGAAGAAGCCGAGACGCATGGAAACAAAGTGGACTACAACGTGCTAGCCCATCTTAGGAAACTACCGGCCAAACCGAGCATTTGCGATGCTCTCATCTTATCAAAGGAGATGAGGGAAGCTCGATCGAGGCCTTACTTGATCCGGAAATTTGCTTAGCACAAATGGCCGGAGATTCCTTAGATGAGGTTTGCTCGTTAAAGGAACGACGAGGTATTACCTTCACGGACAATGACCTACTACTTGGGACGCGAGATCACAACCGACCGTTGTACATTTCGAGTTACAATTGGGAAGTTTACGCTCTCCGCAGTATTGGTGGATCCGGGAGCATCAATCAATATAATGAGTCTTCGAACACTAGCATACTTGGAAATTGATGCTCGTGAGCTCGAGGCCGACAAAATGTTGTTAAGAGGATTCAACCGTGAAAGGAGAAAGAGCCCTCGGGTCGATAACGCTATCGATGAAAACCGGTGACTTAGCAAAGACAACCGCAAAATTTCATATAATCGATTCGAAACGTCGTTCAATGCTCTATCGGGCCGACCATGGATACATGAAAACAGGATGGTACCATCATCTCCGCATCGATGCATCGAAGTATTACGATGGAGGGGAACAGAGTGCATCAAAGGCGACTTACAACCATTCTCCGTACATGAGATTGGAATCCATAAAGACGCGACTTATTATGCACCGCCAAAGAAAACAATCTTCTCCGGAGATACCGTAACAAATGAAGCAAAGAAAGTTCGGGACAACGAAGAACCCGAAGTTCTAGTCCAACGATCACTCACCACTCTCTTCCGGCGAGATGGTGAAGGTTTCTCCACAACTCGCATCCGAGGTCGAGGCCGGGGACGAGGCCGTGGTAGAGACACTAGGACAATTGGACGGAGGAAACCAGCCATCAATGTTGATTGGGAAGATAGTTCGAAGAGGAAAAAGAAATCAAGCAAGAAGCAGCAACAATAAGTCGAAAGAAGCCGCAATACAAGATCTCCCTCGAAGATGAAAAGAACGAAGAATACAAATCAATGTACGAGAAGATTAACCACTACGTACATACTATGACCCTAACTCCGATCCATTCTAATAAGATCGAGGGTATGGAGGTCAAAGAGGTACGTAGTGACGGTGCAAAGCCGATCAAATTCTACCGTGGTGCTTCTTCCTCCAAAGCGAAAATAATGTACAATTCGAAGATGTCACTTCATCAGAATTAATGGAATTACCTTTTGAGTGGTACTCTCCCTGTGTTCAAAATTTAATTCAACGTGGTTTCTTACCTCGACAATGGACAAAAGGCCAATCACAACATTTTGAAAAGTTATGGAATAACTCCGGCCGTCCACCCAATTCAAAGTATGGACTCGGATTCGGCACAGTAGGGTCAGTTGACGATACTGAATTTTGCTTGGTTATCACTTGTGAACCTAAGGAAAATTGCATGGAAACTACAGACGAACTCGAAGATTTACAAATTGGAGACGCTCCACCGAATTCGAAGAAGAAATTAAATCCACAATAGATGAGTTAATGGAAGTTAACTTAGGTACTAGCGAAGAGCCTAGACCTACCTTTGTTAGCTCCTTACTCAACAAAGAAGACTCCGAAGAAATAATCGAGTTATTAATGGAATTTAAAGACTCGTTTTGCTTGGAGCTACGATGAAATGCCGGGATTAGCTCCGGAGGTTGCGATCCATAAGCTAGGAGTGGATCCTACTGTTCCGGTCGGACAAGGTCCCGGAAGAATGCGTCTAGAAATCGAACAACAAGTTATAGCCGAAGTTAAAAAGCTAATAAATGCTAAATTTGTCCGTGAAGAACAATACCCGACTCGGTTAGCCAATGTGGTGCCGATCGAAAGAAGAATGGTCGGATCGGAATTTGTGTGGACTTCGGAGATTTAAACAAGGCATGTCCAAAAGATGAATTCCCTCTACCGATTCCAGAGCCGATGATCGATATTGCTTCGACACATGAAATATTCTCGTTTATGGATGGATCTTCGGGATATAACCGGATAAAAATGGCTCCGGAAGATGAAAAGCTTACGAGCATTCGAACGCCGATCGGAGTATTTTGCTACACGGTGATGCCATTCGGACCGAAGAACGCGGGAGCAACCTACCAAAGAGCAATGACAAGAATTTTTGATGATCTCATCCACAATCAAGTCGAATGCTACGTGGACGATGTCGTCATCAAAAGCAAAGTAAAGGAAAACCACTCGTATGATTTGAGAATTGTTTTCGAACGATTAAGACAATTTAACCTTAAGATGAATCCCTTAAAATGCGCCTTCGGCGTCACCTCCGGGAAATTCTTAGGATTCGTTGTCCGACATCGTGGAATTGAAATCGATCCGGAGAAGATTAAAGCTATCTTAGAAATGCCGCCTCCCAAAACCTTAAAACAATTACGATCTTTTCAAGGGAAGCCGGCATATCTTCGATGCTTTATCTCAAACTCGTCGGATAGGTGTCGGCCTTTCTCGGCACTAGTTAAAAAGGACGCCAAATTTATTTGGGAAGAGAAATGTCGAAGGCCTTCGAAGACATTAAACAATATTTAATGACACCTCCTGTCTTAGCAGCCCCAGGTCTCGGTGTAGACCGCCGATACTTTACACCGCGGCTTTAGACGACTCTCTCGGAGCCTCGTTAGCCTGGTCGATGATGAGGGTAAAGAAAACGCTCTTTACTACTTAAGCCGTCGTTTACTTCCGACGGAAGTAAGGTATCCCGCAATTGAAAAGCATTGTTTAGCCCTGATCTTCGCCGCTCAAAAGCTTAGGCACTACATGCTTTCTCATAAGGTCAACCTAATCTCGAAGTTTAATCCATTGCAATACTTGATGACTCGTCCAACACTTTCCGGCAGACTTGCCAGATGGTCAATGATATTATTGCAATTCGATATAACTTTCGTGCCTCCGCGTGCCGTGAAGGGACAAGTCTTAGCGGACTTTCTCGCAGAGACACCCTTTGCCGGCAGAATCTCCTCTCAATGATGATTTGCCAGATGAACAAATAATGAACCTAGAAGACCTTAATGATCGACGTTGGGAATTATATTTCGACGGAGCATCTTCAGCACACAAAGACGAAGAATCACAAGTGATAGCGCCCGGTAAGGCAGGAATCGGGCTAATCTTTATAACACCGGAGCGGGGATGTTAAGATACTCCTACCACTTGACGGAACCGTGTACAAACAACGAAACGAATACGAAGCCCTCATAACGGGATTGGAATTAACTATTCAAATGGGGATAACGGACATCAACATCTACGGGGATTCACGGTTAATCATTCAACAGATTGCCGGACAATACGAATTTTTAAACCAAGACTCGAACAATACTTCCAGGTATGTCATACAAATTGTTGGAACGGATTCCAAATGTAACGATCTACAAAATTCCAAGAAAAGAAAATGCTCTAGCAGATGCTTTAGCCCGTCTCGCAAAAGAATTTGCTCGTTTGCAAGATGAATCGATGGAAGTGTCGGTTCACGGACGTCGGGTCCTATCACGGCTTGACATAGACATGATACACAAATCGAAAAGAAAAAGAATCAGTTACGAAGACAGTGACGTAAAACACAAAAGATTGGCGACGACCATTAATGAACTACCCGCAAACAGGAAAGCTACCGGACGATAGGTCGCTAGCCCATCGGATCAAGAAAAGAACTCCGTCCTACGCATTAATAAACAACACATTATACGAAGGTCTTTTGATCAAATGTGGCTAAGATGCCTAAGCGGGTCCGAGGCCCGTGAAATTGTTAAGGAGGTGCATTCGGGACTCGTGGCGCTCACCGGTCGGGTCCAAAGATGAAAATGAAAATTAAAAGACTAGGGTACTACCGGCCCTCGATGATGACCGACCGCATGAAAATCACCAAGAGCCGTCACCAATGCCAAGTGCACGGAGTGGTTCTACACCAACCCCCAAATGTGCTACATCCGACAATCGCGTCGTGGCCATTTGAATGTTGGGGCACAGATATAGTGGGTCCGATAGAACCACCATCTTCAAAAGGACATCGCTTCATTCTTGCGGCTACAGATTACTTTTCCAAGTGGGCGAAGCGGTTCCACTTAGAGAAGTGAAAGCACACCACGTGCTGCTGCTTTTCAAGAACCAAGTTGTCTACCGTTTCGGAGTGCCGCGCAGGATCATCTCGGATAATGGGTCAGCATTCGGAAGCACACAAATCAACAATTTTGTCGGGAGACACGGAATCGACCGGCGATACTCGACAATTTACTACCCAAGAGCAAACGGTCTCGCCGAGGCTTTTAATAAAACTCTCGTTCAAATCTTAAAGAAAACCCCGGATGATAATAAGAGAAATTGGCACGAGAAATTGTTAGAAGCCTTATGGGCCTACCGGACAACCTTCGGAACTCCTACTCAAGCTACACCTTACGCTCCGGTGTATGGGTCCGAGGCGAGTGTTACCTTTAGAGGTTCGGCCTCCTTCACTCGTAATTGCGAGTTGCAAACAAGATCACGACGAAGAAAACGCCAGATTACGACTCGAAGAATTAGAAAGCTTGGAAGGGAAAAGACTTGCAGCGCAACAGAATTTAGAACTATACCAAGCTAAGATGGTTTAAGCCCATGACAAACTGGTCCGCCCGAGAACCTTCAAAGTTGGTGACTTAGTTCTCGTTCTCAAGAGACCTATTCTTGCACACCGCAAGATAGGAGGAAAATTTGAACCCACTTGGGAAGGACCGTTTGTGGTTGAAGCAAGTATACTCGGGAGGTTCCTACCGGCTAGTGAATTGCCGGGGAGAACGACATATGCTTCCGATCAACGGACGATACTTGAAAAAGTATTACGCTACCTGATGTTTCGAAGGAATGAAATCTTCATCCCTAAGAAACACGGGCGAAGTAATTACTTATGATTGGGTCCGAACCAAAAAAAAAAATAATAATAATAATAAAATGTGCTAAGATAAATAAAATCATGATAATTAAGTTTTCCTTGTTTTCTTCTTCAAATCAAAATCTCTTCCCTCATCTTATCCTACTTCATTCCTGTTAAATTTCAAAATATAAGAATAATAAAAAAAATATATCTTTAATAAACATTTTCTTAATGTTCTTGTTCTTAGTACAGCCCTTGATCCTTTTCCTTGTCTTTTCGCAGGGAAATGTCGAACGGGCGGTTGGTCTTGAACTTTAAGAATGGCGTAAGCCTTGCACTCGATGAAAAGAGGGTGAAAGATGGAGCGATAATCGAGATTGACTCGCATTTCGCACCAGCGAGCCTACGATACGAGGAAAGTGACTGGGTCCCGGTTAACCGAGAAGAACTACCCGGCGAGACAAGTGATGAAAGTGGGTGGCCCAAGCCACCAATCCAACAACAAGAAAAGAAAGGCAAATACCGAAGAAGACAAGAAAATGAAGTCCGTAATCACTACAACGGAGGGCGAGCTTGTCGGCGCCGCGCCCGCGAGATTCAAGAAGTTCGGAGGGCTACTCTCACGCCCACGCAACGAAGGAATAAGAATCGTCGTATCCGTAAGATGTTAACAAAACTAGCCGCGGACCGGCGCGACGAGACAATTGTCGATGCCGGCACATACACTTCAAGGACACCGGTTCACCGGGAACTCGAAGAAAGGAGGCCAGCTCCTAGAATAACGAAAGAACCGGGGAAATCTCCGGAAGATCGAAGAAAGAAGGCTACCACGCCACCGGACAGAACCACCAAGCAGTGCATGACCTTGTTGCGGAGCAACCCCGGGGGATGTCCCGACAGGCATCATCCCTGAGGAGCCGAGGTATGCAGGGGAACGTGAAGGGATTGAACCATATATCCCACAATATGTCACAAGGCCTCGCCATCTGCAGATCATTCCGGAATATGAGCTGGAGAGGATGCAAAATGTTGAAAAGAAAACTTTCGAATACTTCGAGAGAATTAAAGGAAGAAGAATCAACATACTAGAAGGCCTCGAGCTACACACCGACGTATTCTCAGAGTATGAACAACAAGCAAATCGTGGACCGTATCCGGGATCCGAAGAGAATGGGCCGAGCGAGTCGCCCGAGGGAAAACACATACTCGGAACCCCGGAGATGGATGCCGGGGAAAGGAAGAATCACAATACAATGCGGATGCTCGCTACAACTTTGCTCGAAGACGAAAGGGAAACCCATCGGGGATACTCCGTCATGGGCAAGTAGATCCGATGCCATTAGTCATCAAGAGAATGGTAAAAAGATTGATAACATGGAGGGTACCGCCAGCAGATTGCATACCCAATAGCTCGCATTATCAATATCTACAAACAAGGTGATCGCATACCCCCACATATTGATCACCACGACTTCGTCGGACCTTTACGCACGCTCTCTTTCCCGAATGAGTGTAACATCATGTTCGGATCCGACCTCCGGATAGCGAGCCCGGGTGAGTTCCGAGGGCCGATAAAGATACCTTTACCGGTGGGTTCCGTCATGATACCGCAAGGTAACGGAGCGAGATATAGCAAAGCATTGCATACCAGGAGTGCCGGTGGAGCGAATCTCGCTACCTTCGGGAGAATGGACGACAAGAAAATACCTTACCATTTCCAACCGGACCCGTAGCCGGAGAACCTCCGGCCTTACGAGCTGTGAGTTACATGGGAAATATCACACCTCCAACGCACATCCAGCCGGCATCCTTGCCAAGGATGGCTTGGAAGGTGATGTTATTGACCATGTAACCCACTATTCAGACATGGATTTTTTGACAGATGCTTCTTTTGATGGATCAACAAAGATCATACACAGTCCGTTTTGAGTCTACATGGATTGTATGAAATATATTCCAGATCGAGTTGTACGACATATTTTCAACATGATTGGAATGAAAGTGACCATGTCACATTTTTGGCCTTCACTTCTTTTGTGCAAATAGATTGGGAAACGCCATTAAAGTTAAATGAACTTCGAACAAAGAACAGAAAAGAAATAAAACAAAGAAAAAGAGAATAAAAGAAAACTTTCTAATAAAAAAAAAAAAAAAATCTGAAAAATGACAAATACCAAATTCACATGAACGTTAAATAAACGATAAAATAAAATAAATCATTAAAAGATAAACGAAATCAACACAAATCTCAAATTCAATCTTTCCAGATTCTAAATCTCTATCAAATCTCAAATCCGATCTTCTAAATTTCAAATCAAATCCTCAATCAAATTTCAAATCCACTCTCGATCAAATTTCAAATTTGATCTTTCCAAATTTCAAATCAAATCCTCAATCAAATTTCAAATCCACTCTCGATCAAATTTCAAATTTGATCTTTCCAAATTTCGAATCAAATTCTCAATCAAATTCAAGTTCAAATTTTTGGGTCGAGGATTTTACATCCAAGACTGCACTGCTTTAGGATTCTTTTCCTATCGCACTGAAATACATCAAAATCAAACCTTTTGGGTCGAGGATTTTACATCCAAGACTGCACTGCTTTAGGATTCTTTCCCTATTGCACTGAAATACATCAAATTCAAACTTTTTGGGTCGAGGATTTTACATCCAAGATCGCACCGCTTTAGGATTCTTTTCCTATTGCACCGAAATACATCAAATTCAAACCTTTTGGGTCGAGGATTTTACATCCAAGACCGCACCGCTTTAGGATTCTTTTCCTATTGCACCGAAATACATCAAATTCAAACCTTTTGGGTCGAGGATTTTACATCCAAGACCGCACCGTTTTAGGATTCTTTCCCTATCGCACTCGAAATACATCAAATTCAAACCTTTTGGGTCGAGGATTTTACATCCAAGACCGCACCGCTTTAGGATTCTTTCCCTATTGCACTCGAAATACATCAAATTCAAATCAAACTTTTGGGTCGAGGATTTTACATCCAAGACCGCATCGCTTTAGGATCCTTTTCCTATTGCACCGAAATACATCAAGTTCAAATTTTTGGGTCGAGGATTTTACATCCAAGACCGCACCGCTTTAGGATTCTTTCCCTATCGTACCGAAATACATCAAATTCAAACCTTTTGGGTCGAGGATTTTACATCCAAGATCGCACCGCTTTAGGATTCTTTTCCTATCGCACCGAAATACATCAAATTCAAACCTTTTGGGTCGTGGATTTTACATCCAAGATCGCATCGCTTTAGGATTCTTTCCCTATCGCACTGAAATACATCAAATTCAACCTTTTGGGTCGAGGATTTTACATCCAAGATCGCACCGCTTTAGGATCCTTTTCCTATCGCACCGAAATACATCAAATTCAAACCTTTTGGGTCGAGGATTTTACATCCAAGATCTGCATCGCTTTAGGATTCTTTCCCTATCGCACTCGAAATACATCAAATTCAACCTTTTGGGTCGAGGATTTTACATCCAAGACTACACTGCTTTAGGATTCTTTTCCTATTGCACTGAAATACATTAAATTCAACCTTTTGGGTCGAGGATTTTATATCCAAGACTGCACTGCTTTAGGATCCTTTTCCTATTGCACTGAAATACATCAAATTCAAACCTTTTAGGTTGAGGATTTTACATCCAAGACTGCACTGCTTTAGGATTCTTTTCCTATCGCACCGAAATACATCAAAATCGAACTCTCGAGGTTAAGGATTTTACATCCAACACCGCATTACTCTGAGATATCTTCTCATTGCAACGATTCAATCTAATCAATTCAATTTTCTTTCGAGGTTGAAGATGTTACATCTAAAACCCCAGAATTCCAATTTTCCTTTCAAATCAAATCCTTCAAATTAATTTTGACAAACTTCAATCTTAATTGAAACTCCAAATTGAAATCTAAGCTCACACATCAAAACTTAAACTAAAACAAAATAAAATCTAAATCGAAATTCCCCGCATCATGTGATTTGGGATTCACCTCCTTTTCCTTTCCTCGCCGAGAGTTCAAGAATCTCCGGTTCCGTAGATATACTTGACACTCCCCAGCAGAAACTCTTCTACTTCGTCCTAAGTTCGTCACTTGGACATCTGTGTTGGTTTTGTTGATCGCTTCGGTCAACACCAATACGCGCGGTGTGCTCCGTCAGCTCACCACACCTATTGGGGGTCCATTTGTTGACCTCATTTTTTATGAGGTCTTCCTTTCTTCTTTTTAGTGCTTAGGATCTAGCCTTAGGCTTTTCCTTTGACTATCTTAGAGGACTAGAATTGGGACCCGCCTTTTAGAAATTCAAACCACTTCTAAACTCCCTGCAAACTCCACAAACTCGACTATAGACCCCTAATCACCTAGAGGGTTGAAATCAAATGTAGAAGTTTAAAGGATGAGTTCCTATAGGACTCTTTGGCCTTAGGATCGCCCTCGGGTGGCCCGGTCCGGTGAAGGGGCCGACTTACACTACACTTACACACTACATTTCCACACACTTCCTAAAACCACACCCATACCCAACTTAACCTCCCGACTCATGTAGGTGATTCACATGGATGGTCCTTAACCCCTAAGCCCTTGGCTAAGAGGGTTAGAAACAACATAGTGAATGCCTCAAATGAGTCCTTTCATGGCTCATATGGGCTTGAAATGGCTTCATGGCTCAACCAAAATGATTTCATTCTACTTAAATTCACCCAATCTTTAATTTCCCAAATTTTCAGTTTTTGACCCCCGGGACCCTACACCTACTAAACCTACCCAAAACCCTTGAAATTACCCAAATTTTTGCAAAATTTTCAAATTACCCAAAATTTTACAAAATCACTCTCAAACATCTCCACATCACTCAAATTGATCATCCATACCCAAAAATACCAAAAATTCCAAAAATACCTCCCAATACCCTCCAAATACCCAAAATACCCTTCTTGGCCTAAAAATCCAAAAATTCAGAAAATTCTTAGAAAATTCCAGAAAATCCTAAATATTCCCAATTTCATTTTGTCCAACTACACCATGGGCCAATTTTGTCAATTTACCCTACTTTTGTCAAAACCCCCAATTTCACCCATTTTAACCCAAAGTGAACCCAATGTCAAACCAAACCTATCCAATTGACCCAAATTCTGGTCCAATTCAATTCTAAACTTCAATTCAACACTCCCAATACCAATCTAAACCAAATCCAAGTCCAATTTGATTGTCATTTGGATCCAATCTCACTTTTGGCCTTAAAGCCCAATTTAGACCCATGACCCAAACTTAACCCAAACTCACCCAATTCAACTCCAATTAACCTCAAATCTTTTCTAAATCTTCCTTAACATTCCCACAAACAAAACCCTAACATGATTTGCCCAAAATTTGAACCCAAACCCCACTCAAACTCAACCCAAGGTTAAAAGGCCCATTTTTGACCTAAGCCCAAACCTAACCCAAATTCAACCCAATTCAAATCCAAATCACCCCCAATTTGTTTCAAATCACTCATGACACATCCATGAGCTAAACCCAACAATTATTTGGCCCAACCTCTTTACAAAATTCCCATCCATAAATTCATTTTTAAACTTAAGGGCCCATTCCTTAAACCATTTTAAAAGCCCACCTCCACCAAATCCAAAACCCCAAAAATTCTTCCAAAGCCCATATGACATTTCCCCTCATCATACTTTCAATTAAAATCATCCCTAAGTCCTAAACCAATGATCAAATATTTCTAAATGAGGCTTCATCCAAATTTCCACCAAATTATCCAAAATCCTTAAAATCCTTTTTATGAAATCGACCAAACTTTTTGCCAAGCCAAAGGTGAGCCATGAAGCCATGTATGAGCCACATGTGAGCCATGAGAGCTTTGGACACTCCACCATGCCATATTGGGTAAGAAGAGGGGGGCTTTCCTTAATCCCTAAAGCTCATTAACCCTTAATCATGTTTCACCTAAACTTAAATTTAATCCAAATATATTTGAATGGAGACTTCTCCATGCCAAACCAATCCGATCCCTTTGATCCCCCACAGCATCCAAAGCCACCTTGGGTGGTGCACCTAGCCCAAATGGGTGGGTTGACCCATTTAGGTCCAAAACTAGCCATGCCCCATTCTACTTTGGATCAAAGCCTTTACACATGTCCATGGCCAATTGATTGCACAAACCTCCAAACTCTCGACCCACCCGACCAAGATGGTGACCATTGCTCGGCCGACCGGCCACCATGCCGCCGGAAAACACCATGGCCGAGAGCTCACATGTGAGCCAATATTGAAATTCTCACTTGCCGAGCCGCCCCATGCCTAGTGGTCACCATGGCCGTTCTTCTCCTCACCGCAGCAGCTTGATCCCAAGCCCTAACTCCCCCTGGGAGGCCCCCCAGCCAGCTCTATTTAAACTCCACCCCTCTCGGCCATGAAGGGAAGAAGCATAAACCTTGCCAAAACTCTGCCAAAATTGTTCTAGACCCTCTTCCACCCTTAGAGCACTTGATCCCTAGTGAAATTCCCCTGCCATTTCTCCTCTGAAAGCTCAATTTCAGAGTTGAAATTCCACCCAAAACCAGGACACTTCTCCACAGATGAGCCAATTCCCAAATTGATCGGCTCGACACCTTCACCGTACCAAGAGAAGGTGTCCACCATCAAAAGCCCCATCTCCCGTACCACCCAGCTTGCTCCAGCCTCCAAGCTTTGTGATCGGGCTTGGTCGAACTCATATCCAGTACAATTCACTGCACCGGAGACTTCATCTCGGAGCTTGCTGGGACCCAATCGAAGGTGCAACAATTCTCGGATCAAGCCACACTTCTCCGAGCCAAGGTATGAGCTAACTCTCCATCCCGAGCTTCTGAAGATTCTCCATTTCAAATGCCTTAGTTTCAATGCATGTTAGCCTATAGATGTGTTCGTCTCTTCAAGACGAATCCATAGAGCATAAGAACATGAAAATCCTTTGAGAATCGAGTGAGATCTTAGGGATTTAGTGTGGACGGCTCTCGGGTGAGAACACTTGGGGACGATGAACGGATGCCGTCCATTCAATACATGCGCGGACGGACGGCTCGGATGGCGTCGGACTGGAGAGACGGTATGAGAACCGCGGGCCCGGCCGCCGACTCGAGTGGCGGCGTCGAATGGGAGCGCGCCGCGCGGCCTTTCGGAGTCGCCGAGGATGCGTTGGCGCCGACTCGATAAGTAGAAAATTAGGGATTTTTTGATTTATTTAATTCCCTAAACTTCAAAAATTCATATCTCCGTGTAGAAAAATCGGAAAAATAAAATAAAAATACCCTCTTGCTCGGTGAAGAGAGGAGAATAATGTGGAAAAGAAATCACTTAATTTCATCAAATATTTTATTTTTTATGATTTATTTACTCTCTGCATTGTTTTAATTCTCCATGCATGCATACAATTCACCATGGCATGAGACCATAGGGCTTTTGAAGCCTCCGAATTTGGGAACATTCCTCGAATTTTCTAAAGTCGTAGGCCATCCCTATGAAGAGTTCTTGATTTTTCAAGTTCGAGTCACTGTTTTGAGTATTTTAATTCCAGTAAATAGCATGTTGTGAAATAAATTCTAGGAAAATTTGGTGATGTTCCTTATGACTCAGAGAACCCTAGGAAAAATAGATTTTGGCTTAGTTCATTCAAAACAACCCTAATTGGCTTAAACACCCAAAATAGGTCTTTAATTAATTAGAGTTAACTAGGCATCAAATTGACTTGAAATCAATTCTCTACTGACCTTTAGGATCAGAGGAATCCACCATAAAAATTTGAGGTCAATTGGACTTGGTTAGCCCCACTAATTGGGTTGATTAAGTCACTTAGCCATTTTAAACTTTAAAAATTCATAACTTTTAAAATACCTTTTAAAAATCCATCAAATTGGTTTTGGAGCCTCTCTGATATCAGGGGAATCTAAGAAAATTAAAATTTCAATTTTCTAAAAAAGTTGATTTTTAATAATATTTTAATATTTTTAATAATTAAAAAATAATAAAAATTACAAAAGTAATAAAATTCACCAAAATGTCACATTTTGAATTTTAATCACTTAGGAACAAATCCCACATTTTTCTTAGGTCTATTTAGTGAGATATTGAATTTTAAAGCCCTAGGGTAATTTTAAAATTAAAAAATGTATTTTCTAGCATTTTCACTAAAATAATTATAATAAATCATAGAAAAATCAGAAAATTACTAAATTTGCTTCTCTGGTTTCCTTGATATCAGAGAGATTTTTGAAAAATATAAAACCCATTTTTCAACATCTATTTTATTTTTAAATTAATTAACACTCCAAAACTCAAAATAATTATAATAAAAATAATATAATTCAAAAAATCACCAAAATTGGTCCAAGTGCTTCTCTGGTCATTAGGAATGTCCCCTAAGTTTCTTAAGGACAGAAACTTTTCCTTGGTCATGTTATTAAATTTTCCTTGAAAATCTCTATTTTCCACCAAAAATAATTATATAAATAAATTAAATACAGAAAAATTACATTTTCTCCTCTCATGTCTTTATTGACATATGAGTGAAGTCACATAAAAATTTCAAGTTCATTTGGGTTCAATTTAGTGAGTTATGAAATTATTAAGCTTAAAGGGTAAAATGGTAATTAAAATCTTTAATCCTTAATTAAAACTTTAGGTTTAATAAAAAATCAACAAGTAAAATATTTAATCTTAATCTGGTTTGGATGATTGAAATTTAAATAATTAAAGGGTAGAAACCCATTAAATAATTTTAAAATGATTAAACTTTAATTAAATAATAGATTAAATTTGGAGGAATAATAAATTGGAATTATTAAAATAAGGGATATTTATTAGGAAGAGATTTATTCTTTAATTTAAAAATCCCTAAACTAATTATATCATTAATACTCAATTTTTAATTAAAATGATAACTCAAATTTAAAATATTAAAAGACTTAATTAAATTATTAAACTCTTTTAAAATTTCAATTAAAATTAAAAATAAAGTAAATTAAAGATAAATTAAAATTAAATTAAATTAAAATTAAATTAAATTAAAATTAAATTAAATTAAAATTAAATTAAATTAAATTAAAACAAATTAAATTAAATTAAACTAAATTAAAATTAAATTAAATTAAATCAAATTAAACAATCAAATTAAATTAAATTAAATTAAATTAAATTAAATTAAATAATTAAATTAAATTAAATTAAATTAAAAAAAAAATTAAATCAAATTAAATTAAATTAAATTAAATTAAATTAAATAAATTAAATTAAATTAAATAATTAAATTAAATTAAATTAAATTAAATCAAATTAAATTAAAATTAAATCAAATCAAATTAATTGAACACCAAATCAAATTAAATTGAACTATGTTAAACTAAATTAAAACTCAATTAAATTAAGTCGAATTAAATATAACATCACCTAAGACATAAAGAATTCAAAATAAATGTAAAGCAACTTGAACACTATTCCAAATTTAAACCCTTTAACTTAAATCAAATCATTTGAATACTAATTTACCCTCGAAAGCTTTGATTATTATAACTCCTAAATGGAACATCAAATGAAGTGTTACCTCACTCATAGGATATTCAAATGTCCTAGTTCACCGAGCAAGTTAACAAGACTTGAAAACCTCTGGACGATCGATTCATTTATATAATTAAATTCATTTCGGACTTAAAACAATCCCGGAAATATTGAAAAGATGTTTAAGATTCTTCTTAAGCACTTCCTCAATATGATAGGATATTTATAAGAACAATTGGACTTAATTGTCCTTTGATGAAGAAAATCGTCCTCAAACAAAAACACAAAGAACCTAGACGTCATAGGAGTCGACTAGCTATAGGAATAGGAATTTGCGTAAAACCATAACCTTTCCCTAGCTTTACCTAGGAACTTGCTTAAATATTCTAATTGTGTTTTAAGTGCAGCTTGGGATGATGGGAAGACCCTCCAGTACGCTTTTATTTTATTGCAATTTACTTTCTTGCAATTTACTTTCTTGCAATTTACTTTATTGCAAATGCATTTTACTTTTCTTGCATGATAAAACAACTGTTGCATGAAAACCCACACCTTTAGGATAGTCCCTAAAACTGAAACCAAAACAAAGTTAAAAGTCATTGCAAGATAAAATTCACCGCCACAACATTTCAAAATATAAAACAACTCAAAATTTAATCACAAACAGAACACAAAACTACAATTGCAACTAAATTAAAACGCCCTGTTGGATGATCGGGAATACCTCGGATGATGTAACCTACGTGTTGCTAACGGGATTTCCCACGGTCTAAATGAAAGTGTGGAACTCGGCCAACTGAGTTTAGCAAATTCATCTGGACTAAGTGAATCCGATAAAAATAATGATGCCGGAAGGATGGAACCGTGGGATCTTAACCGGTGTCATTATAATCAACTTTAAAATTTGTTTTAATTAAAACACAAAAAGAAACACTTGGAAATTAAGACTTCTCTAAACCAAAACACTTCTCTCATCCCCTGATTTATGATTTCTAAAACTAAACCTCTACAACAACAAGGAGCTCGGAGCATGGTGGGCAAGACAGCCATCGTCGTCGAAGAAACTTGAACCTACTTCAAGAAGACCTTCTTAGAATTAAAACAACAAAGCCATAGGACTTCGAGGTAGCTTGCCTAGTGCAACATAAATCCTCAACTCTTCGTTAGGTATTTGCTTTGCAAATTAAGCCCTAACCGGTCTTAGGATTCCGAGGTAGTCGTCCGATACGACATAAACCCTCACATCTTCTAGGCTATTTGGTTGATTTTATCATACAAATATAAGCCCTAATTAATTAAAATTGGCAAGATTGAAATACTAAATAAACATTAGGACTTTCCTAAATTCAAGCCAAACAATAGGATAGTCGGGAAATTACCGAAGTTCACTTCGAATCGGTGATTTCTCCTACCTTTCTTCCTTTGGATTCACAAAACAAAATGTTCCAAATTTGATCCATTCCCTATTGAAATTCCAAAATTCAATCTTTGAAAACCTTAAACTTTGAAATTCTTGAGAGCGAAATTATTGGTTATTATCGAGAGTTTTCTTAGGTGATTCCCGTCACTTAAGATGTAATTAACTATAGGGCTTGCCCTTATAGGGAATTTTAAAGAACCCGGGTAATATAAACCCCGCTTAATTCATTTATATTAAGCGTGGAATTTGTCGGCTTATAAAATTGGTTCTCGTACCAAACGGATGTCACAAAACTTCTAGTTTATTTGATCGAGCCCCACCCTCAAGCAATGTATCTATCCTTAGGGATAGATACACGGTTTGTGCTGCGGTGCTCGTTTATATAAACTATTTGGGATGTGAGATCGGTTTAATCTTATATCTTAAAACTTTCAAATTTAAAATTATTTTCAAAGTCAAATACTACTTTCTAAATTATATATATATTTAAATCAAATTTAAAATTTAAATTCGCCGACAACTTCTGTTAGGCGCCCCCTTTTCAAAATATCACACAACCTAAAAATATAGGCCGACAGACACCTTTGAAGGACTACCAAAGTTGTCATAATTATTAAATGAAAACACCTTTAAAATGAACAAATAGGACCCACCAAGTTATGACATAGGATTTAGTAGGCTTGTGAGGAACATATCCATAGGCTTTAATTTCCTGTAAATTATAAATCATTACTGTCAAAGATACTAAAGTTTCAGGTGTAGATGACGTGAAGAATTGTCAGGTACGCTTTCGCTTTTTTGCAATTTACTTACCTGCACTTTCTTGTATTTTCTTTTCCTGCAAACTTGCATGCTAAACAACATTGCAAGCCTGCATGAAAACTAAAACCTTTAGGATAGGCACAAAATTAAAACCAAAACTAAAACTAAAATTCAATATCAAGATAAAATTCACCGCCACAACATTCAAAATATAAACCACTCAAAATTTAATCACAAATAAAAAAAAATTACAATCACAACTAAATTAAAACGTCTCATTGGATGAACGAGAGCACCTTGGATGACGCAACCTACGTGTTGCTGATAAGGTCTCCCATGGTCTGCATGAAAATACAGAATCCATTAAGTTGGATTTAGTAAATTCATTCAGACTAAAGGAATATGATGAAAATGAGGGTGCCGGAACGAGGGAACCATGGGATCCTAACCGGTGTCGTCATAATCAACTTAAACTTACCCCAAATAAAATATTAAGTCACTTCATTCTAAAATTTTTCCAAAACATGATACTTCTCTTTCTCTTCAAATGGCACCTTAAAACTAAAACCTTCTGCAACAACAACAAGGAGCTCGAGAGCAGCACAATCAAGGATGCGGAAGAACATGTTCGAGGAAGCAAACAACGGATCTTCAATAGCGATCTCCATTTTCCTATAAATAAACAACTAGCCATAGGACTTCGAGGTATTGCCCAGTGCAATATAAACACTCACTTCATCTTTTATGACTTTTGCACCTGGTGCATTATAAGCCCTAACACATCTAGGTTTCCAAGGTTTTCATCCCAATATCCAAGCCATTTATTTGATCGACATCAAATGAATGTAAGCCCTAATTGATAAAATTGGTAGGATGAAGTATAAAATAAATCTTTCCCTAAATTAAGCCAAACAATAGGATAGATTGGCAAGACACCAAGACTCCTCCTGGATCTGTGTTCTTCCCCTAATCTTCTTTTCCTTTGGATTCCGATAAAATGAAATGTTTCGAAATTTGAGATTCTCACCTATTGAAATTCCCGACTATCACATTTCTTTGAAAAATCCTTACCTTTGGAAGTCATTAATATAACTATTTCCTGATCTATATCAAGAGTTTTCTTAGGTAACTACGGTTGTCTAAGATGTAATTAACCATAAGAGCTTGCCCTTATAAGAAACCTAAAAGACCCCAGATTAATATAAACCCCATTTAATTCTCTTATATTAAGTGGGGGAACTTGTCAGAAAATATACAGGTTTCACAGACCAAACAGATGTCATACACTTCTTTAGTTCATTTGACCGAGCCTCATCCTCAAGTTTTATGTTTATCCTTCGGGATGGATACATAGCTTGAGGTATAGTGCTCTTTCATTCAAACTTTAGAAAATATGAGATCAGTTTGACTTCATATTTTTCTAAACTAAATTTATAATTAAATTAAAACTGTCCTTCCGAAGCGGGCGATGGGATTTCGATTCCAGTGGCCAACAACTTCTAATGGGCAACCGCAATCAAAATTTACATAAACTTTTTATACGCCGACAGCTTCTGGCGACTCAGTTGGGGAGTGGTTTCTCTCTTCATTAAGATCAGGAAATACTATATTCATACATCAGTAATATGTTCATGTCCCTCATGTGCCAGATTACCATTCTTTCATTGACATGCTTTACCCATTTCTTTTTTGGGAAAGTATGATCGACCCACTTGGATTTCAGGACCATCTATTTAACCACCTTAAACAGAGAGGTTTAGGAATCTTTAGGATTTTTCTTTTAATCTTGTGGGGTCAGACCCCTAATAGGTTTGTTGACGAACAACTTTCGCCAGGGCAATGTGCGTTGTGAAGGGGACCTCGCGATAGAGTCCTTTGCTTCACCCCTTCTTTCTGCCTCCCGTGTTTAATCTTGCCTCTGGTAGATTAATCCATCTCTAAATCTTAAAAATCATATTAAAACAAACACATGAAAATCTTGAAAATAAAATAAGAAAAAATAAAAATAAATATCAAATGAAATGAAAATTTTACCCATTTCACAGAACGATCTTTTTCATAGTGTTCATACTGTGATGACAAGGACTTTGGCCCTCCCTAAAACTTTGGAATGTTTCTTTTAACAGTCAAGATGTCAACCCCTTCACTGAATTTATCCTACAACTTGCCCTCCTTCTGCGAGGCTCATCTGGCAGCACCGATGATTCAGTTTAGAGCCGGCTTCAGTGAGTTTGAAGTTGTACTCGGAAAAGCCCCATTCATAGTCGTGAATGTTGCCACCCCCGAAGTACAAAAGCCGTCTGCTGAGTTCGATCAGAAATCCCATGAAGATTTCTCTTCTACTAAGAAAGTGAAAATAGCTACTGTCCCCGTCAAGCCGGTTGTCTCCGTGCCAAGGAGAGTTGTTACCCCTACTGCCACTGGCTACGCCATCACAGCACCTGCTTTTCTGTCTGCCAAAGGGAAGGGAATTCTGCACGAGGAAGATTCTGACGATGCCTTCCTTGCCTCGCCGTCTGTCTTTGAGATTGGTTCAAGTTCTAAGGTTCTCCCACTAACCAAATCCCAAAAGAGGAATCGCAACCGGAAGATTCGCAAGGCCGCTAGGATACAAGCTGCAAGTCTGCCGATAATTGATGAGATTCCTCAGCAGGAGGAATTTGATATACTGGATACCTCTCCTCTCCTTCGATGTAGTAGGTTCCACCCATTAGCTGGTACTACTGGAAATGAAAGCCGTCATAGGATTGTCGCTACACTTCCACAGACCACACAGTTGTGATGAGGTGAGGGAGAAGCCCACACCGATCACCCGAGCTCACACTCTTCTACGAAGATTGGCCGAGCAAGAAGGATGTTCTGTCGCTAAACTCCTTAAAAAGATGGGATGCACAATATCCCTTGAAGTGAAAGAAGAAATCTTGATAATAGAAAGGCGCATCAGAGTATCTGTCAAGCACAATTTAGGGAAACATGTTGATACAGCTGCTGCAGATATTGTCACTGCCATTCCAACACCCGCGGTATGCAAATCAGTCAAGTCTTGGCTGGTTCCGAGAATACCACCTGCTACAAGACAAGAAGCATTCCTGAGAAGGAAGAGAGGATTGCCTTCCTCTATAGATGGTCTGCACTCTAGGGAGCACACTTCTCCTCTTCGTTCTGATCTCTCTGCCGATACATCCCGTCTCGAAGCATTGACCCTCAAGAGGAAAGTGTGGTTATTGAAAGTTGCTACACCTGTACGCTCTGAGGAGTTTGTAAATCACAAAGAGGATCATGAGTCCGATATTCCCATTACAACTACTACCGTTGCCTCTGAGTCAATTTCAGAAAAGAACGTCAGTCAAGAGAAATGTACAGATTTGAAATTGATCAAAGGAGAAGAAGTTGAAGACCGAGTTCGAAGGCTTCAGACAAAAATCTTTGAGTTAGCAATGTAGCATGGAGTAGACATTAGCGATGAAGACTGCTGCTTATCAGATTACATGGAAGACGAGTTCATAGAAATTAACATGGTCGAGATAAGGGCCACAACATCTGCACGCGAAGCTCCTAGTGAGGAGAACATGGTAGAAGAGCTTCAAAGGCCATGTTCGCAAGAGATGAGATGATCAGCCGACTGGAAAAGAGAATGGAGGAGATGACCACCGCTATGACTACCGTAGCCATACTACACGGACAGTCTTAGGCACGTCCGACAGCATCTGCAGAAATTAATCAGCCCGAGATAATACACATCACCGATGAAAGAAGAGAGGTTTCCTCCGCCAACGACAATGAATCTCCGAAGAAGGATTCAACTCAAAATCTACCAGAAAAGGATCTTAAGAAAATCATTGAACAGCAAGTTCAGGAGGCTTTGGCCCAGTCCAAAGGTGGAGCATCAGTTTCAAGGAGTAGACCCTACCAAGAGGAATTTGATACTGTGCCTTACCTCAAAGGCTTCATGCCACCGACTTTCAAAACGTTCAATGGAACAAGAAATCCTCGACACACATAGCGCACTTCAGAGCCAGCTATTGCAACACAGGGGGAATGAACCGCTGTTGTTCCGTCAGTTTGTCAGTAGCCTGTCAGGAATAGCTTTCGATTGGTACGCTGAAATTCACAATGAATGAGTAAAGACTTTTGCAGAAATGGAAAACATGTTCCTGAAAAGATTTGCCATAGCCCAGGATCATGTCACCATATGAGAACTCATGGTAGAGCGGCAGAAGCCCGACAAGACTTTGGTCGACTACATCTTGAGGTGGAGAAACTTAAGCATGAAATTTGAACCTCAGCTATAAGAATAGCATGTGATCGATATACTACTCAAGAGTATTCACGGTCAGGTAGCTTTGATGCTCTAGGGTCTCACCATTAAGTCCTTCGATAAACTACTTAGCAAGGCCAGCAGCTTACAAGGAGAAGTCAAACACATGGATCCTGCAGAAAAGATAGAGAAAACGAGACCA
This sequence comes from Papilionanthe hookeriana x Papilionanthe teres, assembly GCA_022702705.1. Taxonomy (NCBI): domain Eukaryota; kingdom Viridiplantae; phylum Streptophyta; class Magnoliopsida; order Asparagales; family Orchidaceae; genus Papilionanthe; species Papilionanthe hookeriana x Papilionanthe teres. Next base: position 150,809,110 of record CM040424.1, on the reverse strand, counting down.
ACGAAGGCTTATGAAAAGAGATTTGGTGTAGTGGCAACGGTTGATAAAGGAAAGCAACCAATGAGAATTCAGGCCGAGCAGTTGCTTCAGCAGTACAGTCAGTCTCATCAATACGGACAGCCTCGTCCACCGCAAAATAATCTATGCGATTAGCAGCAGCAGAGACCATACAGGAGAGAGGGGAGACAAGTTCCTACAATGTTAGAATGACTATGCAAAAACCACTCTTTCAAAGATGTTGTTGTAGCAAAGATGTTCAAAATTTTGAAGAAGAAGCCCAAGTTCAAGTTACTCGAGCCAAAGAAACCAGAAGAGAAGAACAAGAAAGACCAGCCCAACTTCTGTCCCTACCACAGGATGCTCGAACACACAATTGAGAGCTTCTTCAGTTTCAACGATTGGCTTGAGCGGAATTATAAAGAAGGGAATATAACAATACCAAAAGTATATTTGAAAGGGCCCGAAAAAGGTTCTATAAATACAATTTCAGCCGAGCCAATCTCTCTGATTGATCCATATACTAACAAAGATGGATGGAGTACAATTTGGAATGAGCTCAAAAAAGTCCTGAATCAGATCCAGTCTACTCCAAAGAAAGCTGCTATCCAGAATCTACCGCCAGCATAATCCAAGGTGAAATCTTCGTCGAGGAGGCCACCGCGACAAGAATGGAGAAAGAAGAAGCAGATCGTGGATGAAATTAAAGACAATAGCATGAAGGATAGGATAGGGGCTGCTATCTTTAGATTGGTTGTCTTAGATTTAGGGGTGAAATCCCTCGAACCCCTGACTTTGTACCATTATCTTTATGCCCCTCTAGGGTCTCATAATGATAATATGAATGATGTTGGCTACTTTCTTACTATCTCTATTGATGAAGTAACTAGTCACAACCTATCTAACCCCGATTTCGATTCTCAAAATGATCCTCAAATCATATTAACTCCCGACGAAGATGACATTGATGAAAACGAAGAAGACATCAACAACACAGGCTACGAAAGTACGAGGACGAGGAGCTAATCCTCGAATGCAAATGAACTCTGATTAACATTAACTTGGACTTTTCAGATACAGAAATGGTACCAGAAGAGTCAGCTACAGCGATAGAAGAACCTCTGGATACAGAAGAAGAAGAAGAAATAACAGAAGTGCATTTAAGGAGTGGCATGGTACTACCGCCGAGAGAAGCTCCAGTGAATAAAGGTTTGTTGTCAGATTGAGGAGTGGCATGGTTGTCTAAGATTTAGGGGTGAAATCCCTCGAACCTCTGACCAGTATAATTTAACTATCTTGGAGAACGAAATTTTGAAATTTGATGATTAGGCGAAACGGAGTTGAACATAGTTTCGGCGCCTTGGCGCCAAGATTCGGCGCCTAAGCACCAGAGTCAAACTATGTATTAATAAGTTCGGCGCCTAGGTGCCAGATTCGGTGCCTAAGCGCCACGGTTACTGGGTCTTGCAAAAACTGAAAATTTTCAGTTTTTTCACATGATTTTCACCTTTAAATCAACCCATCTTCTTCCCTAACCATGAAGCAATCAAAGTTACATCTATTACACTTCATTCTTGAGAGATTTCAGAAATGTTTGAAGAAATGGAAAGAAGAAATAATGTAGAAGAAGCTAGGGACAAGGTCTTAAAGGATCCTCAACCCTACTTAAATGGTTTCATCGCGGTAAGTTTAGAGAAAATTTCTAGTTGTTTGAATAAGTTCATGCGTACTTTAAAAGTATTGAGATCGCCTTCATGAGATGTTTCATCGTATCGAATATCTAGAATGGCAGTATGAAACTTCAATTCGATCATTTTCGCGGCTTATCAAGATGCTCAAGTTGAAATGTATGCTAAGAACAAGTGGATTAACGAAAAGACGGCTACAGATTTCCCGAGAGCGTTAGTGTTCTTTCCAAGTGGAATACACAATTTCCCTTGTGAAGTTTAGAATATTTTGGTAATGAGATAGTTATTATCTGGTTTGTTGAGTCGTCGTATCGATTTAGTGAATTGATTGTGTTTGTTTGTGTATTTGCTTTCATGTTTAATGTGTGTTGTTTTTTCTTAGAAACTATTGTGTTTGAGTGTGTATTAGGAATTTGAATCAAATATAATACTTATATGGAATGTATTGAGCCAATATTGAAGATTATAAATAAAATTTAGTGAGTTTGATTAAAACTTTATGTTTGATTGGATGATTAAATTTTTTATTTTTAAAATTTTTGAAAAATATTGTGGAAGTTAGAAACTGAAGCCCTACTCATATTTGAGTAATTAGAATTTGAATTATTGAATTTTGGTGGAAAATTTAATTTAAAAATAATTTTTTTGTGAAAGGCGAGTCTGCCGCCTAGGCGCCAGAATTTAGCGCCTAAGCGCCGGTTCGGCTTGTACTCGGAAATTTCCTTAAATATCCCCAAAAGACAGTTTTGACGCCTAAGCTTCATCTTCTTCCTCATTTTCGCGAAAATACACCATTTAGATCCATTTTGAGGTAAAAAAATCAAGGATTTGAGCGTGAAACCAATCGATTTCTTCATCTCAAGGTCGGATCTACACTTTAAACCATTTATTTTCGATTTTCACCATAGATTTCCCTAGGTTTTGCTAAGAACCGAAATTTTGAAAACAATTCTTGATTTTTAGTGATTTCTTTGGATTTTTAAATTTATTTTATGTTTTATAAACTTAAAAAGAGTTTAAATCTTTGATTCCTAAATTTGTTCTTATTTTCTTTCACGTTTAGATGGCTCCGAAATCTAAACGCAGGAAAGCACGAGATAACTTTGATAGCAGTAAATTTTCTACTGCGGCTGCGCATTTTTGATTCCATGAATTTGCGATATCCAGGAAGTTCGTTTCAGAACGAAGTTTCTATCATCCGAAAGAAATGATTGAAAACACTATCGTTGCACACAATTGGTAATGATTCTATTATTTCATTGTTGTTGCTATTATCCCTATAGTTTGAGAGTTTTATGCAAATTTTCGGGATGTCGAAGATTATGAGGTTTTTGTCAGACGTGTCGGAGTAGGATTTAATCCTGAAAGAATCAATGTATTTTATGGCCTGCCACTGACTATTGAATGCCACTATTCTGGATTATCACCATCTGAGGGAGATTTGGATATGATCATTGCTTATTCGATCGACGCGTACCGGATCTTGGAATATCAGGAATGGAAAAAGGGTAAACTTCAAATCCTCCAAATTAAATGGTATTTCTAAAACATGACACTATTTTATTTCTGTAAGATTGTTACCTTCCAACCACCTGAGTGAAGTGACTAGAGATCGAGCGATCTTAAACTACTGCATTCAGGAAATGAAGCCTATTGAAGTCGACAGTATTATTTATGATTCTGTGGATTCTACTATGAGATCCAAGACTTCCGTTGGACTAGGATTCCCATCTCTCGATTTATTCATTATGTATTAGCAATGGAGTCACCGCAGATATTTCGTAGGAAAGGTTGAAGACTACTAAGCCAATTGGTCAGGAGAGCATTAGCATTTATGATCGTCTTCGAGGGAAGAATTCTACTGCTCCATCTTCTTTTGTACCTACTCCAGGTAGACCTTCTACTTGTCGACCCTCCACTTCTGCTGAGCCACCATCAAGTTTTTTGGAATCAATGCATGATCAGTTTATAGAGCAGCAGCAGGAGTTATTTCAAACTCACTGCAGGATTGATACTATTGATAGAAAAGTTGATCATTTATCTGACTATACCCAGAGGAAGAGTAGCTATGATGCTGAGTATGATGAAGCCCTAGTCAGATTTCTGAACGGTGAACATGATGTTAGTTTCCCTACTTTTCCTAGTTTCACATCATTTGTTGATCCTAAGGTTGTAGAATTTTCCTTTGGTGACGATGATGATGATGAGGCTACCGCCAGTGACTAGTAGTTTATAGATCTCTATGTTATGCTACTTTGTTGATTTGATTTGTTTGGTTTGTTTGTTTAGTTTTATGTTTGATGTATGTTGATTTGTTTAAGTATCTGTGTGGATTGATTAGTGTTAAAATTCTATTGTTAGAATATTTTTAGTATATTGCGTTAAATCAAAAATTGGCTTCACTTGAATTATCTTATAGGAGGAAAGCAAGTTACATATTTTACTTAATTTTTATGCATGAATATTTATTTAGGAAAGATTTTTCAAGGTCTTTTTCTTGTAAATAATCTATGAGATCTTAATTTAATAGACTTCTATTATTTTCAAAATGGATGAAAGGTTTGAAATCTTATGATTTGGTAGTTAAGTATTCTTTAAATTCTTAAAATTAAACCTAGTTAGCGAAATTGAGTTAATAATTTACTAAAAACTTTATAAAATAAAAAATTATAAGGAATCTTAAATATTTATCTTTTATTCCAAAGGTTATACATTTTATATAGTAGAAAGAGTTACTTGAGGACAAGTAACATTTAAGTTTGGGGGATTTTGATCCATAAAATATACATATTTTTTATGTCTTAATTCTTATCAATTTCTAAAGATAATATGCTTTAATGAAAGTTATTTTTGTGTTTTTGGATGTAGGTGATGTAAAAAGGTCCAAAAAAAGGAAAAAGGAGCAAAAAGGAGCAAAAAGGAGCAAAAATGGAGCAAAATACAAAAATTATAAAAAAATATGGCCTGGCGCGTAGGCGCCAGAAATTGGAGCCTAAGCGCCAGACTCGATACAAGAACTGTCAAGTTTTTGACAACGTTCGAACGGTTATTTTAACTGAGTGAGCAGTTATTGGACATAATAGAAGACTGTCAGTTGTTCCTTGATAGTAAGACATGTGATACATTGCATTTGGATGCTCCAAAACGGTTTTAATCGCGAAGAAGTGTGAGCCAGACTGAAGAGGTACGAAGAACTGGACGCGGTGTCCGGCGCATAGGCGCCAGATTCCGGCGCCTATGCGCTAGACAGACCTTCTAGAAGATTTATTGAATATGGACATGTTTTGAGGAGGTGCCTCAAGGCAACCCTCGAAGCCTATAAATAGGAGTCCATTTCTTCAGAAAAACATGCCCCCCATTGTAACCCCTTTCTCTTATCAACTTTAGGATCTCTCATCCTTAGAGAGAGAAATTTAGGGTCATTTTTGTTTTAGTTTAGAGAGTTTATTTTCAAGTTGTTGCATATGAAGTTCATTACGCTGTAGAGTTAGTAGGAATCAGAAGATCTGTAGAAGGAATATTTGAGATCAGTATTTTATTTTTGATTCATAGTTTATTTATTATGTTTTGCTGTTTATATTCAATGTGTTCTGAGTAGTTAGTTTACTTTCTTCCTTCAATTATGAAGAGATAAATGAGATAATATAAGATTCGATGGAGAATTGAAATTCAAAATATTTTCAAAACATTGTGATGATATTAATACTCGATCTTACTTTACTTTTTAAATCGGCCATTTAAATTGTTAAAATCTGTTGAAGAGTTTTGAGACCTAGAAGGAGAAGAACTCATAACTTGTAAATGTCACATGAATCCTTGGGTTGTCGAAGGCCATGTGCGGGCTATTCAAGGTGAAGTGCAAATAAATAGGAAGATAAGTTTTAAAGGGCGTAGAATTGATAAGTTTTTAGAGTGACAGACTAAATTCTTATAATTTGATTTATAGATTAGAAAAAGGGTCACTAGTAGGGCCGACCATAGCCACCCTTGGACATCTAGTAGTGTGAGTTTAGATTAACCCATTCTACTAACAAGACTTCCGGACTCGATCCGTAAATTAGCCTAATGTTCTTTGCACTGGATCAAAGGGTAAAGAATAGGAATGCTTCTATTCGACACAATACCATAAATCAAATTCTCCAACGAATATTAAATTATCTTAAAAATCTTAGATTAATTGAAGGGAATAAAGTTGTTTGATTTATATAGTTTTCACAAAATCATTTTCTTATTATTGTTTTCTTTATCTGCATCCAGTAAATTTAAAGTAATTTATAGTTAGATTAAAACACAAAAAGATTTTTGAAATAAAATATTTTAAAATTTATTTCCATATTTTTTCACCGTGGGATCGATATTGGGATCTTTGTTTCAAAGCCCTATTTTACTTGAAATGATACGTATACTTACGTAGTACCCAAAAAGTATATAAAATATTTTCTTTTTATGTTATATTTTGATACATAAACATATATTTAAAAGAGTATTAAACATTAACGACCTAGCATTAAGTAGCAATCAGTTTTATTTAATGTTATTGTCGTAATTATAATTTGGTACACATCTATATAGCAAGTTATTCCAGGTCAAGTGTTTCGCGCCTTTGCTAGAAATTAAATTTTCTAGTAGTGGTAACAAATCCTTGTATTTGGAAATACAAAAATCGGGTCAACAGATATCATGGGTCCGATAGATCCGCCTTCTTCAAGAGGACATCGCTTCATTCTTGCAGCTACAAATTACTTTTCCAGGTGGGCAGAAGCAGTACTGCTCAGAGAAGTAAAGGCACAACATGTGTTGCAGTTCTTCAAGAATCAAGTCGTCTACCATTTCGGAGTACCGCATAGAATCATTTCAGATAATGAGTCCGCGTTCAAGAGTACAAAGACAAACAATTTTGTCAGAAGACACGGGATTGATTGGCGCTATTCAACAATCTATCACCCAAGAGTGAACGGATTGGCCGAGGCTTTTAATAAAACTCTCGTTCAAATTCTAAAGAAAACATCGGACGACAATAAAAGAAATTGGCACGAGAAGTTGTTAGAAGCCTTATGGGCCTACAGGACAACTTTCAGAACTCCTACTCAGTCTACGCCTTACGCTTTAGTGTACGGGTCCGAGGCCATCTTACCCTTGGAGGTACAGCTTCCCTCACTCAGAATTGTAGTTGCAGAAAAGATCACTACAAAAGAAAATGCCAAATTACGATTGGAAGAATTGGAAAGTATGGAACGAAAAAGACTCTCAGCACAGCAGAATTTGGAACTGTATCAAGCCAAGATGATCCAGACCCACGATAAACTAGTCCGTCCAAGGACATTTAAAGTTTGTGGCTTGGTTCTAGTTCTCAGAAGACCTATTCTTGCACACCGCAAGATAGGAGGTAAATTTGAACCAACATGGGAAGGGTCATTCGTGGTCGAGATAGTCTACTCAGGAGGTTCCTACTAACTAGTGAATTTCCGTGGAGAACGACCTATGCTTCCAATCAATGGATGATATTTGAAGAAGTATTACACAACCTGATGCTTCAAAGGATGAACTTTAAAAATGAGGTCTCATTCCTAGAAGCACGGGTAGAGTAATCATTTGCGACTAGGTCCGAACCCAAAACATAAAAAAAAAGAAAAAAAATGGATGATAAAAAAGAAAATCATTAACAAAAAAATGTGTTAAAAAGAAAAAAAACTTGTGAAATTCTAATAATAAAATGTCAATATTTCCTTTTAAATCAATTCATTCCTGATCTTTCCCTCATCTCCTCTTACTTTCTTTAAAAAATTAAAAGAGATAAATAAGAATTTTTCATTAATAAATGTTTTTTTATTGTTCTTGTTCTTTGCATGTCTCTCGATCCTTTCCTTGTTTTTTCACAGTGGAAATGTCAAACGGGCGGTTGGTTCGAACTTTAGAAATGGCGCGAGTCTAAGCACTTGATGAAAAGAGGGTGAGGGATGGAGCCGTGATCGAGATCGACTCGGCTTCACACCAGCCGGGCTACAATATGAAGAAAATGATCGGACCCCGATCGGATCGGGAAGAGCTCCATAGCCGTACAGTGATGAAAGTGGGTGGCCCGAGTCAGTAATCCGCCAGCAAGAAGAGAATAACAAAGGCCGCTCATGCAACAGGAGAAGATAAGAAAGTCAAGTCAGTTGTTGCTACAGCAGAGGGCAGGCTTGTTAGCACCATGCCCACAGAAGTCCAAGGGGTAAGGAGAGCTACTCTCACTGCCACCAAGCGGAGGAACAAGAATCGCCGCATTCGCAAGATGTTAACCAAGTTAGCAGCAGATTAACATGAAGAGAGAGTTGCTACCATCAATACAAATACTCCGAAGAAATTGGTTCGTAAGGAACGGGAAAAGAGGAGATCAACTCCAAGGAAAGCAGAATAGATAATGTAAATTCCAAGAAGATCATAAATAGAATCAGCGCCTCGACGCCAAGCAGATGCACCAGTTTTGAAGAGTCTTGTTGTGAAAGCAACCCCGAAGGATGTCTCAATAGAGACTATCATTGAGGAGCCAAGACATGCAGGAGAGCGTGCTGGGGTTGAACCATACATTCCTCAGTATGTTACTAGACCTCGTCGATTGCAGATAATTCTAGAATACGAGCTGGAAAAATTACAGCAAGTTGAAAAGAAAACTTTTGAATACTTTGAGAGAATTAGAGGCAAAAGGATCAATATCTTAGAAGGCCTCGAGCTGCATACAGATGTATTCTCATATTACAAGCAGCAACAAATTGTAGATTGCGTCGTTGAACTTCAAAAAATGGGCCGAGCCGGCCACCTAAGGGAAAAGACCTATTCAGAACCCCAAAGATGGATGCCAGGAAAAGGAAGAATTACAATCAAATGCGGATGTTGCTACAACTTCACGGTAGACAGAAAAGGGAATCCCCCAAGAATACTCCGTCGCAGTGAGATGGATCCGATGCCAAGAATTATCATGAGAATGGTAAAAAGGATTATAACATGGAGGGTATTGCCTGCAAATTGCATACCCAACGAACTCGCATCATTAACATCTACAAGGAAGGCGACCGCATACCTCCACACATGCACCATCATGACTTTGTCGGACCTTCTCGCACGTTGTCTTTTGTCAACCAATGTAACATCATGTTCGGATCTGACCTTCGGATTGCAGGCTCCAGTGAGTTCCGAGGGCCGGTGGAGATACCACTATCAGTAGGTTCCATCCTGGTGTTGAAAGGAAATGGAGCAGACATCGCAAAACATTGCATTTAAGGAGTGCCTGTGGAACGAATCTCCGTCACTTTTAGGAGAATGGATGACAGAAAAATGCCTTTCCACTTTCAGCCAGATTCAGAGTTAGAGAGTCTTCGGCCCTACAAGCTGTGATTTACATGGGAAATATCACACCTCCAATGCACATCCATACGACAGTCCTGCCAAGGATGACTTGGAAGGTGAAGTTATTGTCCATGTATCTCACTATTCGTACATGGATTTTGACAAATCGCTTTTAAAAGAAACTCGAAGAATCTTACACAATCCTTTTTGGATTTATATGGATTGTATGAGATATTGAATTCTCAAGGAAAATATCATCATGTTTTGGAGCAAGATGTATGATGTATTTTCAACAAGATTGGAATGAAAACGACCATGTCATGTTTTGCCTTCACCTCTTTTTGTGCAAATTGACTGAGAAACACCACTAAGTTAAATGAACATCGAACAAAGAACAAAGGGAAAATTAAAATAAATGAGAACTCTTTTAAAAATCTGAATGTCAAAACGAACCCCAAATAAATGTGAACCCTAAATTGAAAATCAAGCTAAAATCAAATCACAACAAGCGACTAACACAAATTCCTGAATCTGAAATCCCCAGCCTTCGGCTTTTCTCAAATCTCTTTACGACTCTCCATATTTCCTTCCTCTTTTGAGAAGGTCGATCGAATCTACCGACACGGAACCACAAAAATTTTCGATTTGGTTCCGATGGTATGGATTCATATCCTTCGCCAAGTAATCAGACTTTGATCGATCCTCGTGGGACGTGAAACACTTTCACATCTCATTCCAAATCTTCCGCTAAACTCAAATCTCCACAGCAAATTTTAACCCTCTAAACCTTCGAGACTGGAACCAAATTCCAGTTCTCTTTAAACCTTTGAGACTGGAAACAGATTCCAGTTCTCTCTAAACCTTCGAGACTAGAACCAGATTCCGGTTCTCTTTAAACCTTCGAGACTGGAACCAGATTCCAGTTCTCTTTAAACCTTTGAGATTGGAACCAGATTCCAGTTCTCATTAAACCTTCGAGACTGGAACCAGATTCCAGTTCTCTTTAAACCTTCGAGGCTGGTACTAAATTCCAGTTCTCTCCTTTCGAGGTCGGTACCAAATTCCGACTCTCTTCCCGAGATTGCTACCAAATTTCAACTCTCTCCTTCCTAGACTTGTACCAAATTCTAGATATTATTTTGAGATCAGTAACTAAATTCTGATTCTCATCCTTTTCAATCGACACTTAAACTCCGATTCTTACTCCGAGGCTGGTACCTAAATTCCAGTTCTCTTCGCAATCCCGAGGTTGTCCCAGGGTCCTATGATCCTAAGCCAGTTGGAGGGTGAGGATCAAATGTAGAGATTTAAAGGATGAGTTCCCTATAAGACTCTTTAGCCTTAGGACTACCCTGGGTGGCCTGGTCTGGTGAAGGTTGACTTGCACACACACTACACTTCCACACACACATTACAAGTCCTAAACCTACACCTACACCCAATTTGACCTCCTGATTTATGTAGGTAATTCATATGGATGGACCTTAACCCCTAGGCCCTTGGCTAAGAGGGTTAGCAACAACATAGTGAATGACTCAAATGAGTCCTCTCTTGGCTCTTATGGGCTTGATATGGCATCATGGCTCAACCAAAGTGATTCCATTCTACTTAAACTTGATCAATCTTTATTTTTCCAAAATTTTAATTTTTGGCCCCCGGGACCCTAAACCCACCAAACCTACCAAATGCCCTTGAAATTGCCCATAATTTGCAAAATCACTTAAATTACCCAAAATTCATCAAAACTAATCCTAAACATTTCCCACCATTCAAATTAATCATCCTTAGCCAAATATACCAAAATTTCAAAAAATACCCCCAAATACCCTCCAAATACCCAAAATACTATTTTTAACCCAAAAATCCAAAAATTCCCAAAAACTTCCAGAAAATCCCAAATATTCCCAATTTCATTTTGGTCAGCTACACCATAAGTTATTTTTGTCAATTTAGCCCACTTTTACCAAAACCCCCAATTTGACCCATTTTAACCCAAGTAAACCCAATGTCAAACCAAACCACTCCAATTAACCTCAATGTTGATCCAATTCAATTATAAACTTCAATTCCATATCCCTAATATCAATTTAGACCAAATCCAAGCCCAATTTGATGAACATTTGGATCCATTTTCAATTTGAAGCCTAAGGCCCAATTTTAGCCCATAACCTAAACTTAGCCAAAACCAACACAACTTAACTCTAATTAGCCCCAAATATTTTCCTAAACCTTCCTAACATCCCCACAAAAAAAACACTAACTTGATTTGCCCAAAATTTGAACCTGAACACCACCAAAAACTAACCCAAACAAAAAATCCCTAATTTTGGCCTAAACCCACCATGAACCCAAATGGGCCCAAATCCCAAAATCAAAGCCCAACCAAAGTTGAAAACTCTTTGTAACACTCCCATAAACATTTCTAAACATTAATTTTACATCAAATCTAACATTAGCCCAACCTTAGCCCATGTTAGCCCAATTTGACCCACTTTGGCCCCTTTACCAAAAAAGTCTGAAATCAAACCCAATTCAACTCCTAATCACCTCAAATTTGTTTCAACTCACTCATGACACATCCCTAAACAAAACCCAACAATTGTTTGGCCCAATCCTTCACAAAATTTCCATCTACCAATTTGTTTTCAAACCTAAAGGCCCACTTTCTTAAACCATTCTAAAGCTCATTTTCACCAAATCCAAAAGCCCAAAATCTATTCCAAAGCCCACATGGAATTTCCCCTCATCATCCCTTTGATTTAAATCATTCCCTAAGTCCAAAACCCATCATTTTGATTAAACCAAAATAGCATCATGACAAAACCAATCCAAAAAATCCAAAGTTTTCAAAAATTCCAAATAGCATTTTTATGAAATTGACCAAACCTTTTCCCAAGCCAAATGGATCCATGAAGCCATGCATAAGCCACATACAAGCCATGGAAGCCACTTTCCACCTCACCATACCATTAATGGTAAGAGAGAGGAGCTCTTTCCTAACCTATGATTAAACATTTTAACCTTACCCATTCTTCACCTAAACCCAAAATTAATCTAAATAAGCTTGGATGGGGACTCCTCCACTCAAAACCAGCTGACTCATCTGACCCCCATAGCACCCAAAGTCCCCCTTGGAGGGTGAACCAAGCCCAAAAACATGACTTGAACCCTTTGGACCCAAAATCACCCCTCTCCCCATGCCACTTAAATCCAATTCTTTACACATGTCCAAAGGCAATTTACTGCACCAAACGCCAGCCCTGACTCCTCTGAGTCAGATGGTGACCTGACTCTGGCCGGCTTGCCACCAGGTCGCCAAAAATGCCATGGTCGAGGAGATTGGAATGAGCCAAATTTTAAATTCTCACCTGCTGAGCTGCCCCACTCCAATTAGCCACCACAACTCTTCATCTCCTCCCCTAAGAAGCTGATCCCAACCATCAATTGTCCCTGGGAAGCCCTGGCCATGGCTATTTAAACCAGCCACCCCCTCTCGGCCAAAAGGTTGGCTGAAATAAACCTTCATAGAATCCCTCCAAACTCCTCACAGAGCTTCCCCTAGCCAAGAGCAATCCATCCCCATTATTCTCCTGCCCTAAATCCCATTAATTGAGCTCAATTTTGGAGCTCAATTCTCAGGCCAGAGTAGGACATCTCTCAAACCTCCAACAAAATCAAATTAAACTCACACACACGTGCACAGGAGCAAGAGAAGGAGTTCCCCAGTGAAAGCCCCCTCTCCAGGCCACCCAATTTCTCTAGCCTCCAAAGTCTGATATCGGGCCTGGTCACTTTCATACTTAGATCTTTCACTAGGGCCGCAGGCTTCATCCATAGGCTATTCCAGCTTCGCAAGAACGTGCCGAGCACATTCAGTTGAGGCCTCACCTCCTGAACCAAGGTATGGAGACTTCTCTTTAACCCGAGATTCCAACGATTCTCCATTTCGTTTGAGTTAATTTCATAGCAGGTAAACCGTATGGATGTGTTCGTCTCTTCATGACGAATCCATAGAGTATAAGAACACAAAAAACCATTGAGAAAAGAGGAAGATATTAGGGTTTGAGTGTGGATGGTCACAGGTGCACACCAGTCGGAGACGACGACCAGCCGCCGTTGAATCAAGCATGTATCGAATGGACGGCTCAAATTGCGTTGGACCAGGGAACGGTACGTGAACCGCGGGGCCGCATGGCGCTGAGTCAGATGACGGCGGCGAATGGGAGCGCGTCGCGTGGAGCTTCGGAGACGCTAAGGTTACCGTGGCGCTGAGTCGGATAAGTAGGAAAATATGGAATTTATGATTTAATTAAATGCCTGAAACATAGAAAATCCATATCATTGTGTAGAAAAATCACAAAAATAAAATAAAAATACCTTCTTGCTCAGTGAACAGAGGAGAATAATGTGGAAATAGAATTGAGTTAATTTGATGAGTATTTTGTTTTTAATTAATTATTTTCTCATTTCACTATTTTAATTCTCCATTTGCATAGACAATTCACCATGGCATGAGACCATAGGGCTTTTGAAGCCTCTGATCTTGGGAACATTCTCTAAATTTATCAAGGTTAGAGGCTATCTCTATGGCAAGTTATGTATTTTTCAAGTTTATGTCACTATTTTTGGTATTTTAATTCCATTAATTAGCATATTACTTAGAAAATTCTAGGAAAATTTGGGAAAGTTTCTTAAGACCAGAGGACCCTAGGATAATTATGTTTTGAGTTAATTCATTAAGAATAACCCTAATTAGCTTAATTACTCAAAACTGAACATTAATTAATTAGGGTTAACCACACATCAAAAGAACTTAAAAATAATTATCTACTGATCTTTAGGATTAGAGGGACCTCACATAAAAATTTGAAATCAATTGGAAATGTTTAACCCCATTAAATGGACTAATTAGGTCAAATGAGTAAAATTAAACTTTAAAAATTCATAACTCCAAAAATACATTTTAAAAATTCACCATATTAGTTTTGGGACTTCTCTGGTAACAGAGGAGTCTAAGAAAATTAAAATTTAAATTTTCTAAAAATCTTCATTTTTCACCTTATTTTAATATTTTAATAATTAAAAAATAATAAAAATCACAAAAATATTAAAAATAATAAAAATGTCACATTTTAACTCTTAATCACTTAGGAACAAACTAAATATTTTTCCCAAGTCCCTAGGATAAGATATTGAATTTTAAAAGCCCTAAAACAATTTTTAAATTAAAAAAATAAGTTTGCCAACATTTTCACTAAATTAATTATAATAAATCAAAGAAAAATCATAAAATTATAAAATTTGTTTCTCTGGACTCCTTGAGGTAAGATAGATTTATGAAAAATATAAAATCCATTTTTCAACTTTAATTTTATTTTACAATTGATTAATACTCCAAAATTTAAAATAATTATAATAAATAAAATATAATTCAAAAAATCACCAAAATTGGTCCAAGTGGTCCTCTGGTCATTAGGAACATCCCATTATTTTCTTAAGGATAGAAACTTTACCTTGGTCATGTTGTTGAATTTCCATTAAAAATCCCTATTTTCTATTAGAATAAATATATAAATTAAATTAAAAAAAACAGAAAAATCACATTTTCTCCTCTAATGTCTTAATTGACATGTGAGTGAAGTGACATAAAAATTTCAAGCTCATTTGAGCTCAATTTGATAAGTTATGAAATAATTAAGCTTAAAAGGGCATATTGATAATTAAGAATTTTAACCTCTAATTAAAACTTTAGGTTTAATCAAAATGGTGGGTAAAATATTTGATCTTAATTCTTTCTTAGATGATTGAAACTTTTTAAAATAAAAGGGTAGGAACTCATTGATCACTTTTAATAAACAAAAAAAAAATGAAACCTTAATTAATTAAATAATTTGAATTTTGGAAGAATAATTAAAAAAAAAATTGGATTATTAAAATGGGGATATAATTTAGAGAGACTATAATCACTTAAACTAAAATCCCCAAATGAATCACTTTAATTATATTTAACTCTTAATTAAACTTAAGTTGATAATTGAAATTAATAAATTAAAGAAAAGATAACCCTTAATTAAATTAAAACTTAAAACATTAAATAACTTGATAATTAAATTGAAATAAATTTTAAACATTTTAAAAAATTTAAATTTCAAAAATCACTTGAAAGTAAATGTAAAAAAATTGAAACATCAAAATCAATTTCAAAAAAATAATTCTTAATTAAAAAATCAAACCAATTAAAAGTTAATCTAGAATATTGTAATTAAATTAAAATTAAATCATTAAAGTCTAAATTAAATAATTTTAACTCCTCTTTTGATTCAAATAGTTTAAAACACTTAATAATAAAACAACTTGAACACTATTCCAAACTTAAATTTATTAAAATTTTATAACTAAATTAAATCACCTTAAAAAATTATTTCTAATTTTAAATCATTGAAATTCTTAATAAATAGATTTTCCCCTAGAGACTTTTATCATTATAACTCTTAAATGGAGCATCAAGTGAGGTGTCACTTCATTCATGAGATAATAAAATGTCCTAAGTTCACTGAGCAAGAGTTAAAACTTAACTAAAAATTTCTGGATGATTGATTCATCTCTACAATAAAAATTCATTTAGACTCGAAATAATCTCAGAAGTATTGAAAAGATGTTTAGAACCCATTCTAAACACTTCCTCAATACAATGAAGTGCTTTAAGAAGAATAATTGAACTTAATTGTTCTTTTATGAAGAAAATCATCCACGAAAATATAAAGAACCTAGAAGTCATAGGAATTGATTAGCAGTAGGATTAGGATCTTGGTAGACAACCAAAACCTTTCCCTTAGCTTTACCTAGGTACTTTTTGCAAATATTTAAATGTTCTAACATGTGTTTTAAGTGCGACTTGAATGACGAGAAGACCCTCCGTGTACGCTTTTACTTTATTACAATTTACTTTATTGCAACTTATTTACACTCGCACTGCGCTTTACTTTTCTTGCATGATAAACAGGATTGTTGCATCAAAACTACAACCTTTAGGATAGCCACAAAACTGAAACCAAAACTAAAATTAAAAGTCACACAAGATAAAATTCACCACCATAACATCTAAAATATAAAACAACTCAAAATTTAATCACAAACAGAACAACAAAACAATAATTTTAACTAAATTAAAACATCTCGTTGAATGATCGAGAATACCTCGGATGATGTAACCCACGTATTGCTAACGAGATTTCCCACGGTCTAAATGAAAGTGTGAAACTCATTCTGTTGAGTTTAGCAAATTCATCTGGACTAAGTGAATTCAATGAAAATAACGGTGCCGGGTGTTTAATCAACTTTAAGATTTGTTTTAACTAAAACACTAAAGACATTTGGACTTTAAGATTTCTCTAAACCAAGACACTTTTCTCATCCCCTAATTTTCACCTTCTAAAACTAAACCTCTGCAACAACAAGGATCTTGGAGCACAGTGGGCAGCACGACCATCGTCGTCAGCAAAACTTGTGTCTACTTCAGCTAAATCATTCTTAGAATTAAACAACCAAACCATAGGATTTCGAGGTAGATTTCTTAGTGCAACATAAATACTCAACCTCTTTGTTAGGCATTTGCATAATCATGTTATGTAAATTAAGCCCTAACAAGTTTTATGATTCTGAGGTGGTCGTTTGTACGACATAAACCCTCACATCTTCGAAACTATTTGTATGATCATGTCGTACAAATATAAGTCATAATTAATTAAAATTGGCAGGATTACAACATTAAATAAACTCTTAAATTGAATCCAAACAAGTTGTACAATTAGGAAGTCACCGAGACTTGTCTCGAATCCGTAACATCCCCTACTTCTCCTCCATTGGACTCTTAAAATGAATTGTTACAAATTTGAGCTATTCCTTATTGAAATTTCCAAAATCCAATTATTTGATAACCTTAAAATTTGAAATTCTTGAGAGCAAAACCACTGATCATTATCGAGAGTTTTCTTAAATGATGCCCGTCATTTAAGATGTAATTAACTATAGGGGCTTGCCTTTATAGGGTACTTTAAGAACCTGAGTAATATAAACCACCGCTTAATTCCTTTATATTAAGCGAGGGAACTTGTCGTCTTATAAAATTGGTTCGCGAGACCAAACGGATGTCACAAATCTTGTAGTTTATTTAATCGAGCCCCATCATCAAGCAGTGTGTCTATTCTTCGGGATAGATACACAGTTTGTGGTGTGGTGCTCGTTTATATAAACTATTAGAGATGTGAGAACGGTTTGATTTCATATCTTAAAATTTTCAAACTTAAAAATTATTTTCAAAATCAAATGCTACTTTCCAAATTATATATATTTAAATTAAATTTAAAATATGAAAATTCGCCGACAATTTCTGTAGACGACCCCTTTTCAAAACACAAACCTAAAAATAAGTCATACAACCAATTGAAATGTTAATATATGTTGTTCAACGTTAATTCTGAAAAGATTTAATGTCCTACAACAATAATGAAGAATCCATTCAATTTCCATGGATGAATTTCGTAGTTCATGGAAATTGAGTGCAAATAAATAGGGAAATGTGTTTTGATGGACTTCAATTTGGAGGTTTCAGGGTGACAGGCTGAGATTCCCAAATTGGATCTAAGATTAGTAACTAAACATTGAAGGTTAGCCTTTAGGTGAAGGGTTAATGGGAGCTCCGAAGTGAGAGTTGGTATCCTCCCAGCCTAGCCTTAGATTTAGTGACTAAACTTAGGATATGTCAATGTTCTTTTCATGCGTAGAAGAAGGGGTACTCTTTTATGTGTAAAGAAACATCTATGCTCCTATTTGGCACAATAACAAAGACATTTGTTCCATATCGATCCACACATCATATTCTCATTGCAAGAGGAAAGATACTTTTCTCATATATCAGTAAACCTTTCAAATACATAGTTTATTGTGTCTACTAGTTAATTCCATTTTTAAAGTTATTAGAAGTAATTGTAGTTTGATTAAATATTACTGTTTTCTGCATTGTGGTAGTAGAAGTAAGTATTAAACTTTAAGTGCAAATTGAGTATCGGATTTCAGTGCAACATTATTTATTGTGAAACACTTTCTTCTACTTCATACTTCCCCGTGGGATCGATAACCAGGACTCCATTAGAGCCCTGTATTATTTGATATGATACGTATACTTGCATTGAGTGCTCGGACTTTACAAAATCATTATAAACATATATAAATTTGAGTTCATACATTCTTGCATATATAAAGTCTAGAGGTCAGTACCTAAATTTTGATTCTCATTTCGAGGCTGGTACCTAAATTTCAGTTCTCATTTCGGGATCAATACCTAAATTCTGATTCCCATCTTTTGAGATCAATACCTAAATTATGATTCTCATCTCAAGGCTGGTACTTAAATTCTAGTTCTCCACTTTCAAGATAGGTACCTAAATTTCGATTCTCATTTCGAGGCTGGTACCTAAATTTCAGTTCTCATCTCGAGATCAGTACCTAAATTTTGATTCTCACCTTTCAGGATGGGTTCCTAAATTTTGACTCTCACTCTGAGGCTGGTACTTAAATTCCAGTCCTCACCCCTTTCGAAGTTAAACTCTGCTTTTGTCAATTCCAAATTCCCTTTCAATTCCAATCTCAAATCAACTTTAATCAAAATTTGAAAACTCGAAATCAAAATTAAAAAAAAAAATTAAAATCAAAAGATCAAAATCAAAATCAGAATTTGAAATCTTGATCTAAATCAATCTCAAAATCAATCAAATTGAAACTCACACTGTCATCCCCAACGAGAGTTCTGAAACCTTTGGAGTAAAAGCTTTGTCCCCAGCGGATGCTTTCTCACTAAATTTCTGTGTTCTCTCCTGAGTATGTTAACTCGGTGGGTTGTGTTGGTTTCTGTTGATCTCCTCGGTCAATGCCAATACGTGCGGTGTGCTCAATCAGCACACCGCACCTATTGAGGTTCCATTTGTTGACATCATTTTTGGTGAGGTCTAATCTTTCTCTTAGTGCTTAGGATCTAGCCATAAGGTTTCTCCTTTGACTATCTTAGAAGACTAGAATTGGAACCCACCATTTAGAAATTTTCAGCCACTTAACTTCTCCTGAGACCCCACTTGGGTGGTTACAAACCTTTGAATCACCTTAGAAGGTTAAAACCACCATATGGAGAACCAACAGTGAGTTCGTATAGGAAGGTTTGAACTTAAGGTAACCTTGAGTGACTTGGGCTTCTCTTGCACACACATACACCCCTAGGCCATTTGACGCAAACCTTAAACTCTTCCCCTTCTACCCTTTAAGAAACTCAAATGATTGAACCAAAGCCTCTAGACTTTGATTAAGGTGGCTAGGGTCAATATGTGAAGGATCATAAAGTGGCTACCATTTGGCTAGGCCTGGTCCCAAAGTGGTTGGACTTGGCTAAGATCCATGGCCCATGCTCCTACACCTTGATTCCATCCCAAACCACTTCTACTCAATCTTGAAACCACCAAAATGGTCTCATTCTTCCCCCTTTAAAACTACCTTCTTTTTTCCAAAATTTCAAATTTTGCCCCCGGATCCCTAAACTTACCCAAAATTACCCAAACTGCCCCTACAACCGCCAAATCATCCAAAATTCCCCAAATTACCCAAATTCCTCCAAAAACCATTCCAAATTGTTCCTCACAACCAAAATTGACCAATTAATCTCAAATATACCAAATTTCCTAAAATTTCACCAAAACCCCAAAAATGACCAAAATGCCCCTCTTGGCCCAAAAGTCCAAAAATTTTAAAAATTCCCAAAAAATTAAAAAATCTCCCGAATATTCCCAATATCATTTTCCTCAACTACCACAAGCCTCAATTTTGTCAATTTAACTAAATTTAACTAAAAGCCCCAATTTGGCCCATTTAACCCAAAAGTTCCCAAATTAAACCCAATGTCTACCCAATTGACCCCAATCTTGCCCAATTTCAATTCCAATCTTCAATTCAACAACTCCAATACCAATCTAAATCAAATCCAAGCCCAATGTAACCCACATTTGAATTCAATTACTCTCGAAATCCAAAATCCCAAATTTTACCTCCTAAATTTGTCACATGCCCTAAATTCCCTAATTTAAATCCCCTAACCCTAAAGTTTCCACCCAATTTCTATCGAAAACTCGTCATGACAATTACCAACATCAATTTGAACCATCAATTGAACCCTAGCCATGCTCTAGCCTAACCTAAGTCCAACTTAACCCAAAATGACCAAATTTTACCAAATCATCCAATTCCACTAATTTGACCCTCAAATCACTCCAAAATCAGTCCAATGCTTCTTTCAATTTGATGGATGGTTCAAACATGAACCTAAATCATTTTTGCTCAATCAATTTGATTCAGACAAAACCCAAACTCAAGTTAGCCCAACTTGAACATAAATCAACCCAATTGGACACATGACCCAAATTGAACCAAACCAAGCTAATATTGACCAAACCCACTTCATGGCAGCCAACCTTAGGCTTCCTAGGACTTGTTTGACCTGATCCAACCAAGCCCTTAAGCATGGACTAAAGGTCCACCACTTTGGACTAATGGGTTTAGACTTTTAGCTAAGCTTAAGTCCCTTTAACAAATCTTCCTCAAGCAACCTCTCTACCAAAATTAAATGCACTACGCTCCTTCCCCACTCCTCCTCAGCCTGTCAGCCACCTGTCCAGTCCTTGCCAGCCGCCAGAGCCATCGGAACCCCGATAGGCTCCCATGGCCTTAAAACTCAAAATTGAGCCATGATAGTGAGCAATCCCCTCACTGCCCAGCTGCCTTGCTCAGCCCTCATCCTAAGCAGCCCAGAGCACTCATTGCTTGGCCCTGAGCTCCCCTCTCTAGTGAGTTTTATAAGTTGGCTCCATTACAGCCAAATTTTAGGTGCTGAAATTTTCTCCATGAAACTCGCCCAAATTGCTCCCAAACCTAATTCTAGGAAGGAGAAGAAGATCCCCACTATTCTCCTACTCTGAATTCGACCACCTAAACCCAATTTCTCAGTCAAAATTTAGGTCATAAACACGACACTTCTGAAACCTCCACCAAAATCAAATTAACTTTACCCACACCATCCACACAAGAAGAGGAGGATTTCCCCAGTGAAAGCCCCATCACCAAGCCACCCATCTGTGCTATCGGCCAGAGCTCCAAATCAACCATGGTACAACTTGGGCCTAGGCACTTCACCACGACCAGAGGCTCAATTGTTAGGCTCTTTGGACTCCAATGAATGTGCCAAGCACATCCAATCGAGGCTTCTCCTCTTGGACCAAGGTATGGAAAGCTCTACTCAGCCCAAGCTTCCATGAATTCTCCATTTCATTTTACTTAATTTCAATGTATCATAGCCATATAGATGTGTTCATCTAGGGTAGACGAGTCGATAGAGACCAACCTCGCATGATTTGGTTGAGTATCGAGCGACATATTAGGTCTAGAAGGTGGACAGTTCACAGGTTAGGACACCTGGAGACGATGGAGGGGAGCCATCTGATCTCACGTGTATCGGATGGAGGGCGGACATCGAGCAGGACAAAACTACGGGACTAAAAAGCGCGCTGACTCAGATGGCGGCATCGAACGGGAGCGCGCTGTGTGTGATTTCAGAGTTGTTTAGGTTGAGGTGGCTCTAAGTTGGATAAGAAAAAAAATAGGATTTTCTGAATTATTTAAATAGCCTGAACTTTAAAAATTCATATCTCTGCATAGAAAAATCTGTAAAAATAAACTAAAAATACCCTCTTACTCAGTGAATATAAGAGAACAATGTGGAGTTAAAATCAAAATATATTGTTATGTATTTAATTTTTAATTATTTATTTACTGTCATAAGTACTTTAACTCTCCATTAACATACATAATTCACCATGACATGAGACTATAGAGCTTTTGTAGCCTCTGATCTTGGGAACATTCTCTAATTTTTTCAAGGTTAGAGGTTATGTCTAGAGGGAGTTGTCTATTTTCTATGTTTAGGGCCATTTTCTTAAAATTTAATTATGAAAATAAGCAGGTTGTTTGTAAAAATCTAGAAAAATTAGGGGAACTGTTTTAGGATCATAGGAACCTGGGAAAATTATGGTTTGATTTAATTCACTAAAAATACCCTTAATTTGACCAAACACGCAAAACTGAGCTTAAATTAATTTGGAGCAACCACACATCAAAATGACATGAAATCAATTCTCCACTGTGCTCTAAAATTAGGAGAACCTCACATTAAAATTTCAAATCCATTGGAGTTAATTTAACCCACTAAATGAATCACTTAAGTTACGTAATCATATTTGAAATTAAAAATTTCATAAAACCTAAAATTTAACTTAAAAATTCACCAAATGAGTTTTGGGAGTTCTCTGAGATTAGAGGAGTCTAGGAAAAATAAAATTGGATTTTTCATAAAAAATTCATTTTTAATCCTTTTTAAATATTTTAATAATTAAAAAATCATGAAAATCAAAAAAATATTAAAATTCACAAAAATGTTACATTTGGCCTCCTAATCACTTAGGAACCAACAAAATACTTTTCCTGTGTCCCTAAGTAAAGATATTAAATTTTAAAGGCTTAGGGTAATTTTTAATATTAAAAAATAGATTTTTCAAGTGTTTCACTAAAAATAATTCTAATAATTCAAAGAAAAATAAAAAAAAACAAAGTTTTCTACTCTAGGTCCTCTAACATCAGAGAGATTTAATAAAAATATAAAACCTAATTGACCCCTTTAATTTAATTTTATAATTAATTAATACTCCAAAATATAAAATAATTCTAATAAATAAATTAAAATTCATAAAATCACCAAAACTTGTCTAAGTTGTCTCTTAGTTAATATAAACTTCCCATAATTTTCATAAGAACATATGTTTTACCTTGGTCATGTTGTTGAATTTTCATTGCAAATCCTTGTTTTACATTAAAATAATTATATAAATTAAATTAAAAATAGAAAAATCACATTTTCTCCTCTGATGTTTTAATTAACATGTGAGTGAAGTGACATAAAAATTTCAAATTTATTTGAGCTTAATTTAGTTAATTATGAGATGAACAAGCTAAAGAGGGTATAAGGGTAATTAAGGAACCTTAGCCTTGACTAATATTTTTGCTTAACCAAAAAGGAAAGGAAAATTTTTTATCTTAATTTTTCTCTTGGATGGTTGAAACATAGGGAACTAAGGGGTAGAAACCCATAAATCACCTTTAATATTAAAGAAGAAATCCTAAATAATTAAATCATTAAACCATGGAAGTTAATTAAAGCATGAGTTGTTAAAGTTAGGGGGTTTGATATAGGAAGATCCAATCTTCTAAAATTGAATCCCTAACCAATAAATTGATCAAATACCACCTAGCTTTTACTAATGAAACTATAAAGTGATGATTGAAATTAATAATTAAAAATAATAATTTTTAAATATTATAAATAAATTAAAACAATGTAAAATATTAAAATTAATTTGAGATAATTTAAAATTAAATTAAAAGTAAGTTTAGAATATTAAGATTAATTTTAAAATAATTTATAATTCATAATTCAATTAAATCAATTTAAAATATTAAAATTAATTTGAAATAATTTATAATTAAATAAAAACAATTTAAAACATTAAAACTTAACTTTATTGAACTAAAATCATTTAAACACTTTTTCAATTTAGTGTAATTTGAAATATTTAAAATCAATTAATACTTTATAATTAAATTTAATCATTTTAAATCACTAATTCAACTTCAATTAAGAATGGTTAAGTTTTTTAATGAACTAATTTTCCCCTAAAGGTTTTTATCTTTTTAATTCTTAAATGAAGTGTTAAATGAAATGTCACCCTACTCACGGGATAATCAAACATCCAAGTTCGTCTAAACCCCAGATGATCTATTCATTAGCATAATGAAGTTCATCTGGACTCAAAATGATCCCAGAAGCATTGAAAAGATGTCCAGGACTCGTCCTAAGCACTTTCTCAATCCAATGGGATGTTTTAGAAGTACAATTGAACTTCATTGTTCTTTGATGAAGAAAATCATCCTCAACACACCTTAGGAATTCACTAGTGATAATATTAGGATTTGGTAGACAACCAAGTCATTCCCTTAGCTTTACCTAAGTGTTTTCTTTCAAATATTTAAATGCCCTAACATGCATTTTAAAGTACAGTTGGAAATGACGAGAAGACCTGCCAGGTACGCTTTTATTTTATTACAATTTACTTACTTGAATTGTACTGAACTTTCCTTTCTTGCAAGCTTGCATGTTAAAACGACAATGTCACCCTACATGAAAAATAAAACCTTTAAGATAGCCACAAAATTGCAACCAAAATTAAAACTAAAATCAAAATAAGATAAAACTCACTGCCAGAACATTCAAAATATAAGACAACTCAAAATTTAATCGCAAACAAATAACACTGCAATCATAATTAAATTAAAACGTCTAGTTGGATGATCGGGAATACCTCAAAGGATGTAACCTACGTGTTGCTAAAGAGATTTACCACTATCTAAATGAAAGTGTGGAACGCATTCAGTTGAGTTTAGCAAATTCATTTGGACTAAGTGAATCCGATAAAAATAGTGGTGCCAGGATGATGGAACCATGGGTCTTAACCGGTTCTGCTTAGTTAATGTTAATATTTCCCCTAAGAAAATTTAAAACATTGAATTTAAACACACAAGAAAACTTGACCTCTGAACTATGACACTTCTCTCACCCCTTGATTGTCACTTCTTAATCTAAACCCTCTGCAACAACGAGGAGCTTGGAGCAAGCGAGGTGGGCAGCACGACCATCTACAACAGCAAAATGAATCTTCGTCAGCTTAACCTTTTCCTTAGAAATAAACAACCAAGGCGTAGGACTTTGAGGTAGTTTGTTTAGCATAATATAAATCTTCTCTTCAACCTTTAGGCAATTGCATAATCATATCATGCAATTTAAGCCCTAACTCATCTTAGGATTCCGAGTTCGTTGTTCATTACGACATAAACTCTCCTATCTTCCAGGACATTTGTATGATTATGTCATACAAATATAAGTCCTAATTAATTAAAATTGACAAGATTGAAACATCAAATAAATATCTCTCTAAATCAAAGCCAAATCATAGGATAGTTGGGAAATCGACGAAGTTCGCTTCGAATCCATGACATCCCCTACCACTCTTTCTTTGGATTCCTAAAATAACTGTTCCAAATTTGATCCATTCCCTTTTGAATTTCTAAAATCTAATCATTTGAATCCTAAAACATTGAAATTCTTGAAAGAGAAACCATTGATCTTTATCAAGAGTTTTCTTAAGTTATTCCAGTCACCTAAGATGTAATTCACTATAGGGACTTGCCCCTATAGGGAACTTTAGAACCCAGGTAGTATAAAACCTATTTAATTCATTGTATTAAATAGAGGAATTTCTCGGTCAACATAAAAATGGTTAGTAGACCAAACGGATGTCGTAAATTTACTGGTTTATTTAGTTGTGCCCCATTATAAAGCAATGCGTATATTCCCCGGATAAATTTATAGTTTATGGTGAAGTGTTCAATTATTTAAACTATTAAATATATGGGATCGGTTAAGTCTCGTATTTTTAAAATCAAATATTATTTTCCGAACTATTAAAAATTATATATATATACTTAAATTCAAGCATAAATAAAGTTAAAGAAAATTTAACTGCTGACAAGTATGTTTTAAGGTTTTAATTTTGAAAATTTGTTTTTCATATTTTTAATAAAACGTTAAGCAGGAAATAAAATTATTAATACTCTAAACACGATATAAAAGCTATAAGAATCAAATATCTTTTTCCTTCTTTAATGAATCAGTAATAATTATGGATATTTATGTTGTGAAAGTATTTAAATGTATTGTGCCAAATAAGAGCAATTATATTCTTTATCCTCACTTGGTTCTATAAAGAAAATTGGTTTATTTGAAATTTTGAAATTTTGTAAATGGGTTAGGCAAGGAAGATACTAGCTCTCACTCTAGCGTTCCCTTTATTCTCTCGACCTGGGGGCTAACATCTCATAACACAATTTAAAATAACAAACCAAATTAGAGGGCTTAGCCTGTCACTCTAAATTCCTCAAATTTTACTCCCCAATAATGCATATCTCCCTATATATTTGCATTCAATCATATGGACTACAATTCTCACCTATATAATTGCATGTGATTCTTTGCAATTGTTGTTTGAGACAATACCGCATTCGATCTTACATAATCTCACAACAAATTTTAACATCTTAACTGGCCA
This sequence comes from Papilionanthe hookeriana x Papilionanthe teres, assembly GCA_022702705.1. Taxonomy (NCBI): domain Eukaryota; kingdom Viridiplantae; phylum Streptophyta; class Magnoliopsida; order Asparagales; family Orchidaceae; genus Papilionanthe; species Papilionanthe hookeriana x Papilionanthe teres. The sequence goes on along the minus strand of CM040424.1, from coordinate 150,782,793 downwards.
AATCAAGAAGTAAATTAAGTTCAAGGAATTGAATCATCACAATTTATTCCAACATTAAACACTTGTACTTTCCACAACATACTTCGATAATTTAAGTACTTCATCATCGAAGAAAGAAAAAGATAAAGTAAACTACTCAGATTTCATTAAGAAAATACAAACAAAACTTGATATGAAGCATGAACCATAATGAAAACAAAACAATCTTACTTAAAAATAAGATGTAAAAATAAAGATAAATACTTATCTGAAAATCCTCACCACAAGACTCTGGAAGTTCCTTTAGAATTTTTCTTTCCACAATACAACTCTACAAAGGTTGGCGACCGACTCTGATGACTATAATAAAGACTTCAAACTTAAATAAAAACTAGATATAAGGATAAAAGAAAATTGGTGAGAAGAAGGCTTCACACCAACCCTTTTTCCTTTCTCTCTCTACTCTCTACTATAGAAAAGTAGAACTCTAAATCTTAACACACTAACAACTACTCTCTTCAACTCACACTACACACTCTAATAACAACTATAATAACAACAACCCCCTACACAAATTATGAGGCTTCATTTTTATAATTTTCCAAAATGTGCATTGGTTTCTCTTCAAATCATGTCCAAATTGAATGTATCCACCAAAAGATGCATCCCTTCAATCATATTTGCCGCTCAAAGGAAGTTAAGAAACTCACCACCAAAAGTTGCTTCAAACACCCATTGAAAATGGCGCTAAAATTGATTTAAATTCAATTTTTAACTGTGGCGCTTAAGTGCCGGCACTTTGGCTCTTAGGCGCCAGAGGCCATATTCTCAAACTTCATAATTTTGCTCCAAATTTGATCCTTTTTCTCTCCTTTCATTATACTTAATTATCTTCATCATACCTACAAGAAAAATACAAAATACCTTCCATTAAAATGCAATATCATCGAAAATGTGCATAAAAATACTATATATTTTAGTTGTATTAAGGACTTAGAGTTGTGCTATTTTAGGTGTATCAAGGACTCATAGTTGTGCTTAAGCGAGAACTACCAAACTGACACCCTATGGAGGGAATTCTAACTCCATCTAAGTAGTCAACCATGACATTTGTAAATATTTTATTCATTTCAATATCAATAGTATCATCAATTCCTTTCCTCTTCTCTCTCTAGGGTCTCTGAGTCAGGAGATACTATTCTAGAAATCCCTTATATCCCTCTTCTAAGCGCTGTCATCACCATCCCCCCTAACAAGCCTACTTACAGCCTTGCTTAATAGCCCCACATAAAGCAAAAAGCTATACGTACATGCTTATGCGTCCTACGTAAATGTGGGACTTATACTAAGAAGCAAGAAGAAGCAAAGGACTAAGTACAAGGAAGAGAGAGGATGAAACAATCCTGTGTAAAACAACTACATAACGGAGGTGGATTGTCCCTGAAAACTGAATAAAAGGAATGACCAAAAATTCCATTGACTCGAGTCATTGGAAGCAAAAGGATGAGCCGGTGTAAGTGTAGAAGCAAGCTCCACATGTTGTGTAAAAGGGGTAGCCACGGAGCAAGTAAACACGTAAAGACAAACCACCACAAGTGACTATAAAGGGATGACCGTAAAACACCTAAAACAGGTGAACTAAATCTCTCCCAACATGGTGTAGAGAGGTGGCCTCGAAACATGTAAGACAAGAAAAACAAAGCCCTCCAACATAGTGCAAAAGGAAAGCCAGAAAAAGGGAAGAGTCTAAATCGCTACATGAAATGTTCTTCCTTACAACTAAATCCCCCTCATGTGTTTATGTCTTTTGAACAACATAAACCCTCCCATACATGCCATAACAAAGAGAATAAATATGTGTCGACATATTTTTAGCTTATGTGTTTTATTTTATTTTGAAAAGGGGTCGCCTACAGATGTTGTCGGTGAATTTTAAATAATAAATTTAATTTAAATATACATATAATTTAGAAAGTAGCATTTGATTTTGAAAATAATTTTAAGTTTGAAAATTTTAAGATATGAAATCAAACCGATCTCACATCCCAAATAGTCTATATAGACGAGCACCACATCACAAACCGTGTATCTATCCCTAGGAATAGACACACTGTTTGATGATGGGTCTCGATTAAATAAACTAAAGGATTTGTGACATCCGTTTGGTCTACGAACCAATTTTATAAGCCGACAGGTTCCCTTGCTTAATATAAAGAAATTAAGCAGGGTTTATATTACCTGGGTTCTTAAAGTTTCCTATAAGGGCAAGCCCCTATAGTTAATTACATCTTAAAAGATGGGAATCACTTAAGAAAACTCTCGATAATGATCAGTGGTTTTTCTCTCAAGAATTTCAAAGTTTAAGGTTTTCAAACAATTGGATTTTGGAAATTTTAAAAGAGATTAGCTCAAATTTGGAACAGTTTATCCTAGGAGTCCAAAGGAAGAGAAGTAGGAGAAGCTGAGGATCCAAGAAGAATCTTGGCAACTTCCCAAACTATCCTATGGTTTGGTTTCAATTTGAGAAGTTATTTAATTTTTTAATCCTACCAATTTTAATTAATTAGGACTTATATTTGTATGACATAATCACACAAACAGCCTCAAAGATATGAGGGTTTATGTCGTACCGAACGACTACCTCGGAGTCCTAAGACCAGTTAGGGCTTAATTTACATGACATGATCATGCAAATGCCTAACGAAGAGTTGAGGATTTTTGTTTCACTAGGCAAACTACCTCGAAGTCCTATGGCTTGGTTATTTAATTCTGAGAAAGGTTTAGCTAGTGTAGATCCGAGTTTTGCTGATGACGATGGTCGTGCTACCCACCATGCTCCGGGCTCCTTGTTGTTACAGAGGTTTAGTTGTAGAAGGTGAAAATAAAGAGATGAGAAAAGTGTTTTGGTTTAGAAATCTTAAAGTCCAAATATTTTAAATATTTTAATTAAAATAAATCTTAAAGTTGTTTAAACAGAACCGATGAAGATCCCACGGTTCCGTCATCCCGAAGCCTCGTTATTTTCATCGAATTCACTTAGTCCAGAGAATTTGCTAAACTCAACTGAATGAGTTCCACACTTTCATTTAGACCGTGGGAAATCCCGTTAGCAACACGTGAGTTACATCATCTGAGGTATTCCCGATCATTCAATGAGACGATTTAATTTAGTTGTAATTGTAGTTTTGTTATTCTGTTTGTGATTAAATTTTGAGTTGTTTTATATTTTGAATGTTGTGGCAGTGAATTTTATCTTGTGGTGAATATTAATTTAGTTTTGGTTTCAGTTTTGTGGCTATCCTAGAAGGTTTCAATTTTCATGCAACAAACTTGTTTAACATGCAAGAAAAAGTAAAGTACAGTGCAAGTAAGTAAATTGCAATAAAATAAAAGCGTACCTGGAGGGTCTTCCCGTCATCTCAAGCTTCACCTAAAACACACGTTAAGGCATTTAAATATTTATAACAAGTTCCTAGGTAAAGCTAAGGGAAGGGTTTTGTTTGTCTACCAAATTCCTAATCCTATTGCTAGTCATCTCCTATAACGTCTAGGTTCTTGTGTTTTGTTTAAGTATGATTTTCTTCATCAAAGAATAGTTAAATTCAATTGTTCTTCTAAAACATCTCATAATATTGAGAAAGTGCTTAGGACGAGTCTTAAACATCTTTTCAATATTTCCGAGATTATTTTGAGTCCAAGTAAATTTAGTTGCACAGGTGAATTAATCATCTAGGAGTTTAGTTAAGCTTTGTCTCTTGCTCAGTGAATTAGGATGTTTGATTATCCTATAAGTATGGTGACATCTCACTTAATACTCCGTTTAAGAGTTATAATAGTTAAAGCCTTTAGGGGCAAGTTGATTGGTTAAAGAATTTAACCATTCTTAATTGAAGTTTAAGTTAATGGTTTAAAATGATCTAGTTTAATTATGTGGTTTTAATTAATAATTTTAAGTTTGGAATAGTGTTCAAATTATTTTTTGGTTTAAATCTTTATACTTTAGGTGATCTTAATATTTTAAATTTGTTTTACTTTTATTATTGAATGATGTTAACTTAATTTAATTTAAATTTGATTTAATTTAATTTAATTTAACTTAAAGATTTTTTAATTTAGCTTAACTTAATTTTTAAAATGTTAATTTAATTTTATTTTAATTTTAATTTAATTTTTACTTAATCTAATTTAATTTAATTTAATTTAATTATTAAACTATTTAATATTTTGAACTTTTTTTCTTTGATTTAAGGGTTATTTATTTTTTTAATTTTTAATTTACTGAGTTTGGATTATCATTTTAATCTTAATTAAAAGTTAAATATTTTTGAAGTGATTTATTTAGGGATTTTTTTATTAAAGGATTAATATCCTCTCAAGTTATATCCTTATTTTTAATAATTCAAATTTTTATTATTCTTCCAAAAATTTAAATTGTTTAAATAATCAAAGTTTCATTTTGGTTTATTAAAAGTGATTAATGGGTTCCTACCCTTTTAATTTCCCAATGTTTCAATCATCCAAGAAAGATAGAATCAAATATTTTACCCTCCATTTTAAATAAACCTAAAATTTTAATAAAGGGGTTTAAATTCTTTAATTATCTTTATGCCCTTTTTGGCTTATTAATTTCATAACTCACTAAATTGAGTTCAAATGAACTTGAAATTTTTATGTCACTTCACTCATATGTCAATTAAGACATTAGAGGAGAAAATGTGATTTTAATAAATTTAATTTATTTATATAATTATTTTTAGTGAAAAATAGGGATTTTCAATGGAAATTCAACAACATGACTAAGGAAAGTTTCTATTCTTAAGAGAATTATGGGATGTTCCTAGTGACTAGAGGACCACTTTGACCAATTTTAGAGATTTTTAAATTATATTTTAATTATTATAATTATTTTGAGTTTTGGAGGGTTAATTAATTATAAAATAAAATTAAAGTTGAAAAATGGATTTTATATTTTTCTTAAAATTCTCTGACCTCAAGGAGTTCAGAGAAAGAAATTTTACAATTTTCTGATTTTTTTTGATTTATTGGGATTAATTTAGTGAAAATGTTGGAAAATACATTTTTTAATATTTAAAGTTGTTTTAAGCATTTGAAATTCAATATCTTTACTTTGAGACTTAGGAAAAATATTTAGATTGTTCCTAAGTGATTAGGAGTCAAAATATGATATTTTTATGATATTTAATATTTTTAATATTTTTTTTTATTTATTTAAAATATTAAAATATGATTAAAAAATTTTGTTTAGAAAATTCCAATTTTAATTTTTATAGACTTCTCTGATACCAGAGAGCCCACAAAACCAATTTGGTAAATTTTTGAAATGTATTTTTGGAGTTATGAATTTTTAAAGTTTAATTTTGGTTATGTTACTTAATTAATTCATTTAGGGGGGCTAAACATTTCCAATTAATCAAATTTTTATATGAGGTTCCTCTGATCTTAAAGTTTAATAGAGAATTATTTTCAAGTTATTTTGATGTGTAGTTAATCCTAATTAACCAAAATTCCATTATAAGGTTTTGGCAAAATTAGAGTTTGTTTGATTGAAATAAATCATTAGATAATTTTCTAATGTTTCTCTAGTCAAAGGGAACATACTCTAATTTTTCAAGATTTTTCTAAGCAACATGGTAATTTTTATAATTATTATAGGAAAACTGAAGCATAATATTGAAAAATATATATCTCATCACAGAAATCTTTCCTAACTTTGGAAAAATCAGGAAAGATCTACCATTATGCATAGAATAATATATAACAATCTCAAGTTATGGTGAAGCTCCTACATGCATGAAGAATTAAAATATTGAAAATACTATTTAATTAATTAAAAATAAAATATGCATTAAATAAAAATAAAATTACTTTCACATTATTCTCCTCATTTTCATGAGCAAGAATATATTTTTATTTTATTTTTTGGAGTTTTCTAGGCAATATTATGATTTTTTGAAGTTTTGTCAAAAATAAATCAAAAAATCCATTTCCCGCTCAATCCACGTGTCGCTCTCCTATTTGCCAGCGTGGTTCTGTATGTCACCTATTCACGGATGAAGATCTGTCTAACTGCATCAGGGCCGTCAGTCAGATACACGCCTGATCGGACGGTTGCTGCTCCTCTCTCTAGTGCTATTCACCCAAAACCGTCCACCTTCAAACCATGATATCTCACTCGTTTCTCAACGAAATTGAATGAATTTTTTTTAAAATGATCGTCTAATTGAGTAGCACACATCTATATGGTGATGATATACTTAAAGCATGTAAATATTTACAGAAAATTAAAACATGCTCGGTTGGAGGACAAAAAATTTGATACCTTCATCCAAGAGTTGAGGCCTCAATTGGAAATGGTTTGATTGAGCTTAGGAGTGCTTGGAAAAGCTTTGGGAACAATTTGGAATGGTCTCCCCAAGGTAAATCTTGCTTCTCCTCTCTTTGGCCATGGAGGTGGGGTTTAAATAAGGAAGGTTATGGTGGAGCTTTGGGTGGCCATGGGGGTTGATTAGTGGGTTCAAAATAAGTGTTTAGGTGGAGGGGAGGTTAGAGTTTGATTTTGGTGCAATGAATTTGGGATTGCCATATGTAAAGTCAAGGATTTAAATGGCATGGGTGTAAGGAGCATTTTTGGTCCAATTTGGGTCAATTCATGGTTTTGGCTTGGTTCACTCACCAAGGCTTGATTTGGGCTGATGTGAGATCATTTCAGTCAGCCTCACATGTGTAGTGAAGTCCCCATCCAAGGTGAGGTGGCCAATTTTGGTTAAAGTGTATCATTGATGGGGTTAAAAAAGGTTTAGTGAAGGCTTAGGAAAGGTTCCCCTCTTCTTGCCATAAGTGGCATGGTGAGGTGGAAAGGGCTCCCCATGGCTTGCATATGGCTTATGCATGGCTCCATGGCTTCATTTGGCTTGCTCATGGCTTGGGAAAAGGTTGGCTCACTTGCATGGAAAAGGGTTATTTGGAATTTTGAAAACTTTGGATTCCTTTGATGCGATTTGTCATGATGCTACAAATGGGTTGATTTCATGATGGTTTAAGACTTTGGTCAAATAGGATTATCAAAGGAATGATGAAGAAAATGTTTCATGTGGGCTTGGGGATGGATTTTGGGCTTTTGAATTTGATGGAAAGTGATCTTTTAAAGGCTTTGTGGAAGTGGGCTTTTAAGTTTGAAAACAAATTGGTGGATGGAGATTTTGTGAAAGATTAGGCTAAACAAATGTTGGGTTTAGTTTAGTAGTGTGTCATGAGTAATTTGGAGAAGGTTTGGTGTCATTTAGAGTTGAAATAGGTTTAATTTTGGCCTTTTTGGTAATGGGGCCCAAAATGGGTCAAATTGGGCTAACTTTGGCTATCTTTGTTTAATGTTGGTTTAAGGATGGATTTGATGTAAAATTAATGTTGAGAAATATTTAGGGGAGTGTTATAAAGAGTTTTTAACTTTGGTTGGGCTTTGATTTTGGGATTTGGACCTATTTGGGTTAGGTTTAGGTTTAGGCCAATTTAGGGGATTTAGGCTTCAACTTGAAATTGGATCCAAATGTTAATCATGTTGGGCTTAGATTTGGTCTAGATTGATATTAGGGATATGAAATTGAAGTTTAGAATTGAATTGAACCAAAATTGAGGTCAATTGTGGTGGTTTGGTTTGACGTTGGGCTCACTTTAGGTTTAAAATGAATCAAATTGGGAGTTTTGGTAAAAGTGGATTAAATTAACAAAATTGGCTTATGGTGTAGTTGAAAAAAATAAAATTGGGAATATTTGAGATTTTCTGGAATTTTTTGGGAATTTTCGGAGTTTATGGAATTTTTGGCAAAGAAGGGCAATTTGGGTATTTGGAGGTTATTGGGGGGTATTTTTGGAAATTTTGGTATATTTGGATATGGATGATCAATTTGAGTGGGGGGAAATGTTTAGGGTTGATTTTGAGGAATTTTGGGTAGTTTAGGTGATTTTGCAAATTTTGGGTAGTTTCGAGGGCATTTGGTAGGTTTAGTGGGTGTAGGGCCCCGGGGGTCAAAAATTGAAATGTTGGAAAAATGATGATTGATCAAGTTTGAGTAAAATGGAATCACTTTGGTTGAGCCATGAAGCCATATCAAGCCCATAAGAGCCATGAGAGGACTCATTTGAGGCATTCACTATGTTGTTCTTAACCCTCTTAACCAAGGGCCTAGGGGTTAAGGTCCATCCATTTGAATTACCTACATGAGTCAGGAAGTCAAGCTAGGTAAGAGTGGTTTTAGGGTTTGGAATGTGTGTGAAAGTGTAATGTGTGCAAGTCAACCCTCACCAGACCAGGCAACCCAGGATAGTCCTAAGGCCAAAGAGTCCTATAGGGAACTCATCCTTTAAACCTCCACATTTGACCTTAACCCTCCAAGTGAATTAGGGGTTTACAACCAGACATGTGGGGTTTGCAGGGAGTTAAGAGGTGTTTAAATTTCTAAGTGGCGGGTCCCATTTCAAGCCCTCTAAGATAGTCAAAGGGAAAGCCTAAGGCTAGATCATAAGTACTAAGGATAGAGAAGAGAGAAGAGAAAAGACCTCATCAAAAATGAGGTCAACAAATGGACCCCCAATAGGTGTGGTATGCTAACCAAGCACACCGCGCATATTGGCGTTGACCAAAGAGATCAACAAAGCCAACACAGACGTCTAAGTGACACACTTAGAATAGAGTAGAAACAAACTTCCGCTGGGGAGTATCGAGTATATCTCAAAGACTAGAGATTCCTGAGCTCTCGCTGGGGAAAAGAGAAGGAGGTGAATTCCAGATCCTAAGTCTGGGGAACTTTGATTTAGATTTCATTTTACTTCCTGTTTTAAGTTTTAATGTGTGAGTTTAAATTTCAATTTGTTTCGAGTTTCAATTTCGATTGAGGTTTAATTTAAAATGAATTCAAGGAAATCGAGATTTAAAACGAGAATTAGAACCTAGGTTCCAACCTCGGGACCGCGAAGAGAACTGAGAATTTAAGTACTGATCTCGAAATGAGAACTGAAATTTGGTACTAGTCTCAAAAGGAAAATTGAAATTTAGTATCAATCTTGGAAAGAGAGTCAGAATTTGGTACCTACCTCGAAAGGAGAGAACTAGAATATGGTACCAGTCTCGAAGGTTTAATGAGAAATGGAAACCGGTTCCAATCCCGAAGATTTAATGAGAAATGAAAACTGGTTCCAATCTCAAAGATTTAATGAGAAATGGAAACTGGTTCCAATCTCGAAGATTTAATGAGAATTGGAAACTGGTTCCAATCTCGAGGATTTAGTGAGCAATGGAAACTGGTTCCAATCTCGAGGATTTAATGAGGAATGGAAACTGGTTCCAATCTCGAAGATTTAATGAGAAATGGAAACTGGTTCCAATCTCGAGGATTTAATGAGAAATGGAAACTGGTTCTAATCTCGAGGATTTAATGAGAAATGGAAACTGGTTCCAATTTCGAAGATTTAATGAGAAATGGAAACTGGTTCTACTCTCGAAGATTTATCTGTATGAAGAGGGACCCAATCCCATGCCATCAGAACCAAATCTTACAAGGTTCGTGGCTCTGTGTCAATAGAACTAGTCGATCCTCTAACAAGCAGAGAAAAGATTTAAAAGGAAATGGTAAGTGTATCAAGTGGAAAAAACTCGACCTGGTGACAAGTCGAGGAAATGATTTGAATTTCAGAAGAGTTTCAAACAGATTTTGTTTTGAAGAATAATTGAAGGATTCAGACCGAAGGATTCAGATCGAAGGATTTAGATTGAGATTTAAATTTATTTCGTTCGTCTTGGTGATTCAATTTCAAAAATATTTAGAGTTCGTATTAATTTAAAATTTATTTTGACATTTAGATTTTTAAAAGATTTCTTGTCTATTTTTATTTTCCCTTTGTTCTTTGTTTGAAGTTCATTTAATCAGAACCAAGCGCCCGTTCGACATTTCGCTGCAAAAAAAATAAGGAAAGGATCAGGGGCTGTACTAAGAACAAGAACAGTAGAAAAATATGTTTATTAATAAAGAGCTTTTATTCATTTATTTTGAGTTTAAATAGGAGTAGGAAAAGATCAAGAGAGATCAAGAGTGAGACTTGATTTAAAAGGAAGGATAAAGACTTTATTATCATGATTTCACATGTTTTCTTTTTAACATTTTTTTAACGATTTTCTTTATCATCCACTTTTTTTTATATTTTTTTTTATATTTTTGGGTTCGGACCTAGTCATAAGTAATTACTGTGCCCGTGCTTCTAGGAACGAGGATTCATCCTTCGAAACATCAGGTTGCGTAATACTTCTTGAGATATCGTCCATTAATTGGAAGCATAGGTAGTTCTTCACGGCAATTTACAAGCTGGTAGGAACCTCCTGAGTAGACTGTCTCGACCATGAATGGCCCTTCCCATGTTGGTTCAAATTTACCACCTATCTTAAGATGTGCAAGAATAGGTCTTCTGAGAACTAAAACCAAGTCACCGACTTTGAATGTCCTTGGACAGACCAATTTATCATGGGCCTTGATCATCTTGGCATGCTACAGTTCCATATTCTGCTGTACTGAAAGTCTTTTCCCTTCCAGGCTTTTCAATTCTTCTAGTCGTAGTCTGGCATTTTCTTCTGTAGTGATTTTGTTTGCAACTGCAATTCTGAGAGAAGGAAGTTGAACCTCTAAGGGTAGAACAGCCTCGGACCCGTACACTAAGCCGTAAGGCGTAGATTGGGTGGGCGTTCTGAAAGTCATCCTGTACGCCCATAAGGCTTCTAACAACTTCTCATGCCAATTTCTCTTGTTGTCGTCCAAAGTTTTCTTTAGGATTTGGATGAGAGTTTTATTAAAAGCCTCGGACAAGCCGTTCGTTCTTGGGTAGTAGATTGTTGAATAGCGCCAAACAATCCCGTGTCTTCTGACAAAAATGTTAATCTTTGTGCTCTTGAACGTGGACCCATTATCTGAAATGATTCTGCGCGGTACTCCGAAACAGTAGACGACTTGATTCTTGAAGAATTGTAGCACGTGTTCTGCTTTCACTTCTCTGAGTGGTACTGCTTCTGCCCACTTAGAAAAGTAATCTATAGCTGCAAGAATGAAGCGATGTCCTCTTGAAGAAGGCGGCTCTATAGGACCCATAATATCTGTGCCCCAACACTCAAATGGCCACGATGCGATTGTCGGATGTAGCACATTTGGAGGTTGATGTAGAACTGGTGACAACTTTTGGCAACCTTCATGCAATCGGTCATCATCGAGGGCCAGTAGTACCCTAGTCTTTTAATCTTGATTTTCATTTTCGGACCCGACTGATGAGCGCCACAAAGTCCTGAGTGTACTTCTTTAACTATTTCACGAGCCTCAGACCCTCTCAGGCATCTTATCCACATCTAATCGAAAGACCTTCTGTATAACGTGTTGTTTATTAATGCGTAAGACAGAGTTCTTTTCTTGATTTGATGGGCTATCAACTTATCATCTGATAGGTTTCCTGTTCGCAAGTAGTCTATCAGTGGCTGCCGCCAATCTTCTGTATTTTTTATCACTGCTGCAATTGTTTCTTTTGCTTTTTCTGATGATTTGTATATTGTATCCATGTCGAGCTGTGAGAGAACATAACGTCCCTGGACTGACACTTCAACTAACTCATCTTGTAAGCAGGCAAATTCTTTTGCAAGGCGGGCTAACGCATCTGCGAGAGCAATTTCTTTTTTGAGAATCTTGTAGATCGTTACATTTGGAATTTGCTCCAACAGTTTCATGGCGTACTGAAAGTATTGCTCGAGTCTTGGTTTCAGAATTCTGTACTGTCCCGCAACTTGCTGAATGATCAATGGTGAATCTCCGTAGATATTGATATCCGTTATCCCCATCTGAATGGTTAATTCCAATCCGGTTATAAGGTCTTCGTATTCTGCTTCGTTGTTTGTACAAGGTTCTGTTAAGTGGTAGGAGTACCTTAACATTCCTCGCTACGGTGTTATAAAGATTAGTCCGATTCATGCCTTACCGGGCACTATCGTTTGCGATTCTTTATCTTTCTGTTCTGAGGATGCTCCATCAAAGTACAGTTCCCAACACTGATCATCAGGGTCTTCTAGGCTCATTATCTGCTCGTCTCGCAAGTCATCGTTAAGAGGCGATTCTGCCGGTAAAGGGTGTTCTGTAAGGAAGTCTCCTAGGACTTGCCCCTTTACTGCACGAAGAGGAATGAAAGTTATATCGAATTGCAATAGTATCATTGACCACCTGGCAAGTCTGCCGGAAAGCGTTGGTCGGGTCATCAAATATTGCAACAGATTAAACTTCGAAATAAGGTTGACCTTATGAGAAAGCATGTAGTGCCTGAGCTTTTGTGCGGCGAAGATCAGGGCCAAACAGTGCTTCTCATTCGAAGGGTACTTTACTTCCATCAGAATTAGATGACAGCTTAAGTAGTAGAGAGCATTTTCTTTTCCCTCGTCATTGACCTGGGCTAGCAGGGCTCCGAGAGAGTCGTCTAGAGCTACGGTATAAAATATCAATGGTCTACCCGAGACTGGGGCTGCTAAGACAGGAGGTGTCATCAAATATTATTTGATGTCATCGAAGGCATGTTGACATATGGAGTACCAAGTAAACTTGGCATCCTTCTTAACCAAAGCAGAAAGAAGCTGACACCTTCCTGACAAATTCGAGATAAAGCGTCGAAGATATGCCAATTTTTCTTGAAAGGATCGTAGTTGTTTCAAGGTTTTAGGAGATGACATTTCTAAGATGGCTTTAATCTTCTCCAGATCGATTTCAATTCCATGATGTCGGACGACAAATCCTAAGAATTTCCCAGAGGTGACGCCGAAGGCGCATTTCAAGGGATTCATCTTATGGTTATATTATCTTAATTGCTCGAAAACAATTCTAAAATCATACAAGTGATCTTCTTTTAGTTTGCTTTTGATGACCACATCATCTACGTAGCACTCGACTTGGTTGTGAATGAGATCATAAAAATTCCTCGTCATTACTCTTCGATAGGTTGCTCCTACATTCTTCAATCCAAACGGCATCACTATGTAGCAATATACTACAATTGGCATTCTGAAGACTGTAAGCTTTTAATCTTCTAGTGCCATCTTTATCAGGTTGTATCTCGAAGATCCATCCATGAAAGAAAAGACTTCATTTGTTGAAGCAATGTTGATCATCAATTCCAGAATGGGTAGCGAGAATTTTTCCTTTGGACATGCTTTGTTTAAATCTCTGAAGTCTACGCAGATTCTGATCTGACCATTCTTCTTTCTAACTGGTACCACATTGGCTAACCAAGTTGGATATTGTTATTCATGGACAAATTTAGCTTCTATTAGCTTCTTAACTTCAGCTATAACTTGTTGTTCAATCTCTAGAAGCATTCTTCTCGGAGCTTGTCTAACTAGAATGGCAGTGGGATCCACTCCTAATTTGTGAACTGCAACTTCTGGAGCTAATCCTGGCATCTCATCATAACTCCGAGCAAAACAATCCTTGAATTCCATCAATGGCTTGATCATCTCATTGGAGTCTTCTTTATTGAATAAGAAGCTAACAAAGGTCGGCCTAGGCTCTTCGCTAGTACCTAAGTTAACTTCCATTAACTTGTCTATTGTAGATTTAATTTCTTCTTCGAATTCTGGCGGAGCATCTCCGATTTGCAGATCTTCGAGATCTTCTTAGGCTTCCAAGTAGTCTTCATTAGGCTCGCAAGTGACAATCAAGCAAAATTCTGTATCGTCAACAGATCCTACCGTGCCGAATCCGAGACCATGTTTTGAATTGGGAGGCCGACTGGCATTATTCCATAATTTATCAAATGTTGTGATTGACCTTTTGTCCATCTTCGAGGTAAGACTCCACGTTGAATTAAATTTTGAACACATGGAGAGTACCACTCAAAAGACAGTTCCATTAATTCAGAAGAGGTAACATCTTCAAATTGTACATCTTTTTCAGTATTGGAAGAAGAAGCACCACGGTAGAACTTGATTGGCTTAGTACCACCATCACGCACTTCCTTGACCACCATACCCTCGATCTTATTAGAATGGATCGGGGTCAGGGTCATAGTATGTACATGATGGTTAATCTTCTCGTACATTGATTTTTATTCTTCGTTCTTTTCATCTTTGAGAGAGATCTTGAACTGGGGTTTCTTTTGATTTACTGTTGCTGCCTCTTTCTTGATTTCCTCTTCTTCGAAACTGGTCTCCTAATCAACGTTGATGACTGGTTTCTTCTGTCCAACTGTTCCAACGTCTCTTCCACGACCTCGTCCCCGGCCTCGACCTCGAGTGCGAGTTCTGGAGAAACCTTCACCTTCTCGCCATAAGGGAGTGGTGTGTAACTGTTGGACTAGAATTTCAGGCTCTTTATCGTCTTATACTTCTTTTGCTTCATTTGGTATGACATTTCTGGAGAAGATTGTTTTCTTCAGAGGAGCATAGTAGGTTGCATCTATGTGAATTCTGATTTCATGCACGAGGAAAGATTGCAAATCACCTTTGATACACTGTTCTCCTCCTTCGTAATATTTTATGCACTGGTGCAGAGACGACAGTACCATCCAGTTTTCATGAATCCATGGCCAATCCAGTAAAATGTTGAATGATGTTTCAGAATCAATTATGTGGAATTTTGCGGTTGTCTTTTCTAAGTCACCGGTTTTCATCAGTAGTGTTATCGATCCAAGGGCTCTTTCTCCTTTCTGATTGAACCCTCTTAATAACATCTTGTCTGCTTCGAGGTCGCGAGCATTGATTTCCAAATATACTAACGTTTGAAGGCTCATTATGTTGATTGATGCTCCCAGATTAACCAACACTCTATAGAGCATAAACTTTCCAATAGTGACTGAAATGTACAATAGTCGGTTGTGATCAGCCGTTCCGAGTAGTAGATCATTGTCCGTGAAGGTAACACCTCGCTGTTCTTTTAACGAGCAAACCTCATCAAAGGAATTACCGGCCATTTGAGCTAAACAAATCTCTGGATCAAGTAGAGCCTTGATCAGAGCTTCTCTCATCTCCTTTGACAGGATCAGAGCGTCATATATGCTTAGTTTGGCTGGTAGCTTCCTAAGATGGGCTAGCACGTTATAGTCCACTTTATTACCATGTTCCTCGGTTTCTTCCCGAATGGACAGTTCCTCTGCGGGGTTGGCTCCTCTTGAGCAACCACATGCTTTCATTTATCCTTTGAACCCATTCTCAGAGGTAGAACATTTCCACTTCTTAAATTTACTTCAGTTATTTCTTCTAAATTTGGTGTTGAATCTGCCGGTGTATCCTCTTGAATTGGAATATCTGGCTCTTCTGGCATTGCTTTGAAATCTGATAACTCCAATTCTATCGTGATTGGAGCTCCTCAAAATTCGCAAATAGACTCGTTGCTTGTTGATCTCTCGTAGCCTCCTTTGTGAGCATCTTCTTCATCGTGGTCATCGAGGTTTTGTATGATTTGAGAATCGTTATATCGGAATCGAGATCCAGATTAGGTTGTTTTCGTTAGTTATGTAATCATTAGAAACAGTCAAAACGTAGCCAACGCCAAAACTCTTATCATTATAAGATCCCACCGAGGAGAGCAAATAATCATACAGAGTCAGAGGTTAGAGGGATTTCTCCCCCAAATTGGAAATAACCATCCCCGGAGAAGCAGCCCCTAGTCTACTCTTTGGAGCCTCAATTTTCTTTTCTTCTACAATTTTCTCTTCCTTCTGGAGCGGTTCTTCAATTGCAAGTGATAGTGCCGGCTCGACAGGTTTCAAACTTCGAGTTGAAGCACGCACCGAAGACTTTTGGATGTGATCTAAGATTTTCTTTGAAGACTTTGTCCAGACGGTACTCCATCCATCCTGGGTCGTATACGGGTTTGTCGAAACAATAAGATTCATCGAGATAACATTGACGGAACCTCCTTTGAATAGCAGTACTTCTTTCAGCTGGAACTTTTTGCAGGGGAGGGAATTCTTGAGTCGACTTCAGGTTGAACTCAATTAGGGGATCTTCAGTTTCTGACACTTTGTCCATTAGTGCGAAGAGAGTGACGTCAGCGAACTTGATATCTGTATTGTTGAATCCTTATCCAAAATGGATGATCCCACTGTCAAGCAGCTCATCCTTATAGACAGTGAAGTCCATTCCATTGGTGAAGAAGAAAATTAACTTTGGCACCGTCATTTTCTGGAGGGTAGATTCTGAGTATTAGTCCCGAATTAAGCTTCCTTTTATCTCAAAACTTAGGACGAAAAAGATTGAGTCCGAACACATTTTTGTTTATCTTAATGTATTTATGATTTAAAAGATTATGTTTAAAGGGTTATTTATTAGAAGACTTGTTTGTTAAGAATGAAATGATTAAAGGCATAGAAAAGGTAAATGACCTGATTAAGAATTGGAAAGGAAGAGAAAGTCTCACAAAACTTCTCAACCCGAAGGACTGCTCCCAAGCTAACACGTATTGGGGGTCCACCCCAACTCAGAAAAAGAGGTGAAAGGATTTCAGAACCTCTTTGTTTAGGGGTGTCTAAACAGTGGCTCCTAAATCCGAGAGAAGTTGACTATACCCGTTCATGATAGAAATGAATGTGGTATGCCGACAGAAGAATGATAGTTTTGGTCCACTAGGGATATGAACTCACTATCGATTTATGAAAACAAAACCATCTAATCAAAATGGAGAGAGGAACTAGTCCCGAGTGGAGTCGCCAGAAGCATGTCAGCATATTTTTAGGTTATGTGTTTTATTTTATTTTGAAAAGGGGTCGCCAACAAATGTTGTCGGTGAATTTTAAATTATAAATTTAATCTAAATATACATATAATTTAGAAAGTAGCATTTGGTTTTGAAAATAATTTTAAGTTTGAAAATTTTAAGATATGAAATCAAACTGATCTCACATCCTAAATAGTCTATATAAACGAGCACCGCATCACAAACCGTGTATCTATCCCGAGGAATAGACACACTGTTTGATGATGGGGCTCGATTAAAAAAACTAAAAGATTTGTGACATCCGTTTGGTCTGCAAACTAATTTTATAAGCAGACAGGTTCCCCTGCTAAATATAAAGAAATTAAGCAGGGTTTATATTACCTGGGTTTTTAATGTTCCCTAAAAGGGCAAGCCCCTATAGTTAATTACATTTTAAATGACGGGAATCACTTAAGAAAACTCTCGGTAATGATCAGTGGTTTTGCTCTCAAGAATTTCAAAGTTTAAGGTTTTCAAAAAATTGGATTTTGGAAATTTCAAAAGGGATTAGCTCAAATTTGGAACAGTTTATTATAGGAGTCCAAAGGAAGAGAAGTATGAGAAACTAATGATCCAATAAGAATCTTGGCAAATTCCCAAACTATCCTATGGATTGGTTTCAATTTGAGAATTTATTTAATGTTTCAATCCTACCAATTTTAATTAATTAGGACTTATATTTGTATGATATAATCACACAAATAGCCTCGAAGATATGAGGGTTTATATCGTACTGAACGACTACCTCGGAGTCCTAAGACTGGTTAGGGCTTAATTTACATGACATAATCATGCAAATGCCTAATGAAGAGTTGAGGATTTATGTTTCACTAGGAAAACTACCTCGAAGCACTATGGCTTGGTTATTTAATTCTAAGAAAGGTTTAGCTGGTGTAGATCCAAGTTTTGCTGATGACGATGGCCGTGCTGCTCACCATGCTCCGAGCTCCTTAATGTTGCAGAGGTTTAGTTGTAGAAGGTGAAAAAAATCAAGAGATGATAAAAGTGTTTTGGTTTAGAAATCTTATAGTCCAAATATTTTTAATATTTTAATTAAAACAAATCTTAAAGTTGTTTAAACAGAACCAATTAAGATCTCACGGTTACGTCATCCCAACGACCGTTATTTTCATCGAATTCACTTAGTCCGGATGAATTTTCTAAACTCAATCGAATGTGTTCCACACTTTCATTTAGACCATGGGAAATCCCGTTAGCAACACGTGGGTTACATCATCCGAGGTATTCCCGATCATTCAATGAGACGTTTTAATTTAGTTGTAATTGTAGTTTTGTTGTTCTGTTTGTGATTAAATTTTGAGTTGTTTTATATTTTGAATGTTGCGACGGTGAATTTTATCTTGTGGTGACTTTTAATTTAGTTCTGGTTTCAGTTTTGTGGCTATCCTAGAAGGTTTCAATTTTCATGCAACAATCTTGTTTAACATGCAAGAAAAAGTAAAGTACAGTGCATGTAAGTAAATTGCAATAAAGTAAATTGTAAAAAAAAAGCATACCTGGAGGGCCATCCCATCATCTCAAGCTGCACTTAAAACACACGTTAGGGCATTTAAATATTTATAATAAGTACCTAGGTAAAGCTAAGGGAAGGGTTTTGGTTGTCTACCAAATTCCTAATCATATTTCTAGTCATCTCCTATAACGTCTAGGTTCTTGTGTTTTGTTTAAGGATGATTTTCTTCATCAAATAACAATTAAATTCAATTGTTCTTCTAAAACATCTCATCATATTGAGAAAGTGCTTAAGACGAGTCCTAAACATCTTTTCAATATTTCCGAGATTATTTTGAGTCCAAGTAAATTTAGTTGCACAGGTGAATTAATCATCCAGGAGTTTAGCTAAGCTTTGTCTCTTGCTCAGTGAATTAGGCTGTTTAATTATCCTATAAGTATGGTGACATCTCACTTAATACTCCGTTTAAGAGTTATAATAGTTAAAGCCTTTAGGGGCAAGTTGATTGGTTAAAGAATTTAACCATTCTTAATTGAAGTTTAAGTTAATGGTTTAAAGTGATCTAGTTTAATTATGAAGTTTTAATTAATAATTTTAAGTTTGGAATAGTGTTCAAATTCTTTTTTGGTTTAAATCTTTATACTTTAGGTGATCTTAATATTTTAAATTTGTTTTACTTTTATTATTGAATGATGTTAACTTAATTTAATTTAAATTTGATTTAATTTAATTTAATTTAACTTGAACATTTTTCAATTTAGCTTAACTTAATTGTTAAAATGTTAATTTAATTTAATTTTAATTTTAATTTAATTTTTACATAATTTAATTTAATTTAATTTAATTTAATTATTAAACTATTTAATATTTTGAACTTTTTTTTCTTTGATTTAAGGGTTATTTATTTTTTTAATTTTTAATTTACTTAGTTTGGATTATCATTTTAATCTTAATTAAAAGCTAAATATTGTTGAAGTGATTTATTTAGTGATTTTTTTTATTATAGGATTAATATCCTCTCAAGTTATATCCATATTTTTAATAATTCAAATTTTTATTATTCATCCAAAAATTTAAATTGTTTAAATAATCAAAGTTTCATTTTGGTTTATTAAAAGTGATTAATGGGTTCCTACCCTTTTAATTTCCCAAAGTTTCAACCATCCAAGAAAGATGGAATCAAATATTTTACCCTCCATTTTAATTAAACCTAAAATTTTAATAAAGGGGTTTAAATTCTTTAATTACCTTTATGCCCTTTTAGGCTTATTAATTTCATAACTCACTAAATTTAGTTCAAATGAACTTAAAATTTTTATGTCACTTCAATAATATGTCAATTAAGACATTAGAGGAGAAAATGTGATTTTTCTGAGTTTAATTTATTTATATAATTATTTTTAGTGAAAAATAGGGATTTTCAATGGAAATTCAACAACATGACCAAGGAAAGGTTTCTATCCTTAGCAAAATTATGGGATTTTCCTAATGACCAGAGGACCACTTGTACCAATTTTGGCAATTTTTTAAGTTATATTTTATTTATTATAATTATTTTGAGTTTTGATGTGTTAATTAATTATAGAATAAAATTAAAGTTCAAAAATGGATTTTATATTTTTCTTAAAACTCTCTGACCTCAAGGAATTCAAAGAAACAAATTTTACAATCTTCTATTTTTCTTTGATTTATTGGAATTAATTTAGTGAAAAGGTTGGAAAATACATTTTTTAATATTAAAAGTTGTTTTAAGCATTTGAAATTCAATATCTTTACTTGGAGACTTGGGAAAAATATTTGGTTTCTTCCTAACTGATTAGGAGTCAAAATATAAAATTTTTATGATTTTTAATATTTCTATGATTTTTATTATTTTTTAATTATTTAAAATATTAAAATATGATTAAAAATAAAAAATTTTAGAAAATTCCAATTTTAATTTTTATAGACTTCTCTAGTACCAGAAAGCCCACAAAACTAATTTGGTGAATTTTTGAAATGTATTTTTGGAGTTATGAATTTTTAAAGTTTAATTTTGGTTATGTTAATTAATTCATTTAGTGGGGCTAAACATTTTCAATTGAAATCAAATTTTTATATGAGGTTCCTCTGATCTTAAAGTTCGGTGAAGAATTATTTTCAAGTTATTTTGATGTGTGGTTAATCCTAATTAATTAAAATTCTATTTTAAGGTTTTGGCAAAATTAGAGTTTGTTCTATTGAAATAAATCATGAGATAATTTTTTAATGTTTCTCTGGTCAAAGGAAACATACTCTAATTTTTCTAGATTTTTCTAAGCAACAAGGTAATTTTTATAATTATTATAGGAAAACTGAATCATAATATTGAAAAATAGATATCTCATCATGAAAATCTTTCTTGACTTTGGAAAAATCAGGAAAGATCAACCATTATGCATAGAATAACATATAAAAATTTCAAGTTAGGTGAAGCTCCTATATGCATGAAGAATTAAAATATTGAAAACACTATTTAATTAATTAAAAATAAAATATGAATTAAATAAAAATAAAATTACTTTCACATTATTCTCCTCTTTTTCATGAGCAAGAGGGTATTTTTATTTTATTTTTTCGAGTTTTCTAGGCAATGTTATGCTTTTTTGAAGTTTTGTGTCAAAAATAAATCCAAAAAATCCGTTTCCCGCTCAATACACGTGTCGCTCTCCTATTGGCCAGTGTGGTTCTGTATGGAACCTGTTCATGGATGAAGATCCGTCCGACTGCATCGGGGCTGTCCGTCAGATACACCCATGATCGGACGGCTGCTGCGCCTCTCTCTAGTGTTATTCACCCAAAACTGTCCACCTTCAAACCCTGATATCTCACTCGTTTCTCAACAAGATTGAATGAATTTTTTTTTTTAAAATGATCATCTAATCGAGTAGCACAAATATATACAGTGATGATATACTTAAAGCATGTAAATATTTACAGAAAATTAAAACATGCTCGGTTGGAGGAGAAAAAATTTGTTACCTTCGTCCAAGAGGTGAGGCCTCAATTGGAAATGGTTTGATTGAGCTTAGAAATACTTAGAAAAGCTTTGGGAACAATTTGGCATGGTCTCCCCAAGGTAAATCTTGCATCTCCTCTCTTTGGCCATGGCGGTGGGGTTTAAATAAGGAAGGTTATGGTGGAGCTTTGGGTGGCCAAGGGGGTTGATTAGTGGGTTCAAAATATGAGTTTAGGTGGAGGGGAGGTCAGAGTTTGATTTTGGTGCAATCAATTTGGGATTGCCATGTGTAAAGTCAAGGATTTAAATGACATGGGTGTAAGGAGCATTTTTGGTCCAATTTGGATCAATTCATGGTTTTGGCTTGGTTCACTCACCATGGCTTGATATGGGCTGATGTGAGATCATTTGGGTCAGCCTCACATGTTTTGTGAAGTCCCCATCCAAGGTGAGGTGGCCAATTTTGGTTAAAGTGTATCATTGATTGGGTTAAAAAAAGTTTAGTGAAGGCTTAGAAAAGGCTCCCCTCTTCTTTCAATAAGTGGCATGGTGAGGTGGAAAGGGCTCCCCATGGCTTGCATATGGCTTATGCATGGCTCCATGGCTTCATTTAGCTTGCTCATGGCTTGGGAAAAGGTTGGTTCACTTGCATGGAAAAGGGTTATTTGGAATTTTGAAAACTTTGGATTCCTTTGATGGGATTTGTCATGGTGCTACAAATGGGTTGATTTGATGATGGTTTAAGACTTTGGTCAAATAGGATTATCAAAGGAATGATGAAGAAAAGGTTTCTTGTGGGCTTGGGGATGGATTTTGGGCTTTTGAATTTGATGGAAAGTGGGCTTTTAATGGCTTTATGGAAGTGGGCTTTTAAGTTTGAAAACAAATTGGTGGATGATTATTTTGTGAAAGATTAGGCTAAACAAATGTTGGGTTTAGTTTAGGAGTGTGGCATGAGTAATTTGAAGAAGGTTTGGTGTCATTTGGAATTGAAATAGGTTTAATTTGGGCCTTTTTGGTAATGGGGCCCAAAATGGGTCAAATTGGGCTAACTTTGGCTAACTTGGGTTAATGTTGGTTTAAGGTTTTATTTGATGTAAAATTAATGTTGAGAAATGTTTAGGGGAGTGTTATAAAGAGTTTTCAACTTTGGTTGGGCTTTGATTTTGGGATTTGGGCCTATTTGGGTTAGGTTTGGGTTTAGGCCAATTTAGGGGATTTAGGCTTCAAATTGAAATTAGATCCAGATGTTGATCAATTTGGGCATGGATTTGGTCTAGATTAATATTAGGGATATGGAATTGAAGTTTAGAATTAAATTGGACCAAAATTGAGGTAAATTGGGGTGGTTTGGTTTGACATTTGGCTCGCTTTAGGTTTAAAATGGATCAAATTGAGGGTTTTGGTAAAAGTGGGTTAAATTAACAAAATTAGCTTATGGTGTAGTTAAAAAAAAATGAAATTGGGAATATTTTCGATTTTTTGGAATTTTTTGGGAATTTTCAGAATTTATGGAATTTTTGGCTAAGAAGGGCATTTTAGGTATTTGGAGGGTATTGGGAGGTATTTTTGGAAATTTTTGTATATTTGGCTATGGATGATCAATTAGAGTGGGACAAAAATTCTTTGGATTGATTTTGAGGAATTTTGGGTGATTTAGGTGATTTTGCAAATTTTGGGTAGTTTCAATGGCATTTGGTAGGTTTAGTGGGTGTAGGGCCCCGGGGGTCAAAAATTGAAATTTTAGAAAAATGACGATTGATCAAGTTTGAGTAAAATGGAATCACTTTGGTTGAGCCATGAAGCTATATCAAGCCTATAAGAGCTATGAGAGGACTCATTTGAGGCATTGCCTTTGTTGTTCCTAACCCTCTTAGCCAAGGGCTTAGGGGTTAAGGTCCATCCATATGAATTTCCTACATGTGTCAGGAAATCAAGCTAGATAAGAGTGGTTTTAGGGTTTGGAATGTGTGTGAAAGTGTAATGTGTGCAGGTCAACCCTCACTAGACCAGACCACCCAGGGTAGTCCTAAGGCCAAAGAGTCCTATAGGGAACTCATCCTTTAAACCTCCACATTTGATCTTAACCCTCCAAGTGAATTAGGGGTTTACAATCAGGCATGTGGGGTTTGCAGGGAGTTAAGAGGTGTTTAAATTTCTAAGTGGCGGGTCCCATTTCTAGTCGTATAAGATAGTCAAAGGGAAAGCCTAAGGCTAGATCCTAAGTATTAAGGGTAGGGAAGAGAGAAGAGAAAAGACCTCATCAAAAATGAGGTCAACAATATGTAGGTACATTGAAATCTTGTGCCAGAATGAAGGGATTAAACAAGTAGAAGGTGCATTAAGGTAGTGTAGAGAGCAAGTTTGAAAGTGAAAGGGCTCCCAAGATTGAAATGTAAAATTAAAGCAATCCAAGCATGAATCACATTTCAAAACTTCCTCTTTGAAGTAGTAGGTATGCCACTACTTCTCTTTTCTTTTTTTTCACTTGAAAGCAACATAAATAATGCCCACCAATGTAAATTTTAACAGAGGGCAGCAAGGAAACAATTTAAACCAACGTGTAAGGTGGACATCAATGCAATTTTTGACATAGGGGCAACATAGAAACAACGTAAACCAACATATAGGAAGGCTACCAATGCAGATTTTTTTGTAGGGGCAGCATAGAAACAATGTAAACCAACATGTAAGAAGGCTACCAATGCAGATTTTTAAGTAGGGGCAGCATAGAAATGATTTAAATCAACCTCAAACAAGTTAACCAATGCATATTATCATGTAATTACAACATATAATTGATTTAAACAAACCCCAAAAAACATTAAAGCATGCAGATTTTTGCATAATGGCAGCATAGGGATGCTCCAAACCAATCCAAAAAATGTTAAATCATGCAGATTTTTACATAATGGCCGCATAGGGATAATAGAATTCTTTCATATGTGCAATAAACATAACCAAAAAATGCTCCAAGTATATATGTAACAATGCCCCACTCTTACAATAAGTATTTGAAGTCAACAACTATTTCCATAAGTGACACATGTAAATATTTCAAAAGTGAAGTGAAGTGAATGTGAAATGTGAAGTGTATGTATGAAGCATGTAAATATTTTTAAAAGTGAGTCAAGTATATGAGAAAAATGGAGTTTATGGATGAAGCATGTAGATTCTTTGAATTTGAGTGAGGCACGTGTGGAATGTGAAATTTATTTGTGTAGCATGTAGATATTTCAAATTTGAGTGATGCTCATGTGAAATGTGAAGTTTATGTGTGTAGCATGTAGATATTTCAAATATAAGTGAAGTGTAAGTTGAATTTGAAGTGTATGTGAATGGTGAAATTTATGTAGGAAGCATGTGAATATATATTGAAAGTGAAGTGAAGTGTTATGTAAAAAGTGAGGTTCATGTATGGAGCATGTGAATATTTTGATGGTGAAGTGAAGTGTTATGTAAAAAGAGGTTCATGTATGGAGCATGTGATTATTTTGAAGGTGAGGTGAAGTGTTATGTAAAAAGTCAGGTTCATGTATGGAGCATGTGAATATTCTGAAAGTGAAGAGAAGTGAATGTGAAATGTGAAGTGTATATAAAAAGAGAAATTTATGTATGGAATGAGGTGGAATATGTGTGACATCAAAGCTTGGGTGTTATACATGTGACTACTTGATGAAATAAGTGAAGAAAAAACACACATGACATCATTTTTTGATGTTATATATGTGAATATTTTGGAATCTGAAAATTGCAAATAATAAACGAATCTCTTCATGTTTCAAAATGCGTAGCCCCAAAGCTAAATCATGTGTGATAACATGAATAAAACATGCTAAAATTTCCAACCAACATGTATCAAGCCTGAAGGAACATTTGTAAAGCAAGCTAAATCTTCCAAACAATGTGTATCAAGCAAAGGAAAGACATAGTTAAGGCAAAGCATCCATATCCCATGCATGCACTAAACCATGTATCAGAGTAAAGAAATAAAAGAATAAAAACCACCTCAAAGAGCATACACCTCACAAAGAGGTAAAGCCCCCAAAGCTTCCAAGTAAAACATGCTAACCATGAGAACTAAGCATGTTTAATCCTCAAATGTAACATAACAACATGTAAAACATTAGAAAAAGTGTAGAATATGCTATGTAAAGCCTTCCATCTCAAGTTCCCACACTAAAACCACATGTATTTAACAACACTTTCCCCATCTAATTAGTAAAGGTAGAGAGAATACAAGAGTAATGGAAAAGAGAAGAAGGGTTAGTCACGAAGTAGTAAAAAGAAGACAGCTAGCAAATATTTTACCAAGCATACCAATGATGTGCAAGGAGTTTCAAACCATCTAAAAGCTAGGCTAGCATGAAAAAATCCTTCTCAATCTCATTTTTTTTCTCTTCTTTCCTTTCTTTCTTTTTTTTCTTATGTTAAACACTGGCCTCAAGTATAATCATGAAGTTTAATATAGGAAAGAATGGAAAGAACAATAAGGAAAAATAACTCTAAGCTTAATTCAAGTTTTTGCCATGAATAATAACTTCAAAGCTTAAGTATAAACTCAAAATTTTGACATGTAAAGTGACTTCAAAGCTTAAGCACAAACTCAAAATTTTGCCATGTAGAATGGCCTTAATACTTAAGCATGAACTTAAAATTTTGTCATGTAAAATAACTTCAAAAGCCAAGCATAAAAACTCAAGATTTTTTCATGTGGAATGGCCCAAAACCCTAAAATTCCCCAAAATTTCCAAAATCACCCAAATTACCCATTTTTTTTCTAAACTCATTCCAATGTACTTCCTATCTCTCAAATTATCCAAAATTACCCAAAATTACAAAATTTTCCAAAAAATCCAAAAAATGAACAAAATGCCCCTCTTGGCCCAAAATTACAAAAATTCTAAAAATTCTCATAAATTCTCAAAACCTCCCATATATTCTGAATTTCATTTCTCTCAACTACCACAGATCTAATTTGGTCAATTTTGCTCAATTTAGCTAAAAACACCAATTTGATCCAATTAACCCAATTGATCCCAATCTTGCCCAATTTCAATTCCAAACTTTAATTAAACATCTAAACTACCAATCTAAAGCAAATCCAAGCTCAATGTGACCCACATTTGAGTCCAATTTCAATCCAAACCCAAAATCCCCAATTTTGCCTAAGTGACCCAACATCACCAAATTGACCCAATGTCAACCAAGTCCCCACAAATTTCAATTCTAAAACCTTCATAACACTCCTGCGAACCACATGCAATATTCAATTGACCCCAATTTGGATCTTAGCCTCATTCAAATCTACTTGAACCAAGCTTACACAATTTTAATCCAAATTGAACACATGATAAACCTCACCAAATTGATTCCCCTAAACCTCAAATCTCCTCCCAATTAATGTTGGGAACTTTTCATGACATTCCCCTAAATCATTTGGAACCTTCAATTGGGCCTAAACCCACCTCTAGCCCGAAGTAAACTCAAGCTTAGCTAACTTGCCCCAAATTGACCAAAACACCTAATCAAGCCAAATTAACCTACCAAATCAATTTAACACCACTCCAAACCTCTTCTAAACACTTCATGAAAATCATACACACAATTTTGAACAATCATTTGGTTCTAACCCAAGCTCAAACCTAAGCTAGCCCAACTTGAACCTAAATGACCTAAATTGAACCTATGGCCCAATGTTACTAAATCAACCCAAATGTGACCAACCTAGGTCCACCACAGCCACCATGTGACCCCTAGGAACCATGCTAGACCCACCTATCCCACTCTACTTGAGCCATGGACCAAAGGTCCCTCAAATTAGGCTATCTCCTCCTTTAAATGGCTAAATCAAAAGTTATTTGCAATAATCTCTTCACCATTTAAACTCATGGCACTTGATGGCCTGCGCACCTAACCGCCTGACCACTGGCCACCTCCCCTAGCCTGGCTGGCCGGCTTAGTGGCCAGATAATTCGAAAACCAAGAGCTGCCACTTTTCCAATTGAACCAAAACTCACCTTTCAACCTGTCCAGCTCTGATTGGCCACTAGAGCTGATCTACCCTCCATCTAAGAAGCTGAATACACCCAAAGCCATCAAGTGTCATAATGAAGTGAAGCGAATGTGAAATGTGAAGTGTAGGTAAGAAGCAAGCAAATATTTCAAAAGTGAAGTGAATGTGAAATGTGAAGTGTATGTATGAAGCATGTAAATATTTTTAAAAGTGAGTTAAGTATATGTGAAAATTGGAGTTTATGGATGAAGCATGTAGATACATTGAATTTGAGTGAGGCACGTGTAGAATGTTATATTTATTTCTGTAGCATGTAGATATTTCAAATTTGAGTGATGCAAATGTGAAATGTGAAGTTTATGTGTATAGCATGTATATATTTCAAAAATAAGTGAAGTGTATGTAGAATGTGAAGTGTAAGTGAATGGTAAAATTTATGTATGAAGCATGTGAATATTTTGAATGTGAAGTGAAGTGTTATGTAAAAAGTGAGGTTCATGTATGGAGCATGTGAATACTTTGAAGGTGAAGTGAAGTGTTATGTAAAAAGTGAGGTTCATGTATGGAGCATGTGAAGTTCATGTATGGAGCATGTGAATATTTTGAAAGTGAAGTGAAGTGTTATGTAAAAAGTGAGGTTCATGTATGGAGCATGTGAATATTTGAAAGTGAAGGGAAACGTGAAATGTGAAGTGTATATAAAAAGTGAAATTTATGTATGGAATGAGGTGGAATATGTGTGAAATCAAAGCTTGGGTGTTATACATGTGAATACTTAAAGAAATAAGTGAAGAAAAAACACACAAGGCATCATTTTTAGGTGTTATATATGTGATATTTTGAAATCCGATAATTGCAAATAATAAACAAATCTCTTCATGCTTCAAAATGCAAAGCCTAAAAGCTAAATCATGTGTGATAACATCAATAAAGCATGCTAAACTTTCCAACCAACATGTATCAAGCTTGAAGGAACATGGGTAAAGGAAGGTAAATCTTCCAAACAAAGTGTATCAAGCATAGGAAAGACATAGTTATGATAAAGACCCCACATCCCATGCATGCACTAAACCATGCATTAGAGTAAAGAAAAAGAAGAAGAAATACCACCTCCATGAGCATACACCTCACAAAGAGGTAAAGTCACCAAAGCATCCAAGTAAAAAATGTTAACCATGAGAACTAAGCATGGATAATCATCAAAGGTGACATAACAACATGTAAAACATTAGAAAAAGTGTAGAATATGCTATGTAAAGCCTTAAATCTCAAGTTCCCACACTAAAGCCATATGTATTTGATACCACTATCCCCATCCAATAAGTAAAGGTAGACAGCATACAAGAGTAATGAAAAAGAGGAGAAGGGTTAGTCATGAAGTAGTAAAAAAAGAGAGCTAGCAAATATTTTCCTAAGCATTACAATGATATTCATGGAGTTTCAAACCATCCAAAAGCTAGGCTAACATGAGAAAATCCTTCTCAATCTCCACATTTTTTTTCTCTTCTTTCCTTTCTTATGTTAAACATTGGTCTCAAGTATATTCATGAAATTTAAAGTAGGAAAGAAAGAAAGGACCAATAAGGAAAAGTAACTCCAAGCTTAATTCAAAGCCCAAGTAGAGTGACTTCAAAGCTTAAGCACAAACTCAAAATTTTTCCATGTAGAATGGTCTCAAAACTTAAGCATGAAGTTAAAATTTTGGCATGTAAATTAACTTCAAAAGCCTAGCATAAAAACTCAAGTCTTTGCCATGTGAAATGACATCAAAAGCTAAGCATAAACTGGAAATTTTGGCAAAATGGCTTCAAATGGCAAGCATAAACTTAGAGTTTTGCCATGTATAATGGTTTCAAAAGTCAAACATAAAACGGAAATTTTGTCATGTAAAATGGATCCAAAACCTTATCATAAGCTTGCAATTTTGACATGTAAAACCTTATCCAAAAGTCATAAAAATTTTAGCCATGGGAGGTGAAATTTATACCTTAATGGACAAAATCACCAACCAAGCCTAAGGGGCAAGCATGAGTGCCAAAGCACTTAGTCCAAACAAAGAACAAAAAAATTTTCACCCTAGTCTTGAATCAAAGGAAGTTTGGAAAGAAACTCCCCCTTTTCCACAAATTTCGGCCAACCAAAAAAAAAAGCAACGAAAGGGGCTATTTTATAGCATAAAGGAAGAAAAGAAAGAAGAAGAAGATGAGGAGGAGGAAGAAGAAGCCCCCCAACCTACCTATGGGTAAAAACCCTTGGATTAAGAGGTGTGCAACCATGGAGGTGATAGTTATAAGAAAAATTGCAGCAAAGAAGTGATGAGTCCATGGAGGAGGTGATGGTTGCTGGCGTGATATGGGATGGAGGCTAGGGAGGGAATTTACCATGGCTTTTTATGCAAGAAAGGGGGTCGGCCATAGATTTTTCAAAAAAAAAGGGGAGGGGCCAGGCTCGATTTCACAAAAAATGAAGAAGGGGGGTGTCGGGTAGGCTTTGGGCGTGGGTTTCGTGTGAGGATTTAGGTGTTTAAAATGTAATATTTTAATTATTTAATAAAATACATCGAATTTCAAGCCGTTTTTTTGTGCACAAAAATATAGCATGTTATATGTCCTTTGCAAGTAATTTTGATGTTCCAAACGCATTGGGGCAGTTCGTTTCGTGATACGAGGTCGTTCGGGACTGAGTAAAAAATACGACAAATCCGATTCATCTTAAAATTGTGGCTCATCATCAATCATTTTGAAATTTGAACTTAAGTTTTGAGATGATGTAAAGTATTTGAAAGATTTTCAGAATTTTGGGATTTTCTTGAGTTTTTTGGAATTTTGGGCTAGAAGGGGTATTTTGGTAATTTACAGGATTTTTTTGGGTAAGTGATCAAAAGGCTTAACTAAAAGCTCAGGGTAATTCAAAATGAAATTTGGAATCAAATGACAGTGTTCTGGGGTGCTTCTGATCAGTGTGGAAGGTTTTACGAATCACAAAATGCTTTTTAAGTATCAATCATTTTTGGTGTTGAGGCGCCCAAAGGTAGTTCGGAAGTATGACATGTTTACAGTCAAAATTCTCACTGCAATGAGGGGAATGTTTTGGAAAGGTTTTCTGAGAGCTTCGGTGATTCTGGACAATTTTGGAAATTGGGGCCTTTTCAAGGGTAATTTGGTAATTTGGGGTCAAAAATGAAATTTTGGGGAAATTGAAATGGCTTGAAGGTAAGAAGAATGAGAACATTCTGGCTGAGTTATCGACCAAGGAAACCCTCTTTTGGTCCTCTAGGTGTTGGTCCTAGCCATTTTAGCCATGGGCTTAAAGTTGGTGGGACCACCCATATGAGTTTCCAAAGAGTTAATGAATCAAAATGGAATGTGTTTTGTTTAGAATTATGTATATTAAGTGTGATGTCTAGGTGTAAATGTAGGTATGAATGTGCTTCAAACCTCCCAGGGTTGATCCTAAGGCCAGACCACCTATTGGAATCCCACTTGGACATCGTTATGCTTGGTCTCTTCCTCCCAAAAGCTGGAGGTTAGGCCTTAAGCATATGAAAATTCCAAGTGAGGGAAACAAGCATGTGGAATTTCTATGTGGCAGGGTTCCATTGCTAGTCTTATAAGAAAGTCACCAAGAGAGTCCTATTGCTAGACTCTAGGCTATCTAAGGAGACAAAAAACCTCAACCAAAAGTGAGGTCAACAAATTGACCCCCAATAGGTGTTGTGTGCGAGAAGAGCACACCGCACGTATTGGTGTTGACTGACGGGATCAACAAAACCAACACAACTATATGAGCCAAAGCTCAAGACAGGACGTAGAATCAAGTGAGAAAGTATCCACTAGGGATTGAACTTCTGCTGGAGAAGAGAAAACTCCAACTGGGGAACAGTGGGTTAAAACCTTCAAAATGCAGCAAAGAATTCACTCTTCCACATTCTAAAGGGGGCTCGATTTGATTTGATTTGAAAAATTGAGTTTGGGTTTTGGGAAGTGATTTGGAGAAATTTTTCTAATTTTGATTTTGAAGATTTTCTTTCAAATATGAGTTTGTGATTTCAATTTAATTTGAACGTGATTATTGCTCACCCCTAAAATTACCTAAATTTTAATATCATTTTTAACTAATATTTTAAGGATATTACGCTTTAATGAAAGGCATTTCTTATATTTTTGGTTGCAGGTACAAGAGAATAAGTTTACAAAGAAAATTAATAAAAAAGGAGTAAAAGGAGCAAAAATGAGTCAATTGAAAAAAAGAAGAAAAAAGGGCTGACTCTGGCGCCCAGGCGCCAGACTCAGCGGGGAGTTCTAGAGCACTTGTGGACGATTTTGTGACAGTTATTGATGACTTAGAAACGATTTAGATGCCTCTGGACAATTTCCCATATGTTATAAACAAGATAAAATGAATTTAGACTTGGGAATCAGTTATTCAACGAAGAGATGTGACTCAAAACCTGAAGGGACGCGTCAGTTCACGCAGAAGATTGGCACCTAGGTGCCACAGTTACCTTCTAGAATATTCAACAAATTTGGATGAATTTTGAAAGGTTCCTCCAGTCATTTTTTAAGCTCTATAAATAGAGGACAATTCTACAGCAAAGTGTGATCATTTGGAGTGTGTAAGTGTTATAGGAGTGAAAGGGGTGTGGCACTTCATTTAGAAAAAGAGTGTTTTATTTTATTTACATTTCCTTAGTGAGAATTCAGAGTGTTGGACTCTCGTAGAAGTCAGTAAAAGTCAGAGAAACTTCAAAGGATTGCTTGGATATCATTCTAGATAAGTATTTATAATTTAGTTCTTAAGTTTTGTACTTTGAATTTAAATTATTTAAATATGGTTTGTGTTGTGAATCCTATGCTTTCTAAGTAGTCTTCTTATCTTTCTCCCTATCCACGAATATGAAATTATTAAAATAAAGACTTGATTTTGTTTTGAGAACTTATTTTTCTTCATTAATAATTTGTAATGTTACTTTACCTGATTTTCATTTACACTACAACTTAATCACTTGTAATGTTAAAATCTGTAAAGAGTCCTTAAGACCTGAACGTGGGCTAAGAATTTTTAACTTGTATGTATCACATCTCCCTTAGAAAGGTAGATGGCAAATCCTTAAAGGGGGAGGTTTGAATAGATAGGGAGATAATCTTTAAAGGGCGTAGAATTAATTAAAAAAGGAATTGAAATTTTTATGGACGATTTTTTTGTATTTGGAACTTCTTTTGATTCTTGTTTACATAATTTGATTAAAGTTTTAAAGCGCTATCATAAAACAAATTTAGTTCTGAATTGAGAGAAGTGTCAATTTATGGTATAGAAGGAATTGCACTAGGACAAAATTTCTAAAAATGGAATGAAACTTGATCAAGCAAAAATTCAAGTTATTGCTGGATTGCAACCCCCAACTAATATAACTGGTATAAGAAGTTTTCTTGGACATGTTGGATTTTATAAAAGATATATTAAAGATTTTTCCAAGATTACTAAACCTTTATGCCATCTTTTAGAAAATGATATAGAAATTGAGTTCGATAAAAATTGCCTAAATGCCATTAATTTATTAAAATAAAAATTAATCACTGCACCTATCATAGTTTAACCTAATTGAGAAAAACCATTTGAGATAATTTGTGATGCGAGTGATTACACTATAGGGGCAGCTTTAAGACAAAGATATGATAAGATGTTTAAAGTTATACATTATGCTAGTAAAATGCTTAATGAAGCTCAAATTAATTACACTACTACTGAAAAAGAGCTATTGATTATAATATATGCCTTTGACAATTTTCAATCATATTTACTTGGGAATAAATGTATTATGCATACGGATCATTCTGCTACTAAATATCTAATGACAAAAAAGAAGCTAAACCGAGATTGATTAGATGGATCCTTCTTTTGCAAGAATTTGACTTTCAAGTAGTTGATAGAAAAGGGTCTGATAATCAAATTGTCAATCCATTTTCAAGAATAGAAAATGATAAGGAATTGAACAATATGGAAAAAATTAATGATTGTTTTGAAGATGAAAACTTTATACTGTTTTTGATGAATTAATCCCATGGTATGCTGATATAGTTAATTATTTAGCTAGTAACATTATACCATATGGATTAGATCATCAACAGAAAAGGAAATTCTTACATGATGTGAAATTTTACTTTTGGGATAATCCCTTTTTGTTTAAGCACTATAAGGATTCTATTATACGAAGATGTGTTCTTTATGAAGAATCTTTTGAGATTATTCAAAAATACCACGACGCAGAATTTGGCAGGCATTTCGGAATTGATAAAATTGCTTTTAAAATTTTATAATCCTGATTTTATTGGCCTACATTATTTAGGGATGTTTACAATTATGTTAAATCTTATGATCACTGTTAACGTATAGGCAATATTTCTAGGAGAGATGAAATGGCTCTAAATTTTAATTGGGAGTGGAAATTTTTTATGTCTGGGGTTTAGATTTCATGGGACCATTTATACCTTCTTCAGGAAAAATTTATATATTATTAACTGTTGATTATGTTTCGAAATGGATTGAAGCTAAGGCTTTACCTCATTGTGATGTTAAAAGTGTTGAAATTTTTTAATTGAAAATATTTTTACCAAATTTGGAATGCCAAGAATAATTATCACAGATGGGGGAAGTCATTTCAAGATGTTTATGATTCAGAAATTAATGAGTAAATTTGGGATTAACCATAGAATATCAACAGCTTATCGTCCCCAAACTATTGGATTAACTGAAGTATCAAATCGAGAGATCAATAGAATTTTAGAGAAAACAGTCAACCCAAAACGAGCTAATTAGGCTGATAGACTCAATGATGCTTTATGGGCTTATAGGACTGCTTATAAAAATCCTATTAGAATGTCACCATAAAGGCTCATATATGGAAAACCTTATCATTTACCTATTAAATTGGAACATAAAGCTTATTAGACGATTAAAGAGTTTAATTACAATTTATGTGATGTTGGAGATAAACGATTACTGCAATTGAATGAACTTAAAGAAACTAGAAATGATTCATATGAAAGTGATCGAA
This sequence comes from Papilionanthe hookeriana x Papilionanthe teres, assembly GCA_022702705.1. Lineage (NCBI taxonomy): Eukaryota > Viridiplantae > Streptophyta > Magnoliopsida > Asparagales > Orchidaceae > Papilionanthe > Papilionanthe hookeriana x Papilionanthe teres. Next base: position 150,748,518 of record CM040424.1, on the reverse strand, counting down.
TTTATAAAGAGAAAATGAAAAAGCTGCATGACAAAAGAATATTAAGAAGGGCTTTTGAGTCTAGATAAGAAGTTTTATTTCATAATTCAAGATTAAAATTGTTTTCAGGAAAATTGAAATCCAAATGGGCATTACCTTTTATTGTTAAGAAAGTTTTTTGACCCACTTTTAATATGTATGTAATTTATGTTTATAGCAACGACACAAAAAACTTGATCCAGCTTTAAATATAGATATATGATTTAATGTATAATGTGGATTCTACGCAAGTATACGTATCGTATCAAGTAATACAGGGCTCTAGTGGAGTCCTCGGTTATCGATCCTACGGGGAAGTTTTTAACGATTTGTTATCGACTAAATTAAAAGGAATTACTTACTAATATAGTGGATGGAAATTTAAAGTAACTAAAGCAAACTAAAGTAAACTAATACTTGAAATAAGTTGATTTAAATAATTCAGAAAAAGTATCCTTCTCCTTGTTTTTAGAAAATTAAGTGAATGATGAATTTAAATAGAATTTTTAAATTGTATTGTGACAAATAGGAGCATTCATATTCTTTACCCTTTGGTCCAGGTGCAAAGAACATTGACTAATCCTATTTTTGATTACTGAATCCGCGGCTAAGCCTGGGAGGATATCGGTCGCCACTTCGAGCTCCCACGTTCCCCTCACTCGAGGGCTAACATCAACACTTCAGCTCTCAAACAATAGGACCAAATTGAATATTTTAGTCTGTCACACTAAAATGTCCAATTTTACGTCCGATAATTAATATTTCCCTATTTATTTGCACCCGCCTTCTAAGGCTTTTGACTTCCCCGAATATTGGATGTAATTTTTACTTTAGTTGATAATTCAACATATTTTAACAACTCAATTGGCCAGATTGAAAGTAAATTAAGTTTTAAGTAAAAATTATCACAATTTATTTTAATATATTGGGTGCTTCTATTTAATTTCATCAATCCGCATAATTTTCATAAACAAGGAGAAAGACTAAGAAAACTACTCAGAATGCATGGAAATAAAATAAAGCATGGATTTCATTTAAAGTTAACAACAATAATAAACAAAGATACTTATCTTAATTTCCTTCCTAGCGAGACTCCTTGAAGTTCCTTTGACTTTTCCTTCTAAGTACGACAGAACTTCTAAATAGCACTCAAAGAAACTCACTAAACACACTCAGACTTACTAAAATAGACACATGAAAGACTCAAGAGAAACTTTTTGAAGACTCAAAAGACACACACAGACACTAGAATTCGGCCTCTATTTATAGAGTTAAGCAAAGGTCCAAGAGGTGCTTAAACACCTCTTTAAAAAGTGTCCAGGTTGAATGTATTTGCATTTTGAACTGGCTCGCCATCGGTGGGAAACGACCTCGCCGTCAGCGGGGCTTCTAGAAGGTCTTCAAACCACATGATCTCGCTGTGAGCGGGCTCGGGCTCACTGTCGGCGAGGTAGTTATAATTCCTTCAGAAATTCTCTTTACGATCTCGCCGTCGGCGGCCTCGATCTCTCTGTCGGCGAAGTAGTTATATTTGCTTGAATTTCCTCCTTTTTGATCCAAATTCGCTCCATTTCATGCTTTTTGCTTCCATCACTTATAAATCTTCATTCCTGCAATAAAATAAAAAAATACCTTTCTTTAAAGTGCAATTTCATCAAAAATAGATATAAATTTCTTAATGAATTTTTCTGTGATCATTTATCCTTATGGAGCAATGGATAAAATCAATCAGAAAACAAATTCTGTAATTAAAGTAAATGGACAAAGATTGAAGCCCTATATTGGAGGAACTTTGCCATCTTTTTAAAATGTGCTATATTTAACCCATTTGGAATAAACTGTTGGATTTGTCGGGTTGACGACGTTAAACCAAGCACTTTATGGGAGGCAAACCATAGTATAATTTAATTTGTATCGATATTAAGTGTGTTTTTATGTGTTACTTCACTTAGTTACCTATGTTTCGATCCACTTTTAGACCCTATTTTGAGTGAAACTTATGAAAATTTGACGAAGGGCGAACCTGTGAATTTCAGGATTCTGGTGCCTAGGCGCCAGAACTGGCACCTAAGCACCAGTTATCTGAATTCCTGGCACCTAAGTGCCAAAATTGGTGCCAAGGCACCACAGTTCTGTTACAAGGTAAAAGCACCTAAACGTAGTTTTTACCCACTTAAATCTGTATAAAAAACTACTTCTTCATCCCAAAATGTCTGGCCCTCAAATTTCCACTCTAGAATTACACTTTTGAGAGAAAAGAAAGGTTGGAATGCTTTTATGGAGAGACTTACAATGGAGAATGGAGGGAAAGCCAAGTTTATGCACAATGATTCTTAAACCTACTTTAATGGCTACTTAGCCATGACATTGGAGAAGCTTTTTGGTCAACTTGAGAAGATTGAAGGAGAATTGGAGCATATTGGAGAAGGATGCATGAGATGTACAATCAGTATGAGCATATGTAATGGCAAATGAAGGTACAATCTGACCATTTGGTTACATTTGAAGACCACCAGGTAACCATGTGCTCAAAACAAATAGATTGATGAAAAGACGACCTTGGAACTTCCTCATGTCTCTTTCTTTCACTCCTTTGTTCATAATGAATTACCTTGTGGAACTAACGATGGTTCTAATGTGAATCCTTGAATTTAGGGTGACATTATGTGGAGAAATAGATTGTGAATATGAAGTGTTAGGTAATATGCTTGATGTATTCTATAAGTGATTTATGTGAGTGTTATGTGTTATTGTGAATTGTGAGAAGTTATGTATATTTCTTTTCTGTATTTTTTGAACTTTATCTTGAATATCTGAATAGAATGAAGTGAAACTTGAGTTTGATTGTATCAAATTGTGTTTGGAATGAATCTTAAAATTGGAATTTATTTTGGACTTGGATATTCTCTTTAATTTCTGGGAGATGATTAATGATGTTTTCGACATAAATTTTAGTATATATAGGTTAGAAAGACCTAAAATATATATTGTAAAATTTTAGGAAATTTTTGGAATTTTTGGCAAATCAGGCGCCGAGGCGTTAGAACTGGCGCCTAGGAACCTGTTCACCTGAACAAAAAATTTGGCAATATACCCAAACCTAACACATTATAACGCCTAAGCTTCACCTTCCTCCCTAAAACCCGCGGAAACCAATTTTAGGGCTCCTTACTGTGCTTGATTCGTGAAGTTTCGACGTATAAAGACACCGGATTCCAACTTCTTGAGGTTAGATCTATACTTTTGCATAGTTATTTTGAATTTTTACCATGGATTTATCTACATATGAATAGTGCTGAAATTTTAGAGAAAATTTTAATTTTTAAGTAGAAAATCCATAAATCTAAGCTTAATATAGTATTTTAAGCTTAGATTTTGTGCCATGTTTTGGATTTTTAAATTATTTAGAATTATTTTTTAATTACAGTATGGCACCAAAATCAAAGCGAGGAAAAGAGTGGAGTGAATTTGATCACTCCAAGTTTGCTAGCGCAAGTGCCCAAGTGCGATATAATGAATTTGCATCGTCTTGAAAATTCATAGCTGAACAAAGTTTTTATTATCTCGGAGGATCAATCAAAAATATTATAGTTTCTCTGCAGTGGGAACAGTTCTGTTATTTCTCTGTAGTTGCTGTCATTTCAGTGAATTTTATGCAAATTTTCCAGAAACTACTAGCAATGAAGTTTATAATAGGGGTATGGGAGTAGAGTTTACTCCTAAAATTATCAATATGTTTTACTGACTACCCCCTGCTATAGATTGCTTTTATGATATTTTTGTTCCTTTTGAAAAAGAGCTTGATGAGATTATAGCTTATCTGACCGACGGAAGAGGATCGTGAAGGATCAGGAACAACAAAACGGTAATTTTTTCCTCTTCTATGTTGAATGCTACTTCAAAGGCAAGTATTAAGCAATATTCTTCCATCACATCACCTAAGTGAAGTGACAAAAGAATGTGCTATTATAAATTATTGCATTCAAGAAATGAAGCCTATAGATGTAGGAGTCATAATATATAAAGTAATCAACACTTCAGCTAGAGGAAATGTTATTTCTAGTCAATGCTTCCCGGCTGTCATTTTCTTGATTTACAAGAATGCTGGTATTACTTATTCTCATTCTGAATAGATGCTTAAGCCACCTAAGCCAATTGGAAAAACTCATGTGGACAAACATGGAAAGTCAAAAAGTCAAAGTTCCACAGCATTTACTTCTTCTATGCCTTCTACTTCTGCACCTGGACCCTCCACTTCTACTTCTGCGTCTCCACCAAATGTGTGGAATACTGCTTGTCAGAGATATTTGGAGCATCAAATTGATCTATTTTTGATGTAATGCATATTAGATGAGATAGATAGTAAGATTGATCATGTGTCTGGATATATACAGAGGAAGAGTGACAATGATGGGGAGTATAATGAAGCACTCGTAAAATTTCTGAAGAGTTATAAGAACATTGAATTTTCTACTTGTCCAAAATTCACCCCAAGGATGAACCCCAGAAGTCCTATTCCTGATGATTCTTCTGACGATGAGGAAGCAACTGAGGATGATTAGACTTTATGTTTTCTTTGCTTTGCAGATGTACCTTTTATGTGTGTTTTTATTGTTCATGTATTATTGTAATGTTTGAGAACTTTGTAGTAATTTTGTTTGTTTTTGTTATTACATTGCTTAGAATTTAATCCTATTTATGCTCCTGTTGTTTTGTTAAATGTTTACAAATGTGAAAGAGTGTTAGTCTTCTTATTGTTATTTACTTTGCTACTCTTTTACATTGAAGTTTATGCCTGCATTATTTACTTTTCTAAAATACCTTAAATATTAAGTTTCTTCTTCCTACTTAGTTTAATATATTAAAGTGCAAAATATTTTAAACATTATTAAAAGAACTAAGTTTGGGAGAGGGAAAAGAACTTAAATTTAAATTTTACTTGTTCTTAGTAAACAATATTTTCAAAATTAATAACATAACCTATGGAAGAAAAGTTAATTTAAGATAGATATACTGTTGATTTCATGAATACTATAATAAACATATAAAAGTATTCTTTTTATAACAAGGGATAATACTAAAAATTGTAATGATTTAATAAAAGGTGATTGAATTTTGATTCAAATATCTAAATAAAAAATGTTGTATTTTTGAAAATATTAAGGAATCTAGATGCTTACCTGAGAAGATAGAATTGAAACTCTATGAAAAATATTTTTGTTAAACACATATTCATTAAGTGAAAAATGTTTTATGTCTTTAAATATAAGTTAAGGACAGTGAAGTTCAAAATCATTAACAGGTACGTTCAGATATAATAATCCTTACATAAAAATAAAAGAAGAAGAAATGATTGAAAACAATCTCTGAAAAAGAAAAGAAAAATATATAGGATTGGAAAGCAATCGAAATATAAAAAGAAAAAAAAAGTGAGGAGAAGCTTAAGGAAAAGCCTAAATAAATAATTGGCTTCACTTTAATTATCTTATAGGAAGAGACTTAATGCAACTTTTTACTTAAAGTCTTATGCATAAGCATCCTTACTAGTATAGTTATCATGAAAATCTTTTTCTTGTAAATTATCCGCATATTCTTAATATGACAACATGCAATTATTTTTTGAAATAGATATTAGAAGATAGTTCATAACATTTGCATATTAAATATTTGACATATTTTGGTTTTAGCCTAAGTTTTTAAAAAAAATGCATTTTATGTTTCATTATTTTATTAATAAAATAAACAGTTATAGAAGTCTTAAAGAAATATTTTCTCCATAGATTATTATTTTTAGTAGTAAAAAAAGTTCAGAGTTACTTGAGAACAAGCAACGTTTAAGTTGGGGGGAATTGATCACCCTTAAAATTACCAAAATTTTAATATCATTTTTAACTAATATTTTAAGGATATTACACTTTTATGAAAGGTATTTCTTATGTTTTTGGTTGCAGGTACAAGAAAATAAGTTTATGAAGAAAAATAATAAAAAAAAGAGTAAAAGGAGAAAAATGAGTCAATTAAAGAAAAAAATAAAAAAGGGCTGACTCTAGCGCCTGGACGCCAGATCTGACGCCTGGACGCTAGACTCAGCAGGGAATTCTAGAGCACTTATGGACAATTTTGTGATGGTTATTAAAGACTCAGAAGAGATCTAGAAGCCTCTGGAAAATTTCCCAAATGTTATAAACAAGATAAAATGAATTTAGACACAGGAAATTAGTTATTCAATGAAGAGATAAGACTCAAAACCTGAAGGAACGTCCATTTGCGTAGAAGACTAGCGCGTAGGAGCTACAGTTACCTTCTAGAATATTCAACGAATTTGGAAGAATATTGAAAAGGTTCCTGAAGCAAGCCCTCGTCATTTTCTAAGCTCTATAAATAGAGGACAATTCTACAGCAAAGTGTGGTCGTTTGGATTGTGTAGGTGTTATAAGAGTGAAAGGGGTGTGCCACTTCATTTAGAAAAAGAGTGTTTTGTGTTATTTACTTTCCCTTTGTGAGAGTTCAGAGTGTTGGAATCTTGTAGAAGTCAGTAAAAGTCAGAGAAACTTCAAAGGATTGCTCAGATATCATTCTCGATAAGTATTTATGATTTAGTTCTTAAGTTTTGTACTTTGAATTTAAATAATTTAAATATGGTTTGTAGTGTGAATCCTATGTTTTTTGAGTAGTCTTCTTATCTTTCTCCCTACGAATATGAAATGATTAAAATAAAGATTTGATTTAGTTTTGAGAACTTATTTTTCTTCATTAATTATTTGTGATGTTAATTTACCTGATTTTCATTTACATTATAATTTGATCACTAGTAATGTTAAAATTTATGGAGAGTTCTTATGACCTGACCGTGGGCTATGAATTCTTAACTTGTAAGTATCACATCTCCCTTGGAAAGGTAGATGGTAAATCCTTAAAGGGAGAGGTGCAAATAGATTGGGAAAATATTTAAAAATCATAGAATTGAACAGGTCACTAGTAGGCCAGACCGTAGGAAACCATAGGGGGGAAACTAGAAGTGAGAGCCTAGAACTTCGTCCCTTACTACTAATAATACATCCTGATCTTATCTTCTAAAACTAGCCAATGTTCGTTTGAATAATTATGCTCATATTTGTCACATTACCACATATTTAAGTTCTCAAACTAAATTAGATGTTTATTAATCATTAAATATTTCGTGTGGGGAAAGAATCTTTGTTTATTGTGTTGAAGAATTTAAGTTACTATTTTATTTCCAACTGCTACTTTAAATAACATGCATATTCTAACTTGAAAATTGATTAGTTTATAAATAGATTATTCATCTTTCTTTTCTTATTTATTTTTACTTAATCTTCCCCGTGTGATCGATATCTTGGGCTTAATTAGATATTCCTATATTACTTGAAATGATACGTATACTTGCGTAGTACCCCTAGTGTGCAAGTTATATTGATCAAAACTTTAATCTTTAATTATCGTACATTAGCCGCTTAATCATATTTGGAGTCAAGTTTGGGCATAAATTTATAAGCTATTTTACTTGAATAATTGCGGTCAGGTCAATTATTCTCTTTTCGAATTGGGAATTTTGAATCAGAGTGTTAAAGGTAATTGAATGACCTTGCTTCGGTCATAGGATATATGACTTGTAGAAAGTGTATGGAAACTGTATGGGAAATGTAAAGTAAGTGTAAGGAATCAGACGACCCTGCACAGATCCTAAAATGTGTGATATGTAAGAAATGTATGGAAACTGTATAAAAAATGTAGCGAAATGTAAGGTAAGTGTAAGGAATTGGACGACCCTGTACCGATCCCAAATGTATGACATGTAGGGAATGTATGGAAACTGTATGAAAAATGTAGTGAAATGTAAGGTAAGTGTAAGGAATCAGACGACCCTGCACCGATACTAGAATGTATGAGATGTAGGGAAAGTATGGAAACTGTATGGAAAATGTAGGGAAATGTAAAGTAAGTGTAAGGAATCGAACAACCCTGCACCGATCCTAGAATGTATGACATGTAGGGAATGTATGAAAACTGTATGGAAAATATAGGGAAATGTAAGTTAAGTGTAAAGAATCGGACAACCATGCACCGATCCTAGAATGTATGACATGTAGGGAATGTATGGAAACTGTATGGAAAATGTAGGAAAATACATGGTAAGTGTAAGGAATCGGACAACACTACACCGATCCTAGAATGTATGACATGTAGGGAATGTGTGGAAGCTGTATGGAAAATGTTGGGAAATGTAAAGTAAGAGTAAGGAATCAGACGACCCTGCACTGATCCTGGAATGTATGACATGTAGGAAATGTATGGAAACTGTGTGGAAAATGTAAGGAAATGTAAAGTAAGTGTAATAAATCAGACGACCCTACACCGATCCTGAAATGTATGACATCTAGGAAATTCGTGGAAATTGTATGGAAAACCTAGGGAAATGTAAAGTGTAAGGAATCGAACAACCTTGCACCGATCCTGGAATGTATGACATGTACGAAATGTATGAAAACAGTATGGAAAATGTAGGGAAATGTAAGGTAAGTTTAAGGAATCGGATGACCCTGCACCAATCCTAGAATTTATGACATGTAGGTAATGTATGGGAACTGCATGGAACATGTAGGGAAATGTAAGGTAAGTGTAAGGAATTAGACAACCCTACACCAATCCTAGAATGTATGATATGTTGGGAATGTATGGAAACTGTATGAAAAATGTAGGGAAATGTAGGGTAAGTGTAAGGAATCGGACGACCGTGCACCGATCTTAGAATGTATGACATGTAGGGAATTTATGGAAACTATATGGAAAATGTAGGGAAATGTGAAGTGTAAGAAATCGGATGACCCTGCACCGATCGTAGAAAGTATGACATGTAGGGAAAGAGTGGAAACTGTATGGAAAATGTAGGGAAATGTAAGGTAAGTGTAAGGAATCAGACGACCCTGCACCTATCCTATAATGTTTGACATGTAGGGAATGTATGGAAACTGTATTTAAGAGGTAGGGAAATGTAAGGTAAGTGTAAGGAATCAGAAAACCATGCACCGATCCTAGAATGTATGACATGTAGGAAATGTATGAAATGTATGAAAATGTATGGAAATGTAATCAATGTTGGTGGAATTTGAGTAGAGATCGTGCAATTTGTGAAAAATGTACTGACATTTGCAAGATTCCTCAGATTTGAGTAGACATGAAATCTGTGAAGAGTGATGATGTGTGAAATACAAGAATATGTGATGTGCTCTATTGGGAACGTAGAACTTTCAGAACGAATGAGAGGTGTAGAATTTTGAAGAGAGAATTTAGTTTTCAAATTTGTTTAAGTTCTCTTGATTTGGATTTTCCTTCTCACATTATTTTCCTTTTATTCATGTGTTTGACTTTGATTTGTTTGTATATATCTTAATTTCAATTTCTTTTATTTAGTTCATTCACGAGTTTTCTTTTGACTTTGATTTATTTTGTCACAATTTTATGAGATTTAAAGTTAGGAAGTTTCACATGAATATCATGAGAGGAAATTTATCTTATTTTACTTTGAAGTTATTACAAAATTTTAGACCAGGTCACAGATAATGGCCACATAGCTTCATCGGAACAAAAGCTCTCCTTTTAACATTTTCACTTTGCGTAATATTTCTTTAGGTATCATCTGTTTATTGGCAACATAGGCCTTTTCCCTTAAGAATATACCAACTGGTAAGCACCTCTGAAGTAAACTTTTTCTACCACGTATGGTCTCTCCCATATCAGTTCAAATTTTCCACCTATCTTGTGGTGTGCAAGAATAAAACTTTAAAGAATGATTATGAGGTCACCAACTTTGAACGACCTCAGGCGGACCAATTTGTCGTGGGCCTGAATCATCTTTGCTTGGTAAAGTTCCAAATTCAACTGCTCGAGTAATCTCTTTCCATCAAGGTTCTCTAATTTTGTAAGTCGGAGTTTAGCATTCTCTTCTGTAGTAATCTGATTTCTAATGGCGACTTTGAGTGATTGTAGTTGTACTTCTAAAGGTAGAACTCCCTCAGACCCATACACGAGAGTGTAAGGTGTAGACTGTGTCAGTGTCTTGACTATCATCCTGTAAGCCCACAGTGCTTCTAGTAGTTTCTTGTGCCATCTTATCTTGTTATCATTGAGTGTCTTCTTTAGGATATGATCCAGTTTTTTGTTGAATGCTTCTGCTAGTTCGTTGGCTTTGGGATAGTAAATTATACAGTATCTCCAATCAATCTTGTCGCGTCTGAAAAAATTGTTGATTTTGGTGCTCTTGATGGCGCACCCATTATCGGTAATGATTCTGTCTAGTACACTGAAGCGGTAGACAATTCGCTCCTTGAAAAGATTGTAAAACTTGTTCAGATGTAACTTCTGGTAATGGAATCACCTCTGCCCACTTGGAGAAGTAATATGTTGCTGCTAGTATGAATATGTGTCCCTTAGAGGAAGGAGGGTCTATTGAACCCACTATGTCTGTGCCCCAACACTCAAATGGTCATGATAAGACCGTGGGGTGTAGAATATTTGGAGGTTGCTGCAGGACAACTCCATGCACAGCAAATTGATAACATTTCTTAGCTATATCCACACAGTCTGTCATCATTGCCGGACAATATTCTCTAAGTCTTTTGATTTTCATTTTCATTTTCGGTCCTGACTGGTGAGCTCCACACAATCTGACATGTACTTCTTTGAAAATTTTCTGTGCTTTTGCTCTGCTTAGTCATCTGAGCCACATCTGATCGAATGATCTTCTGTACAGAACATTGTTGATTACTGTGTATGACATTGCTCTTTTTTGTATCTGATGTGCTGTTGATTTGACTTAAGGTAGCTTTCTAGTTTGCAAATATTCTATTAAACGCTGTCTCCAATCTTCTGTTTCTGCTGTCATTGTAGTTGTTAGTCTACGATTTCCCAATTCATGTAGTGTGTCGAGCTCTATATGTGATAGTACCTTTTGTCCTTGTATTGTGATGTCTATAGAATCCTCCTACGAACATGCAAACTCATTAGCCATTTTAGCTAAAGCACTGTGTATGTGTTATCCACCTGGGAAATCCTATAGAACGTCACAATGGCGATTCATTCCAAAAATTTCATCATGGATCTGTGGTAATATGCTAATCTTGGTTTCAAAATCTTATAGTGTCTAGCGACTTGCTGAATGAAGAGCTGCGAGTCACCATAAATGGCAATATCTATTATATCGATTAAGATTGCTAATTCCAATCATGTGATTAGCGCTTCATATTCTACCTTGCTCTTTGTGCATGGCTCTGTCAAGTGATAGGAGAATCTTAGCATTGTTTGTTCTGGTGTCAAAAAAATTAGATTGATCCTCGCCTTGTCTGGTATCACTGTATGTTGTCCTCTGTCTCTTTTGGCTGAGGAAGCTCCATTAAAGTACATCTCCCAATGTTGAGCATTGGGGTCTTCTACTTGTAATAACTGCTCATCTGGTAATTCGTCGTTGATGCACAAAAAATATATACGGTTTTTGCTACATAATTTTACCCATTTTTTGTGATATTGCACTTTAAAGAAAGGTTTATGATTTGTTGCAGGTATGATGATTTTAGGTGATTGGAGTGAAAAGAAGCAAAAAGGAACGAATCTGGAGCAAGAAGGAGCAAAAAGGAGCAAAATGATGGAATAGGTGTTCTGGCGCCGCCTGCGCCATAATCCAGAGACTTCAACATTTATTGGCACGATAGAGCGCCACCGGCGCCCGAAGTCGGTGAAGTTCAAATTTGAAGAGTTTTGGCAACTATTTAAATGGATGCCTATGGAAACTCTTGGGATTTCATCCCTATCTTATAAGTAATTGATTTTGGATGAAAATGGAGTGGAGTTCAGTGTCTCTTGAGTGTGTCTAGTGTAGTTTTAGTGAGTGTTAAGTGTTAAGGTTTAGGAGAAGTGTATGTAGAGTAAGGATTTGAGAGGAATTCTCCTCAAAGGAGTGAAGGAGAAGGGGGTAAAGTGAGATATTGCTTCTTCCTTTCCATTCTAAAGAGTGAATCAAATATTTTAAAAAAGAGATAAGAGGATTCAAAGGAACTTCAAGGGACTTGCATTGGGGAAGAGAAAGAGATAAGTTGTATTTTCTTTTGTGGTTTGTACAACTTTTCTTTTATATATAAAATCCATGTTTTATTGTATTTTCTTCATGAATTCTAAGTAGTCTCCCTTGTCTTTCTTCTTTCATAGAGATGTGATGATGGATTGATGTGGATTTGATGTGCTTTTAATGTAATGAAGAAATTGTGATGGTTTTTCATTTCTAACATAATTTACTTTTAGATTTTGTCAATTTAAATTTTAAAATATGTTGTTGAACATTAAGTTTGAAAGAATTTAATATCCTACAGCAATAATGAAAGATCCATTCAATTTCTATGGATAAATTGCGTAGTTCATAGGAATTGAGTGCAAATAAATAGGGAAATATGTTTTAATGGACTTCAATGTGGAGATTTCAGGGTGACAGGCTGACATCCCCACATTGGTTCTAAGATTAGTAACTAATATCAAAGGTTAGCCTTCGAGTGAAGGGTGAATGGGAGCTCCGAACTGAGAGCCAGTATCCTCCCAGCGTAGCCTTAGAATTAGCGACTAAACATAGGATATGTCAATGTTCTTTTCTTGCTTAGAAGAGGGGGTACTCTTTTAAGGGCAAAGAATCATCTATGCTACTATTGGGACAATAACTTAAATATTTGTTCCATATCAATCCACACATCATATTCTCGTTGCAATAGGAAAGATACTTTTCTCATATATCGAAAACAATTCAAAAACTTAGTTTAGTGTGTCTGTAGTTAATTCTGCTTTTTAAAGTTGTTAGAAGTAATTGTAGTCTAGTTAATTGTTAATGTTTCCTGCATAGTATTAGTAAGTAGTAAACTTTAATTGCGAAGTAAATATCAGATTTTAGTGCTACATTATTTATATTGTGAACACTTTCATATATTCCTAACTTCCATGTGGGATCGATAACTAGGACTCCATTAAAGCCCTGTTTACTTGATACGATACGTATACTTGCGTTGAATGCTTGGACTTAATAAAATCATTATAAATCTATAAATTTAAGTTCATAAATTCTTGAATATAAAGTCTGCCGCATCAAGTTTTTGGCACCGTTGCCGGGGAAGGTAACGGAGTAAAGAAAGCAAGTAGGAAGGTAACGAAATAAAGAGAGTAAGTAGGAAGGTAACAAAGTAAAGAAAGTTAGTAAAGAAAGTAAGTAGGAAGGTAACAAAGTAAAGAAAGTAAGTAGGAAAATAACAGGATAATTAACTAAGTAGTAGGTAAGAAAGTATAAACGGTATTTATTAATAATATAGTAATAGAAAACCTTTACTTTGTAGTTTGAATTTGTGTGTTTATTTACCTTTATTAAAGTATTTGTGTTTGTATATGCGTAGTAGCGGCTCTATAGGTTTAGTGCCTTACTATTTGGAGTTAGAGCGTACTGTCAGAAAAATTAGAAAACAAAAAAATAAAAAATAAAAATCTTTGCAAAATGGCGAATAATCAAGATATCAGAGTAATGATATTAGAAATTTGCCAAGACCTTTAGGAGATTATGCTAACCTAACATCAGATTAAACTCACATAACTATTCAAAATCCTGATGTTGTTGCTGATTCATTTGAACTTAAACCTACTATTATCCAAATGGCACAAAATAATCAATTTAGAGGAACACCTAATGAGAGTTCAATTTTACATCTCCCTAGTTTTCTAGAACTGTGTGGTACTTTTAAATATGACGGAGTGTCTAGTGACGCTGTCAGACTTAGACATTTTCCTTTTTCATTAAGGGATAAGTTAAGTCATGGTTAAACTCGTTAGCACCTAGATCTATTAAAACTTGGGGAGAATTATCTCAGAAGTTTCAATCAAAATATTTCTCTCCATCAAAGACTTCTAAAAAAAGAAATGATATTACATCCCTTTGTCAGTTTGAAGGAGAGTCAATATATGAAGCTTGGGAGAGATTTAAAGATCTTCTTAAGAAGTGCCCACATCATGCTTTACCAGATTGGTTAATAATTCAAATATTTTATAATGGATTAGTGGGATCATTAAGATCTATTATAGATGCTGCTGTTGGTGGATCATTAATGTCAAAACCTTTTAATGAAGCATGCACATTAATTGAAGAAATGGCTACTAATAATTTTTAATGGACCTTTAAACGGGTAAATCCTAAGAGAGTAGCTAGTGTTCACGATTCAGATATGAGGACTATGATAGTTTCTCAAATTGCAGCCCTTTCTAAAAAAATAGATTAATAGGGAATGAATTATTCTCAACCACCTCAAGTGTTGGAGGAAAATTCATTTAGACAGGTAACCGAATCTAAAACACCTTATGAGATTTTAAATGCTATTAATAGACCTAACAATCTTTATTCAAATTATTATAATCCTGGTTGGAAGAATCACCCAAACTTCAATTTTAACAATACCAATGCTAATGTTAACCCGCATTGGGCTAAAAATTCTATAAATCCAAATGGAAATTCGAACAATCAAGGAAATACTAATTTTAGACCATCTTATCCTCCTATTTTTAATAGTAACCCACACTTTAAGGATAAGAAGTTATCTACTGAAGAAATGATTCTGAATATGGGAAATCAATTACAGGCTCAAGGTGTTGCTGTGAAAAATATTAAAAATCAATTAAGACATATTTTCATTGCACTTAATAATAGACCTTCAGGAACACTTCCAAGTAATGTTGAGATCAATCCAAAAGATCAAAACAAGGAACAAAATAAGGCTATTCAATTAAGGAGTGGAAAAGAATTGGAAACTAGAGTGCAAAAAGAAGTTGAAATAGAAAAAGTGAAGGTGGAAATTGAAGAAGGTTCAAACAGGATTTATCCAGACTTGGATTATCCTCTTGAGCCATTGAAGATAACTGTTGAAAAACCGCCACCTCCATTTCCTCAAAGATTAAAGAAAGAAAACAGGAATAACATATTTGAAAAATTTTTGGAGATCCTTAAGAAATTAACCATAAATATTCCTTTTGTTGAAGCTTTAGAACAGTTGCCTGACTATGCCATGTTTATGAAGGATATTCTGAGAAAGAAAAGAAAGTTTACAGATCTTGAAACTGTTGCACTTAGCGGAGAGTGTAGTGCAATTATTCAAAAGAAGCTTCTGGAAAAACTTAAAGATCTTGGTAGTTTCACTATTCCGTGTGCTATAGGTGAAAAATTTTTCGGAAAAGCATTATGTGATATGGGAGCTAGTATTAATCTTATGACTTTATCAACTTTCAAAAAGTTGTAAATAGGAGAAATTTCTCCTACATCTGCGACTCTTTAGTTGGTCGAACGTTCCATTACTTACCCTAAAGGAGTGGTCGAAGATGTGTTAGTGAAAGTGAAAAAAATTATCTTTCCTGTGGATTTTATTGTACTTGATATGGAGGAAGATAAAGAAATTCCAATCATTTTGGAAAGAACATTCCTTGCTACTGGAAGAGCAGTAATTGATGTTCAAAAGGGATAATTAACTATGAGAGTTAATGATCATGAGGTGACCTTTAATATTTTAAAATCTATGAAGTATCCCTCAATGGAAAAAGATAATGAATGTTTTAGGATAGAGGTCTGTGATTACATGAGAAACGATCATTTTATGAAAATATTTGAAAAAGAAGAAGAATATAAAAATATGTTTAAAGAAGAAAGTGAAGATGAAGAAAAATCAGATAGTAAAAAGAATGAAGATTTGGAGTATGTTTAGGAGAGATTCGAAGTATTAGACACAATGGAAGGTAGAGATAAAAGCTTAATTCCATCTATCATAAAACCTCTTGAACTTGAAATGGAAATTCTCTCTAATCATTTAAAGTATATGTTTTTAGGAGAATCTTCTACCTTGACAGTTATTGTATCTTCTGAACTAAACGATTTTCCAAAACAGAAGTTGTTGGAAACATTAAAAAGATACAAGAAAGCTTTTGGATGGACTTTGGTAGATATTAAAGGAGTTAGTCCATTGATTTGTTTGCACATAACTTTATTAGATGTAGAACATAAACTGTGAGTTGATCCGCAAAGGAGATTGAATCCTATAATAACAGAAGTAGCTAAGAAAGAGATTTTAAAATGGCTGGATACTGGCATTATTTATCCTAATTCGGATAGTGCTTGGGTGAGTCCAATACATTGTGTACCGAAAAATGGAGGAGTGACTGTATTAACTATATGATAGTGAATTTGTATTAACTATAGGACATTCAATGCCGCCACCAGAAAAGATCACTTTCCTCTTCCTTTTCTCGATCAAATGCTAGATACTTGTTGGACACAAGTAATACTATTTTTTGGATGGATATACTAGCTACCATCAAATACCTATCGCTCCTGAGGATTAAGAAAAGACAACATTTACTAGCCCTTATGGAAACTTTTCTTTTCGAAGAATGCCTTTTGGACTGTGTAATGCACCTACAACATTTCAGAGATGTATGATGTCTATCTTCAGTAGTATGATAAATAATGGAATAGAAGTTTCTAGGGATGATTTCTATGTATTTGGGACTTCATTTGAAATTTTCCTGGAAAACTTAGCAAAAGTTTTGGAGCTTTGTGAGAAAAAAAATCTAGTTCTGAATTGAGAGAAATGTCAATTTATGGTTGTAGGAGGAATTGTGCTTGGGCAAAAAATTTTTGAACATGGTATGCAGATCGATCCTACTAAAATTAGAGTGATTGAGAGATTGCCGCCACCCACTATTGTGAGAGAGGTGAGGAGTTTCTTAGGACACGCTGGATTTTACAAGTGATATATTAAATATTTTTCTAAAAATACTAAACCTTTGTGTCGACTGTTAGAAAATGATAGAAAGTTTGATTTTATTGATGAATGCTTGAGAGCTTTTGAATTACTAAAAAAAAAATTAATCACTACACATATAATTGTTTCACCAGATTGGGAGAAACCATTTGAACTTATATGTGATGCTAGTGATTATGTGATCGGAGTAGCATTGGGTCAAAGACATGATAAAGTTTTCAAAGTCATCTACTATGATAGTAAAACTCTAAATAAGGCTCAAATTAATTATACCACAACTGAAAGAGAATTATTAGCTATAGTATTTGCTTTTGAAAATTTTAGACTTTATTTAATTGGAGATAAAAATATTGTGCATACAGACCATTCGGCTATCAAATATTTAATGTAAAAGAAGGATGTGAATCCTAGACTTATTAGATGGATAGTTCTTCTGCAAGAATTTGATTTTATGATAGGAAGGGAGCTGATAATCAAATAGCTGATCATCTGTCAAGAATAGACTATGATAAATTATCTAAATTTGAAAAAGAGATTACTGAAATTTCCCTTGATGAGCAACTCTATACTATTATGAGAAGCAATTTGCCGTGGTATGCTGACATTGTGAATTATATTGTAAGTGATATTGTACCACCTGATTTAACAAGGAAACAACAAAAGAAGTTTAAATATTATGCAAAATTCTATTTTTGGGATGAGCCCTATCTATATAAACAGTGTAAGGATCTGATTATTAGGAAATGTGTCCCACAAGAAGAAACAAATTTAATTATTCAACGATGTCATGATTCTGAATTTAGAGGTAACTTTAGTGTTGATAAAACTGCTTTTAAGATTTTACAATCTGGTTTTTATTGGCCTACTCTTTTTAGAGATGTTTAAAGATATATTAAATCATGTGATCAATGTCAGAGAGTAGTTAATATCTCTAGAAGAAATAAAATCCCTCTAAATTATAATTTGGAAGTTGAAATTTTTGATGTATAAGGATTAGATTTTATGGGACCATTTACTCCTTCATTTGGAAATTTATATATATTGGTTGCCGTAGATTATGTCTCGAAACGGATTGAAGCTGTTGCTTTACCTAGATGTGATGCTTGGAGTGTTTCAAAATTTTTAAGGAAATATATATTTACAAAATATGGAATGCCGAGAGTGATCATAACTGATGGTGGATCTCATTTCAGGAATAATCGAATTAAGAGATTAACTGAGAAATATAATATTATTCATAGATTCTCTACTACTTATCATCACCAGACTAGTGGTTTAGCAGAAGTGTTTAATCGTGAAATTAAAAAATTTTTGGAGAAAACTATGGATAATCATAAATTAGATTGGTCTGCTCGACTAGATACTGCTTTTTGGGCTTATAAGACTGCTTTTAAAACCTATATTGGAATATCTCCTTATAGACTAGTGTTTGTTAAGACTTACCATTTTCCAGTTGAATTGGAGCATAAGGAATATTAGGTGATAAAAGAGTTAAATTTTAGTTTGAAAATTGCTGGAGAGAAAAGATTTATGCAATTGAATGAATTGGAAGAGATTAGAATTGCATCTTATCATAATGATAAGATTTATAAAGAGAAAAGAAAATTATGGCATGATCGGAAGATATTAAAAATGAATTTGGAATTTGGACAAAAAGTTTTACTACACAAACCAAGATTGAAGTTTTTCAATGGAAAGCTCAAGTCTAGATGGTTAGGAACTTTTACAGTTGTAAAAGTTCAGTTTTTTGGAGCTATTGATATTAAAGATCCTAATACTGGAAAGATTTTCAAAGTTAATGTGCATCGATTAAAGCCTTAATTTGACGGGTTTCAACCTTACTTCAAAGAGGTTTAAATGTTGAGTCATCTCGATTAACTGAATGGTTTGTCGAGCTGACGACGTTAAACCAAGTACTTTGTGGGAGGCAACCCATATGTATCTTTGTGGTGTGCTTGCTTATTTGTTGTTGTTGTGTTTTTTAGATAGTTGTTTTTGAATCCTAATTACTCCTAAATACTTTAAAAGTTGATAAATGATGGATCAAATCGAGATATTAGAATATTTTGGGCCAAACGAAGTTCGGTGAAAAGTTTTGACCACTGGCGCTGCTGGATTCACAATAGGCGCCGCCGGAGCCCTATCACATTTGCAACACTGAATTTACCTGTTTGAGCGCCGTTGGCAACCTATCAAGCGCCGCCTGCACCCAAAATCTGTTTAAAGGTTTTTATGTTTCAATATGCGAGTTTTGGCGGTTTTTGGTAGGATCTTCGTCCTTATAACTTCCAAAACTCTATTGTTGACTTCTTAACTATAAAAAAACAAAAAACATCAATTCCAATTTGTATCCTATGTATTCCTATCCCATTGAAACCCCTCAATTTTGTGTTTTCAACCGAAGGAAGTTCATAGGTTTTGAAGCACAGCGTTTGTTTAACAAAGTGATGATGAAAAGAAGGATTATAAAGGAAAGAGGCTTCATTAATCGAGGTATGGATAATCCTACTACTAGAATTGAAGAAATTATTAAGGAGAGACGTTGGGAAGTCACTACACTACCGCTGCCATTGTTGTTCTTGTCGTGAAAGAGTTCTATGAAAATCTTCACAAGACCAACCAAGGGTTCGTATTTGTGCATGGTAGATTTGTTCAATTCACTCCTGCATGAATTAACAGTCGCTTTATGATTGAGAACGTACCTATTTGCCATTATTCTAATTTAAATGCCACGAGGGATAATATGAATGACGTGTATCGATATTTGACGGATGAGAATGAGAAATGTGATATTAGAGAGATCGGATACATTAGTTTCCCATCTGCATCTCTCAATCCAGTATCGAAGCAGTGGCAGTACTTTATTTCAGTAAAGTTATTTCCGACATTAAAGATTAGCAAGGTAACCAAGGAAAGTGCCATTTTAAATTTTTGTGTTCAAACTGGAAGGCTGGTTGATATTGGTAATATCATTGTGAAATCAGTTCTGGGATTAATTATGCATGGATTAAAATATGGGCTTGGACACCCGTCCACCATATTTCTGTTATGTAGTTAGTCACAGGTTCCTTATGAAAGTTGGAAAAATGTTCTTCTTCCTTGGAGGCCTATTGATCCAACTAATCCCTATGATTACCAGACAGTTGGAGATGAAGATGACATGAATTTGCTTGTTGATCAACCAATACAGACTTCACAGCCGATTCAACCCTATTTTCTTGAAGGTTCCAGAATGATATTGAAGAGGATCAAACAGTTGGAGAAAGAGGTATGGAACGTTATGAATGCGATAAATAACATTTCTGATTTATTCGATCATATAGATTGGAGAATGAAAGAGCAATTCGATCACACTGGTCGAATTGAGATGGGCTTGATCAATATGATGAAGGAGAACACGGTGATTGCTGAGGAATTATCTAAAGAATTTTCAATTCGTCCATTCTATTATTTGTTTGTGCATCAGCAATTAAATGGAGACATTAGAGGAGAGGATAGTTCTGAAATTGATGTGGAGTAATTAATGGATTCTACTTTTGTTTGTTGTGTGTTTAGTTTGTTTTGCTTAATTATGTTTGGTTTATGTAGTATTTGCTTTAAATTTTGATTTTGATGTGCTTACTTTCATTGTGTGCTTAGATCTTAGTGTTTACCTATCGTAGAGTGCTTGCTGCACTAATTATCTAAGAGTGGTTGGTTTGAATTAATCATATTTGTTGTCTATGATGTAACTTGGATTTTATATGTATTGTTTGTGTGAAGAATTGTGTTAATTATTGCTTATGGGATGATGTAAATGCCTATTGAAGTGTTAAACATCATTGTGGACGTTGAAACAATCGAAATTATGAAAAAATTTTCGGACCCAGAAAATATTTTGGACTGGCACCACCGGTGCCCAAATCCAGAGAGTTTGGCTAATTATTGTAAATAGAGTGCCGTCGGCGCCCAATCGAGCACCGCCGGCGCCCGAACTCAGTAAAAGGCAAAAAACCTTGTTTTCACGATTTTTACCCTGGGACCAGTAAATTTTTTCTTTTGTTTCGTCTTCTTCCTGCATTTTCGTGATTTTGAAGATCTAGGGCTTGCTAGATCTCAGATTCAAGGTGATTTCAAAGCTTTTCGACACCAGATCTACACTTCTCTTGATAAGAGCTTTACTTTAAGTTAAAATATTTTGATTTTCACCATGGAAATCTCTCACATTGCCTATGGTGGAATTTTTGAAGTTTAAAAGAGATTTTACGATTTCCATGATGAAATTTGCTCTTACTTGTTTAGAATAGTGTTTGGAGTTTGTTACATTGTGAATTTAGAATATAATGGAATTTTCTTGCAAATTTTAGAAATTCACATGGCTCCAAGGTTAGGTAAAGGGAAGAGGAAATTGGATTTTGATGAGGAGAAATTTGTTAACATCAAAGCCCAATTTCGCTATAACTCTTACCTTTACAACAAGAAGTGTATCCAGGATCGAGCTTTTGATAGTCCTGGTGGATCTGTAGAACAATTAATTGCAGAGCAAAATTGGGAGCAATTTTGTTATTTCATTGCGAATGCTGTTATGGGAGTGGTTAGAGAATTCTATTCGAATGTACCCTGGACTGAGACAGAGTATGTGCTAGTTAGAGGAAAAATGGTTGAGTTTACTCCTCAACATATCAATGCTTTCTATCAGACTCGGGAACCATTCGTTTGTCAATATGAAAACTTTGACACTCTAAGGGAGAAAATGAGAGAAGTTATTGCTTTTCTGACTGACGGGTGAGGAGAATGGAAAGTAAGTCAAAAATAATTGATTAATTTCCCTGCCTCCACATTGAACGTTGCTTCAAAAGTTTGGCATTATTTCATTTCTGTGAGACTATTACCATCTTATCACCACAATGAAGTTACAAGAGATAGAGCGATTTTAAAATACTATATTCAGAAGATAAATAATATTGATATTGGAACTATTATTTACAAGAACGATCAGACTATTGTTAGAGGCAAGACCACTGGAGGATAAGGACATCCTGGTTTAGTTCATGCCCTGTGTGTTCAGTCTGGAGTGGAGTTCAGTAGTTCTAAAGAAGTGGCTATACTTTTGAGACCAATTACAAAGAATATTATCCGTACTTATGAGTCTCATGTGGGGACTAGAGCTGAGCGTAGGAGTACTGATATTCCTACTACTAGTTATGATGTTCCATCTACCTCTGAGTCGCCTAACTTATCTGATATTATGGAGTAGCTGAGACTACAAAGTGCTGATGTAGATAGACTCCATGGTCGGATGGATGTATTTGAGGCGAGGAGTGATGTGAATGAAGATTATCTACAGAGGAGAGTTGAGTTCGATATTACTTATTATGATGCTCAAGTCAGATTTATGAGGGGGGAGTCCGATGTGATATTTCCTACTTGCCCCAGCTATACACCCTATAGACTTACCTTGCTGAGGACCTTGTTGATGACCCTGCTGATCCTAGTGATGGACACTGGTAGATTGTTTGTTTTTATTTCTGTTGTTCTTATTGTGTTGTGTTGTACTGATGTGATGTAGTAGTATTTATTTTCATGTGTTGTGTAACCTTGTTGGTGTATTGTTATATTGTACAGAAACATTAAAATTGTTAGTTGGACTATGTAGTATTGTGATTTTTTGTTTAGTACTGTAGTGGTCGGTTGGATGTTTAGATGTTTAATGTTAATTTCTCTTTACACTTGCAAATATTTAAAATTGTTATATCATTGCTACTAATTGTTTCATGTCTGCTAGTTATAAACTTTGACTAATACCAGATAGTTGAAGATTTCAAGATCCCATCACAGAAAGATTAGTTTTCTTCTACTCTTAACTGTTTCAAATTTTCTGAAGAATTTAAGTTTGGGGGAGGGTAGAGAAACACAATTTTAATTGTTCTCAATCATTATATTTTAAAAAATTATTAGCATAACTTCTGGCAGTTGAACCTCATTGTAAGATAATTAAAACTTTTCATTTCAGTTGAATATTATGGAAGGATAGGATGAAAATTTTTAGTGATAAAGGTTAATTTTATTAAAGTAAGATATTTGGTATGAAATGATTTGATTATAGTTAACTATTTAAACTAAAGAAAACTATATTTTTTCAATGTTAAGCGACATAAAGTATTGTGTATTAAGAAGAGATTGAAACTTTATGATGAATAATAAAGCTTATACTTAACTATAAAGTAAAGAGATGTCTCAAGTTTGAACTTTAGAAAGACGAGAGTGAAGTTCAAAATCATTAAAAGACTATTTAGATATAGTAATTCTCAATAAAAAAAACAGAGAGAAAAGAAAAAAAGGATTGAAAAACAATCCCCAAAAGAAAAAAGAAAAAAAAAGAAAAAGAAAGAAAAATGTTTATGAGGAGAAGCTTGAGGAGATGCCTAATAAAAAATTAGCTTCACTTGAATCACCCAAAAGGGAGAACTTGATTTTGATTCTGAATTTATGTTTTAAGTACTGGCCCACATTCTAATGAAGTTTGCATGAACTCCTTTTTCACAAAGTTTTTTGAGGCACTCTTAATATGACAAATTATGGTTAATCTTGAAATAAATAGAAGACTAGAACTATTAGTCTTGATTGCTGAATATTCTTACACATGTAGTATTGACCTGAGTTACTAAATTTCTTTCTAAAAATCTATCCAATATATTCTTTTGAATGAAAAATTTTAGTGTCCTAATGTTAAAAGTACATTGCCTAGAGTTATATTTTATGTAGTAAAAAGATTACTTGAGGACAAGTAATAGTTAAAGTTAGGAGGATTCTGATACATCAAAAATATAGACGGTTTTTGCTATATAATTTTACTCATTTTTGGTGATATTGCACTTTAAAGAAAGGTATTTTTTATGATTTGTTACAGGTATGATGATTTTAGGTGATTGGAGTGAAAAGAAGCAAAATGGAATGAATATGGAGCAAAAAGGAGCAAGAAGAAGCAAAATGGTGGAAAAGGTGTTCTAGCACCGCCGGTGCCTAAATTCAAATACTTCAGCATTTATTGGCACCATAGAGCGCCACCCGGCACCCGAAGTCAGTGGAGTTCATATTTGAAGAGTTTTGGGAACTTTTTGAAGGTATGCCTATGGAAACTCTTGGGATTTCATCCCCATCTTATAAGTAACTGATTTTGGACAAATGTGGAGTGGAGTTCAGTGTCTCTTGAGTGTGTCTAGTGTAGTTTTAGTGAGTGTTAAGTGTTAGGGTTTAGGAGAAGTGTGTGTAGAGTGATGATTTGAGAGGAATTCTTCTCTAAGGAGTGAAGGAAGGGGTAAAGAGAGAGATTGCTTCTTCCTTTCCATTCTAAAGAGATAATTAATTGTTGTAAAGAAGAGAGAAGAGGATTCAAAGGAACTTCAAGGGAATTGCATTAGGGAAGAGAAAGAGATAAGTTGTGTTTTCTATTGTGGTTTGTATGACTTTTCTTTTATATATAAAATTCATGTTTTATTATATCTTCTCCATGAATTCTGAGTAGTCTCCCTTGTCTTTCCTCTTGCATAGAGATTTGATGATGGATTGATGTGGATTTGATGTGCTTTAAATGTAATGAAGAAATTGTGATGGTTTTCATTTCAAACATAATTTACTTTTCGATTTGGCTAATTGAAATGTTAAAATATGTTGTTGAACATTAAGTTTGAAAGGATTTAATGTCCTACAACAATAATGAAAGATCCATTCAATTTCAATGGATGAATTGCGTAGTTCATGGGAATTGAGTGAAAATAAATAGGGAAATATGTTTTGATGGACTTCAATGTGGAGATTTCAAGGTGACAGGCTAAAATCCCCGCATTGGTTCTATGATTTATAGCTAATATCAAAGGATAGCCTTCGGGTGAAGGGTGAGTGGGAGCTCCGAAGTGAGGGTCGGTATCCTCCCGGCCTATCCTTAGAATTAGTGACTAAACTTATGATATATCAATGTTCTTTTCTTGCTTAGAAGAGGGAGTACTCTTTTAAGGGAAAATAATCATCTATGCTCCTATTTGGCACAATAACATAAACATTTGTTCCATGTCAATCCACATATCATATTCTCATTGCAAAAGGAAATATAATTTTCTCATATATCAAAAACTTTTCAAATACTTAGTTTAGTGTGTCTGTAGTTAATTCTGCTTTTTAAAGTTGTTAGAAGTAGTTGTAGTCTAGTTAATTGTTACTGTTTCCTGCATAGTATTAGTAAGTAGTGAACTTTAATTGTGAATTAAATATCAGAATTTAGTGCTACATTATTTATATTGTGAATGCTTTCTTATATTCCAAACTTCTCTGTGGGATAGATAACCAGGACTCCATTCAAGCCCTGTATTACTTAATACGATACGTATACTTACGTTGATTGCTTGGACTTAACAAAATCATTATAAATCCATAAATTTGAGTTCATAAATTCTTGCATATAAAGTTTGCCACATCAGTTGTTAAGAGGGGACCCAACTAGTAGAGGGTGCACCGCGAGGAAGTCTGCTAAAATCTGCACTTTGATAGCACGAAGTGGCATGAATGTTATATCGAATTGTGATAAAAGCATTGACACTCTTGCTAAACATTTAGAAAGTGTGGGTTAGGTCATCAAATATTACAATGGATTAACTTTCAAAATCAGGCTAACATTATGAGATAAAATGTAGAATTTAAGCATTTGAGCGGCAAAAATTAAAGCTAGATAATGTTTCTCAATAGAAGAATGCTTTACCTCCACCGGTATTTGACGTCGACTCAGGTAGTAGAGTGCATTTTCATTACCCTCATCATTGACTTGAGCTAGAAGAGCTCTGAGGGAGTCGTCTAATGCCGTGGTATAATGTATCAACGGTCTACCCGTGATAGGAGCTGCTAAGACGGGTGTTGTCATAAAATATCACTTGATATATTTGAAGGCCTACTGGTATTTCTCTTCCCAAATAAATTTTGCTTCCTTTTTAATTAATGATGAGAGAGGTTGACACCTCCTCGACATATTAGATATAAAGCATATCAGATATGCCAATTTTCCTTGAAAATAAATAAGTTGCTTCAATATTTCTCTGAGTCGATTTCGATTCCCTGATGACAGACAACAAACCCTAGAAAATTCCTTGCGTCGAAGACGCATTTTAAGGGATTCATCTCGAGATTTTATTATCCTAATCATTTAAACACGATCCTCAAATCGCATAGGTGGTTTTGTTTTACTTTGCTTTTGATGAACAGGTCTTCCACGTAGCATTTAACTCGTTTGTGGATGAGGTCATTGATACTTGTCATCGCTTGTTGGTAGGTTGCACCAGCATTCTTCAGCCTAAACGATATTATGATATAGCAGTAGATTCGAATCGACATTCTGAAAGCTATAAGTGTTGCATTTTCTGGATCCATCTTGATCTGATTATATCTTGAAGATCCATCCAAGAAGGAGAAAATCACGTGTGATGATGCAATATCCACCATCTATTCCGGTATCAATAATGAAAACTCATCCTTTATACATGCTTTGTTCAAATCACTAAAGTCGATGCACACTCAAATCTGTCCATTCTTCTTCTTAACTGGCACAACGTTGGCTAACCAGGTTGGGTATTACTCTTCTCAGACAAAATTAGCTTCTATTAATTTCTTTATCTCTGCTGTAAGTTATTGTTCTATATCAAGACGCATTCTTCGTGGAGCTTGTTATACTAGCGTTGTATTTTGATTCACTCCAAGGCGGTGAACTGCAACTTATTGGGATAACCTCGGCATTTCGTCGTAGCTCCAAGAGAAGCAATCTTTATATTCTGACAATAGCCTAACCAAGTCTGTAGCCTCTTCTTCATTGAGTAATGAACTTATGAAAGTTGGTCGGGGCCGCTCCTCAGTCCCGAGGTTGATTTCCCTTAGTTCATCTACCATTGACTTAATCTCCTCTTCGAATTCTGGTGGTGCATCATCGATTGTAGAATCTTCAAAGTCTTTTTGTACATTGAAGCAACTTTCATCTGATTGGCTAGTAACAACCATGCAACATTCTTAGTCATCGACCGGTCCTATCGTTCAAAACCCGACCTTCTTTCGAGTTGTGTTTTTAACTTTTAATATTCCATAACTTCTCAAACATTTGTAACTATCCTTTTGGAATTTTTCTTGGTATGTATCCTTGTTGAATTAAATTTTGCACACAAGGCAAAAAATAACCAAAAGATAATTCCATCAATTCAATATCATTTTCTTCAAGATTTACAAAGGGTGGAAAAGTTGAGGAAGAAGCTCGGTAAAACGTGATTAGTTTTACTCCACCATTACAGAATTCCTTGACCTCTAGACTCTCAATCCTTTGAGAATTGATCGGAGTTAACGTCATGGCTTGCACATAATGGTTAATCCGATCGTACATTAACTCATGTTTGCAAATCCATGTTTGTGGCTTAATACTTGGGTAGCTTCATGAGATATCTAAGAGGCCCTTCTTGCCCTCTTTATGAAAGGCTAAAGTTTCATCTTTATAATTAAGAATTTGGATAGCTCCATGAGCTATATGGAAGGCCTCTTTGGCTCTCTTTATGGATAGTCAAAATGCATGCTTATAGGTACTTAAAATTTAATTGTTTCATGTGATAGTTTGGAGCTTCTCCAACAACTTTATGCTATAAAAAATAACAAAATCTGCACTTATACAGTCTTTTGGAAATGGTTTTATCAACTTCATGCTTGCCTAATCTGCACTTATACAATCTTTTAGAAATGGTTTATATCAACTTCAAGCTTGACTAAATATAAATTCTAGACTCATGTGGTCTTTTGGAATTGCTTTGTATCAACTTCATGCTAACAAAGATGAAAAATCTGCACTTACCTCTTTGTTTGGGATTGATTTAAACCAATCATATGTTGCTATAAAATGAAGGCTTTGCATCTATGTGATCATTTGGAAAGAATGGCATGTCAATTTGTGATATCTAGCATGTTTTGGTAAGCTTATGTGCAATTTTCGGATTGGAATATTGCCACTTTGGAAATACTTCCAAATGATGCCATATGTGCTTGTCATTCATCAATTTCACTAAGCTTTCATTTGTACATCATTTAATCTTCAATTTCACACATCTCAAACCATAATTCTAAACTTTAAAGTTGTTTGAAAATGGTTAATTCATATGGAAGTACTTTGGTAAACTTATGTGTAATTTTTGGATTGGAATTTTCCCACTTTGGAAACACTTCCAATTGAGGTCATGAGGGCTTGTTTTCCATCTATTTCACTAAGTTTTCATGTGTACATCACTTAAGCTTCAATTTCACACATCTCACACCTTATTCCACACTTTAAAGTTGTTTAAAGATGGTTATCTCATATGGAAGAATTTTGGTAAACTTATGTGTAATTTTCAGATTGGAATTTTGCCTCTTTGGAAACACTTCCAAATGAGGCCATACGTGCTTATTTTTCATGTATTTTACTATGTTTACATGTATAAAATCTAAGCTTTGATTTTACATGTTTCTCACTCCATTCCATGCATGAAAAAGGTGTTTTGCTCATAGGATTTTTGAAGCTCCCGTTTTCTTTATAAGTTATACTATAGTGAATATGTTTTCACATGCTTATCTCATGAAATTTATTCTTCTTCACATGTATGCTTAATGCACTTCTCTTAGTTGTTTTAGGTTCATTTGGAAAGGAGGCTATCTTGCCCATGCTATGCCAATGTGAAAGTTGGCACCTTTATGTTCATTTGGATGGGATACTATCATTTATATACCATGTTAAATTGAAAATCTGTATGTGTTAACTCATTTGGAACAAGTATGGAGTGATCCTATGCCATGCTAAATGAAAAATCGGCATGTGTTAACTTATTTGGAATAAGTTTGGAGTGATCCTATGCTATTCTAAAGTAAAAGTCTGCATAAGTTTGATCATTTGGATTTGGCTTATGTTACATTTATGCTACTTCAAACTAAAAATCTGCAGCTATACACTTGCTTGGGGTTGTTTTAAATCATTCATATCTTATCTTTATGTGAAAATATGCAATGTTTTATTTGCTCGGGATAGGTTTAGACCATTCCTATGTGACCTCTATATGAGAAATTCTATTGCTTAGGATGTTCTAAGTTGATTTTAAAAGCCTCCTGTTGACCTCATTTTTTATGAGGTCTTCTCTTCCCTCTTTAGTGCTTCGGATCTAGCCTTAGGCTCTTCCTTTGACTAATCTTAGAGGACTAAAATTGGGACCCATCCTTTAGAAATTTAAAACCACTTATTGTCTCCCTGCAAACCCCACAAGCTTGATTGTAGACCCTAATCACCTAGAGGATTGAAATCAAAAGTGAAGGTTTAAAGTATGAGTTCCCCATAAGACTCTTTGGCCTTAGGACCACCTTGGGTAGCTTGGTCTGGTGAAGGTTAACTTACACACTCACTACACACATACTCTACACTCCCACACAAACAATCCAAATCCTAGAACCACACCCATACCCAACTTGATTCCCTGACTCATGTAGGCAATTCATATGGATGGACCTTAACCCCTAAGCCCCTGGCTAAGAGGGTTATGAACAACATAGTGAATGCCGCAAATGAGTCCTCTCATGGCTCATATAGGCTTAACATGGCTTCATGGCTCAACCAAAGTGATTCCATTTCACTCATATTTGATCAATCTTCTTTTTTCCAAAATTTTAATTTTTGACCCCGGGGGCCCTACACCTATCAAACCTTCCAAAAGCCCTTAAAATTGCCCAAATCCTCCAAAATTTACAAATCACCCAAAATTCCCCAAAATTAACCTTGAACATTTCCTCACCACTCAAATTGATCATCCATAGCCAAAAATACCAAAATTCCAAAAGTACCCCCCAATACCCTCCAAATACCCAAAATACCCCTCTTGACCCAAAAATCCAAAAATTCAAAATATTCTCAGAAAATTCCAAAAAATTCCAAATATTCCCAATGTCATTTTTTCCAACTACATCATAGTCCAATTTTGTCAATTTACCCCACTTTTACCAAAACACCCAATTTAGCCCATTCTTAACCCAAATGAACCCAATGTCAAACCAAACCTACCCAATTGACCACAATTTTGGTCCAATTCAATTCTAAGCTTCAATTTAATATCCACAATATCAATCTAGACCAAATACAAGTCCAATTTGATTGAAATTTGGATTCAATTCCAATTTGGAGCCTAAAGCCCAATTTTGACCCAAGACCTAAACTTGACCCAATTTGACCCAATTCAACTCCAATTGATTCCAAATCTTTCCCAAACCTTCATAACATCCCCACACACAAAACACTAACATGATTTGCCCAAAATTTGGACCCAAATCCCACTCAAATTCAACCTAAAACCAAAAGGCCCAATTTTGACCTAAACCCAAATCTAACCCAAATAAACCCAAACCCCAAAATCAAAACCCAACCAAAGTCAAAACCACTTTGAAACACTCCCATAAACATTTTAACCCTAGCCCAACATTGGCCTAAGTTAGCCCAATTTGGCCTACATTGGCCCATTTACCAAAGAAGCCCAAATCCAACCCAATTCAAACCCAAATCACTCCAAACTCATTTCAAATCACTCATGACATATCCCTAAACCAAACCCAACAATTATTTGGCCCAAACTTCTACAAAATTCCCATCCATGAATTCATTCTTAAACCTAAAGGCCCATCCCCTTTAGCCTTCCTAAAAGCCCATCAAAAAAGATTTCAAAAGGCCCAAAATTCATCCAAAGCCCACATGACACTTCCCCTCATCATCCATTTAATCAAGCCAAGCCATCCTAAGCCATAGGCAAGCCATGAAGCTATGCATGAGCCACATGGAAGTCATGAGAGCCTCTTTACATGTCACCATGCCATTTTGGGCAAAAGGAGGAGACTCTTTCCTTAATCTCCTAAAGTCATTAGCCTTAACCATGATTCCCCTTAACCCAAATTTAATCCAAATATATTTGGATAAGGACTTCTCCATGTCAAACGAGCAGATTCCTTTAACTCCCCACAACACCCAAAGCCACCTTGAAGGGTGAACCATGCCCAAAAGGTGGACTTGACCAAATCAAGCCAAAATTGGCCTTCCCCCATGCCATTTTAATTTAAGCTTTTGACACATGGCAAAGCCCAATTGCCTACACTAAACCCCAGCTCTGACCCACCAGGACCTGAGGGTGACCCATGCCTGTCGGCCAGCCACCTGGATCGCCGGAAAACACCATGGCCGAAACCTTGGGAGGAGCCAAAGTTTGGAATTCCCACCTGCTGAGCTGCCCCATGCCCAATGGCCATCATTGTTGTTCTTCCCTTGACCTAAGAAGCTGATCCCAAGCCCTAACTCCCCCTGGGAGAGCCTCCAGCCATGCCTATTTAAACACCACCACCTCTTAGCCAAATAAGGTGTTGAAATAAACCTTAAGGAAACTCTGCCAAAATTGTTTCAGACTACTCCCCATACATATAGAACTTGATCCCAACTGAAATCCCCCTGCCATTTCCTCTCTGTGAGCTCAATTTCAGAGTTGAAATCCAAGCCCAAAACCAGGACACTTCTCCACAGTGAGCCAATCCCCAAATTGATTGGTCCTACACCTTCACCAGACCAAGAAAAGAAGTTTACCAGCAAAAGCCCCCTCTCCAGGCTAGCCATGGCTTCCAGCCTCCAAGCTTTGTGATCGGGCTTGGTCAAAATCATACCTAGACAATTCACCAGGCTAAGGGACTTCATCTGGAGCTTGCTTGGACCCAATCGAACGTGACACAACTCTCAGATCGAAGCTTCACTTCTCTGAGCAAATGTGTGGACTCACTCTTCTTCCCGAGCTTCCAGAGATTCTCAATTTAGTTTGGATCAATTTCAATACATGTTTCCCATATGGATGTGTTCGTCTCTTCAAGACGAATCCATAGAGCATAAGAACTAGAAAATCCATTGAGAATCGAGTGAGAAATTAGGGTTAGAAGGTTGACGGTCACGGGTTCACACCAGTCGTAGACGATGACCAGGAGCCGTCGGATCGCGTATGTATCGAGCGGACGGCCAGGATTGCGCCGGACAGAGTAATGGGACATGAACCGCGGGCCCCTGGAGCGCTGAGTCGGATGGCGGCGCCAAATCAGGAGACGACGTGTGGCCTTTCAGAGCTGCCGAGGATGGCGTGGCGCCGCTTGGATAAGTAGGAAATTAGGGTTATTTTCTATTTATTTAATTACAAGAACTTTGAAAATCCATAACTTTGTGTAGAAAAATCCTAAAAATAAAATAAAAATATCCTCTTGCTCAGCGAACAGAGGAGAATAATGCGGAAAAGAAATCATGTAATTTCATCAAGTAATTTATTTTTAATTATTTATTTACTCGCTGCACTATTTCAATTCTCCATGCATATAGGAAATTTACCATGGCATGAGACCATGGGGCTTTTGAAGCATTTGAACTTGGGAACATTCCCTGAATTTTCCAAGGTCAGAGGCCATCCCTATGAGAAGTTATTGATTTTTCAAATTCATGCAACTGTTTTGATTATTTTAATTCCAATAATTAGTATGTTGAGAAATAAATTCTAGGAAAATTTAGTGATATTTCTTATGACCAGAGGACCCTAGGAAAAATACTTTTTGAGTTAATTCACTTTGAACAACCCTAATTGGCCTAAATACCTAAAAGTCAACTTTAATTAATTAGGGTTAACCATTCATCAAATTAACTTAAAAAAAATTCTCCACTGTCCTTTAGGGATAGGAGAACATCACATAAAAATTTGAAAACAATTGGACTTGATTAACCCTACCAAATGGGTTGATTAAGCCTCTTAAGTAATAATGAATAAAATTAAACTTTGAAAATTTATAACTCACAAAATACTTTTCAAAAAATCACAAAATTGGTTTTGGAGCCTCTATGATATCAGAGGAATTTAAGAAAATTAAAATTATAATTTTCTAAAAAAGTTGATTTTTATCAATATTTTAATAATTTCAATAATTAAAAAATAATAAAAATCACAAAAATATTAAAAATCACTAAAATGTCACATTTTGAATTCTAATCACTTATGAACAAAATAAATATTTTTCCTAAGTCCCTAGGGTAAGATATTGAATTTTAAAGGCTTAATGTAATTTTTAATATTAAAAAATGTATTTTCCAACCTTTTCACTAAAATAATTCTAATAAATCAAAGAAAAATTAGAAAATTATAAAAATAGGTTTCTGATTTCTTTGATATCAGAAAGATTTTTGAAAAATATAAAATTCATTTTTCAACCTTTATTTTATTTTTAAATTAATTAATACTCCAAAAATAAAAATAATTATAATAAATAAAATAAAATTCAAAAAATCACCAAAATTGGTCCAAGTGGTCCTCTGGTCATTAGAAATATCCCGTAATTTTATTAAGGACAGAAACATTTCCTTGGTCATGTTATTGAATTTCCCTTGAAAACCTCTATTTTCCATTAAAAATAATTACATAAATAAATTAAATACAGAAAAAACACATTTTGTCCTCTAATGTCTTAATTTACATGTAAGTGAGGTCACATAAAAATTTCAAATTCATTTGAGCTTAATTTAGTGAGTTATAGAATTATTAAGCTTGAAGGGCAAAATGGTAATTAAAATTTTCAACCTTTAATTAAAGTTTTAGGATGTCGGCATATTTTTAGGTTGTGTTTTATTTTGAAGAGGGGTCGCCTAACAGAAATCTGTCTGCGAATTTTTAATTTAATTAAAATAAATAATTTGAAAAGTAGTATTTGATTTTGAAAATAATTTCAAATTTGAAGGTTTTAAGATATGAGACTAAACCGATCTCACATCCCAAATAGTTTATATAAACGAGCACCGCACCACAAACCGTGTATCTATCCCTAAGGATGGACACACTGCTTGACGGTGGGGCTCGATTAAATAAACTAGAAGATTTGTGACATCCGTTTGGTCCGCGAACCAATTTTATAAGCCGACAAAATTCCCTCGCTTAATATGAAAACATTAAACGGGGTTTATATTACTCGGGTTCTTCAAAATTCCCTATAAGGGCAAGCCCCTATAGTTAATTACATCTTAAGTGACGGGAATCACCTAAGAAAACTCTCGATAATAATCAATAATTCTACTCTCAAGGATTTCAAAGTTTAAGTTTTCAATGGATTGAATTTTGGAATTTCAATAGGGAATGGATCAAGTTTGGAACATTTTGTTTTGTGAATCCAAAGGAAGAAAAGTAGGAGAAATCACAGATTCGAAGTGAACTTCGGTAATTTCCCGACTATTCTATTGTTTGGCTTAGATTTAAGAAAGTCCTAATATTTTTAAATGTTTTGATCTTGTCAATTTTAATTAATTAGGACTCATACTTATATGATAGAATCATACAAATAGCCTTGAAGATGTGAGGGTTTATGTCGTATCGGACGACTACCTCGAATCCTAAGTCCGGTTAGGGCTTAATTTGCAAGGCAAATGCCTAACAAAAGGTCGAGGATTTATGTTGCACTAGTGCAAACTACCTCGAAATCCTATGGCTTGGTTATTTAATTCTAGGAAAGTTTTGTTGAAGTAGGTTCAAGTTTTGTCGACGACGATGGCCGTGCTCGCCCACCATGCTCCGAGCTCCTTATTGTTGCAGAGGTTTAGTTTTAGAAATCATAAATCAGGAGATGAGAAAAGTGTTTTGGTTTAGAGAAGTCTTAATTTTCCAAGTGTTTTTTTGTGTTTTGATTAAAACAAATTTTAAAGTTGATTATAACGACACCGGTTAAGATCCCACGGTTCCATCCTTCCGGCATCATTATTTTTATCGGATTCACTTAGTCTAGATGAATTTGCTAAACTCAATCGAATGAGTTCCACACTTTCATTTAGACCGTGGGAAATCCCGTTAGCAACACGTAGGTTACATCATCCGAGGTATTCCCGATCATCCAACAGTGGCGTTTTAATTTAGTTGCAATTGTAGTTTTGTGTTCTGTTTGTGATTAAATTTTGAGTTGTTTTATATTTTGAAATGTCGTGGCGGTGAATTTTATCTTGCAATGACTTTTAACTTAGTTTTGGTTTCAGTTTTAGGGTCTATCCTAAAGGTGTGGGTTTTCATGCAACGCTTGTTTATCATGCAAGAAAAGTAAGTGCGATGTAGTTAAATAAATTGCAATAATGTAAATTGCAAGAAAGTAAATTGCAATAAAATAAAAGCGTACCTGGAGGGTCTTCCCGTCATCCCAAGCTACACTTAAAACACAATTATAATATTTAAGCAAGTTCCTAGGTAAAGCTAAGGTAAGGGTTATGGTTTTCTACCAAGTTCCTAATCCTATAGCTAGTCATTTCCTATGACGTCTAGGTTCTTTGTGTTTTTTTTGTTTAAGGACGATTTTCTTCACCAAAGAATAATTGAATTCAATTGTTCTTATAAACATTCTATCGTATCGAGGAAGTGCTTAAGACAAATCTTAAACATCTTTTCAATATTGCTAGAATTGTTTTAAGTCCAAATGAATTTAATTATACAAATGAATTAATCATCCGAGAATTCAAGTTTTGTTAACTTGCTCAGTGAACTAGGACATTTGAATATCCTATGAGTGAAGTAACATTTCATTTAATGTTCTGTTTA
The DNA here is from genome assembly GCA_022702705.1 of Papilionanthe hookeriana x Papilionanthe teres. Classification (NCBI taxonomy): domain Eukaryota; kingdom Viridiplantae; phylum Streptophyta; class Magnoliopsida; order Asparagales; family Orchidaceae; genus Papilionanthe; species Papilionanthe hookeriana x Papilionanthe teres. The sequence continues at coordinate 150,713,033 of CM040424.1, read as the reverse complement.
GGAGTTATAATAACCAAAGCTTTCGAGGGTAAATTGGTATTCAAATGATTTGATTTAAGTTAATGGGTTTAAATTTGGAATAGTGTTCAAGTTGCTTTATATTTAATTTCTTTATGTTTTAGGTGATGTTATATTTAATTCAACTTAATTTAATTTAATTTAATTGAGTTTTAATTTAATTTAATTAAATATAGTTTGATTTGATGTTACATTAAATTAATTTGATTTGATTTAATTTTAATTTAATTTGATTTAATTTAATTTAATTTAATTTAATTTTTAATTTAATTTGATTTGATTTAATTTAATTTAATTTGTTTAATTTAATTTAATTTAATTTAATTTAATTTAATTTAATTTAATGTAATTTAATTTAATTTAATTTAATTTAATTTGTTTAACTTAATTTAATTTGATTTAATTTAATTTAATTTAATTTAATTTGATTTAATTTGATTTAATTTAATTTAGTTTAATTTAATTTAATTTAATTTAATTTAATTTAATTTAATTTAATTTAATTTGTTTAATTTAATTTAATTTGATTTAATTTAATTTAATTTTTTAATCTTAATTTAATTTAATTTAATTTAATTTAATTTTAATTTAATTTTATTTAATTTTAATTGAAATTTTTTTAAAAGAGTTTAATAATTTAATTTTAGTTTAATGATTAAGTCTTTTAATATTTTAAATTTGAGTTATCATTTTAATTAAGAATTGAATATTAATGAGATAATTAATTTAGGGATTTTTAAATTAAAGAATAAATCTCTTCCTAATAATATCCCTATTTTAATAATTCCAATTTTATTATTCTTCCAAATTTAATCAATTATTTAATTAAAGTTTAATCATTTTAAAATTGTTTAATGGGTTTCTACTCTTTAATTATTTTAATTTCAATCATCCAAATCAGATTAGGATCAAATATTTTACTTGTTAATTTTTTTTATTAAACCTAAAGTTTTAATTAAGGGTTAAAAATTTAATTACCACTTTACCCTTTAAGCTTAATGACTTCATAACTCACTAAATTGAACTCAAATGAACTTGAAATTTTTACGTGACTTCGCTCATATGCCAATAAAGACATGAGAGGAGAAAATGTAATTTTTCTGTATTTAATTTATTTATATAATTATTTTTGGTAGAAAATAGAGATTTTCAAGGAAAATTTAATAACATGACCAAGGGAAAGTTTCTATCCTTAAGAAAATTAGGGGACATTCCTAATGACCAGAGAACCACTTGGACAAATTTTGGTGATTTTTTGAATTATATTATTTTTATTATAATTATTTTAAGTTTTGGAGTGTTAATTAATTTAAAAATAAAATAAATGTTGAAAAATGAATTTTATATTTTTCAAAAATCTCTCTGATATCAAGGAAATCAGAGAATCAAATTTTACAATTTTTTGATTTTTCTATGATTTATTATAATTATTTTAGTGAAAAAGCTAGAAAATATATTTTTTTAAATTTTAAAATTACCTTAAAGCTTCAAAATTTAATATCTCACAAAATAGACCTAAGAAAAATATGGGGTTTGTTCCTAAGTGATTAAAATTTAAAATGTGACATTTTGGTGAATTTTATTATTTTTGTGATTTTTATTATTTTTTAATTATTAAAAATATTAAAATATTATTAAAAATTAACTTTTTTAGAAAATTGAAATTTTAATTTTCTTAGGTTCCCCTGATATCGAGAGGCTCCAAAACCAATTTGGTGAATTTTTGAAAGGTATTTTAAAAGTTATGAATTTTTAAAGTTTAAAATGGCTAAGTGGCTTAATCAACCCAATTAGTGGGGCTAACCAAGTCCAATTGACCTCAAACTTTTATGGTGGATTCCTCTGATCCTAAAGGTCAGTGGAGAATTGATTTCAAGTCAATTTGATGCCTGGTTAACTCTAATTAAATAAAGACCTATTTTGGTTGTTTAAGCCAATTAGGGTTGTTTTAAATGAACTAAGTCAAAACCTATTTTTCCTTAGGGTCCTCTGGTCACAAGGAACATCACCAAATTTTCCTAGAATTCATTTCACAACATGCTATTTATTGGAATTAAAATACTCAAAATAGTAACCTGCATTTGAAAAATCAATAACTTTTCATAGGGATGGCCTCTGACTTTGAAAAATTCAGGGAATGTTCCCAAATTCAGAGGCTTCAAAAGCCCTATGGTCTCATGCCATGGTGAATTGTATACATGCATAGAGAATTAAAATAATGCAGAGAGTAAATAAATTATAAAAAATAAAATACTTGATGAAATTAAATGATTTCTTTTCCACATTATTCTCCTCTGTTCACTGAGCAAGAGGGTATTTTTATTTTATTTTTCTGATTTTTCTACACTAAGATATGAATTTTTGAAGTTTAGGGAATTAAATAAATAGAAAAAATACCCTAATTTTCTATTTATCCACGCGGCGCCGCGTCAACCTCGGCAGCTCCGAACGCACACGCGTCGCGCTCCCATTCGACGCCGCCACCTGAGTCAGCAGCCCGGGCCCCGCAGTTCTCGTACCGTCTCCTGGTCCGACGCCATCTGAGCCGTTTGTTCGCGCGTGTATTGAATGGACGGCATCCGTTCATCGTCCCCGAGCGTCCTCACCCGAGAGCCGTCCACACTAAATCCCTAAGATCTCACTCGATACTCAATGGATTTTCATGTTCTTATGCTCTATGGATTCATCTTGAAGAGACGAACACATCTATACGGTTAACATGCATTGAAATTAAGGCATTTGAAGTGGAGAATCTCCAGAAGCTCGGGATAAAGAATTAGCTCATACCTTTGCTCAGAGAAGTGTGGCTTCAATCTGAGAGTTGTTGCACCTTCGATTGGATCTCGGCAAGCTCCGGATGAAGTCTCCGGTCCAGTGAATTGTCCGGATGTGATTTCGACCAAGCCCGATCACAAAGCTTGGAGGCTGGAGCAACCGGGTGGCCCGGAGATGGGGCTTTTGCTAGTGGACACCTTCCCTTGGTCTGGTGAAGGTGTAGAACCAATCAATTTGGGAATTGACTCACTGTGGAGAAGTGTTCTGGTTTTGGGTGGAATTTCAGTTGGGAAATTGGATTTTGTCAGTGGGGATTAGGGAAAATTGACACCTGGGATCAACTCGCTCTAAGGGTGGAGAAGGGTCCGGAACAATTTTGGCGTAGTTTCGGCAAGGTTTGTGCTCGGCTCCTCTCATGGCCGAGAGGGGTGGAGTTTAAATAGGAGAGGGTGGAGGGCCTCCCGTGGGAGCTGAGGCATGGGATCGAGCTGCTCTCGGTGAGGAGAAGAACGGCCATGGTGGCCATTGGGCATGGGGCAACTCGGCGAGTGAGAATTCTAAGCTTGGGCTCACATGATGCTCTCGGGTGTGGTGTTTTCCGGCGATCCAGGCGGCTGGCCGGCAGCATGGGTCACCATCTTGACCGGGGAGGTCGGGGCTTGACAATGGTGAAGTCAATCGGGCTTGGACATGTGTAAAGTGTTTGAATTAAAATGGAATGGGGAGGGGGTCATTTTGGCCTTAATTTGGTCAACCCATTGGTTTGGGTTGGGTGCACCTCCCCATGGCCTGATTTTGGGCTGAGAGGATCAGTTGGGTCAACCAAGGGAGAGTGGTGTGGTCTCCATCCATGATGAGGTGGCTAAGCATGGTTTAGTGTGTGACATGCTTAAGGTAAAAAGGGGTTAAGGAGGATTAGGAAAGGGGCCCCTCCTTTTGCCATTAATGGCTTGATCACATGTCAAGCCTTCCATGGCTTCATGTGGCTTGTCCATGGCTTACATGGCTCACCTTTGGCTTGGGAAAAGGTTTGGTCAATTTCATGAAAATGGGTTTTAAGAATTTTTGGTAATTTGATGGAAATTTGTATGAAACTTGATTTGGAATAATTTGATGGTGAATTTAGGACTTAGGTAATGGATTTAATTAAGTGGATGACAAATGGAGATGTCATGTGGGCTTTAGGGTAGATTTTGGGCCTTTGGATGTGGTGAAGTGGGCTTTTAGGAAAGTTTAAGGGAAATGGGCTTTTGATTTTAGGATGGGCATTTGGATAAAAATTTTATGAAGAACTTTGTCAAATAAATGTCATAATTGGTTTAGGGATGTTCTATGAAGGGCTTGGAATCAATTTGATGTGATTTGGAGTTGAATTGGTTTGAATTTGGGTTTATTTGGTAAGTGGGCCTATGTAGGTCCAAGTGGGCCAAGTTGGGCTAATGTTGGGCTAGAGTTGAAATTGATGTAAAATCAATGTTGAGAAATGTTTATGGGGGTGTTTCAAAGAGGTTTTGGCTTTGGTTGGGCTTTGATTTTGGGGTTTGGGCTCATTTGGGTTAGGTTTGGGTTTAGGTAAAAAATGGGTCCTTTAGCCTTCGGGTTGAATTTGAGTGGGGTTTGGGTCTAAATTTGGGCAAATCATGTTAGTGTTTTGTTTTTGGGAATGTTAAGGAAGATTTAGAAAAGGTTTGGGGTTAATTGGAGTTGAATTGGGTGAGTTTGGGTTAGGTTTAGGTCATGGGTCCAAATTGGGCTTTAAGGCCAAAAGTGAGATTGGATCCAAATTTCAATCAAGTTGGGCTTGGATTTGGTCTATATTGGTATTTGGGATATTGATTTGAAGTTTAGAATTGAATTGGACCAAAATTGGGGTCAATTGGGTAGGTTTGGTTTGACATTGGGTGCACTTAGGGTTAAAATGGGTCAAATTGGGGGTTTTGATAAAAGTAGGGTAAATTGACAAAATTGGCCCATGGTGTAGTTGGACAAAATGAAATTGGGAATATTTGGGATTTTCTGGAATTTTCTGGGAATTTTCTGAATTTTTGAATTTTTAGGCCAAGAGGGGTATTTTGGGTATTTGGAGGGTATTGAGAGGTTTTCTTGGAATTTTTGGTATTTTTGGGTATGGATGATCAGTTTAAGTGATGTGGAAATGTTTGGGATTGATTTTGGAGAATTTTGGGTAATTTGGAAATTTTTGAGAAATTTGGGTAATTTCAAGGGTTTTGGGTAGGCTAAGCGGGTGTAGGGTCTTGGGGGTCAAAAATTGAAAATTTGGGAAATTGAAGATTGGGTGAATTTAAGTGGAAAGAAATCATTTTGGTTGAGCCATGAAGCAATATCAAGCCCATATGAGCCATGAAGGGACTCATTTGAGGCATTCACTATGTTGTTCCTAACCCTCTTAGCGAGGCTTAGTGGTTAAGCGACCATCCATGTGAATCACCTACATGAGTCGGGAGGTCAAGTTAGGTATGGGTGTGGTTTTAGGAGGTATGTGGAAGTGTAGTGTGTAGGTGTAGTGTATAAGTGTAGTGTATAAGTGTAGTGTGTGTAAGTCGGCCCCTTCACTGCACCGAGCCACCTGTAGGCGGTCCTAAGGCCAAAGAGTCCCATAGAACTCATCCTTTAAACTTCCACATTTGATTTCAACCCTCTAGGTGATTAGGGGTCTACGAGTCAAGTTTGTGGAGTTTAAAGGGAGTTAAGAAGTGGTTTGAATTTCTAAAAGGTGGGTCCCAATTCTAGTCCTCTAAGATAGTCAAAGGAAAAGCCTAAGGCTAGATCCTAAGTACTAAAGAGAAGAAGAGAAGACCTCATCAAAAATGAGGTCAACAAATGGACCCCCAATAGGTGTGGTGAGCTGACGGAGCACACCACGCGTATTGGTGTTGACCGAAGCGATCAACAAAACCAACACAAACATCCAAGTGACAAACTTAGGATGAAATAGAGGAGTTTTTGCTGGGGGGTAGCAAGTATATCTCTCAAACCGGAGATTCCTAAACTCTCGCTGGGAAAGGAAAAGGAGGTGAATCCCAAATCACATGACTCGGGGAATTTCGATTTAGATTTTATTTTGTTTCAATTTAAGTTTTGATGTGTGAGTTTAGATTTCAATTTGGAGTTTCAATTTAGATTGGAGTTTGTCAAAATTAATTTGAAGGATTTGATTCGAAATGAAAATTGGAATTCTGAGGTTTTAGATGTAACATCTTCAACCTCGAAAGAAAATTGAATTGATTAGATTGAATCGTTGCAATGAGAAGAGATCTCAGAGTAATGCGGTGTTGGATGTAAAATTCTTAACCTCAAGAGTTTGATATTGATGTATTTCAGTGCAATAGGAAAAGAATCCTAAAGCAGTGCAGTCTTGGATGTAAAATCCTCGACCCAAAAGGTTTGAATTTGATGTATTTCGAGGCAATAGGGAAGAATCCTAAAGCAAGGCAGTCTTGGATGTAAAATCCTCGACCTAAAAGTTTGAATTCGATGTATTTCAAGTGCAACAGAAAGAATCCTAAAAGAAGCGATCTTGGATGTAAAATCCTCGACCCAAAAGGTTTGAATTTGATGTATTTCAGTGCAATAGGAAAAGAATCCTAAAGTAGTGCAGTCTTGGATGTAAAATCCTCGACCCAAAAGTTTGAATTTGATGTATTTCAGAGGCAATAGGAAAAGGATCCTAAAGCAGTGCAGTCTTGGATGTAAAATCCTCGACCCAAAAGTTTGAATTCTATGTATTTCAGAGGCAATAGGAAAAGAATCCTAAAGAAGTGCAATCTTGGATGTAAAATCCTCGACCCAAAAGTTCGAATTTGATGTATTTCAGAGGCAATAGGAAAAGAATCCTAAAGCAGTGCAGTCTTGGATGTAAAATCCTCGACCCAAAAGTTTGAATTTGATGTATTTCAAGTGCAATAGGAAAAGAATCCTAAGCAAGGCGATCTTGGATGTAAAATCCTCGACCCAAAAGTTTGATTTTGATGTATTTCAGTGCAATAGGAAAAGGATCCTAAAGCATTGCAGTCTTTGATGTAAAATCCTTGACCCAAAAGTTTGAATTTGATGTATTTCAGTGCAATAGGAAAAGAATCCTAAAGCAGTGCAATCTTGGATGTAAAATCCTCGACCCAAAAGTTTGATTTTGATGTATTTCAGTGCAATAGGAAAGAATCCTAAAGCGAAGTGCGATCTTGGATGTAAAATCCTTGACCCAAAAGTTTGAATTCGATGTATTTCAAAGTGCAATAGGAAAAATCCTAAAGCGATGCGATCTTGGATGTAAAATCCTCGACCCAAAAGTTTGATTTTGATGTACTTCAAAGGCAATAGGAAAGAATCCTAAAGCAGGTGCAGTCTTGGATGTAAAATCCTCGACCCGAAGGTTGAATTTGATGTACTTCAAGGCAATAGGAAAAGAATCCTAAAGCAAGTGCAGTCTTGGATGTAAAATCCTCGACCCAAAAGTTTGAATTTGATGTACTTCAAAGGCAATAGGAAAAGGATCCTAAAGCAATGCAGTCTTGGATGTAAAATCCTCGACCCAAAAGTTCGAATTCGATGTATATTTGATTCGAGATCCGGAAGAAATTGAATTTGAATTTGATTGAGACCGGATTTGGAATCTGGAAAGATTGAATTTGGAAATTTGGAAGGATGAGTTTGAACTCGATCGAAATTTGATTTAAGATTTGATTTGAAATTTGGAAGATCAAATTTGAAACTTGATCGGAGTGGATTTGGAATTTGATTGAGAATTTGATTTGTGATTTGAAAGGATTGAAATTTGATTCGGAATTTGGAAAGATTGAATTTGAAATTTGATTTGAAATTTGGAAGGATGGAATTTGAGATTTGTGTTGATTTCGTTTATCTTTTAATGGTTCAAATTTTATTTTATCGTTTATTTAATGTTCATGTGAATTTGGTGTTTGTCATTTTTTAAGATTTTTTTTTAGGAAAGTTTTCTTTTATTCTTCTTTCTTTATTTCTTTTCTCGTTCTTTGTTCGAAGTTCATTTAACTTTACCGGCGTTTCCCAATCAATTTCGCACAAAAGAGGTGAAGGCCAAAAATGTGACATGGTCACTTTCATTCCAATCATGTTGAAAATACATCATACAACTCGATCTGGAATACATTTCATACAATCCATGTAGACTCAAAACGGACTGTGTATGATCTTTGTTGGTCAATCAAAAGAAGCATTTGTCAAAAAATCAATGTCTGAATAGTGGGGTACATGGTTAATAACATCACCTTCCAAGCCATCCTTGGCAAGGATGCCGGCTGGATGTACGTTGGAGGTGTGATATTTCCCATGTAACTCACAGCTCGTAAGGCTGGAGGTTCTCTAGCTCTAGGTCTGGTTGGAAATGGTAAGGAATCTTGTCGTCGTCCATTCTCCCGAAAGTAACCGAGATCCGCTCCACCGGCACTCCCGGTATGCAATGCTTAGCGATATCCGCTCCGTTTCCCTTCGGCATCATGACGGACCCTACCGGTAAAGGTATCTTTACCGGCCCTCGGAACTCACCCGGCCTCGCTATCCGGAGGTCGCATCCGAACATGATGTTACACTCGTTAAGGAAAGAGACTCGTAGCGTATGGGTCCGACAAAGTCGTGGTGATCTATATGTGGGGGTATGCAGTCACCCTGTTTGTAGATGTTGATAATGCAACTATTGGGTATGCAATCCGCGCGGTACCCTCCATGTTATCAATCTTTTTACCATTCTCTTAATGACTAATGGCATCGGATCTACTTGCCCATGACGGAGTATCCCGTGGGTTTCCTTTCTGTCTTCGACGAAAGTTGTAGCAACATCCGCATTTTATTGTGATTCTTCCCTTCCCCGGCATCCATCTCCGGGGTTCCGAGTATGTGTTTTCTCTCGAGCGGCTCGCTCGGCCCATTCTTTTCAAATCCCGGATACAATCCACGATTTGTTGTTCATACTCTGAGAATACGTCGGTATGTAGCTCGAGGCCCTCTAGTATGTTGATCCTTCTTCCTTTAATTCTCTCGAAGTATTCAAAAGTTTTCTTTTCAACATTCTGAATTCTCTCCAGCTCGTATTCCAGAATGATCTGCAGATGGCGAGGCCTTGTGACATATTGTGGGATATATTGTTCAATCCCTTCACGTTCTCCTGCATACCTCGGCTCCTCAGGGATGATGCTCGTCGGGACATCTCCGGGTTGCTTCCGCAACAAGGTCATGCATTATTGGTGGTTCTATCCGGTGGCGTGGTAGCCTTCTTTCTTCCGGTCTTTGTGAGATTTCCCCGGTTCTTTCGTTATCCTAGGAGCCGGCCTCCTTTCTTCGAGTTCTCGGTGAACCGGTGTCCTTGAAATGTGTGTGCCGGCATTAGCAATTGTCTCGTCGCGCCGGTCCGCAGCTAGTTTTGTTAACATCTTACTGGATACGGCGATTCTTATTTCTTCGTTGCGTGGCCGCGAGAGTAGCTCTCCGCACTTCTTGAATCTCCGTGGGCGCGGCGCCGACAAGCCTCGCCTCTCGCCGTAGCAACTACGGACTTCATTTTCTTATCTTCTTCGGTGTTTGCTTTTCTTTTCTTGTTGTTGGATTGGTGGCTTGGGCCACCCACTTTCATCACCTGTCCGCCGGGTAGTTCTTCTCGGTTAATCGGGACCCGATCACTTTCCTCGTATCGTAGGTCCGTCGGTGCGAAATCTGAGTCAATCTCGATTATCGCTCCATCTTTCACCCTCTTTTCATCAAGTACAAGGCTTACGCCATTCTTAAAGTTCAGGACCAACCGCCCGTTCGACATTTCCCTGCGAAAAGACAAGGAAAAGGATCAGGGGCTGTACTAAGAACAAGAACATTAAGAAAATGTTTATTAAAGACATTTTTTTCCTATATTTTAAAATTTAACAGGAATGAAGTAGGATAAGATCAGGAAAGAGATTTTGATTTGGAAAGGAAAACAAGGAAAACATATTATCATGACTTTATTTATTTTAGCTCATTTTATTATTTTTTGGGTTCGGACCCAATCATAAGTAATTACTTCGCCCGTGTTTCTTAGGGATGAAGGATTCATTCCTTCGAAACATCAGGTAGCGTAATACTTTTTCAAGTATCGTCCGTTGATCTGAAGCATATGTCATTCTCCCCGGCAATTCACTAGCCGGTAGGAACCTCCCGAGTATACTCGCTTCAACCACAAACGGTCCTTCCCAAGTGGGTTCAAATTTTCCTCCTATCTTGCGGTGTGCAAGAATAGGTCTCTTGAGAACGAGAACTAAGTCACCAACTTCGAAGGTTCTTGGGCGGACCCGCCTTGTCATGGGCTCGAACCATCTTAGCTTGGTATAGTTCTAAATCCCGTCGTGCTTGCAAGTCTTTTCCCTTCCGGGCTTTCTAATTCTTCTAGTCGTAATTTGGCGTTTTCTTCGTCGTGATCTTATTCGCAACCGCAATTCGAGTGAAGGAAGCCGAACCTCTAAAGGTAATATCGCCTCGGACCCATACACCAAAGCGTAAGGTGTAGCTTCGAGTAGGAGTTCGAAGGTTGTCCCAGTAGGCCCATAAGGCTTCTAACAATTTCTCGTGCCAATTTCTCTTATTATCGTCCAAGGTTTTCTTTAAGATTTGAACGAGAGTTTTATTAAAAGCCTCGGCGAGACCGATTGCTCTTGGGTAGTAAATTGTTGAGTATCGCCGACCGATTCCGTGTCTCCCGACAAAATTGTTGATTTGTGTGCTTCGAATGCCGACCCATTATCCGAGATGATCTCGCGCGGCACTCCGAAACGGTAGACAACTTGGTTCATGAAAACCGTAGCACGTGGTGTGCTTTCACTTCTCTAAGTGGAACCGCTTCCGCCCACTTGGAAAAGTAATTTGTAGCAAGCAAGAATGAAGCGATGTCCTTTTGAAGATGGTGGTTCTATCGGACCCACTATATCCGTGCCCCAACATTCAAATGGCCACGACGCAATTGTCGGGTGCAGCACATTTGGAGGTTGGTGTAGAACCACTCCGTGCACTTGGCATTGGTGACGGCTCTCGGCGATTTTCATGCGATCGGTCATCATCGAGGGCCGGTAGTACCCTAGTCTTTTAATTTTCATTTTCATCTTCGGACCCGATCGGTGAGCGCCACGGAGTCCCGAATGCACCTCTTTAACAATTTCACGGGCCTCGGACCCGCTTAGGGACCTTAGCCACATTTGATCAAAAGACCTTCCGTATAATGTGTTGTTTATTAATGCGTAAGATAGAGTTCTTTTCTTGATCCGATGGGCTAGCGACCTATCGTCCGGTAGCTTTCCTGTTTGCGGTGTAGTTCATCAATGGTCGTCGCCAATCTTCCGTGTTTTCCGTCACCGTCGCCATCGATTCTTTTTCTTTTTCGATTCGTGTATTGTGTCTATGTCGAGCCGTGATAGGACCCGACATCCGTGAACCGACACTTCCACCGATTCATCTTGCAAACGAGCAAATTCTTTTGCGAGACGGGCTAAAGCATCTCGCTAAAGCATTCTCTTTTCTCGGGAATTTTGTAGATTGTCACATTTGGAATCGTTCCAACAAACTCGTATTGTTCGAGTCTTGGCTTTAAAACTCCGTATTGTCCGGCGATCTCGTTGAATGATTAACCGCGAATCCCCGTAGATGTTGATGTCCGTTATTCCCATTTGAATAGTTAATTCCAATCCCGTTATGAGGGCTTCGTATTCTCGCTTCGTTGTTTGTACACGGTTCCGTCAAGTGGTAGGAGTATCTTAACATCCCCCGCTCCGGTGTTATAAAGATTAGTCCGATTCCCGCCTTACCGGCACTATCACTTGCGATTCTTCGTCTTTGTGTGTCGAAGATGCTCCGTCGAAATACAATTCCCAACGTCGATCATCGTGGTCTTCTAGGCTCATTATTTGTTCATCCGGCAAATCGTCATTGAGAGGAGATTCGGCCGGCAAAGGATGTCGTCGCGAGGAAGTCCGCTAAGACTTGTCCCTTTACGCACGCGAGAGGCACGAAAGTTATATCGAATTGCAATAATATCATCGACCATCCGGCAAGTCTGCCGGAAAGTGTTGGACGAGTCATCAAGTATTGCAATGGATTAAATTTCGAGATCAGGTTGACCTTGTGAGAAAGCATGTAGTGCCTGAGCTTTTGAGCGGCGAAGATCAGGGCCAAACAATGCTTTTCAATTGCGGGATACCTTACTTCCGTCGGAAGTAAACGACGGCTTAAGTAGTAAAGAGCATTTTCTTTACCCTCATCATTGACCAGGGCTAACAGGGCTCCGAGGAGTCGTCTAGAGCCGCGGTGTAAAGTATCGCCGGTCTACCCGAGACCGGGGTCGCTAAGACATGAGGTGTCATTAAATATTGTTTAATGTCTTCGAAGGCCTTCCGGCATTTCTCTTCCCAAATAAATTTGGCGTCCTTTTTAACTAGTGCCGAGAAAGGTCGACACCTACTCGACGAGTTTGAGATAAAGCGTCGAAGATATGCCGACTTCCCTCGAAAAGATCGTAATTGTTTTAAGGTTTTGGGAGGCGGCATTTCTAAGATAGCTTTAATCTTCTCCGGATCGATTTCAATTCCACGATGTCGGACAACGAATCCTAAGAATTTCCCGGAGGTGACGCCGAAGGCGCATTTTAAGGGATTCATCTTAAGGTTAAATTTTCTTAATCGTTCGAAAACAATTCTCAAATCATACAGGTGGTTTTCCTTTACTTTGCTTTTGATGACCACATCGTCCACGTAGCATTCGACTTGATTGTGGATGAGATCATCAAAAATTCTTGTCATTTCTCTCTGGTAGGTTGCTCATGCGTTCTTCAGTCCGAATGGCATCACTGTGTAGCAAAATACTTCGATCGGCGTTCTGAATGTTGTAAGCTTTTCATCTTCTGGAGCTATTTTTATCTGGTTGTATCCTGAAGATCCATCCATGAACGAGAATATTTCATGTGTTGAAGCAATGTCAATCATTAATTCTGGGATTGGTAGAGGGAATTCATCCTTTGGACATGCCTTGTTTAAATCTCTGAAGTCCACACAAATTCTGATCCGATCATTCTTCTTTCGATCGGCACCACATTGGCTAGCCAAGTCGGGTATTGTTCTTCACGGACAAATTTAGCGTCTATTAGCTTTTTAACTTCGGCTATGACTTGTTGTTCGATTTCTAGACGCATTCTTCCGGGACATTGTCCGACCGGAACGAAGTAGGATCCACTCCTAGCTTATGGATCGCAACCTCCGGAGCTAATCCCGGCATTTCATCGTAGTTCCAAGCAAAACAAGTCTTTAAATTCCATTAATAATTTGATTATTTCTTCGGAGTCTTCTCCGTTGAGTAAGGAGCTAACAAAGGTAGGTCTAGGCTCTTCGCTAGTACCTAAGTTAACTTCCGTTAACTCATCTATTGTGGATTTAATTTCTTCTTCGAATTCCGGTGGAGCGTCTCCAATTTGTACATCTTCGAGTTCGTCCGTAGTTTCCATGCGCTTTCATTGGATTCGCAAGTGAGAACCAAGCAAAATTCGAGTATCGTCAATCGACCCTATCGTGCCGAATCCGAGTCCATGCTTTGAATTGGGTGGACGACCGGAGTTATTCCATAATTTTTCAAAATGTTGTGATTGGCCTTTTGTCCATTGTCGAGGTAAGAAACCACGTTGAATTAAATTTTGAACACGGGGAGAGTACCACTCAAAAGGTAATTCCATTAATTCGATGAAGTGACATCTTCAAATTGTACATTATTTTCAGCTTTGGAGGAAGAAGCGCCACGGTAGAATTTGATCGGCCTTGCACCGTCATTACGTACCTCTTTGACCACCATACCCTCGATCTTATTAGAATGGATCGGGGTCAGGGTCATAGTATGTACGTAGTGGTTAATCTTCTCGCACATTGATTTGTAGTCTTCGTTCTTCTCATCTTCAAGAGAGATCTTAAATTGCGGCTTCTTCCGACTTATTGCCGCTGCTTCTTGTTTGATTTATTTTTCTTCTTCAGAACCATCTTCCCAATCAACATTGATGGCTGGTTTCCTCTGTCCAACTGTCCTAACGTCTCTACCACGACCTCGTCCCCGGCCTCGACCTCGGATGCGAGTTGTGGAGAAACCTTCACCATCTCGCCGTAAGGGAGTGGTGAGTGATCGTTGGACTAGAACCTCGGGTTCTTCGTTGTCCCGAACTTTCTTTGCTTCATTTGTTACGGTATCTCCGGAGAAGATCGTTTTCTTTGGCGGTGCATAATAAGTCGCATCTTCATGGATTCCAATCTCATGTACGGAGAATGGTTGCAAGTCGCCTTTGATGAACTGTTCCCCTTCATCGTAGTATTTGATGCACTCGGTGCGTAGATGATGGTACCATCCCGTTTTCATGTATCCATGGTCGGCCCGAGAGAGCGTTGAACGACGTTTCGAATCGATTATATGAAATTTTGCGGTTGTCTTTGCTAAGTCACCGGTCTTCATCGAGTAGCGTTATTGACCCGAGGGCTCTTTCTCCTTTTCGGTTGAATCCTCTTAATAACATTTTGTCGGCCTCGAGCTCACGAGCATCAATTTCCAAGTATGCTAGTGTTCGAAGACTCATTATGTTGATTGATGCTCCCGGATCCACCAATACTCGGAGAGCGTAAACTTCCCAATTAGTAATCGAAATGTACAACGGTCGGTTGTGATCTCGTCGTCCCAAGTAGTAAGTCATTGTCCGTGAAGGTAACGCCTCGCTCGTTCCTTTAACGAGCAAACCTCATCTAAGGAATCTCCGGCCATTCGAGCTAAGCAAATTTCCGGATAAAGTAAGGCTTTGATCGAGCTTCTCTCATCTCCTTTGATAAGATGAGAGCATCGTAAATGCTCGCCTTGGCCGGTAGTTTCCTAAGATGGGCTAGCACGTTGTAGTCCACTTTGTTCTCATGCGTCTCGGCTTCTTCTCGAATGGGTATTTCTTCTGCCGGGGTTGGTTCTTCTTGAACAACCACCGCTTTCCTTTGTCTTTTGGACCCATTCTCGGAGGTAGAACTTTTCCACTTCTCAAGTTAACTTCCGTAATTTCTTCGAATCTAGTGTCGAACTTGCCGGTGTCTCCTCCGAATCGGAATGACGAGCTCTTCCGGATTATCTTCAAAATCTGAAGGCTCTAACTCTATCGTAACTGGAGCTCCTCGAAACTCACAGATAGATCCGTTGCTTGTTGAACTCTCGTAGCCTCCTTGATGGATGTCTTCTTTGTTATTTGGATTGTCGAGATCGTGTATGATTTGAGAATTGTTGTTGGCATAGAAGTCGATGTCCGGATTGTCGCTAGTTACGTAATCATTAGAAACAGTCAAAACGTAGCCAACGCCATCACCCTTATCATTATATGATCCCACCGAAGTGAGCGAGATAATCATACAAAATCGGAGGTTCGAGGGATTTCTCCCCGAATCGGAAACAACTATCCTAGGATAAGCGCCCCTAGTCTAGCCTTAGGAGTCTCGGTCCCCTCTTCTTCGTCAATTTTCTTCTTTTCTTCGATCATCTCCCGTCGAGGTGGTTCTTCTATCGCAAGTGATAAGTATCGGCTTAACGGGTCTCGAACTCGAATTGAAGCTCGCACCGAAGCGGTTCGGATGTCGTCTAAAATCTTCTTCGAAGACCTCGTCCGAGCGGTAGTCCATCCATCGTCGGCTGCATAGGGATCTATCGGAATGACGGGATCGGCTGAGATAACATCGACGGAACCTCCTTTCCGGGGTTCCTTCATGTACTCCTTCGGGATTGTTATATTTCCTTTCCGAAGGTTGTCGTTGAGCCAACTTTTAAAGGTAATGCAATCTTCTATCTTGTGCCCAAGCATCCGATGGTAGGGGCAAAAGTTGGGATCACCGTTCTTGTTGACTTCCTCCGGTCTTTTAGGCTCGGCACTGGAAATCTGGAGTTTTCATTAGGCTACGGAACATCTTCGGTGATCGCTTCATTTTTGAACGGATATTCTCTCGCTCGAAGCTCCCTCAATGTACGTTGCGGACGGGACGGTTGTTCATACCGCGGAGACGACTAATAGCTGGACCGGGGTTGTTGGTACTCCGTTGTGGTTGCTTCGCGGCCGTTCGGTGGTATTTGCAGTCGGTTGCTTGCCTTTGTCAACCGCCGCAACGATCCCGGATTTCTTTTCGAAGGTCTTCACCGGCTTCGCTTGTCCGTCTTGTCGGCAAAACTTAATTGCTTCGCCTCTTCTTGCAAGCTTCCGGCCTTGCTTAACAACTTCTCAAAAGTCTTAATAGAGAATCCTTTGAGGAGAAGTGCTATCGGCCGTGAATGCTTTTAAGCAAGATGCCGACCGCATGTTGTTCTTGCGGTTGTGGTTCACACTTCATGCTTAAGTTTCTCCATCGAAGTATGTAATCCACCAAAGTTTCATTCGGCCTTTGTTTCTCTACCACTAAATCACCTATAGTGATGTGGTGCCGAGCTCCGACAAATCGCTCGATGAAGAGGCTCTCTAGCTCCGAGAATGTCTTCACCGAGCCATCGGGTAATTCCGCATACCGGCCGAAGGCGATTCTCGACGGACCGCCGACGAACTGTCGGAAGAGTAGCGCATCGCTCCCGCCGCATTGCAACAACCGGCACGAAAGTGTGCAACATGCCGTCGGGGTTCCGGTTCCATCGAATGTCTTGAACGCAGGTGGTACGAAGCCTTTCGGGTATTGGACGGCGTCGAATTCTTTTGGGTAAGGTCTACCCGTCCGAATGGATGTCCCGTTCTTCGATTGTGCTAAGGCTTCTCGCACCCGCCGTTCTACCAAGTTCTTAATATCCTTTTCGTGGATCATACTTTGTGTTGTATCCTTTTCACTGGTCATCCCCATTGACGGATGTAATCTCCTTTCCTCCGTCTACAATGTGAATGACCTCCGGGGGTGTCTCTCTATGCGGTTGTACTTGACTGCGGAGAGTGGCCGTAGCTACGGCCATCTCTTCCATCCTTTTCGCCATTCGAGCGATCGTGTCGTCTTTTCCCGAAGCCGTCTTCTCATCGCCTCGGCTCCTCTCTTCGCGGCCGCAGGAGCACCTTGCGAAGCCGATGAAGCTCGTGTCTCAACCATGTTGATTTCCGCATATTCGTCGTCCATGAACTCCGATGAATCGATCTCATCTCCGAACTTTTCTTCTCTTTCTTTTGCCAACCGTCGGATATCGGTTCTCAACTTTTCCATGGCATCTTCTAGCGGAGCTTTCGTGTGTCTTTGCGGCCGTCATGCGATAGCTACGGGTCCCTTTTTCACGAGTCCCCTTTATCGCGAGTAGCACTTTCTTCGCATTCCAGCCTCCTCGGCGAGACTTTCTTTCTCGGGCCGTCGTTTCAATCTCAACCGCCCGCAGTGGGACGCCACACCATCCTTCTAGCGAGCGAAGGTCTAGGACCGGATGGTCCGTCGGCCAAATGCTCGGAAGGTGGTATCCTCCCTAATCTGTAATCCTGAGACTACGACAGGCGGGCTAGACTTCATTCTCTTGCTTAGCTTTTCTGTCATGACGGCGGGCTCTACTCGGGGCCCAAGACGGGATTTGACCGGCACCCGCCCTATCCTTCGTAGAATTTCCGATACGGGCGCTTTTCCTTCCTTGCTAACTTTTCTACCAAAGTTTGCGGTCGAGCAAACGTCGTAGTTCTAGTTCTTTTCTTGCGGCTATCGTTGTAGTATGTGGGCCGAGGTAATGTGGCGATAATCTTGCGAACATTCTCCTCATCCTCTCGCGGCGGAGAGGGGATGGAACTCCGCTTCCTCCCATAAGTGGTATGTAGTCGAGCAGTGGTGTATATTCCGGTAGCGGTGTATATCTTGGCGGCTTTGGAATTTCCTCCAGAAAGCAATTTCGGCGGCTCGGCTTCTCCGGCGATCCTTCTACTTCGTTTCTTCTTTGGGTCTTTGTCGCTGACGGAATCTTTGAACTCGGACCCGATTTCGAAAACGAGAGGTCTTACGAGAAGATCCGTACCCTCCACGGTAACATGTTTACCATAGTTCCGGATTTCTTTCCCCATTGATTTGGCGAAGTCGGGGTAGGTGCGAAACAACTAGACCGGTGGGGGTAGTAAGAACGGTCCTCCCGCGGACGGCCGTACTCCTCCTAGTCGGGATCCTTTGCGGGGGAGGAAACTCTTGTGTCGACCTAAGGTTGAACTCGAGCGAGTGGCTCCTCGGCTTCGGATACCTTGTTCGTCGATGCAAAGAGGGAGATGTCGGTGACCTTGACGTTCGTGTTTTCAAATCCTCGTCCAAATCGGATGATCCCATTGTCGGGCAGCTCATCCTTATAGACAGCGAAGTCCGAGTCCGTTGGTGAAGGAGAAAATCGGCTTTGGGGCTTCCATTTACGTAGGGTAGATTCGGTTGTCGGTCCGAGTTATGCTTCTTTTCTTTAGGACGAAAAGAAAGGAATTGAAAAGAGTCCGAACACATTCTTGTTCATGTATTTATAAGAAAGAATCATTTGTTAAAAGAATCACTTATTAGAGGGTTTGTTTATTTAGAACGGAATGTTCAAAAGTGTAGAGAAGGTAAGGAATCGATTCGGAGTTGGAAAGGAAAAGAGAGTCTTAAGCAAGACTTCTCGACTCGAAGGATCATTCCTAAACTAACACCTATCGGGGGTCCACCCCACCTCGTAAATGAGGTAAAAGGATCTCGGAACCTCTCTTGTTTAGGGGTGTCTAAACAGTGGCTCCTAAATCCGGGAGAATGTTGGCTATACTTGTTCAAGGTAGAAATGAACATAGTATTCCAACGGAAAGAAGGGTAGTTTGATCCACTAAGGACATGAATGCACTACCGATTTTTGAAAGCAGAATTATTTGATTATAATGGAGAGAGGAATTTTCCCCAGCGGAGTCGCCGAAATGCTGTCGGCATATTTTTAGGTTGTGTTTTATTTTGAAGAGGGGTCGCCTAACGTAAATCATGTCGGCGAATTTTTAATTTAATTAAAATAAATAATTTGAAAAGTAGTATTTGATTTTGAAAATAATTTCAAATTTGAAGGTTTTAAGATATGAGACTAAACCGATCTCACATCCCAAATAGTTTATATAAACGAGCACCGCACCACAAACCTTGTATCTATCCCTAAGGATAGACACACCGCTCGACGGTGGGGCTCGATTAAATAAACTAGAAGATTTGTGACATCAGCTTGGTCTCGCGAACCAATTTTATAAGCCGACAAAATTCCCTCGCTTAATATGAAAACATTAAACAGGGTTTATATTACTCGGGTTCTTCAAAATTCCCTATAAGGGCAAGCCCCTATAGTTAATTACATCTTAAGTGACGGGAATCACCTAAGAAAACTCTCGATAATAATCAATAATTCGCTCTCAAGGATTTCAAAGTTTAAGTTTTCAAGGGATTGAATTTTGGAATTTCAATAGGGAATGGATCAAGTTTGGAACATTTTGTTTTGTGAATCCAAAGGAAGAAAAGTAGGAGAAATCACGGATTCGAAGTGAACTTCGGTAATTTCCCGACTATCCTATTGTTTGGCTTAGATTTAAGAAAGTCCTAATATTTTTAAATGTTTTGATCTTGTCAATTTTAATTAATTAGGACTTATACTTATATGATAGAATCATACAAATAGCCTTGAAGATGTGAGGGTTTATGTCGTATCAGACGACTACCTCGGAATCCTAAGTCCGGTTAGGGCTTAATTTGCAAGGCAAATGCCTAACAAAAGGTTGAGGATTTATGTTGCACTAGGCAAACTACCTCGAAATCCTATGGCTTGGTTATTTAATTCTAGGAAAGTTTTGTTGAAGTAGGTTCAAGTTTTGCTGACGACGATGGTCGTGCTGCCCACCATGCTCCGAGCTCCTTATTGTTGCAGAGGTTTAGTTTTAGAAATCATAAATCAGGAGATGAGAAAAGTGTTTTGGTTTAAAGAAGTCTTAATTTTCCAAGTGTTTTTTTGTGTTTTGATTAAAACAAATCTTAAAGTTGATTATAACGACACCGGTTAAGATCCCACGGTTCCATCCTTCCGGCATCATTATTTTTATCGGATTCACTTAGTCCAGACGAATTTGCTAAACTCAACCGAATGAGTTCCACACTTTCATTTAGACCGTGGGAAATCCCGTTAGCAACACGTAGGTTACATCATCCGAGGTATTCCCGATCATCCAACGGGCGTTTTAATTTAGTTGCAATTGTAGTTTTGTGTTCCGTTTGTGATTAAATTTTGAGTTGTTTTATATTTTGAAATATTGTGGCGGTGAATTTTATCTTGCAATGACTTTTAACTTAGTTTTGGTTTCGGTTTTAGGGTCTATCCTAAAGGTGTGGGTTTTCATGCAACGATTGTTTATCATGCAAGAAAAGTAAGTGTGATGCGATTAAATAAATTGTAATAATGTAAATTGCAAGAAAGTAAATTGCAATAAAATAAAAGCGTACCTGGAGGTTCTTCCCGTCATCCCAAGCTACACTTAAAACACAATTAGAATATTTAAGCAAGTTCCTTGGTAAAGCTAAGGTAAGGGTTATGGTTTTCTATCAAGTTCCTAGTCCTATAGCTAGTCATTTCCTATGACGTCTAGGTTCTTTGTGTTTTTTTTTTGTTTAAGGACGATTTTCTTCACCAAAGAATAATTGAATTCAATTGTTCTTATAAACATTCTATCGTATCGAGGAAGTGCTTAAGACAAATCTTAAACATCTTTTCAATATTGCTAGAATTGTTTTAAGTCCAAATGAATTTAATTATACAAATGAATTAATCATCTGAGAATTCAAGTTTTGTTAACTTGCTCGATGAACTAGGACATTTGAATATCCTATGAGTGAAGTAACATTTCATTTAATGTTCGTTTAGGAGTTATAATAACCAAAGCTTTCGAGGGTAAATTGGTATTCAAATGATTTGATTTAAGTTAATGGGTTTAAATTTGGAATAGTGTTCAAGTTGCTTTATATTTAATTTCTTTATGTTTTAGGTGATGTTATATTTAATTCAACTTAATTTAATTTAATTTAATTGAGTTTTAATTTAATTAAATTAAATATAGTTTGATTTGATGTTACATTAAATTAATTTGATTTGATTTAATTTTAATTTAATTTGATTTAATTTAATTTAATTTAATTTAATTTTTAATTTAATTTGATTTGATTTAATTTAATTTAATTTGTTTAATTTAATTTAATTTAATTTAATTTAATTTAATTTAATTTAATTTAATTTAATTTAATTTAATTTAATTTAATTTAATTTAATTTAATTTGTTTAACTTAATTTAATTTGATTTAATTTAATTTAATTTAATTTAATTTGATTTAATTTGATTTAATTTAATTTAGTTTAATTTAATTTAATTTAATTTAATTTAATTTAATTTAATTTAATTTAATTTAATTTAATTTATTTAATTTAATTTAATTTGATTTAATTTAATTTAATTTTTTAATCTTAATTTAATTTAATTTAATTTAATTTAATTTTAATTTAATTTTATTTAATTTTAATTGAATTTTTTTAAAAGAGTTTAATAATTTAATTTTAGTTTAATGATTAAGTCTTTTAATATTTTAAATTTGAGTTATCATTTTAATTAAGAATTGAATATTAATGAGATAATTAATTTAGGGATTTTTAAATTAAGGAATAAATCTCTTCCTAATAATATCCCTATTTTAATAATTTCAATTTTATTATTCTTCAAAATTTAATCAATTATTTAATTAAAATTTAATCATTTTAAAATTGTTTAATGGGTTTCTACCCTTTAATTATTTGAATTTCAATCATCCAAATCAGATTAGGATCAAATATTTTACTTGTTAATTTTTTTTATTAAACCTAAAGTTTTAATTAAGGGTTAAAAATTTAATTACCACTTTACCCTTTAAGCTTAATGACTTCATAACTCACTAAATTGAACTCAAATGAACTTAAAATTTTTATGTGACTTCACTCATATACCAATAAAGACATGAGAGGAGAAAATGTGATTTTTCTGTATTTAATTTATTTATATAATTATTTTTGGTAGAAAATAGAGATTTTCAAGGAAAATTTAATAACATGACCAAGGGAAAGTTTCTGTCCTTAAGAAAATTAGGGGACATTCCTAATGACCAGAGAACCACTTGGACCAATTTTAGTGATTTTTTGAATTATATTATTTTTATTATAATTATTTTAAGTTTTGGAGTGTTAATTAATTTAAAAATAAAATAAATGTTGAAAAATGAATTTTATATTTTTAAAAAATCTATCTGATATCAAGGAAATCAAAGAATCAAATTTTACAATTTTCTGATTTTTCTATGATTTATTATAATTATTTTAGTGAAAAAGCTAGAAAATATATTTTTTTTAATTTTAAAATTACCTTAAAGCTTTAAAATTTAATATCTCACAAAATAGACCTAAGAAAAATATGGGGTTTGTTCCTAAGTGATTAAAATTTAAAATGTGACATTTTGGTGAATTTTATTATTTTTGTGATTTTTATTATTTTTTTATTATTAAAAATATTAAAATATTATTAAAAATCAACTTTTTTAGAAAATTGAAATTTTAATTTTCTTAGGTTCCCCTGATATCGAGAGAGGCTCCAAAACCAATTTAGTGAATTTTTGAAAGGTATTTTAAAAGTTATGAATTTTTAAAGTTTAAAATGGCTAAGTGGCTTAATCTACCCAATTAGTGGGGCTAACCAAGTCCAATTGACCTCAAACTTTTATGGTGATTCCTCTGATCCTAAAGGTCAGTGGAGAATTGATTTCAAGTCAATTTGATGCCTGGTTAACTCTAATTAAATAAAGACCTATTTTGGGTGTTTAAGCCAAATAGGGTTGTTTTAAATGAACTAAGTCAAAACCTATTTTTCCTAGGGTCCTCTGGTCACAAGGAACATCACCAAATTTTCCTAGAATTCATTTCACAATATGCTATTTATTGGAATTAAAATACTCAAAACAGTAACTCTGCATTTGAAAAATCAATAACTTTTCATAGGGATGGCCTCCGACTTTGAAAAATTCGGGAATGTTCCCAAATTCGGAGGCTTCAAAAGCCCTATGGTCTCATGCCATGGTGAATTGTATACATGCTTGGAGAATTAAAATAATGCGAGAGAGTAAAAAAATTATAAAAAATAAAATACTTAATGAAATTAAATGATTTCTTTTCCACATTATTCTCCTCCGTTCACCGAGCAAGAGGGTATTTTTATTTTATTTTTCCGATTTTTCTACACAAAGATATGAATTTTGAAGTTTAGGGAATTAAATAAATAGAAAAAATACCCTAATTTTCTATTTATCCACGCGGCGCCGCGTCAACCTCGGCAGCTCCGAACGCACACGCGTCGCGCTCCCATTCGACGCCGCCACCTGAGTCAGCAGCCCGGGCCCCGCGGTTCTCGTACCGTCTCCTGGTCCGACGCCATCCGAGCCGTTCGTCCGCGCGTGTATTGAATGGACGGCATCCGTTCATCGTCCCCGAGCGTCCTCACCCGAGAGCCGTCCACACTAAATCCCTAAGATCTCACTCGATACTCAATGGAATTTCATGTTATTATGCTCTATGGATTCGTCTTGAAGAGACGAACACATCTATACGGTTAACATGCATTGAAATAAAGGCATTTGAAGTGGAGAATCTCCAGAAGCTCGGGATAAAGAATTAGCTCATACCTTTGCTCAGAGAAGTGTGGCTTCAATCTGAGAGTTGTTGCACCTTCGATTGGATCCCAGCAAGCTCCAGATGAAGTCTCCTGGTCTGGTGAATTGTCCGGATGTGATTTCGACCAAGCCCGATCACAAAGCTTGGAGGCTGGAGCAAGCCGGGTGGCTCGGAGATGGGGCTTTTCTTTGGTGGACACCTTCCCTCGGTCCGGTGAAGGTGTAGAACCAATCAATTTGGGAATTGGCTTACTGTGGAGAAGTGTCCTGGTTTTGGGTGGAATTTCGGTTGGGAAATTGGATTTTGTCGATGGGGATTAGGGCAAATTGACACCTGGGATCAACTCGCTCTAAGGGTGGAGAAGGGTCCGGAACAATTTTGGCGAGTTTCGGCAAGGTTTGTGCTCGGCTCCTCTCATGGCCGAGAGGGGTGGAGTTTAAATAGGAGAGGGTGGAGGGCCTCCCGGGGGAGTTGAGGCATGGGATCGGCCTGCTGCGGTGAGGAGAAGAACAGCCATGGTGGCCATTGGGCATGGGGCAACTCGGCAGGTGAGAATTCCAAGCTTGGGCTCACATGATGCTCTCGGGTGTGGTGTTTTCCGGCGATCCGAGCGGCGGCCGGCAGGCATGGGTCACCATCTTGACCGGGGAGGTCGGGGCTTGGCAATGGTGAAGTCAATCGGGCTTGGACATGTGTAAAGTGTTTGAATTAAAATGGAATGGGGAGGGGGTCATTTTGGCCTTAATTTGGTCAACCCATTGGTTTGGGTTGGGTGCACCTCCCCATGGCCTCGATTTTGAGCCGAGAGGATCGGTTGGGTCGACCGAGGGAGAGTGGTGTGGTCTCCATCCATGATGAGGTGGCTAAGCATGGTTTAGTGTGTGACATGCTTAAGGTAAAAAAGGGGTTAAGGAGGATTAGGAAAGGGGCCCCTCCTTTTGCCATTAATGGCTTGATCACATGTCAAGCCTTCCATGGCTTCATGTGGCTTGTCCATGGCTTGCATGGCTCACCTTTGGCTTGGGAAAAGGTTTGGTCAATTTCATGAAAATGGGTTTTAAGAATTTTTGGTAATTTGATGGAAATTTGTATGAAACTTGATTTGGAATAATTTGATTGTGAATTTAGGACTTAGGTAATGGATTTAATTAAGTGGATGACAAATGGAGATGTCATGTGGGCTTTAGGGTAGATTTTGGGCCTTTGGATGTGGTGAAGTGGGCTTTTAGGAAAGTTTAAGGGAAATGGGCTTTTGATTTTAGGATGGGCATTTGGATAAAAATTTTATGAAGAACTTTGTCAAATAAATGTCATAATTGGTTTAGGGATGTTCTATGAAGGGCTTGGAATCAATTTGATGTGATTTGGAGTTGAATTGGTTTGAATTTGGGTTTATTTGGTAAGTGGGCCTATGTAGGTCCAAGTGGGCCAAGTTGGGCTAATGTTGGGCTAGAGTTGAAATTGATGTAAAATCAATGTTGAGAAATGTTTATGGGGGTGTTTCAAAGAGGTTTTGGCTTTGGTTGGGCTTTGATTTTGGGGTTTGGGCTCATTTGGGTTAGGTTTGGGTTTAGGTAAAAAATGGGTCCTTTAGCCTTGGGTTGAATTTGAGTGGGGTTTGGGTCTAAATTTGGGATAATCATGTTAGTGTTTTGTTTGTGGGAATGTTAAGGAAGATTTAGAAAAGGTTTGGGGTTAATTGGAGTTGAATTGGGTGAGTTTGGGTTAGGTTTAGGTCATGGGTCCAAATTGGGCTTTAAGGCCAAAAGTGAGATTGGATCCAAATGTCAATCAAATTGGGCTTGGATTTGGTCTAGATTGGTATTTGGGATATTTATTTGAAGTTTAGAATTGAATTGGACCAAAATTGGGGTCAATTGGGTAGGTTTGGTTTGACATTGGGTGCACTTAGGGTTAAAATGGGTCAAATTGGGGGTTTTGACAAAAGTAGGGTAAATTGAAAAAATTGGCCCATGGTGTAGTTGGACAAAATGGAATTGGGAATATTTGGGATTTTCTGGAATTTTCTGGGAATTTTCTGAATTTTTGGATTTTTAGGCCAAGAGGGGTATTTTGGGTATTTGGAGGTTATTGGGAGGTTTTCTTGGAATTTTTGGTATTTTTGGGTATGGATGATTACTTTAAGTGATGTGAAAATGTTTGGGATTGATTTTTGAGAATTTTGGGTAATTTGGAAATTTTTGAGAAATTTGGGTAATTTCAAGGGTTTTGGGTAGGTTAAGCGGGTGTAGGGTCCCGGGGGTCAAAAATTGAAAATTTGGGAAATTGAAGATTGGGTGAATTTAAGTGGAAAGAAATCATTTTGGTTGAGCCATGAAGCCATATCAAGCCCATATGAGCCATGAAGGGACTCATTTGAGGCATTCACTATGTTGTTCCTAACCCTCTTAGCCAAGGGCTTAGGGGTTAAGGACCATCTATGTGAATCACCTACATGAGTCAGGAGGTCAAGTTAGGTATGGGTGTGGTTTTAGGAGGTATGTGGAAGTGTAGTGTGTAGGTGTAGTGTATAAGTGTAGTGTATAAGTGTAGTGTGTGTAAGTCAGCCCCTTCACCAGACCAGGCCACCCAGGGCAGTCCTAAGGCCAAAGAGTCCTATAGGAACTCATCCTTTAAACTTCCACATTTGATTTCAACCCTCTAGGTGATTAGGGGTCTACAGTCAAGTTTGTGGAGTTTGAAGGGAGTTAAGAAGTGGTTTGAATTTCTAAAAGGTGGGTCCCAATTCTAGTCCTCTAAGATAGTCAAAGGAAAAGCCTAAGGCTAGATCCTAAGTACTAAAGAGAAGAAGAGAAGACCTCATCAAAAATGAGGTCAACATAGGATTAATCAAAAGGGAAGGGTAAAATATTTGATTTTAAACTGATTTTGGATGATTGAAACTTAAATGGTTAAGGGTAGAAACCCACCAATCATTTTAAGAATAATTAAAGTAAACCTTAATTAATTAATTAATTAAATTTGGAAGATTAATAAAATTTTTTGAAATTATAAAGTAGGGATATTAATTAAGAGGATATTTATTCTTTAATTTAAAAATCCCTAAATAAATCACTTCAATAATACTTAATTCTTAATTAAAAGATTAAAATTAAAATCATATTAAAATTAAATTAAAATTAAATTAAATTAAATTAAAATTAAATTAAATTAAAATCAAATTAACTTAAATTAAACTAAATTATAAATTAAATTAAAATTAAATTAAATTAAAATTAAATTAAATTAAATTAAATTAAAATTAAATTAAATTAAATTAAATTAAATTAAAATTAAATTGAAATTAACTTAAATTGAAATTAAATTTAAATTAAGGTAAATTAAATTAAATTAAATTGAATTAAATTAAATTAAAATCATTTAATAACAAACCCAAATGAAATTATTAAGAATTAAACCTAAAATAGCTTGAACACTATTCCAAACTTAAACTAATTTTTTATAATTAAATCAAGAATTAGAATTAAATCATTAAGTCTAAATCATAAAAATTACTTAATAACTTGATTTGCCCTTTTAAAAGCTCTTATTATTATAACTCTTAAATGAAACATCAAGTGAAGTGTGACTTCACTTATAGGATATTCAAATGTCCTAAGTTCACTGAGCAAAACAATAACACTTAAATTCTCTAATGATTAATTCACTTGTATAATTAAATTCTCTTGGACTTAAAACGATCCTAGAAATATTGAAAAGATGTTTAAGATTTGTCTTAAGCACTTCCTCAATTTGATAAGAAGTTTATAAGATTAATTGAACTTAATTGTTCTTTGATGAAAAAAATCGTCCTTAAACCAAAACACAAGAACCTAGACGTCATAGAAGATGACTAGCTATAGGATTAGGACTTTGACAGATAACCTAAACATTTCCCTTAGCTTTACCTAGGTAATTGTTGAAATATTTAAATGCCTTAACATGTTTTTTAAGTGCAGCTTGGGATGACGGGAAGACCCTCCAGGTACACTTTTATTTTAGTGCAAGTTACTTTATTGCAAATGCACTTTACCTTTCTTGCATGATAAATAACTGTTGCATGAAAACCAAAACCTTTAGGTTAGTCCCTGAACTTAAACCAAAACTAAATTAAAAGTCACTGCAAGATAAAAATCACCGCCACAACATTTCAAAGTATAAAAACAACTCAAAATTTAATCACAAACAGAACATAAAAACTACAATTGCAACTAAAATTAAAACGTCTCGTTGAATGATCGGGAATGCCTCGGATGATGTAACCCACGTGTTACTAACGGGATTTCCCACGGTCTAAATGAAAGTGTGGAACTCATTCAGTTGAGTTTAGCAATTTCATCTGGACTAAGTGAATTCAATGAAAATAACGGTGCCGGGATGACGGAACCGTGAGATCTTAATCGGTCCTGTTCTAATAACTTTAAGATTTGTTTTAACTAAAACACTAAAAACACTTGGACTTTCAGATTCCTAAAACCAAAATCTTCTCTTCTCTTTTGATTACGATCTTCTAAAACTAAACCTCTGCAACAATAAGAAGCTCGGAGCATGGTGGGCAGCACGACCATCGTCATCAGCAAAACCTTAGTCTACTTTAGCAAAACTTTCTTAGAATTAAATAACCAAGCAATAGGATTTCGAGGTAGTTTGCCTAGTGCAACATAAATCCTCAACTCTTCGTTAGGCATTTGCATGATCATGTCATGTAAATTAAGCCCTAACCGATGTTAGGACTCCGAGGTAGTCGTTTGATACGACACAAACCCTCACATCTTCGAGGCTATTTGTATGATTTTATCATACAAATATAAGTCCAAATTAATTAAAATTGGCAAGATTGAAATATTAGATAATATTAGGATTTTCTTAAAATCTAAGCCAAACAATAGGATAGTTTGGGAAGTAGCCAAGATTCTTCTTGGATCCTCAGCTTCTCCTACTTCTCTTCCATTGGACTCCTGAAAATAACTGATCTAAATTTGATCCATTCCCTGTTGAAATTTCCAAAATCCAATCCTTTGAAATTCTTGAGAGCAAAAGTCACTGATCATTATCGAGAGTTTTCTTAAATGATTCACTTCATTTAAGATGTAATTAACTATAGGGGCTTACCCTTATAGGGAACTTTAAGAACCCAGGTAATATAAACCCTGATTAATTCATTTATATTAAGTAGGGGAATTTTTCGGCTTATAAAATTGGTTCGCAGACCAAACGAATGTCACAAGTCTTCTAGTTTATTTAATCGAGCCCCATCGTCAAGCAGTGTGCCTATTCATCGGGATAGATACATGGTTTGTGGTGCGGTGCTCGTTTATATAAACTATTTGGGATGTGAGATCGGGTTGATTTCATATCTTAAAATTTTTCAAACTTAAAATTATTTTCAAAATCAAATACTACTTTTCAAATTATTTATTTAAATTAAATTAAAAAAATTCGCCGACAATTTCTGTAGGCGACCTCTTTTCAAAAATACAACCCTCAATCTAAAAATATGCCGACAACTTCTGGCGACTCCGCTGGGGATCTAGTTCCTCTCTCCATTTTGATCAAATGACTTTGCTTTCATAAATCGGTAGTGAGCCCATGCCCCTAGTGGACCAAACTACCATTCTTCCGTTGGAATACCCTGTTCATTTCTGTCTTGAACGAGTATGGCCAACTCCTCTCGGATTTAGGAGCCACTGTTTAGACACCCTTAAACGGAGAGGTTCCGAGATCCTTTTACCTCTTTTCTGAGGTGGGGTGGGCCCCCAATAGGTGTTAGTTTAGGAGTGATCATTCGAGTCAAGAAGTCTTGCATGAGATTTCTTCTTCTTTTCCAATTCTAAATCGGATTCCTTACCTTCTCTACACCTTTGAATATTTCGTTCCTAATAAACAAACCCTCTAATGAATAACTCTTTTAACAAATAACCCTCTTTTATAAATACATGAACAAACATGTGTTCGGACTCTTTTCGATTCCTTTCTTTTCGTCCCGATGAGAAGAAGCATAATTTGGGACTGACAATCAGAATCTACCTTGCAGAAAATGTCTGCCCAAAGCTGATTTTCTCCTTCACCAATGGACTGGACTTCGCTGTTTACAAGGATGAGCTGCCCAACAATGGGATCATCTGTTTCAGACAAGGATTCGAGAACACAAATTTCAAGATCGCTGATGTTACCCTTTTCACACTTACAGACAAAGTATCGGAAGCCGAGAGACCTTCGATCGAATTCAACTCGAAGTCGGCCCAAGAGTTCCCTCCCCTGCTAAGGGTTCCAGCTGAGAAGAATACTACTGTCCATAGGAGGACGGTTGTCTCTACCCCCACCGGTCTAGTCGTCTCTACACCTACCCCGGCTTCCGCCAAACTAAAGGGGAAGGAAGTTCAAATTGTAACGAACATGTTACCGTGGAGGGTACAGACTTCCGTGCAAGACCTTCTATTTTCAAAATTGGGTCCAGCTCAAGGGTTCCACCCCTAACACGGACTCAGAGAAGGAACATAGTTAGGAACATTACCAGGAAGGCCAGAGCTGCTGAAGTCGCTTTCTTAGAAGAAATCCCTGAGTACACACCACTACCTGAGTACATACCATTGCCTGAATACACACCGCTTTTGGAAGGAAGTAGATTCCATCCCCTTTTCGCTGCGAGTGACGAGGAGAATGTCGCAAGATTGCTTACGCATTACCTCGACCCGCATACTTATAGCGACGACCGAAAGAAAAGTTCTAGGACTACACCATTTGCCCGATCGCAGACCGTGATAGAAAAATTAGCAAAGAAAGAGAAATGTCCTGTATCAGAGATTTTAAGAAGAATAGGGCGGGTGCCAGCCAAGTCCCGTCTTGGGCCGCGAGTAGAACCCGTTACCACCTTCCAGCATTCAGCCGACAGACCATCCGGTCCTAGGCCTTCTGCTGCTAGAAGGATGGTATGGCGTCCTACTACCGGTCAGTTAAGACCAAAACAACGACCAGAAAGGGAAAGTCTCATCAGAAGATTCGAGTCAGAAGAAAGTGCTACTGCAATAAAGGGGACTCCCGGAAAGGAAGTTCAACAACCGTCACAAGACAACTGTGAAACTACACGAAAAAGACCTTTAGAGGACGCTATGGAAAAGCTAAGAACTGACATTCAACGATTAGCAAGAGAAAGAGAAGAAAAGTTTGGAGATGAAGTTGACTCGTCGGAGTTCATGGATGACGAATATGTGGAGATCAACATGGTCGAGACAGGAGCATCGTCAGCTTTCCAAGGTGCCCCAGCAGTTGCAGAAAGAGATGAACCGGAAGCATTAAGAGCACAAATTCGAGAAAAGGATGATACAATCTCTCAAATGGCAAAAAGGATGGAAGAGATGGCTGCAGCTCTAGCCACTCTTCAGAGTCAGGTTCAACCCCAAAGAGAAACACCTTCAAAAGTTATTCATATTACAGATGGAGGAAAAGAGATTACATCCGTTAACGGAGACGATCAACCAAAGAAAGACTCTACTTAGAATATGATTCCAGAGAAGGACATCAAGAACATGGTGGAACAGTAGGTGCGAGAAGCCTTAGCACACTCTAAGAGCGAAGCATCTATTCAGACGGGTAGACCTTACCCCGAAGAATTCGATGCAGTACAATACCCAAAAGGCTTCATACCACCTATGTTCAAGACTTTTGATGGTACCGGAAATCCTTGACAGCATGTTGCACATTTTCATGCTAGTTGTTGTAACGCTGGTGGAAGTGACGCTTTGCTCTTCCGACAGTTCGTCAACAACCTGTCAGGAATCGCCTTCGATTGGTATGCAGAGTTACCAAATGGTTCGGTAAAGACATTTATAGAATTGGAAAATCTTTTCGTGAAACGGTTTGTCGGAGCTCAGCACCATATCACCACGGTGACTTAGTGGTGGAGAAACAGAAACCGAACGAGACTTTAGTGGATTACATACTTCGATGGAGAAATCTAAGCATGAAGTGTGAGCCACAGCTACAAGAACAACATGCAGTCGGTATCCTGCGTAAAAGCATTCACGGCCCGATAGCACTTCTCCTTAAGGGATTCATAATTAAGACTTTCGAGAAGTTGTTAAACAAGGCCGGGAGCTTGCAAGAGGAAGCGAAACAATTAAGTTTCGTCGATTAAACGGACAAACAGAAGCCTACGAAGACATTCGAAAAGAAGTCCGGGATCATCGCGGCAGTTGATAAGGGCAAACAACCAATGCAAATACAGCCGGAGCAACCGCAGTCCAGCTATCAACAACCTCAACAGAACTACCAACAACCTCAACCCGGTTATCAGCCAACTCAACAATATGAGCAACCGCCTCACCCACAGCGCACGTTAAAGGAGCTCATAAAAAGAGAATATCCATTCAAGAACGAGGCAGTGCCAAAGTTGTTCCGCAGTTTGATGAAGACTACGGATTTTCGACTGTCAGAACCCAAGAAACTGGAGGAAGTCAACAAGAAAGACCATCCCAACTACTGCCCTTACCAACAGATGCTTGGACATAAGATAGAGGACTGCATCACCTTTAAAAGTTGGCTTGACAACAATCTCCGAAAAGGGAACATAACGATCCCAAAGGAATACATGTAAGAACCCCAGAAAGGAGGTTCTGTCAATGTTATTTCGACGGATCCCATTGTTTCGATAAACCCTTACACCACTGATGATGGATGGAGTACCGCTTGGACGAAGTCATCGAAGAAAATTTTGGGTCGCATCCAAATAGCTTCGGCACATGCTTCAACTCAGAGTTTGAAACCTGTCAAGCCGGCACTATCGCTTGCAATTGAAGATACGTCCCAGGAAGAAAAGATCATAGAAAAGAAGGAGATCATAGAAGAAGAGAAGACAGAGGCTCCTAAGGCTAGACTAGGGGCTGCTTATCCTAGGATGGTTGTTTCTGATTCGGGGGAAAAATTTCTCGAACCTCTGACTCTGTATGATTATTTGCTCGCTCCGGTGGGCTCTTATAATGATAAGAGTTATGACGTTGGCTACATTTTGACTGTTTCTAACGATTACATAAATAACTACAACAAATTTATTCCGGATCCCGATTTCGATACCAATAACAATTCTCAAATCATACACAACCTCGACAATCACGATGACAAAGAAGACATTCACCAAGAAGGCTACGAAAGTTTAACAAGCAATGAGTCTATTTGTGAATTTCAAGGAACTCCAATCACAATAGTGTTAGAGCCTTCAGATTTCGAAGCAACCCCAGAAGAACCTGTCATGCCAATTCAAAAGGAGACACCTGTAAATCCAGTACCAGACTTAGAAGAAATCACAGAAGTTAATTTAAGAAGCGGAAAGGTTCTACCTCCGAGAATGGGTCCAAAAGACAAAGGAAAGCAGGTGGTTGTTCAGGAAGAATCAACCCCGAGCAGAAGAATTACCCCTTCGGAGAAGAAGCCGAGACACATGATAACAAAGTGGACTATAACGTGCTAGCCCATCTTAGGAAACCGCCAGCCAAGGCGAGCATCTACGACGCTCTCATCTTATCAAAAGAGATGAGGGAAGCTCGATCAAGGCCTTACTTGATCCAGAGATTTGTTTAGCTCAGATGGCCGGAGATTCCTTAGACGAGGTTTGCTCGTTAAAGGAATAGCGAGGTGTTACCTTCACGGACAGTGATCTACTACTTAGGACAGCTGATCACGACCGACCATTGTACATTTCAGTTACAATCGGAAAATTTACACTCTCCAGAGTATTGGTGGATCCATGAGCATCGATCAACATAATGAATCTTCAGACGCTAGCATACTTGGAAATTGATGCTCGCGAGCTTGAAGCGGACAAGATGTTACTAAGAAGATTCAACCAGAAAGGAGAAAGAGCACTTGGATCAATAACACTGTTAATGAAGACCGGTGAATTAGCAAAGACAACCACAAAATTTGATATAATTGATTCTGAAACATCGTTCAACGCGCTACTGGGCCGACCATGGATACATGAGAACCAGATGGTACCGTCATCTCTACATCAATGCATAAAATACTATGAAGGAGGAGAACAGTGCATTAAAGGTGATTTGCAACCTTTCTCCGTACATGAGATTGGAATCCATGAAGATGCAGCTTATTACGCACCTCCGAAGAAGACGATCTTCTCCAGAAACACCGTGCCAAATGAAGCAAAAGATATTTGAGACAATAAAAAACCTGAAGTTCTAATCCAACAGTCACTCACCACTCCCTTACGACGACATGGTGAAGGTTTCTCCAAAGCTCGCATCCGAGGTCGAGGCCGGGGACGAGGTCATGGAAGAGACACTGGGACAGTTGGACAGAAAAAGCAGATGATCAACGTTGATTGGGAAAACAGCTCTGAGGAAGAAGATGAAATCAAGAAAGAAGCAACTACGATGAAACGCGAAGAAACCACAATTCAAGATTTCTCTTGAAGATGAAAAGAACGAAGAATACAAATCGATGTACGAGAAGATTAACCACTATGTATACACTATGAACCTGACCCCGATCCAGTCTAATAAGATCGAGGGTATGGTAGTCAAAGAAGTACGTGGCAGTGGTGCAAAGCCAATCAAATTTTACCGTGGCACTTCTTCTTCCAATACTGAAAACAATGTACAATTTGAAGATGTCACTTCTTCCGAATTAATGGAATTGCCTTTTGAGTGGTACTCTCCCTGTGTTCAAAATTTAATTCAACAAGGTGTCTTACCTCGCCAATGGACAAAAGGCCGAGCACAACACTTCCAAAAATTATGGAATAATGCCGTTCGGCCTCCCAATTCAAAACATGGTCTCGGATTTGGCACATTAAGTTCAGTTGACGATACAGAATTTTGCTTGGTTATCGCTTGCGAGCCAAATCCGAGGAAATGATCAATAAAAAAGCCTATACCAACCTTTATTAGCTCCTTACTCAATAAAAAAGATTCCGAGGAAATGATCAAGCTATTAAAGGAATTCAAGGACTGTTTTTCTTGGAGTTACGACGAAATGCCAGGATTACCTCCAGAAGTTGCAGTTCACAGGCTAGGAGTGGATCCTACTTCCGTTCCAATCAGACAAGCTTCCAAAAGAATGCGTTTAGAAATTGAACAACAAGTAATAACTGAAGTTAAGAAGCTAATAGATGCTAAATTTGTCCTTGAAGAACAATACCCTACTTGGCTAGCCAACGTGGTACCAGTCAGAAAGAAGAATGGTTAGATCAGAATCTGTGTAGATTTCAGAGACTTAAACAAAGCATGTCCGAAGGATGAATTTCCACTACCAATCCCACAATTGATGATCGACATCGCTTCGACACATGAAATATTCTCTTTCATGGATGGATCTTCAGGATACAACCAGATAAAGATGTCACCAGAAGACGAAAGGCTCACAGCATTCAGAACGCCGACCGGAGTATATTGCTACACAGTAATGCCATTCGGACTAAAGAACGCAGGAGCAACATACCAAAGAGCGATGAAAAAGATTTTTGATGATCTCATTCACAACCAAGTTGAGTGCTATGTGGATGATGTGGCCATCAAAAGCAAACTGAAGAAAGATCACCTGTATGATTTGAGAATTATCTTCGAGCGACTAAGGCAATACAACCTTAAGATGAATCCCTTAAAATGTGCCTTCGGCGTCACCTCCTGGAAATTCTTAGGATTTGTTGTCCGACATCGCGGGATCGAAATCGATCCAGAAAAGACTAAAGCTATCTTAGAAATGCCGCCTCCCAAAATCTTAAAACAGCTACGATCCTTTCAAGGGAAGCTGGCATATCTTCGATGCTTTATCTCGAACTTGTCAGGTAGGTGTCAGCCCTTCTCTGCATTAGTTAAAAAGGATGCAAAATTCATTTGGGAAGAGAAATGCCAACGGGCCTTCGAGGACATCAAGCAATACTTAATGACACCCCCTGTCTTAGCAGCCCCAGTCTCGGGTAGACCGTTGATACTTTATACCGCGGCTCTAGACGACTCCTCGAAGCCTCGCTAGCCTGAGTCAATGATGAGGGGAAAGAAAATGCTCTCTACTATTTAAGCCGTCTTTTGATTCCGATGGAAGTAAAGTATCCTCCAATTGAGAAGCATTGTTTGGCCCTGATCTTCGCCGCCCAAAAGCTCAGACATTACATGCTCTCTCACAAGGTCAACCTTATTTCGAAAGTTAATCCATTGCAATATTTGATGACCCGTCCAACACTTTCTGGTAGGCTTGCCAGGTGGTCAATGATACTATTGCAATTCGATATAACTTTCATGCCTCTTCGTGCCGTAAAGGGACAAATCCTAACGGATTTCCTTGCAGCACACCCTTTGCCGACAGAATCGCCTCTCAATGACGACTTGCCAGATGAACAGATAATGAACCTAGAAGACACTGATGATCGACGCTGGGAACTATACTTCGACGGAGCATCCTCAACACAGAAAGATAAAGAATTGCGAACGGTAGTGCCCGATAAGGCGGGAATCAGACTAATCTTTTTAACACCGGAGTGGGGGATGTTAAGATACTCCTACCACTTAACAGAGACGTGCACAAACAACGAGGCAGAATACGAAGCCCTCATAACAGGATTAGAGCCGACCATTCGGATGGTAATAACGGACATCAACATCTATGGAGATTCTCGGTTGATCATTCAACGGGTCGCGAGGACAATACGGAATCTTAAAGCCAAGACTCGAGCAATACTTTCAGTATGCCATGAAACTGTTGGAACAAATTCCAAATGTAACAATCTACAAGATCCCCAGAAGAGAAAATGCTCTCGCGGACACGTTAGCCCGCCTTGCAAAAGAATTTGCTTGCTTACAAGATGAGTCAGTTGAAGTGTCAGTTCAAGGACGACAGGTCCTATCACAGCTCGACATGGATATGATACGAAATCGGAAAAGCGAGAGGAATCGGTTGCGGCGGTGACGGAAAACACAGAAGATTGGCGTCGACCGCTAATAGAATACCTACAAACAGGGAAATTACCAGACGATAAGTCATTAGCACATCAAATCAAGAAAAGAACTTTGTCTTACGCATTAATCAACAATACATTATACAGAAGGTCTTTTGATCAGATGTGGTTAAGATGCCTGAGCGCGTCTGAGGCTCGTGAAATTGTCAAAGAAGTGCATTCAGGATTTTGTGGCGCTCATCAGTTGGGTCCGAAAATGAAAATGAAAATTAAAAGACTAGGGTATTACTGGCCCTCGATGATGACCGATTGCATGAAGATTGCCAAAAGTTGTCTCCAGTGCCAGGTACACGGACTAGTTCTACACCAACCTCCAAATGTGCTACATCGGACAATTGCATCGTGGCCATTTAAGTGTTGGGGCACAGATATAGTGGGTCCGATAGAACCGCCTTCTTCAAGAGGACATCGCTTCATCCTTGCGGCTACGGACTACTTTTCTAAATGGGCGAAGCGGTTCCACTCGGAGAAGTAAAGGCACACCATGTGCTACAATTTTTCAAGAATCGAGTTGTATATCGTTTTGGGGTACCGCGCGGAATCATTTCGGATAATGGGTACGCATTCAGAAGTACAAAAATCAACAATTTTGTCCAGAGACATGGAATCGACTGGCAATACTCAACAATCTACTACCCAAGAGCAAACGGCTTGGCCGAGGCTTTTAATAAAACTCTCGTTCAAATTTTAAAGAAAACTTTGGATGACAACAAGAGAAATTGGCACGAGAAGTTGTTAGAAGCCTTATGGGCCTACAAGACAACCTTCAGGACTCCTACTCAGTCTACACCTTACACTTTAGTGTACGGGTCCGAGGCAGTGTTACCATTGGAAATCCAACGTCCATCACTCAGGATTGCAATTGCAAATAAAATTACCACAGAAGATAATGCCAGATTACGACTGGAAGAACTGGAAAATCTGGAAGGGAAAAGACTTGCAGCGCAACAAAATTTGGAACTGTACCAAGCTAAGATGATCCAGGCTCATGATAAACTGGTCCGCCTAAGAACATTCAAAGTTGGTGACTTAGTTCTTGTTCTTAGAAGACCTATTCTTGCACATCGCAAGATAGGAGGTAAATTTGAACCAACTTGGGAAGGACCGTTTGTGGTCGAGGCAGTCTACTCAGGAGGCTCCTACCAACTTGTGAATTGCCAAGGAGAACGAAAAATGCTTCCAATCAATGGACGATATTTAAAAAAGTATTACACAACCTGATGTTTCAAAGGGCGGCCTCTAAAATAGAGTCCTATCCCTAGAAACACGGTTGAGACAATCACTTTGTGACTGGGTCCGAACCCAAAAACATAAAAATAAATAAAAGAATGTACTAAAAATAAAATGTGTGAAATCATAATAATAAGGTTTTACCCTTCTGTTCAAATCAAATCTTGTTTCTGATCTTTCTTCATCTTTTCCTACTTTCCTAAAAAATTAAAATAAGTGAATAAAAATCTTCGGTGATAAATGTTTTCTTAATGTTCTTGTTCTTAGTACAGCCCCTGATCCTTTCCATGTCTTTTGTGCAGGGAAATGTCAAACGGGCGGTTGGTCTTAAACTTTAGAAATGGCGTGAGTCTCGCACTCGATGAAAAGAGGGTGAAGGATGGAGCAGTGATAGAGATTGACTCGGACTTTACACCAGCTGGCTTACAATACGAAGAAAATGATTGGATCCCAGTCGATCGAGAAGAACTTCACAGCCAAACAGTGATGAAAGTGGGTGGCTCGAGCCACCAATCCAACAATAAGAAAAGAAAAACAAACACCGCAGAAGATAAGAAAAATTATGTCCATGATTGCTACGGCAGAAGGTGGGCTTGTCAGCGCCGCACCTACAGAAATTCAAGGAGTGAGAAGAGCTACTGTCACTGCTACCCATCGACTAAATAAGAATCGTCGTATTCTCAAGATGTTGACCAAGTTAGCAGAAGATCAACATGGACAGACAGTGGGTACTGTTATTGCAAACGCTCCAAGGAGACCAGTTCGGCAGGAACCAGAAGGAAGAAGGCCAACTCCAAAAAGGTTGGAACAGATGAAAGAAATACCAGGAAGAACAGAAATGGAGTCGGTGCCTCAACGCCGAGCAGATGTACCAGACCCGGAGAGTCTTGTTGCGAAAGCAACCCCAAAGGATGTCCCTACGGTGACTATCCCCGAGGAGCCGAGACATGCAGGAGAGCATGCTGGGGTTGAACCATACATCCCACAGTACGTTACCAGACACCGAGGACTTCAGATAATTATAGAATATGAGCTGGAGAAAATGCACCTAGTTGAAAAGAAGACCTTTGAATACTTCGAAAGGATTGGAGGCAGAAGAATCAACATCCTGGAAGGCCTCGAGCTACATACAGACATATTCTCAGAATATGAACAATAACAGATTGTGGATTGCATTCTAGAACTTCAGAAGATGGGTCGAGCAGGCCATCTGAGAGAAAAGACTTATTCAGAACCCCGTAAGTGGATGCCGGGGAAAGGAAGAGTCACAATACAATGCAGATGTTGCTATAACTTCGCAGAAGACAGAAAATGGAATCCACCAGAAATACTCCGTCACGGTGAGGTGGATCCCATGCCATGAATAATTAAAAGAATGGTGAAAAGAATGATAACGTGGAGGGTATCGCCGACGGATCGTACACCCAACGGTTGCATCATCGACATCTATCGGAAGGCCGATCGCATACCTCCACACATAGACCACCACAACTTTGTCGGACCTTTACGCACGGTTTCGTTTGTCAACCGAGTGCAATATCATGTTCGGATCCGACCTCCGGATAAGCAAGCCCGGCAAGTTCCGAGGGCCGGTGGAGATACCACTTCCGGTAGGTTCCGTCATGATACTACAAGGAAATGGAGCGGATATCGCAAAACATTGCATACCGGGAGTACCAGTGGAGCGGATCTCGTCACCTTTAGAAGAATGGACGCCGAAAAGGCACCATACCATTTCCGACCGGATCCGGAATAGGAGAGTCTCGGGCCATACGAGCTGTGAGTTACATGGGAGATATCACACCTCCAAAGCACACCCATGCGGCATTCATGCCAAGGGTGGCTTGGAAGGTGATGTTATTGACCATGTACCTTACTATTCAGACATGGATTTAGCAGATACTTTTGGATGGATCAACGAGAATCATACATAGTCCATTTTGAGTCATGGATTATATGAAGAATATTTCAGATCGAGTTGTATGATGTATCTTCAACAAGATTGGAATGAAAGTGACCATGTCAAATTTTGCCTTCACCTCTTTTGTCCAAATTGACTAGGAAACGCTATTAAAGTTAAATGAACTTCGAACAAGAACAGAAAAGAAAAGGAAAATAAATAAGAACTCTCTTTCATAAAAATCCAAACATTAAAAAGAATTTATCAAATCCACATGAACTTTTACAAACATTCTCTGCACTTTACAATATGTTTTCATAATCTCGGCATTCATAAATCTTAGCATATGTTCAATCTCTGCATTCATAAAACTCTGCATTCCCAAATATCAGTAAAATCTTTCTCAAATCTCAGCAATCGGGATAGGCTTCCACCTTACTCCCATCTCAGCAAATCTCAGCAATCGGGATAGGCTTCCGCCCTACTCCCATCTGAGCAAATCTCAGCATTCGGGATAGGCTTCCGCCCTACTCCCATCTTAGCAAATCTCAGCATTCGGGATAGGCTTCAGCCCTACTCCCATCTCGAGCAATCTCGACGATCTCGAGCATTCGGGATAGGTTTCCGCCCTACTCCCATCTCAGCAATCTCAGCATTCGGGATAGGCTTCCGCCTTCTCAGCACTCGGGATAGGCACAATCCTACTCCTTTCTCAACAATCTCAAAATTTGATCCTCTCAGTAAGGAATTGAAATCGAAGCACTCTGCATTCCG
The DNA here is from genome assembly GCA_022702705.1 of Papilionanthe hookeriana x Papilionanthe teres. NCBI lineage: Eukaryota > Viridiplantae > Streptophyta > Magnoliopsida > Asparagales > Orchidaceae > Papilionanthe > Papilionanthe hookeriana x Papilionanthe teres. The sequence goes on along the minus strand of CM040424.1, from coordinate 150,672,675 downwards.
GATAGGCTTTGTCCTATTCTTCCTCAGCATTTGGAATAGGTTCAGTCCTGCTTCCTTCTCAACATACAAATGCATTCGGGTAGGCCTCCGCCCTACTCTTTTCTCCGCATAAAATCAAAATTGAAACTCAAATCGAAATTCAAACTCAAAATTAAAACTTGAAATAAAAAGAAATAAATAAAAATGAAACGAATCTAAGATCCAATATTTTGAAATCTTGTGATCTGAAATTCACCTCCTTCTTCCCCAGCGAGAGTTCTGGAATCTTCAGTCTTAGAGATTTACCTGATACTCCCCAGCAGAAATTCTTCTACTTCGTCCTAAGTTTGTTACTTGGACATCTGTTTTGTTTCTGTTGATCTCTTCAGTCAACGCCAATACGCGCGGTATGCTTGGTTAGTACAGGACACCTATTGGGGGTCCATTTGTTGACCTCATTTTTGATGAGGTCTTCTCTTCCCTCTTTAGTGCTTAGGATCTAGCCTTAGGCTCTTCCTTTGACTAATCTTAGAGGACTAGAATTGGTACCCATCCTCTAGAAATTTAAAACCACTTCTTGTCTCCCTGCAAACCCCAAAGGCTTGATTGTAGACCCCTAATCACCTTGAGGGTTGAAATCAAAAGTGAAGGTTTAAAGGATGAGTTCCCCATAGGATTCTTTGGCCTTAGGACCACCTTGGGTAGCTTGGTCTGGTGAAGGTTAACTCACACACTCACTACACTCATACTCTACACTTCCACACACACAATCCAAATCCTGAAACCACACCCATACCGACCTTGATTCCCTGACTCATGTAGGCAATTCATATGGATGGACCTTAACCCTTAAGCCCCTGGCTAAGAGGTTTAGGAACAACATAGTGAATGCCTCAAATAAGTCCTCTCATGGCTCATATAGGCTTAACATGGCTTCATGGCTCTTCCAAAGTGATTCCATTTCACTCATATTTGATTAATCTTCTTTTTTCCAAAATTTTAAATTTTGACCCCGGGGGCCCTACACCTATCAAACCTACCAAAAGCCCTTAAAATTGCCCAAATCCTCCAAAATTTCCAAATCACCCAAAATTCCACAAAATTAACCTTGAACATTTCCTCACCACTCAAATTGACCATCTATAGCCAAAAAAATGAAAATTCCAAAAGTGCCCCCCAATACCCTCCAAAAACCCAAAATACCTCTCTTAACCAAAAAATCCAAAAATTCAGAAAATTCCCAGAAAATTCCAGAAAATCCCAAATATTTCCAATTTCATTTTGTCCAACTACATCATGGTCCAATTTTGTCAATTTACTCCAGTTTTTCCAAAACCCCCAATTTAGCCCACTCTTAACCCAAATGAACCCAATGTCAAACCAAACCTACAAAATTGACCCCAATTTCAGTCCAATTCAATTCTAAACTTCAATTTAAAATCCAAAATATCAATCTAGACCAAATACAAGTCCAATTTGATTGACATTTGGATTCAATTCCAATTTGGAGTCTAAAGCCCAATTTTGACCCATGAACTAAACTTGACCCAATTTGACCCAATTCAACTCCAATTGATCCCAAATCTTTCCCAAACCTTCATAACATACCCACAAACAAAACACTAACATGATTTGCCCAAAATTTAGACCCAAATCTCACTCAAATTCAACCCAAAACCAAAAGACCCAAATTTGACCTAAACCCAAACCTAATCCAAATAAATCCAAACCCAAAAATCAAAACCCAACCAAAGTCAAAACCTCTTTGAAACACTCCCATAAGCATTTCCCAACATTAATTTTACATCAATTTCAATCCTAGCCCAACATTGGCCCAAGTTAGCCCAATTTGGCCTACATTGGCCCATTTACCAAAGAAGCCCAAATCCAACCCAATTCAAACCCAAATCACTCCAAATTCATTTCAAATCACTCATGACATATCCCTAAACCAAACCCAAAAATTATTTGGCCCAAACTTCTACAAAATTCCCATCCATGAATTCATTTGTAAACCTAAAGGCCCATCCCCTTTAGCCTTCCTAAAAGCCCATCAAAAATGATTTCAAAAGGCCCAAAATTCATCCAAAGCACACATGCCAGTTCCCCTCATCATCCATTTAATCAAAATGACCCCTAAGTTTCAAAATCATCATTAAACCATTCCAAATCAAGATTCATGAAAATTCTCCACCAAAGTACCAAAATTCCTAAATTCTACTTCCATGAAATCAAGCCAAGCCATCCTAAGCCATAGGCAAGCCATGAAGCCATGCATGAGCCACATGGAAGCCATGAGAGCCTCTTTACATGTCACCATGCCATTTTGGGCAAAAGGAGGAGACTCTTTCCTTAATCTCCTAAAGTCATTAGCCTTAACCATGATTCCCCTTAACCCAATTTAATCCAAATATATTTGGATAAGGACTTCTCCATGCCAAACCAGCTGATTCCTTTGACTCCCCACAACACCCAAAGATACCTTGAAGGGTGAACCAAGACCAAAAGGTGGACTTGACCAAATCAAGCCAAAATTGGCCTTCCCCCATGCCATTTTAATCCAAGCTTTTGACACATGGCAAAGCCCGATTGCCTACACTAAACCCCAGACCACGACCCACTTGGACACGAGGGTGACCCATGCACTGCTCGGCCGACCACACGGATCGCCAGGAAAACACCATGGACGAAACCTTGGGAGGAGCCAAAGTTTGGAATTCCCACTGCTGAGCCGACCCATGCCCAATGGCCACCATGGCTGTTTTCCCTTGACCTAGCTAGGTGATCTCAAGCCCCAACTCCCCACAGGAGAGCCTCCGACCATGCCTATTTAAACACCACCACCTCTCGGCCAAATAAGGTGCTGAAATAAACCTTAAGGAAACTCTGCCAAAATTGTTCAAGACTACTCCCCACACATAGAGAACTTGATCCCCATTGAAATCCCCCTGCCATTTCCTCTCTGTGATCTCAATTTCAGAGTTGAAATCCAAGCCCAAAACCAAGATACTTCTCCACAGTGAGCCAATCCCCAAATTGATTGGTCCTATACCTTCACCAAACCAAGAAAAGAAGTTTACCAGCAAAAGCCCCCTCTCCAGGCCAGCCATTGCTTCCAGCCTCCAAGCTTTGTGATCGGGCTTGGTCGAAATCATACCTAGACAATTCACCGAGGCCGAGGACTTCATCCGGAGCTTGCTTGGACCCAATCGAACGTGACACAACTCTTAGATCGAAGCTTCACTTCTCTGAGCAAAGGTATGAACTCACTCTTCTTCCTGAGCTTCCATAGATTCTCAATTTAGATTGGGTCAATTTCAATACATGTTTACCGTATGGATGTGTTCGTCTCTTCAAGATGAATGCATAAAGCATAAGAACTCAAAAATCCATTGAGAATCGAGTGAGAAATTAGGGTTAGAAGGTTGACGGTCACGGGTTCACACCAGTCGTAGATGATGACCAGGAGTCGTCGGATCGCGTGTGTATCCAGCGGACGGCCAGGATTGCGCCAGACAGAGTAATGGGACATGAACTGCGGGCTCCTAGAGCGCTGAGTCGGATGGCGGCACAGAATTAGGAGACGACGCGTAGCCTTTTGGAGCTGCCGAGGATGGCGTGGCGCCACGTGGATAAGTAGGAAATTAGGGTTATTTTCTATTTATTTAATTACCAGAACTTTGAAAATCCATAACTTTGTGTAGAAAAATCCTAAAAATAAAATAAAAATACCCTCTTGCTCAGTGAACAGAGGAGAATAATGTGGAAAAGAAATCATGTAATTTCATCAAGTATTTTATTTTTAATTATTTATTTACTCTCTGCAGTATTTCCATTCTCCATGCATATAGGAAATTTACCATGACATGAGACCATGGGGCTTTTGAAGCCTCTGAACTTGGGAACATTCCCTGAATTTTCCAAGGTCAGAGGCCATCCCGAAGAGAAGTTATTGATTTTTCAAATTCATGCAACTGTTTTGATTATTTTAATTCCAATAATTATCATATTAAGAAATAAATTATAGAAAAATTTGGTGATGTTTCTTATGACTAGAGCACCCTAGGAAAAATAGTTTTTGTGTTAATTCACTTTGAACAACCCTAATTGGCCTAAATACCCAAAAGTCCACTTTAATTAATTAGGGTTAATCATTCATCAAATTAACTTAAAAATAATTCTCCACTGTCCTTTAGGTATAGGAGAACACTACATAAAAATTTGAAAACAATTGGACTTGATTAACCCCACCAAATGGGTTGATTAAGCCACTTAAGTAGTAATGAATAAAATTAAACTTTGAAAATTTATAACTCACAAAATACTTTTCAAAAATTCACAAAATTGGTTTTGGAGCCTCTCTGATATCAGAGGAATTTAAGAAAATTAAAATTATAATTTTCTAAAAAAGTTGATTTTTATCAATATTTTAATAATTTCAATAATTAAAAAATAATAAAAATCACAAAAATATTAAAAATCACTAAAATGTCACATTTTGAATTCTAATCACTTATGAACAAACTAAATATTTTTCCTAAGTCCCTAGGGTAAGATATTGAATTTTAAAGGCTTAATGTATTTTTTAATATTAAAAAATGTATTTTTCCAACCTTTTCACTAAAATAATTCTAATAAATCAAAGAAAAATTAGAAAATTATACAAATTCGTTTCTGATTTCTCTGATACCAGAAAGATTTTTGAAAAATATAAAATTCATTTTTCAACCTTTATTTTATTTTTAAATTAATCAATACTCCAAAAATCTTAAATGGTTAAGGGTAGAAACCCACCAATCATTTTAAGAATAATTAAAGTAAACCTTAATTAATTAATTATTTAAATTTGGAAGATTAATAAAAATTTTTGAAATTATAAAGTAGGGATATTATTTAAGAGGATATTTATTCTTTAATTTAAAAATCCCTAAATAAATCACTTCAATAATACTTAATTCTTAATTAAAAGATTAAAATTAAAATCAAATTAAAATTAAATTAAAATTAGATTAAATTAAATTAAATTAAATTGAATTAAATTAAATTAAAATCATTTAATAACAAACCCAAATGAAATTATTAAGAATTAAACCTAAAATAACTTGAACACTATTCCAAACTTAAACTAATTTTTTATAATTAAATCAAAAATTAGAATTAATTCATTAAGTCTAAATCATAAAAAATACTTAATAACTTGATTTGCCCTTTTAAAAGCTCTTATTATTATAACTCTTAAATGAAACATCAAGTGAAGTGTTACCTCACTTATAGGATATTCAAATGTCCTAGGTTCACAGAGCAAAAGAATAACACTTAAATTCCCGGATGATTAATTCACTTGTATAATTAAATTCTCTTGAACTTAAAACGATCCTAGAAATATTGAAAAGATGTTTAAGATTTGTCTTAAGAAATTCCTCAATATGATAGGTTGTTTATAAGAACAATTGAACTTAGTTGTTCTTTGATGAAGAAAACCGTCCTTAAACCAAAAAACAAGAACCTAGACGTCATAGGAGATGACTAGCTATAGGATTAGGACTTTGACAGATAACCTAAACCTTTCCCTTAGCTTTACCTAGGTACTTGTTGAAATATTTAAATGCCTTAACATGTGTTTTAAGTGCAGCTTGGGATGACAGGAAGACCCTCCAGGTACATTTTTATTTTAGTGCAATTTACTTTATTGCAAATGCACTTTACCTTTCTTGCATGATAAACAATTGTTGCATGAAAACCAAAACCTTTAGGGTAGTCCCTGAACTGAAACCAAAACTAAATTAAAAGTCACTACAAGATAAAAATCACCGCCACAAAATTTCAAAATATAAAAACAACTCAAAATTTAATCACAAACAGAACATAAAAACTACAATTGCAACTAAAATTAAAACGTCTCGTTGAATGATCGGGAATACCTCGGATGATGTAACCCACGTGTTGCTAACGGGATTTCCCACGGTCTAAATGAAAGTGTGGAACTCATTCGAGTTGAGTTTAGCAATTTCATGCGGACTAAGTGAATTCGATGAAAATAACGGTGCCAGGATGACGGAACCGTGGGATCTTAATCGGTTATGTTCTAATAACTTTAAGATTTGTTTTAACTAAAACACTAAAAACACTTGGACTTTAAGATCCCTAAAACCAAACTCTTCTCTTTTGATTACAATCTTCTAAAACTAAACCTCTGCAACAATAAGGAGCTTGGAGCATGGTGGGCAGCACGGCCATCGTCATCAGCAAAACCTGAGTCTACTTCAGCAAAGCTTTCTTAGAATTAAATAACCAAGCCATAGGATTTCGAGGTAGTTTGCCTAGTGCAACATAAAACCTCAACTCTTCGTTAGGCATTTGCATGATCATGTCATGTAAATTAAGCCCTAACCGGTCTTAGGACTCCGATGTAGTCGTTTGATACGACACAAACCCTCACATCTTCGAGGCTATTTGTATGATTTTGTCATACAAATATAAGTCCAACTTAATTAAAATTGGCAAGATTGAAATATCAGATAATATTAAGATTTTCTTAAAATCTAAGCCAAACAATAGGATAGTTTGGGAAGTTGCCAAGATTTCTCTTGGATCCTCAGCTTCTCCTACTTCTCTTCCATTGGACTCCTGAAAATAATTGTTCTAAATTTGATCCATTCCCTGTTGAAATTTCCAAAATCCAATCCTTTGAAAACCTTAAACTTTGAAATTCTTAAGAGCAAAAGTCACTGATCATTATCGAGAGTTTTCTTAAATGATTCACTTCATTTAAGATGTAATTAACTATAGGGGCTTGCCCTTATAGGGAACTTTAAGAACCCAGGTAATATAAACCCTGATTAATTCATTTATATTAAGCAGGGGAGTTTGTCGACTTATAAAATTGGTTCGCAGACCAAACGGATGTCACAAGTCTTCTAGTTTATCTAATCGAGCCCCATCGTCAAGCAGTGTGCCTATTCTTCGGGATAGATACACAGTTTGTGGTGCGGTGCTCGTTTATATAAACTATTTGGGATGTAAGATCGGTTTGATTTCATATCTTAAAATTTTTCAAACTTAAAATTATTTTCAAAAACAAATACTACTTTTTAAATTATTTATTTAAATTAAATTAAAAAAATTCGCCGACAATTTCTGTAGGCGACCTCTTTTCAAAAATACAACCCTCAATCTAAAAATAAGCCGACACCTCCTCGCTGTCTTTATCTTAAAATTCATATGAATGAGACTTATTTATGTTGCTTGCAAGAATGAAAAGAGAAAGAAAGGAGGTCGTATACCTACCACTTCAAAGGATGAAATTTGGGAATGTAATTCATATTTAGGCTTGCTCTCTTTGTCTACATGCTAGTATTGGAAATTTTAAAAATTCTACTCATGTTTATCTTGTTCTCATTATGTACATGCCAATAATAGGAGTTAAATTTATCACTTGCGTATTTTCTCTTTATACGAGTTCTCTATTTGTTATAACGCATTGTCTTAATATGCCCAATTGCTTAGTCTCTTTGTCATGTTATATATGGAAAATTTTGTGCTAGAACGAAATGTATATGATTACTAGGAAGGGTATTTTACATTGTGATTTTTGAGTCCTCCCCTTTTGCTTGGTTTTTTTTTCTACCTCGATAAATTGCTCCCCTTACACCATGTTGAAGGGGATTAACTTTCTCTACATTATATGTTTTATGGGGTTTGATCTTCTCCTTTATATTTTTCATAAATTACTCCCCTTGCACCATGTTGAAGGGGTTTAATCTTTTCTACTTTATATGATTGGTAAGTCACTCCCCTTGCACCATGTTGAAAGAATTTAGTCCTCTCTACTTTACATGCTTGATAAATCACTCCCCTCGCACCATGTTGGAGGAGTTTGTCTCCTGCTCTTCATATATCTTGTGACCACCTCTCCGCACCATGTTGGGAGAGGTTCGGTTCACTTATCCTGGATGCTTTACAGTCATCCTCTCCTTTACGCTCATTTGTAGGGATTTACCTTTACATGTTTTTTTCGCTCCGTGGCTACCTCTTTTGCACCACGTATGGAGTTTAATTTTGACTTTACGACAATTCGTGCCTATTACTTTGTGCGGCTTTGAGAGCTGATCCACACCTTTTACAATGCTGTTCTGTGTGGGTCGTCGTCTCCTCTTTCTCTTTCTTGACCTTTTGTCCTTTGTTTCTTCTTACTACTTGGCCAAAATCCTGTGTTTATGTAGGACACGTGAGAGCGCATGTATAGCCTTTCTGCTATATGTGGGGCCATCAAGTAAGACTGTAAGTAGGGTGGAAGGCGGAGGACGACGATGACACCGCAGTAAAAGAGGGATATAAGAGACTTCTTGAATAGTACCTCCTAACTCAGAGACCCTGGAGAGGGTAGACAAAGGAATTTAAGGTACTATTCATCCATCCTTAGGGATTTTTGCCACTGTCACTCTTAGGTTGCTAGTAGTTCTAGTTCGATTAAAATAGTCAAGCTGTGTGTCCTACTACTTTTATAGAAGGAAAAAAGACAATTACAAAACTGCCTCCACAACCAAAATAGCCTCCCTACCCATAAATTTTTCATTTGCATGCAACCCAAATTGAAATGTATGAAAATTTGCAAAGGTCCACGGTTGACTATTCAGATCAAGTTAGAGCTGCCTTCCATAGGTGATGATTCGATAGTTCTCACTTAAGGTGGGATATATACAGCACAGCTCTGAATCCTTCGTACCATCGTGCTTACGGTTCCCTTGGACTTATAGTCCATTTCTGTGGTTCTCCATACGGAGCTTTCTATAGCTTTTTTGTGGATTTCCTACGAGTTTTCTCTCCACGAATTTACTTTTTTGGGTTTCCTACGAATTTTCTTACGGAGCATTCTACAGTTTTTCTGTGAATTTTCTACGAGTTTTCTTCACAGATTTGCTTTTCCTACGAATCTTCTATGAATTTTTCTACAGATTTGTCTACGGATTTCCTGTGAGTTGTTCTTCTTCACTCTTTTGGTTTTCTCTTAGTTTATTACATAAGCTTTATACCTTGCTTTCCCTGCATACACTTCAGTAAACAATTATGACTGCCTAAGTTCAATTTACTAGCTTTGCTTTTCCGCAACATACACTACTGTTTAGTATACCTTTCTTGTTTTACTTTCCTGCATATTTTAAACTATGAAAAAAGACTGAACCTCGCATGTTTAAATGACTCAAAATTTAATCACCAACCAAAATGAACTTGGAGCTTTAACTAAATTGAAACAACTCTTGGATGACCGGGAATCCTTCGGATGAGGTAACTCACATGTCGCCATAATAAACTTGAACATTTAATTAAAACACTAAGCCACCACAATTTTAAACTTTCCAGAACATGATACCTTTCTCAACTCTTCTGTTATCACTTCTAAAACTGAACCCACTACGACAAAGAGCGTAAAGCATGCAGCGTGGGCAGCACGACCATCTTCAACAGCAGAACATATCTACATCAGCAAAACCATTCTTTAGCATTAAACAACAAGCCATAAGACTTCGAGGTAGCCTACCTAGTGCGGCCTAAATCCTTACTTGAACTTTTGGGCCTTTGCACTTAGTGCAATATAAGCCCCAACTCGCCTTAGGTTTCCGAGTTTATCATCTGATATGACATAAGTCCTCCTATCTTCCATGTTATTCACACGATCGATATCAAGTGAATGTAAGCCCTAATTAATTAAAATTGGCAGAATGAAACATTAATAATTCTTCCAAATCGGAGCCAAATAATATGATAGATTGGGAAGTCACCAAGATATCCTCTCTAATCCATGGCAACCCCTAGTTCTTCCTCCTTTGGATTCCTTACAATTAAATGTTACAAAATTTGCACCTTTCACCTATTGGATTCCGATCATCATAATATCATTGAAAAGTCCTTAGCCTTTTGAAGTTGTAAAAATATCTTTCCTGATCTTTATCAAAATTTTTATAGGTAACTTGGTTATCTAAGATGTAATTAACTATAGGGGCCTGCCCTTATAGGAAACTAAATAAACCCTCGATTAATATAAACCCTATTTAATTCTTTTGTATTGAATAGGGGAACCTGTTGGTCAACATAACAGGTTTTGTAGACCAAACGAATATCATATTTGATTAGTTTATTTAACCGAGTCTCCATATTAAGCGATGTGTCTGTCCTTAGGATAGATGCGTAGCTTGATACAAGTGCTCATTTATTTAAACTATGCAAAGTATGAAATCAATTTGATTTCATATTTTAAAATTAAAATTATATTTTCAATATATATATATATATATATATATATATATATATATATATAAATTGGAAGTCCTTCCAAAGAGGGAGATGGGATTTCGATTCCGGCGGCCAACAGCTTCTACTGAACGACCTATTTTAAAATATAAATTAAAATGCACCGACAGCTTCTGGCGACTCCGCTGGGGAATACATTTCTCTTTCCATATAGATTAGGAAACTTATTTTTACACATCGGTAATGTGTCTATGCCGCTCATAGATCATATTACCATTCTTCTATCCACATATTTTCACTCATTTCTTTCTTGGGGGAATATAATCGACTCCTTTTTACTTCAGGACCACCTCTTAGGAATTTTTCTTTGATCCTGTGGGGTCGAACCCCCAATAGGTGAGTCGGAGGACAAGTTCCACCAGAGCGAGGTACGTTGTGAAGAGGGTCCCGGATCGGATGCCACGCTTCACTTATCCTTCTCACCCATCAGGCATAATTTTGCTACTCTGCATCCTTTTCGAATCTCAAAATCTTTCTAAATTCCAACTTCTCTAAAATAACAATAAAGTTAAAAAAATACATAAAACAAAATAAGTACTTTTAAGAACAAAACTTGAGAAGATAGAAGAATAAAATAAGATAAATACTTGAAGACAACAAGATAAAAAAAGTGAATGAAAATTGCCCGGTTCACAGCACAAGTGTGTTAACTTGAGTACTTTTGTCAAAACTGTAAGGCACGAGACATCACTGACTTTCAAAAGTTCTTTGAATGACAGGAACAATGTATTCACCAAAGCTAATATTTTCTTTCACCTCCAGAATGGAGTTCGCCGTCAATATAAATGAGCTGCCTGACCTGGCATTCATTAAGTTTGGATAAGGATTTAACAATATTGAAACTAAGTTCAGGGATGTGATCTTTGAAATGATGAGACCTGCCAGGAGCAAGTTCGTTAAGCCTATTATAGAGTTCAACCTGAAGTTTGTTGAGGAGCTCCCCATGACAAAGAAGGAATGGATTGAAAAGGACTCTGATGTCGTTATGAATGTTGTGACTACTCCTAGAACTGCTTGTCCTCTTATCACCGGATCCACCGTCACTACACCAGTTATCCTTCCTAGTAAAGGAAAAAAAATTCTACCTAAAGAAGAGTCAGTCGATGCTTGTGTTCTGTTGTTTTTTGAATTTGAGATTGGGATTGAATCAAAATCTATACAAATGATAAGGGCACAAGAAAGGAAGCGCAATCAGAGAATTCTGAAAATCAACCAGCCACAACAGCACCCACAACAGTATGTTCCACACTATAGTCAGCATCCTCTGCAGTACGCTCAGTCTCAGCTGCAGCATGGCCAACCCCGTCCGTAACAGTACAGTCAGCCTGGCCAGCGGTTCTCCGAACAAACGTCGTATCAGACAGAAATCAGACGAAGTCACACAATAGCAGAACGGTTAGACAAGAATTACTCCTTCAGAGACAGTGCTATGGCAAAGATGTTCTGAAGTCTGATAAAGATGCCAGAATTCAGACTACCAGAGCCAAAGAAGATAGAGGAGGTTGGCAAGAAGGATCACCCCCAATACTGTCCATACCTTCGGATGCTCGGCCACACCATAGAAAATTGCTTCAGCATCTGGGATTAGCTTGAGAATAATTTCAAAACTGGACATGTAGTGATCCCAAAGGAGTATATAAGAAAAACCATAAAGGGTTCTGTAAATATGATTTCAGAGGATTCAATTGACTTCTACATGAAAACACCAGAGTTCAGGGAAACAAGTGATGTTTCTTGAAAACCTTCAGCTGACCTTAACATTATCAAAGGAAAGTCAATTGAGTCTGCCTTGAAAAAACTTTGAGCTGACATTGCACAACTGTGTAAAGATCGGAAAGAACATATTGAAGATGGTACAACTTAGCAAATTACATGGAAAGTAATTTCATTGGAATCAATATCATTGAAACGGGAGCCACACCATCCTCATGTGAAGCTCCCTTAGCCACTAAGGAGAACGCTGCGGATGAGTCTCAAAAGTCCATTCAACAGCAGGATGAGCAGATATATCAAATGAAGAAATAACAGGAAGAGATAGTGATCGCAATGGCTACAGTCAAGGACAGTCGCAGTTGCCACTTATAGCAGCTCCAGAGGCAAATCGACCAGAAATTGTTCAGATTGTTGATAAAGAAAAAGAGTTTGTTGTTGTCCAAAATTAGTTAATATTTGGAAAGCTCATTGCCCAAAAAGAAAAATTGTATTCTCTGATATAACTATGATTTCAGGGGAAATGAAATTAATGCTCTAATAACCGAGTCATTTACTTTAAGGAATTTAGACTGGTCAGTGTGCTTGAAATATAAGTAATTGACTCGAGATATCATGAGTTTTTTAATTTCCTGCCATGTGACTGGGTCCTGACTTTCGAACAAATTATAATATCTCAGAATCAACGTTAAGAGACACTTGAGAATTGTTAGTTAGGGGAGTTTGGACATTCAAAATCTTTAACATGTGTTTCACAAAATATAGTAATTCTCAGCAAAAAAAAGGGAGAAGAAAAAAGAGAAAAAAAAAGAGAAAAGTGAAAAAAATCTCATTGAGAAGAACTTGAAGTGAGCATAAAATCAAAAATTGGTGTTTCGCTTTGGACATTCAAAATCCTTTATTATGATCTACCGGATAAAGTAATTTTCAAAAAAAAAAGGAGAAAAAATGGGAAAAGAAGAAGGGTTGTTTGAGAAGAAGCTTGAGGTGTGTACAAAATCAAAAATTGGTATCTGAATTCTCCCCTGATTAATAAAACTTGAAAGTTCTCTTAAGAAAATTCTTCCGATATTATATTCAAGAAAAAGCTCAACGATCTTGGGTCTTTTGCCTGGTCATTGGTTGGCTCAAAAATATCTTTTGCAATAAAAATATTTTAATCGCATGGATATGAATTTGAATCTACTTAGGCCTAGAAAGAAAGAATTAATGAAATGGCGATGTTATTGGTAATTAATGGAAATTTGAACCTGAAGTCACATCCTTCAATACTCAAAAGTTTTGAATCCAACAACAATTTGACGAGCGTCAGAGTGACTTCTCGAAGACAATTTGGACAATCCATACAAATCAGTGACAAATCAAACGATGATCGCTGCGATGGAGCTACAAAGTTACAACATCTTCAACTGTGGTGTTCATAGAAATTGCACATCTTTTTAGGTACTTTAATATATACGAATGTGGCTTATCACTTAAGGAATTGGAATAAACACAGTTTTGGTAATGTGTTTCAGCAAGTGAAAAATGCTGATATTAAAGTTCAACTGCTGGAAGCTAATCAAGGCCAGGGTTGGGACCATACTCAGGAGCTCATCACTGCACAAACTCAGTTATTACAAGCTTTGGAAAGAGAGAAATTTTTCTTAAAATAAAAAGCTGTTGTCAAACAACACCTATTAGGGGATAGGAACACTAAATATTTTCATGTAGTGATTAAACACAGGAGGAAGATTAATGCAATTCTCAGAATTAAGGACTCTGATGGTAGATGGGTCACTGATCAACAGTCAATCTCTCAAAATGCTCTGCAATATTTTCAATCACATTTAGCTGCTCATCCCACCTCTCCTTCCTTTATTACTGATGTGTTTAATGGAAATTATGACTATGTACAACAACTTAATTTAACCTTGTTGCCTGATGAAAATGAAATTCTTCAGGCTTTAAAAAGTATTGATGGTAATAAGACTGCTGGACCAGATGACTTCACTTCAACTTTCTCTATCAAAGCCTGGGATATTGTGGGCAAAGATCTTATTAAGGTTGTTCAATATGTTTTCTCTAGCACTGAACTTCCAAAGTACTTTGCTGCTACTAGCATTGCCCTTATTCCTAAAGATACTCAAAAATCAAGTTGGACTGATTTCAAACCAATTAGTCTCACCTCCACATTTTCTAAAATTATAAGAAAAATCATTATTGGGAGACTACAACCTCATCTCAATCACCTGATTAGTCCTAACCAATCTGCTTTTGTGCAGGGAAGAAACATCACTGATAATTGCCTAATTGCCCAGGAGTTGTTATTGGATATTGATAACGGTTGTAGGGGGCAGAACATCATTTTCAAACTGGATCTTAAAAAAGCTTATGATTCAATAAGTTGGCATTTTATTGATAAGGTTTTGAAGGCTCAATGTTTTCACCCTTAATTTTGCATCTTAATTCAGAGATGGCTGGCTAGTGCTTATTACAGTGTTTTAGTGAATGACAGCAGCAATGGTTTCTTTATTGCAGGAAGAGGGTTAAAGCGAGGATATCCATTATCCCCTACCATTTTATTTTAGCTTTTGATTATTTTTCCAGGATTCTTAATGCAGCTCATGCCAATTATCCTTACCTCAATTATAAACATTACTCCTCCCAGATTGTAAGTCATCTGGCTTATGCAGATGATGTAATAATTTTTACTAATGGCAGGAAGCAGGCAATCAAGAAAACATTACAGATGCTAGACCATCTAACACAAGTGGCTGGTCTTGAGTTAAATCAGAGGAAATATCAGTTCTTGGCAGGCGAACAGTACAAGCATCACAATTGGCTGAAAGAGTATACTGGTTTTGCAACAGCTGAGCTTCCTTTAAAATACCTGGGTGTGCAGTTGATTAAAGGCAGAAGAAAACAATCACAATATGATGAAGTGGTAAACAAGATAGCTTCATCTATAATATGTTGGACAAATACCTTTTTGTCCAAGGGAGGTAGATTAACATTGCTAAAGAATATTTTATCAACTTTTCCTCTCTATACTATGCAAATGGTAAGTATGAAAAGGAGTACTAAAAAACTGCTTGAAATCATATTTAATTAGTTCCTTTGGGAGGGGTAGTAAAAACAACCTCATTGGATAATATGGAATAAATTTTGCAAACCTATAAAAGCTGGAGGATTGGGCTTCAAAAGTTTTCAGCAGATGAGCCATCTTTATTATTGTAAACATTGGATCAAATTTAGAAAACAAGACACTATGTGGGCAAAATACTTAAAGGAGAAATACTGTAATAAATTACATCCTAATACATTGCAGGCTAAGCTGGGAGATTCTAAACACTGGAAAAACTTGCTGAAAGTGAGGGAATCTGCTAATCTATTTTTCTGCTGGGAGGTTGGAGCTGGGAACATTAACTTTTATTTGGATCATTGGCTGCCTGATGGTCCCCTCTCTTCTTCTAATGAATTTAATCCCAACCTCACAGTCTCTGATTTATGGGTGGAGGATCAGTGGGATGTAGACTCCCTGAGAGGTATGCTGGAAGAAGATACTGTGCAACACATTCTTTCCATCCCCATTAAATTTACTAGACCTGATAAAATTTTGTTAAAACAATCCACTAAACATACTTTTAACAGTATGATACATCAATCCTTTGCTCACTGCCATGACACTAATTGGGGTGAGAAGATTTGGAATAAACATTTATCTCCTTCAATGTCTTTCTTCTGTTGGAGACTATTTCATAAATTTCTCCCTTTGGATGATATTTTGAAGCTAAAAGGGTTAAGATCTGCTTCTAGATGCTGGATATGTCAGTCTCATGAAGAAACTTACTCCCATCTCTTCCTTCATTGCTATGTGACTAACCAGGTGTGGACTGCTGTTTTACAGCAATTGAAGCTAACTCAACATAGGCACAATTGGCAATCATTTGAAGCTTGCTGGGAGGACTGGAAGGAGCAGAATTGGTACTATATTCCTTTAGTTATCAGTTGGTTTATTTGGATGGCCAGAAATCAGGCTAAATATGAGAATAAACCTTGTTTGATTAACATGGTTGTGGTGAATTGCTGTAGCTTCATCAGTAAAAACTCTATGCTGCTTTACCCCGCTAAAAGAAAAGTAGTTTTGCTGAATTGGTCTCAACCTTCCCAGCCATGGATTAAAATTAATATAGAAGGAAGTTTCACCTCTTTATCTGCTGGCATATGTGCTATTCGTAGAAATTATCTTGGACAATTATTGTAGATTTTCTAAGCCCCCATTATCTCTTCTTTAACATTGGAATCTGTGCTCCTGGCTTTATATTGGGCCTTGAAAACTGCTAAAGCTTTCAATTGTCATTATGTTTGGGTAGAGTCTGACTCCCAATAAGTGATCAAGATTCTTCAAGGATTCTGTCCCCCTCCTTGGAATTTGGTTTACTTAGAAACATTCCTTCTGTTTATAGTCTTTTTCATCTCAAGTGGTCTCATATCTTTAGACAGGGTAACCAACCTACTAATTGGTTAGCCAAAGCTGCTACTTCCAATAACAATATAGTATTTTCTATTACACCTTTTGAGCCTTTAAGGCTTTTACTTTTGGGGGATTCTTTTAAACTCCCCTTTATCAGATGTACTTAACTCTCAACTTTGAAAGAATATTTTCCCTTTTTTTGCTATATATATATATATATATATATAATTTTGATAGTACCTTGAAGAGTGGGTTATTTTCTACACGTGCCTTCAGTCAGTGGACGATACCTCAGGAGCATCACACATCGTGATGTTTCGAAGACAACATCATTTTAAGAAGCATAGATGCTGCATTTACTTGTAGTCTGGTCCAAAAAAATAATAATAATAAAAAATAATAATAAATAAATAAAATATGCAATAAAAGAAAAGTCATAAAACATAAAAAAATACAATAAAATTTCTCAACAAATAAACAACAATAAATTCCTCTGTGAATGAAATAAAAAAAAAACAAACAAATAACATAAGAGAATGAATCCATCAAAATTAAACAAAATAAAAATGAGCATACAAATAAAAATAAAATTCAAAACAAGATGAAACAAAACTCATATCAAAACAAAAATTTAAATGAAAAGAAAATCAAATCATCAAAAAAAAGAAAACTAGAAAATAAATCAGAAATCTAAATTCTCCAGTCTGAAGCTGTGATTGATACCCATTCAATTCTCTCCCTCATTTGACAAAGGATCAGCTGATTCTATTGACATGATGCTGCAAGTTTCGATTGGTCTTGTTGGCATGGAATAATATCCTTTCCCAAACAAGCACATTTTTGATCAACTCCTTGAGTGGGATATGAAACACCCTCATATTCCTTCTTAATCTGCTTCCTTCAAAGAAAATATTTCAAGTATTAAACTTTAGAGGTTGAGAATCACATAATCGATACCGCATTACTTTAGGATCTTTCCCTATTGCAATGATTCAATCTCAGAAAATCAAATTTTAGAGGTGAGGATCATAGAATCCGATACAACATTGCTTTAGGAAATTTCCCATCACAATAGTTCAATCCAAAATGAAATTTCAGAGGTTGAGAATCACAACATCTGATACCGCATTGTTTTAGGATTCTTTCTTATCGCAATGGTCTAATTCCAAAATGCTATTTAAGAGGTTGAGGATCACAAAATCTAATATCACATTGCTTTAGGTTCCTTTCCTATCACAATGGTTCAATCCCACATCAAACTTTCGAGGTTGAGGATCAAAGAATCCGATACCGCATTATTTTAGGAACTTTCCCTATCACAGTGGTTCAACCCAGAAAATAAAATTTTAGAGGAAGAGGATTCATACATCTGATTCTACATTGCTTTGCAATGGTTCAAATCAAATTTTAGAGGAAGAGGATTCATACAACTGATTCCGCATTGCTTTGTAATGGTTCATATCAAATTTAAGAGGAAGAGGATTCATACATCTTATTTTGCATTGCTTTGCAATGGTTCAAATCAAATTTTAGAGGTTTGGGATCACAACATCCGATAGCTGATTGCTTTAGGATCATTTCCAATCGCAATAGTTCAATCCAGAAAATTAAATTTTAGAGGCTGAGGATCACAACATCCGATACTATATTGCTTTAGGATCCTTTACTATCGCAATGGATCAATCCATAAAATTAAATTTTAGAGGTTGAGGATCGTAACATTCGATACTACATTGTTTTAGGATATTTTCGTATCGCAATGGTTTGAATTAAAATTTTTAGAATTGGTACTCAAATTCAGACTCTCATCTCGAGGCTGGTACCTGAATTCCAGTTCTCAACTTATAATTCTGAGATAGGTATGAGACCACCTTAAGTGGAGTATGGAATCCTATCCTCTTCTTTCCACCACAAATTTCAACTTTTCTTTCCATCAATTTCTCTGCATTCATAAAATTTCAAAATTCTTTGCAAAATTGAAACCGCGAATCAAAACTAGGAATTTGCACTCAAATTCACTTCAAAATCAATGTCAAAATAAATCCAAAATCAAACTTCAATCAAAATCAAAACTCAAGATCTCAAATCAAATTAAATCGGGTCCCCTTTAGAATGTAGAAGAGTTAATTCTTTACTTCATTTTGAAAGTTTTCGTCCACTATTCCCCAGCCAAAGTTTTCTCTTCCCCAATGGAAGCTTAATCCCAAGAGGATACTTTCTCACTTTATTCTACGTCCTGTCTTGAGCTTTGGGACATACAGTTGTGTTGGTTTTGTTGATCAAGTCGGCCAATACCAATATGCATGGTGTGCTCTTCTCGCACACCACACCTATCGGGGGTCAATTTGTTGGCCTCACTTTTGGTTGAGATTTAGTCTCTCTTAGATAGCCTAGGATCTAGCCATAGGACTTTCCTAATGACTTTTCTTAGAAGACTAGCAACGGAAAAACCCAAGAAAATAGAAATTCCACATACTTGTTTTCCTTACTTGGGGCTTCCACATGTAAGGACTCAACCTCTAATACTTAGGAGGAAGGGGCTAAACATAATGAAGACCAAGTGGGATTCCCCATAAGTGACCAAAACTTAAGATTAACCCTGAGAGGTCTGGAGCTCACACCCTGCACTCACACACATATCACCCACTCACAACTCGAAATATATCACATCCTGTTTTGAGTCCCCTGTCTTTTGGACACTCAAGTGTTGGTCTCACCAAACCCTAAGCTCATGGTTAAGGTGGTAAGAATTGACACATAGAGGACCGAATGAAGGATACTATTGGTCCCATTCTCCTAACTCTAAAGCCACTCCAAATCTACCATATCCTATTTTGAGTCCTCCCCTTTTGCTTGGTTTTTTTTCTACCTCGATATATTTCTCCCCTTGCACCATGTTGGAGGGGATTAACCTTCTCTACTTTATAAGTTTTATGGGATTTGCTCTTCTCCTTTATATGTTTCATAAATTACTCCCGTTGCATCATGTTGAAGGGGTTTAATTTTCTCTACTTTATATGTTTGATAAGTCACTCCCCTTGCACCATGTTGAAGGGATTTAGTCTTCTCTACTTTACATGTATGATAAATCACTCCCCTTGAACCATTTTGGAGGGGTTTGTCTCCCACAATTCATACATCTTGTGACCACCTCTCCACACGATGTTGCAAGAGGTTCAGTTCGCTTATCCTAGATGCTTTACAGTCATCCTCTCCCCTACGCTCATTCGTAGGGATTTACCTTTAGATGTTTTTCTCGCTCCGTGACTACCTCTTTTGCACCACATATGGAGTTTACTTTTGCCTTTACACTAGTTCATGCCTATTACTATGTGAGGCTTTGAAACCTGATCCACACCTTTTACGATGCTATTTTGGGTGGGTCTTCATCTCCTCTTTCTTTTTCTTGACCCCTTGCCCTTTGTTTCTTCTTACTTCTTGGATTAAATCCCGTGTTTATGTAGGGTACATGAGCATGCTTGTATAGCCTTTCTGCTATATGTGGGGCCATCAAGTTAAGTTGTAAGTAGGGTGGAAGGGGAGGACGACGATGACATCGTAGTAAAAGAGGGTATAAGAGACTTCTTGAATAGTACCACCTGACTCAAAGACACTGGAGAGGGTAGATGAAGGAATTCTCGGTACTATTCACCAATCCTTAGGGATTTCTGCCACTGTAACTCTTAGGTTGCAAGTAGTCCTAGTTCGATTAGAATAATCAACCTGTGGGTCCTACTACTTTTATAAAAAAAAGACAATTACAAAACTGCCTCCATAACAAAAATATCCTCCCTACTGATGCACCAAAAATATAAACTTTTTTTGCTATATAATATTACCCATTTTTGGAGATATTGCACTTTAAAGAAAGGTATTTTTCATGATTTGTTGTAGGTATGATGATTTTAGGTGATTGTAGCAAAAAGAAGGAAAAAAGGATCGAATTTAGAGCGAATAGGAGCAAAATAGGAGAAAACAGCTTTTGGCGCCGCCGGAGCCAAAATGGGCTCCACCGGCACCATTTTCCTGAGAGCTCCATAATTTATTAGACGATAGAGCGCCGGCGGTGCCTTATTGGGCGCCGCCGGTGCCCTATGTCGATGCAATTCAAAATTGAAGAGTTTCGGCAACTTTTTGAAGGGATGCTTAAGGAGACTCTTGGGAATTCATTTCTAACATATATGTTACTGTGTTTTAACGAAATTAGAGAGGTGTGAGAGGTGTGTGAGGTTTTGTGTTTGGAGAAGTGTGTGTAGAGAGTTAGGGCTTGGAAGAGTGAGTGTAGAAGTGAAGATTTGAGAGAGATTCTTCTCTAAGGAGTGAAGGAGAAGGAGTAAAGTGAGAGATTGCTTCTTCCTTTCTATTCTAAAGAAGTAATTGAGTGTTGCAAAGAAGAGAGAAAATGATTCAAATGAACTTCAAGGGATTTTCTTGAGAAAGAGAAATACATAAGTTGTATTTGCTATTGTGGTTAGAATGACTTTTCTTTTATATATAAAATCCATGTCTTAATGTGTCTTCTCTATGAATTCTGAGTAGTCTCCTTTGTCTTTCTTCTTGCATAGAGATTTGATTATGTGATGATGTGGATTTAAAGTTCTTTAATTTATTGAAGAAATTGTGATGCTTTTTCATTTCGAACATAATTTACTTTTCGATCTAGCCAATTGAATTGTTAAAATTTGTTGTTGTACATTAACTCCAAAAGAATTGGGCGTCGTACAACAATAATGAAGAATTTATTCAATGTCCATGAATGAATTGCGTAGTTCATGGGAATTGAGTGCAAATAAATAGGGAAATGTGTTTTGATGGGCTTTAAATTGGGGGTTTCAGAGTGACAGGCTGAGATCCCCAATTTGGTCCTAAGATTGGTAACTAAAGTCGAAGGTTAGCCTTCATGTGAAGGGTGAGTGGGAGCTTCGTATTTACAACCGATATCCTCCCAGTCTAGCCTTAGATTTAGTGATTGAATTTAGGATATATCAATGTTATTTACATGCTTGAAAGAGGGGGTACTCTTTTGAGGGTAAAGAAACATTTATGTTTTTATTTGGCACAATACAATAAATAATCATTCTATATCATTCACACATTATATACTCATTGTAAGAGGAAAGACACTTTTCATATATATCAAAAGCTTTCAAATACATAGCTTAGTTTGTGTGTTTGTTAATTTTGTTTAAAGATATTACAAGTAATTGTGGTTTGCTTAACTGCTACTATTTTTTGCATCTTGTTAGTAGAAGTAAACAAAAACTTTAATTGCGATTTGAGTATTGGATTTCAGTATTACACAATCTATTTAAAGGAACATTCCTTCCCTGTGGGATCGATAACCAGGAATCCATTAGAGCCCTGTATTACTTGATATGATATGTATACTTGAGTTGAAGTTTGAACTTTACAAAATCATTACAAATATAAATTTGGCTTCAAAAGTTCTTTCATAATAAAAAGTCCACACATCAAGTTTTTGATGTCGTTGCCGGGGAAGGTATAAACAGTATTTATTGATAATATAGTAATTGAAAACCTTTACTCGGTAGTGTGTAATTGTGTGTTTGTTTACTTTTTAGAATATTTATTTGATTTTATATGCGTAGTAGTGGATCTATAAGTTTAGTACCTTACGATTCCGTGTTAGAGGGTATTGTTAGAAAAATTAGAAAACAATAAAAATAAACTGAGAATCTTTGTGAAATGGTGAATAGCCAGGTAATCAGAGAAATGATATTGGAAATTTGCCAAGACCTTTAAGAGATTATGCTAACCCAACAGCAGATGAAATTCATGTGACTATTTAAAATCCTGATGTTTCTGCTAATTCATTTGAGCTTAAACCTGTTATTATCCAAATGGTACAAAATAATCAATTTAAAGGAACACCTAATCAGGATCCAAATTTACATCTCGCTAGTTTTCTAGAATTGTGTGCTACTTTTTAATATGACGGAGTGTCGAGTGATGCTGTCAGAATTAGAATTTTTCCTTTTTCATTAAGGGATAAAGCTAAGGAGTGCTTAAATCTGTTAGCACCTAGATCTACTAGAACTTGGGGAGAACTTTCTCAAAAGTTTCTATCAATATATTTCCCTCTATCAAAGACTGCTAAGCTAAGAAATGATATCACATCTTTTGGTCTGTTTGAAGGGGAATCAATATATGAAGCTTGGGAAAGATTTAAAGATCTTCTTAAGAAGTGCCCACATCATGCTTTACCAGACTGGCTAATAATTCAAACATTTTATAATCGATTAGTGGGATCATTGAGATCAATTATAGATGTTGTTGTTGGTGGATCGTTAATGTCAAAACCTTTTGATGAAGCATACTCATTAATAGAAGAAATGGCTACTAAAAATTTTCAATGGCCCTCTGAATGGGTAAATCCTAAGAGAGTAGGAAGTGTTCATGATTTAGATATGATGAATATGATAGTTTCTCAAATTGCAGTCCTTTATAAGAAAATATATCAGTATGGAATGAATTATTCTCTACCACCCCAAGTGTTAGAGGAAAATTCATTTAGACAGATAACAAAATCTCAAACAAATTATGAGACTTTGAATGCTATTAATAGAACTAACAATCCTTATTCGAATTATTATAATCCTAGTTGGAAGAATCACCCAAATTTCAACTGGAATAATAACAATGCCAATGTTAACCCATAATGGGAGAACAATTCTATAAATTGAGTTGGAAATTTGAACAATAAAGGAAATACCAATTTCAAACCTTCTTATCATCCTGGATTCAATAGTAACCCACAATTTAAGGATAATAAGTTGTCTACTAAAGAAATTATTCTGAATATGGCAAATTATGTACAAGCACAAGGTGTTGTGATGAAAAATATTGAAAATCAATTGGGGCATATTTTCGCTGCACTTAATAATAGACCTTCTGGAACGCTTCCAAGTAATGTTGAGATCAATCTAAAGATCAGAACAAGGAACAACTTACGGCTATTCAATTAAGGAAAGGAAAGGAATTGGAGACAAGAGTACAAAAATAAGTTGAAATAAAGAATGAGAAGGTGGATATTTGATCCCCAATAAATATATGTGCTCCAAAAAATTGACTCCACACCGAATATATGTGCTGAAGATTTAGATATGAAAATTATGATTTTATAATAAAGGATAATACGCAATTATACGTATCTTTTATCAAGTAAAATAGGACTTTCTGATTAAGACTTAAGAAATATAACCCACACGGAAATGTAAAAACTTTTTAAAGAATTAAGAAAATTATATTTTTACTTTTTTTAATGACTTTTGAAAGTATGTTTTGATTTGAAAAGCTTGAAATTTTTTTTGGTATTTTTAACGAAAGCTAAGCAGGAAATGAAAATTATCAGAACCTTAAAATGCGGTATAAAATACTAAGAAATAAAATATCTTTTTCTTTCTCTTATAAAGCAGTAATAATTATGAAAGTATTGTTATGGAAGTATTTAAATGTGTTGTGATAAATAGGAGAAAATTTATTCTTTACCCTTACTTGGTTCTATAAAGAACATTAGTTAATTTGAAATTTTAAAATCTTGAACATGGTTAGGCAGGGAAGATACCAGCTCTCACTCTAGAGTTCCCTCTATTCCCTCCACCTAGGAGCTAACTTCTCATAACAAAATTTAAAATATAAAACCAAATTAGGGGGCTTTAGCCTGTCACTCTAAAGACCTCTATTTTACTCCCCATTAAATACATATCTCCTAAGCATTCAATTATATGGACTACAATTCTCATCCATATGATTGCATGTGCTTTATACCATTTATTGTTTGAGACAATACCACATTGGATCTTACAAATCTCACAACAAATTTAACATCTTAACTGGCCAAATTAAGAAGTAAATTAAGTTCATGGAATTAAATCTTCACAACTTATTCCAACTTTAAACACTTATACATTCCACGACAATCATACATAATTTAATTACTTCTTCACTTAAGAAAGAAAAAGATAAAGAAAACTACTAAGAATTCATGGAGAAAATAAAAGCACACATTGATTTGAAAATAGAAATCATAAAGAAAACACAACAAGAAAAACTAAATATAGAAAAAAAAAGTAAACACTTATCTGAAAATGCTCTCCACAAGAATCCAGAAGTTCTTTTCAAACTTGACTTTCCACAATACAACACTACAGAGGTTGGCGCCTAACTCAGTTGACTCCAACTCTGACTTTAGACTTCAATAAAAACTAGATTAATGGATGAAAGAAAAATTGGTGGAATGAAAGTTTCACACCAACTCTTTCTCCTCTAAAACTAAACTAACAAAACTATAAACAACAAAAGATTGAAAGTAAATACTCTTTGAACTAGAAGAAAACTATGAAAAATTAGAGAAGTCTCCTGAAAACCAGACTCACTAAAAGACTTTCTTATTCATTACATGACATAATTTTAATAATAATCCAAAAAGTGCCTTGGTGTCTATTCAAATCATGTCCAGATTCAACATATCCACCAAAAGATGCATCCTTTCATTCAAATTGGCCGCCCATGGGAAGTTAAGGAAGTCACCACCAAAATTTTCTTCAAACACCCCTTAGAATTGGCACAAAAAATGAAGAAAATTTTATTTTTAACTATGGCGGCTAAGCGTAGACCATGCGGCGCTTAGCCGCTAAGGTCCATTTTTCTTTTTTTTTTGCTCCAAATTTGATCCAATTTTTCTCCTTTCATCATAATCAATTATGTTCATCATACCTACAAGAAAAACAGAAAATACCTTCCATTAAAGTGCAATATCATCAAAAATAGTATAAAAATGTGCATAAAAACACATTTTAGGTGTATCAAATTCCCCCAAACTTAAAATGTTACTTGTCCTCAAGTGACTCTTAATCACATAGAAAATTTAGCATGCAAATTATGTAATGAGTTTCTTAGGAAGATAATAAAATTTTGTTCTAGAAATGAAATAGTCCTAATTTAGAAAAAATTTCTGTAATTAAGACTAAGTTAATGTTTAGGAAGTTTTTAGGTAAAGGATAATGTAAAATATAGGTTTTCTATCTAATTCAGAAATACTTGTAGATTCTTCAAAATATAGGATTCACACACTAATTTTTCTCACTTAAAAATCTTTATTTGAAAATAATTTTACTTACTATATTATAACCTTATGTTTTAGATTTTCTCAGAACTTATATCTTATACTTTAGGTATGGAACCAATTTTTTATTAGGTTCTTAAATCCTGAAGCTTCTCCTCCCTTTTTACTTACTTTTTTTCACTTTTTTCACTTTTTCTTTTGTTTTCTTTTCTTTTCATTTTTCTTTTCTTTTTCTTTTCTTTTCTTTTTTTATAAGGCAAGGATTACTATATTTGGATAGGCTTTTAATGATTTTGAATTCCACCCTTCCATTTAAAATAAAGGTATGATATACATCTTTCACTTAAAAATCATAATAATAGTATTTGAAAATTACTCCTCAATAAAAGAAATTTAAGCTTTAAAGAATAAAGTCAAATCTTCTATTTATCCAAAAATACATTATTTCTTACTAAAGATAGTTAAACTATATTTAACACTTCTTTACTAAGAAAATTTTAACTTTAAGTTTTTCATTTAAGTTTTTCATTTTAAATTTTAACTAAATTCTTTTATTCATTTTTATAGTCAAAATTTTGTTCCCCTAATATAACTTCATATACATAATTATTCTCAATCAAAAATCAAAATAATTTTATGTTTTCTTGATAACAAATAAAATTTTAGGTTTTTGAAAAATTTTAGTTTTTAAAATTCCCCCCAAACTTTAATTTTTAGATAGGATAAAACATTTAAGCATAAGAAATGATACATGGGTGAGAATTAAAAACTAATATAACATGCTTGCAAGAATTTAATATCTTAAATATGCAAGTATAACAATTTAAAAACAGGAGTAAAATGAAATCAAATTCAATTTTTTCAGTTTTTCATTAAATGAAAATTCAAAATTTCAAAGGACTTCTACAATAGTGGAGTTTCAAAAAAAATACACACCAGCTGAAAATAACTGAAATTACACTAATACTAGATAACAAATGGTAGAAGTAGATTTTGAAAATTTTTAAACATGCAGTTTTAAATGATAGTTTTTAATAGTGTTCTAAATTCTCCTAACAATTTTGGAATTAAAGTACACACTATAAAAACTCTGACACAACATATACATTAAAACATTTACTACTACACAAATATCACAAAACATCATATAGAATATTAATCGAACAAAGATACATCTGAATATGCAAAAATAGTTTAACTATAATCAGCATATTACAGAGTTCACACAACAAACACAATATCAAAATAAAACACAAGACATAACATACATGATTGCATCAACAAAAACTCAATAACACATAAGAAAAATAAACAAATCCACTAATCATCCTCAAAAGCAGTAGAAGCCTTACCAAATCCTCCTCTCCAGCCAAACTCTGAATGTACAGTGTAAGCTCCAACGTTTACACTGATAATTGGTTTTAAAGGTTGAAAGACCTCTTCCCAATTTTCAAATTTCACTCCAGATCGTTCACATAATGAATGGATCAAGGAAGGAAATCCCATACCTGCAGTAGTGGTAGATCTGGGGAAAATCAAAATGTAATCATAAATGATTGCTCCAATATTTATAGGCTTCTCTTGCTGAATACAATAGTTCAGAAAAGCACTCTCCCTTGTAACTTTACTAGTATGGCTTGAAGGCAACAGCTTAGATGAGATAAAATAATTCCATGCTTTATAAATGACCTTTAATTTAGAGGCTTGAAAATTTACTCTTTTATCATTTTTGATCCTCCATAAACCTCTTCCGTCAGTCAGAAATGCCATAATCTCATCTAACTCTCCCTCAGTAGGATGATAGTTCGAATAAAAATAAAACATATCAGGAGGCAGTCGAAAAAAGACATTGATTACCTCAGATGTAAAATGTACTTCTTACCTTCTCACCATCACCAAATTTTCTTCTGCTGCAAATAAGTTTGCATAAAACTCTCTGACCATAGAAAGAATAGCTAAACTGAAGAAGCAGTAGTAATTTTCCCAATTCCTTTTAGTAGTCATCAACTCAATAACATCTCCTGGCTTACTAAACACACATTTAGGAATCAATTTACGTGACTGTAGTGCATCAACATATCGTTCCTCAGCCCTTGCACTAACAAACTTGTCAAAATCAAATCTTGCCTTTTCTCTCGAGCGCTTTGACTTTGGGGCCATTTTTTAAAAATTCACGAAAAATTCACCATAAATTCCAAAATCAAACTAAACTTGCTAAACTAACTTCCAAAAGTAATTTCCACTAAATCTAAGCAATTTCTCATCATTTTCCTCAAATTTTCACCATGAATAGTGATTTTAGGATTTTCCAAAATGTACTCAAAATACATGGTGAAAAACAAAAATTTTTACTTAGGAGTAGTGCCCTTACCTTAAGGAATCCAAATCTAACAATTTTTTTTGAAATCGGCCTTCAAACGATCAAAAATATTGATGCCCAAGGCTCCTTTTCCCGAAAGTTAGAGGTTGAAGATGATAAGTAAGTTAAAAATGGCTATTTTTGGGTTTTAACTGTTGAAAACCAATTTTCGCGAACTGACGGCTTAGCGGGAGGCCTTAGCCTCAAAATCTTGGCGCTTAAGCGTTGGCAATCTGGCGCTTAGTCGCCAGTGCCAAGATTTTCACAATTAAGAAAATGCACTAAACCACTTAGTTAATCACCCTTAATCATCTCAAAATACTCATCTCTTACTCAATAATCTCCAATACACTAATTTTAAACTTTAATATCCATCAATTCCAATCAAATTTCACACAAACTTATATTCTTTAAAATCAAACCACACTTAATACAAATTAAAAATTTTTATCCAAACACTTTGGATGAAATTCTCTAAATACAAACAGACTCAATATGCATAATGATAAGTTTACATCACTAAGATGTAATAATCACACATTAAAGTGCAATAGATCACAAACATAAAACATTAAACACTTTAAAACATCAAACACATAATACATAAAATGCTCAAAACAAACCACAAGATAAAACCAACATTTAATTCCACTCTCCAGTAGGCAGAATATCTACAGAACCACTATTATTTCCATTTGACCCTTCTGGAATATAAATCTGATAGAACGGGAGATGATTGTACACTCTTACATCTTCTTCTTCTAACCACTTATTTTTCAGGAACATCCCCTTATCCGCTTCATCCACGTGACTTGTATGATTGAATTACATCTTGAGTTGCCATCACATATGCTCCAAATGTGCGTTAGTTTCATTGATCTTTGCTTCGATTGAAGGCACTCGGGTTTCGATTATTGCAATCTTTTATGTAATTCCATGATTACTAATGATAAGAAATCCATTGAATAACTCTTTAACATTATCACTAATAATTTTACTCTTGTCAGACTCCTCTTTCTTCTTGATCTCATTCGCCCAGGAAGACAAGATGCACTCAAAACACTCTTCTTAAGACTCAGGAACAAAAATAGGACTTGGGGCAAGTGTTTCTCTTAATCTAGGGCCTTTTATAGACTTTAGAAGTGCATAAACCTGTCCTTTAACGTTTATAAACTCCAAAATAACTTCCAAAACCTCTTCCTCATGACCTAGGCTTCAGAACTCCGGCGCCTAAGCGCCAACATGTTTCAGAACTCCGGCTCCAATGCAGTAATTTATGCTTTCAAAAATATTTTATAGTCAATACTTTGACCCAAATAATAATAGCGGCTAGTGTATATAAATATAATTTTATGGAAAATATTTTACACACTAGAGATACTACGCAAGCATACGTATCGTTTCAAGTAATATAGGGCTTTAAATAAAGACTCTAGTATCGATCCCACGAGGAGGTTTATAGATTTTTAAATATTTTAATTTTATTTTTATGTATTTCTTTTAAAGTTTTAATATTTAATATTTAATTTACTAAATGCAAAATTAAAGCAATAATAAAATAATGAGTGATGTAAATAATAATAAAACAAACACCTTTCTTCCTTTCAATTAATCGAAGACTTTTTAGATAATGTAATATTCGTGAAGAATAAAAATTTATGGTATTGTGCCAAATAGACGCAGTCTTATTCTTTACCTTCGCTCGATAGTATAAAGAACATTGGCTAATTTATATATCATGTCTGGATGTACTGTTAGTAGAATGGGTTAATCTAGGCTCACACTACTAGATGTCCAAGGGTGGCTATGGTCGGCCCTACTAGTGACCTGTTCCCTCTCTATAAACCAAATTACAAGAATTTAGTCTGTCACTCTAAAATCTTTTCAATTCTACGCTCATTGAATAATATTTACCTATTTATTAGCACTTCACCTTGAATAACCCGCATAAGGCCTTCGACTACCCAAGGATTCATGTGATATCTACTAGTTAAGAATTCATCTCCTTCTAGGTCTCAAAATTCTTCAACAGATTTTAATAATTTAAATGGTCAATTTAAATAGTTAATTAAGATATGGTATTAATATCATCACAATATTAAAACAATATTTTAGATTCTAATTCTTAAACGAATTTAATATTATCTTATTTATCATTTTATAATTGAAAGGAGAAATTAAAGTAACTACTCAGAACACATTAAATTTAAATAACAAAATATATGAATAAAACTTTGAATCAAATTACAAATGCTTATCTCAAGTGTATCTCCAACTGAACCTTTGATTCCTTCTTACTTCAAAGCGAAATAGACTTCACAAGCACCAACTCTTTCAAACTCTCAATACAAATTCTAAATAAAATAAACTCACTAATTTATGAAGGAAAGTAAACTAAAAGTATTTCTCTCTAATTCTCTCTCTGATTTTCACTTCTTATTGGGCTTGGGCGTTTTTCTCAGTTGAAATGGCCTCCTATTTATAGGCTTCATGGGTTGCCTAAAGAATCTCTTCAGAATGTGTCCATGTTTAATGAATCTTCTAGAAAGTGTGTCTTGCGCCTAGGCGCCGGCATGTGGCGCTTAGGCGTCGGACTCCGCGTCCAGTTCTTCGCACCTCTTCACTTTAGATTGCACCTCTTCGTGATCTAAACATTTTCCAAGCGTCTAAATACAATGTATCACATGTCCTATAATCCAGGAATAACTGCCAATCTTCTAGATGGTCCAATAACCGCTCTAACCGTCAAAATAACCACCCAAAGTAGTTACAAAAACCGTCACAGATTTGGTATCGAGCTAGCGCTTAGGCGCCGGATTCTAGCGCCTTGGCGCCAGGCTTATTATTTTAGCAATTTTTGCATTTTGGCTCCATTTTTGCTCCTTTTTGCTCCTTTTTCATTCTTTTTCATCTTTTTTTCCTTTTTGAACAGTTTTGCATCACCTACATCCAAAAACATAAAATACCTTTCATTAAAGTATAATATCCTTAAAAATTTGATCAATATTAAGGCATAAAAACAGGTATTTTTTTCATGGATCAAAATCCCCCAAACTTAAACATTACTTGTCCTTGAGTAACCCTTTTTACTATAAAATGTATAACATTTGGAATAAAAGGTAAATATTTAAGATTCCTTGTAATTTTTTATTTTTTAAAGGCTTTAGTAAATCATTAACCAAATTTCACTAAATATGTTTAATTTTAAGAATTTAATGAATATTTAACTACCAAATTGTAAGACTTCAAAAAATTTTTATTCATTTTTAAAATAATTGTAGTTTATTATATTAAGATCACATAAATTATTTACAAGAAAAAGATCTTCATGAAAATATTTTCTAATAAAGATGCATTCATAAAAATTAAGTAAAATATATAATTAGTTTTCTTTTTATAAGATAATTCAAATGAAGCCAATTTTTGATTAGGCATCTCCTCAAGCTTCTCCTCACTTCTTCTCTTCCAATTTTTTTTTTAAATAACAGCGAGGATTACTATATCTGGATAGCCTTTTAATGATTTTAAACTTCACTATTCTTAACTTATATTTTCAAACTTATACATTTTCACTTAATTACTATAACATGAATAGTTTTTAAAAAGACTTTCAATCTTTTTCTTTTTCAAGTTTTAATTCTTGATTTATTAATATTTCTAAAATTCATTTGTCTCAACCATGAATAGAAAAAATTCTTAATCATACTCTTCTTTAAGTTGAATAATTCTATTCATAAAATCAATCAAAGTTATTAAAATTTATGTTTAGTCTACTAAATTATTTATAATTTCAAAAATTTAAGTGATCTTAAATAGATTTTTCATTCCTTATGTTATGTTAATATTATTATTTTTAAATAAAATATTAGCACTTAAGGACAAATAAAATTTAAATTTGCATGTATTTTCCCTTCCCCCAAACTTAAGTTTTGATATATCATGAAAAATTTTAAGTATGAGAAAAAGAAAGGCATAATTTTAAAAAGGAATTTTTATAAGTATGTAAAAATAGTCTACAAAGAAAATTTTACTTCTACACATGCTTTTTATGAATTTTACTGAAATAATGAAGCATATATAAAAGTAAACAGGCTCAATTTTTATATCATTAGTTAAATTAAACGACTATACTAATCACAATAACCGAAACAAAATAACATCAATAACTATATAAAAATAATAAATAGTAGGCTGAAACAGAAATAAACATTTATCATAGAAAATGAAAAAAAAATTCATCTATATTTCAGTTTTAAACACATATAACTAGATACTCTAAAACAGTCTCAACATTAAAAAAAATCCACACAAAGTTATTTAAACAAATTGACACTAACTAACAACAAACTAATCAGTACTAACAAACAAGAAATAAACTAAAAACAAAATCAACTCATCT
Organism: Papilionanthe hookeriana x Papilionanthe teres; assembly: GCA_022702705.1. NCBI lineage: Eukaryota > Viridiplantae > Streptophyta > Magnoliopsida > Asparagales > Orchidaceae > Papilionanthe > Papilionanthe hookeriana x Papilionanthe teres. Next base: position 150,640,379 of record CM040424.1, on the reverse strand, counting down.
CAGGATGTAAATCAAGCTACTAATCACTATCTGTAGCCTTGTCATCGTCATCACCAAAAGAAAATTCCACATCCTTTGGATCAACATACGGTGAAATTCTAGGACAGATAGGGAACTGAAAATCATGCTCACCCTTTAAGAATCTAACTAAAGACTCTGAATACTCAGCATCATAATCACTGTTTCTTTGGGTATATGTCGGCGAATTTTTAATTTAATTAAAATAAATAATTTGAAAAGTAGTATTTGATTTTGAAAATAATTTTAAATTTGAAGGTTTTAAGATATGAGATTAAACCGACCTCACATCCCAAATAGTTTATATAAACGAGCACCGCACCACAAACCGTGTATCTATCCCTAAGGATAGATACAACCGCTTGATGGTGGGGCTTGATTAAATAAACTAGAAGATTAGTGACATCCGTTTGGTCTGCGAACCAATTTTATAAGCCGACAAGTTTCCCCGCTTAATATGAAAACATTAAACAGGGTTTATATTACTCGGGTTCTTTAAAATTCCCTATAAGGGCAAGCCCCTATAGTTAATTACATCTTAAGTGACGGAATCACCTAAGAAAACTCTCGATAATAATCAATGATTCCGCTCTCAAGAATTTCAAAGTTTAAGGTTTTCAAAGATTGAATTTTGAAGTTTCAATAGTGGAATGGATCAAATTTTTGGAACATTTTGTTTTGTGAATCCAAAGGAAGAAAGGTAGGAGAAATCACCGATTCGAAGTGAACTTCGATAATTTCCCGACTATCCTATCGTTTCGTCTTGAATTTAGGAAAGTCCTAATGTTTATTTGATATTTCAATCTTGCCAATTTCAATTAATTAGGGCTTATATTTGTATGATAAAATCAAACAAATAGCACTAGAAGATGTGAGGGTTTATTGTCGTATCGGACGACTACCTCGAAATCCTAAGACCTAGTTAGGGCTTAATTTGCAATGCAAATGCCTAACGAAGAGTCGAGGATTTATGTTGCACTAGGCAAGCTACCTCGAAGTCCTATGGCTTGGTTGTTTTAATTCTAGGAAAGTTTTGCTGAAGTAGACTCGTGTTTCGTCGATGACGATGGTCGTGCCGCCCACCATGCTCCGAGCTCCTTGTTGTTGCAGAGGTTTAGTTTTAGAAATCATAAATCAGGAGTTGAGAAAAGTGTTTTGGTTTAGAGAAAATCTTAATTTCCGTGTGTTTTTTTATGTTTTATTTAAAACAAATCTTAAAGTCGATTATAACGACACCGGTTAAGATCCCACTGGCTCCATCCTTCCGCATCATTATTTTTATCGGATTCACTTAGTCCGTATGAATTTGCTAAACTCAACTCGAATGAGTTCCACACTTTCATTTAGACCGTGGAAATCCCGTTAAGCAACACGTAGGTTACATCATCCGAGGTATTCCCGATCATCCAACGAGACGTTTTAATTTAGTTGTAATTGTAGTTTTGTGTTCGTTTCGTGATTAAATTTTGAGTTGTTTTATATTTTGAAATGTTGTGGCGGTGAATTTTATCTTGCAATGACTTTTAACTTAGTTTTGGTTTCGGCTTTAGGGTCTATCCTAAAGGTGTGGGTTTTCATGCAACAGCTTGTTTTATCATGCAAGAAAAGTAAAGTGCATTTCGTAATAAAGTAAATTGCAAGAAAGTAAATTGCAAGAAAGTAAATCGCAATAAAATAAAAGCGTACTCTGAGGGTCTTCCCGTCATCCCAAGCCGCACTTAAAACACAATTAGAATATTTAAGCAAGTTCCTAGGTAAAGCTAAGGGAAAGGTTATGGTTTTCTACCAAATTCCTAATCCTATAGCCTAGTCATCTCCTATGACGTCTAGGTTCTTCGGGTTTTTTTTGTTGTTTGAGGACGATTTTCATCATCAAAGGACAATTAAGTCCAATTGTTCTTATAAATATCCTATCATATCGAGGAAGTGCTTAAGAAGAATCTTAAACATCTTTTCAATATTTCGAGGATTGTTTTAAGTACAAATGAATTTAATTATATAAATGAATCGATCGTCCGAGGTTTTCAAGTCTTGTTAACTTGCTCGTTGAACTAGGACATTTGAATATCCTATGAGTGAGATAACACTTCATTTGATGTTCCATTTAGGAGTTATAATAATCAAAGCTTTCAAGGGTAAATTAGTATTCAAATGATTTGATTTAAGTTAAAGGGTTTAAATTTGGAATAGTGTTCAAGTTGCTTTATATTTAGTTTAATTTAATTTAATTTGATTTGATGTTTAATTAATTTGATTTGATTTAATTTAATTTAATTATTTAATTTAATTTAATTTAATTTAATTTAATTTAATTATTTAATTTAATTTAATTATTTAATTTAATTTAATTTTTAATTTAATTTAATTTAATTATTTAATTTAATTTAATTTAATTATTTAATTTAATTTAATTTAATTGTTTAATTTAATTTAATTTAATTGTTTAATTTAATTTAATTTAATTATTAAATTTAATTTAATCTTAATTTAATTTATCTTTAATTTACTTTATTTTTAATTTTAATTGAAATTTCAAAAGAGTTTAATAATTTAATTAAGTCTTTTAATATTTTAAATTTGAGTTATCATTTTAATTAAAAAATTGAGTATTAGTTGATATAATTAATTTAGGGATTTTTAAATTAAAGAATAAATCTCTTCCTAATAAAGATCCCTTATTTTAATAATTCCAATTTTATTATTCTTCCAAATTTAATCTATTATTTAATTAAAGTTTAATCATTTTAAAATTATTTAATGGGTTTCTACCCTTTAATTATTTAAATTTCAATCATCCAAATCAGATTAAGATCAAATATTTTACTTGTTGACTTTTTATTAAACCTAAAGTTTTAATTAAGGATTAAAGATTTTAATTACCATTTTACCCTTTAAGCTTAATAATTTCATAACTCACTAAATTGAACTCAAATGAACTTGAAATTTTTATGTGACTTCACTCATATGTCAATAAAGACATGAGAGGAGAAAATGTGATTTTTCTGTGTTTAATTTATTTATATAATTATTTTTGGTGGAAAATAGAGATTTTCAAGGAAAATTTGATAACATGACCAAGGGAAAGTTTCTGTCCTTAAGAAAATTAGGGGACATTCCTAATGACCAGAGAAGCACTTGGACCAATTTTGGTGATTTTTTGAATTATATTATTTTTATTATAATTATTTTGAATTTTGGAGTGTTAATTAATTTAAAAATAAAATAAATGTTGAAAAATGAATTTTATATTTTTCAAAAATCTCTCTGATATCAAGGAAACCAGAGAATCAAATTTTGCAATTTTCTGATTTTTCTATGATTTATAATAATTATTTTAGTGAAAATGCTAGAAAATACATTTTTTTAATTTTAAAATTACCCTAGGGCTTTAAAATTCAATATCTCACTAAATAGACCTAGGAAAAATGTGGGATTTGTTCCTAAGTGATTAAAATTCAAAATGTGATATTTTGGTGAATTTTATTATTTTTGTGATTTTTATTATTTTTTAATTATTAAAAATATTAAAATATTATTAAAAATTAACTTTTTTAGAAAATTGAAATTTTAATTTTCTTAGATTCCCCTGATATCAGAGAGGCTCCAAAACCAATTTGGTGAATTTTTGAAAAGTATTTTAAAAGTTATGAATTTTTAAAGTTTAAAATGGCTAAGTGACTTAATCAACCCAATTAGTGGGGCTAACCAAGTCCAATTGACTTCAAATTTTTATGGTAGATTCCTCTGATCCTAAAGGTCAGTGGAGAATTGATTTCAAGTCAATTTGATACCTGGTTAACTCTAATTAATTAAAGACCTATTTTGGGTGTTTAAGCCAATTAGGTTAATCTGAGTGAATTAACTCAAGTCCTATTTTTCCTAGAGTTCTCTGGTCATAAGGAACATCACCAAATATTTCTAGAATTTATTTCACAACATGCTAACTTTTGGAATTAAAATACTCAAAACAGGAACATGCATTTGAAAAATAAATAACTTTTCACAGAGATGGCCTCTGACCTTGGAAAATTCAGGGAATGTTCCCAAGTTCAGAGGCTTCAAAAGCCCTATGGTCTCATGCCATGGTGAATTGTATACATGCATGGAGAATTAAATGTATGCAGAGAGTAAATAAATCATAAAAAATAAAATACTTAATGAAATTAAATGATTTCTCTTTCACATTATTCTCCTCCGTTCACTGAGCAAGAGGGTATTTTTATTTTATTTTTGTGATTTTTCTACACAAAGATATGGATTTTTGAAGTTTAGGGAATTAAATAAATAAAAAAAAATACCCTAATTTTCTATTTATCCACGCGGCGCCGCCGAAACCTCGGCAGCTCCGAACGCACACGCGTCGCGCTCCCATTCGACGCCGCCACCTCGAGTCGGCAGCCGCGGCCCCGCGGTTCTCGTACCGTCTCCCGGTCCGACGCAATCCTCGCCGTCCGTGCGCGCGTGTATCGAATGGACGCGCATCCGTTCATCGTCCCCAAGTGTTCTCACCCGAGAGCCGTCCACACTAAATCCCTAAGATCTCACTCGATTCTCAATGGATTTTCATGTTCTTATGCTCTATGGATTCGTCTCGAAGAGACGAACACATCTATACGGCTAACATGCATCGAAACTAAGGTATTCGAAATGAAGAATCTCCGTAAGCTCTGGATGGAGAGTTAGCTCATACCTTGGCTCGGAGAAGTGTGGCTTCAATCCGAGAGTTGTTGCACCTTCGATTTGGTCCCGCAAGCTCCGCATGAAGTCTCCCGGTCTCGGTGAATTGTCCGGATATGATTTCGACCAAGCCCGATCACAAAGCTTGGAGGCCGGAGCAACCGGGTGGCCCGGAGATGGGGCTTTTGGTGGTGGACACCTTCCCTCGGTCCGGTGAAGGTGTAGAGCCAATCAATTTGGGAATTGGCTCACCGTGGAGAAGTGTCCCGGTTTTCGAGCTAAAGTTCGAGCTCAAAATCGGGCTCGCCGAAGGAATCGGGGCCGGAATTCAGTGGGGATCAGGTGCTCTATGTGTAGAGAGTGATCCGGAGTGATTTTGGCGCAGTTTCCTTAAGGTTTTGTTTCAGCTCTTCTCATGGCCGAGAGGGGTGGAGTTTGAGGTCAGAGAGGGCGGAAGGCCTCTCGCAGGGAGTTAGGGCTTCGGGATCAGCCTGCTTCGTGAGGAGAAGATCAGCCATGGTGACCACCGGGCATGGGGCAGCTCGACAAGTGAGAATTTCAATGTCGGGCTCACATGCGAGCTCTCGGCCATGGTGTTTTCCGGCGGCTCGGTGGCCGGCCGGCTGTGCAATGGTCACCATCTTGGTCAGGTGGTCGTGGCTGGGGTTTAGTGTAGGCAATCGAGGTTTGACATGTGTAAAGGAGTTTGATTTAAATGGAATGGGAGAAGGCTCACTTTGGCTTGGTTTGGGTCAACCCACCATTTTGGGCTTGGTGCACCCTTCCAAGCTCCGATTTTGAGCCGAGGGAATCATTTAGGTCGGCTTAGAAGGAGTGGTGAAGTCTCCATCCATGATGAGGCGGCTAAACATGGTTTAGTGTGCGACATGATTAAGGTAAAAAGGGTTAAAGGAGGTTTAAGAAAGAACCCCCTCTTCTTGCCATAAATGGACTAATGACAAGTCAAAGCCCTCATGGCTTCATGTGGCTTGAGAATGGCTTGTTCATGGCTTCATTTGGCTTGGGAAAAGGTTGATTTGTTTCATGAAAAGGGTTTTAAGAAATTTTTTGGTAATTTGATGGGAATTTGGATGAAGCTTCATTTGGGATAATTCAATGATGATTTTAGGACTTAGGTAATGGATTTAATTAAATGGATGACAAATGGAGATGTCATGTGGGCTTTAGGGTAGATTTGGGCTTTTGAATTTTGGGTTGAATTTGAGTGGGGTTTGGGTCAAAATCTTGGGCAAATCATGTTAGTGTTTTGTTTATGAGGATGTTAAGGAAGGTTTAGAAAAGATTTGGGGTTAATTGGAGTTGAATTGGGTTAGTTTGGGCTAAGTTTGGGTCATGGGTCCAAATTTGGGCTTTAAGGCCCAAAGTGAAATTGGATCCAAATGTCAATCAAATTGGACTTGGATTTGGTCTAAATTGGTATTGGGAATGTTGAATTGAAGTTTAGAATTGAATTGGACCAAAATTGGGGTCAATTGGGTAGGTTTGGTTTGACATTGGGTTCACTTTGGATTAAAATGGGTCAAATTGGGGGTTTTGACAAAAGTAGGGTAAATCGACAAAATTGGCCCATGGTGTAGTTGGACAAAATGTAATTAGGAATATTTGGGATTTTCTGGAATTTTCTGGGAATTTTTTGAATTTTTGGATTTTTAGGCCAAGAAGGGTATTTTGGGTTACTTGGAGGGTATTGGGAGGTTTTCTTGGAATTTTTGGTATTTTTGGGTATGGATAGTCAATTTGAGTGATGTGGAGGTGTTTGGGATTGATTTTGGAAAATTTTAGGTAATTTGGAGATTTTGCAAAAATTTGGGTAATTTGACGGTTTTGGGTAGGTTTAGTAGGTGTAGGGTCCCGGGGTCAAAAATTGAAAATTTGGGAAATTGAAGATCGGGTGAATTTGAGTGGGGTGAAATCATTTTGGTTGAGCCATGAAGCCATTTCAAGCCCATATGAGCCATGAAAGGACTCATTTGAGGCATTCACTATGTTGTTCCTAACCCTCTTACGCAAGGGCTTAGGGGTTAAGGACCATCCATGTGAATCACCTACATGAGTCGGGAGGTCAAGTTGGGTATGGGTGTGGTTTTAGGAAGTGTGTGGAAATGTAGTGTGTAAGTGTAGTGTATGTCGGCCCCTTCACCGCACCGGGCCACCTGTAGGCGGTCCTAAGGCCAAAGAGTCCTATAGGAACTCATCCTTTAAACTTCCACATTTGATTTCAACCCTCTAGGTGATTAGGGGTCTATAGTCAAGTTTGTGGAGTTTGCGGGGAGTTTAGAAGTGGTTTAAATTTCTAAAAGGCGGGTCCCAATTCTAGTCCTCTAAGATAGTCAAAGGAAAAGCCTAAGGCTAGATCCTAAGCACTAAAAAGAAGAAAGGAAGACCTCATCAAAAATGAGGTCAACAGGTATATTCAGATAGACGATCAATCTTCATGTCTATAGTATCTACTCTGCAGTGAGTTAGAAATAACTCATTCTGCTACTCTAGAAATTGATCATGTATTGATTCCCAGAAACTAGATGGTGGCTCAGCAGTAGAAGTAGAAGGTCTAAAAGTAGAAGCTCTACCAGGAGTAGGTACAGAAGTAGAAGGAGCAATAGATCTCTTCCCGTGAAGACGATCATAAATACTAACACTCTCATGCCCAATAGACTTTGTAGTCTTCAGCTTCTCCTCTGAAATATCAGCAATTACTCCATTGCTCACACATAAAGAATATATCAAGGATGGGAATCCTAATCCCACAGAAGTGCTGGATCTTGCAATAGACTCCACAGAATCATAGATAATGCTGCCAACATCTATTAGCTTCCTCTTCATAATGCAGTAGTTCAGGATAGCTCTATCTCTGGTAACTTCACTCAGGTGGTTGGAAGGAAGTAGTCTAGCAGAAATAAATAATGTCAGGCTTTTGAAATACCATTCAGCTTAGAAGATTTAAAGTTTACCCATTTGTCTTCTTGATCTTCCAAGCTCCAGTGCCATCAGTCAAATATGCAATAATCATCTCCAGATCTCCTTCAGATGGAGATAGACCAGAATAGTAGCACTCGACGATAGGTGGTAGGCCGTAGAAAATATTGATCCGTTCCAGAGTGAATCCCACTCTGACACCTCTGACGAAGACTTCATAGTTTTCTGCATCCACAAAGTTGCATAAAACTCTGGTACAACAGGAATAACAGCAATGACAGTGAAATAACAGAATCATTGCCAGTTGTGTGCAAAGATCATGTTCACGATCATCTCTCCAGGACTGTAAAAACTGCGCTCCGAGATAAATTTCCTTGATGACGCAAATTCGTGATAACGAAAGTACGCTGCCGCAGTAGCGAACTTGCTGCTGTCGAAATTTTCTCGCGTTTTTCCGCACCTAAATTTAGGTGCCATCTAAACATGAAAGAAAACACAAATAAATTAAGGAATCAAAGAAACTAAACTCTTTTAAGCATGAGAATCTTAAAATGAGTTAAGAAAATCCATGGAGAATTTCTAAAAACCAAAATTTTTCTCCAAAATTTTGTTTTTTAGCAAAAATAGGAAATACCATGGTAGAAATAAAAAATAAATGGATTAAAAGGTAGATCTATCCTTAAGATGAAGAGATCGAGTGATTTCGGGCTAAAAAACGTGACGTTTTAACCTCAAGATGGATCTAAGGGGTGTATTTTTGCAAAAATGAGGAAGGGGATGAAGCTTAGGCGTCGGCCATGGGTTTTGGGGTTTAAATCCTGATTTTCGGGTTGCAGGCTGAATTGGCGTTTAGGCGCCGAATTCTGGCGCCTAGGCGCCAGACTTATCTTTCACAAAAATCATTTTAAAAATTAATTTTCCACCAAAACTCATAAATTCAACTTCTAATTACTCATATAAGAGTATTGCTTCAGTTTCAAACTTCCAAAATATTTTCTAAAAATTTTAAAAATTAAAAATTAAATCCATCAATTAAACACAAGTTTAAGTCAAACTCTTCTAATTCCATTCATAATCTTCAATTTTGGGCTCAATACATTTCAGATAAGTACAATAATAAGATTCAAGTCTTACTAACAATCAAAACAATTTCATAGCAAATAAAACACACATTGAACAATAAAACAAGCACACAAACAACACAATTGATTTACTAAATCAATACAACGACATACTAGATAAAGTCTCGATCTAACCACATTTACTATCTAATCTTCAGGTTAGAAATTTCCATTTTCGTCGCAATGAAGATTACTTGTCCTACTTGGGAAGAACACTAACGCTCTTGGAAAATCCGTAGCCATTTTCTCGTCAATCCATTTGTTCTTCTCATACATCTCTACTTGAGCATCTTGATAGGCCGCTAGATGATCGAATTAAAGCTTTGCCTGCCATTCCAGATGCTCAATTTGATGATACATCTCATGGAGGCAATCTCCAATGCTTTTGAATTCTGCTTTAAACTTATCTAGGAGACTCAAAAACTTCTCCAAACTAACAACAATGAAACCATTGAAGTAAGGTTGAGTATCTTTAGAATACTTATCTCTAGCCTCTTCTCCATGATTTCTTCTCTCCATTTCTTCAAAATCTTCTCTTATCTCCTCAAGAATGAAGTATAAAGGTTGTAACTATGGTTGCTTAGGGATTGGGGACGAAGATAGGGTAGTTTATAGGAGAAAATCGTGTGAAAAATTTAAAATTTCAGTTTTTACACGACCCAGTTACAGTGGCGCTTAGGAGCCGGATTTTGGCGCCTAGGCACCGGAACCATGTTAGACTCTGTTTCGCCTAACGTCAAATTTCAAAGTTTCGATCTAAAAAATAGGTAAATTAGAATGGTAAGATCAATATAAACTCAAAAATTAAAATAATCATAATGAAGGTTAACTTGATCTCCTTTTTACTCACATACAAAATGGACTGAACCAAAGACTAAAATTTATATACTTCGAGATAATCTTTAGCTTAAGTCAATAAACACTTGTTAGCATCCAATTTTCTAAAGTTCTATAAAATTAGTCAAGACCAAGGCATAACCTTACATTAAAATGTAAAAAACACACAAAAATAACTATGGGTTGCCTCCCACAAAGCGCTCGGTTTAACGTCGTCAGCTCGACCTAATTAAGTCTTTAATCAAGTAGACTCAACCCGTAAGCCTCTTTATAAATCATTTTTATTTCTCCCAAATAAGGCTTCAGCCTTAATCCGTTAACTTTAAATATTTTTCCCGTTTTGGGGTCTTTAACATTCACAGCTCCATAAAGGTATACTTTCTCAATTATATATGGTCCCATCCATTTAGATCTTAATTTTCCAGGAAAAAGTCTTAAACGAGTATTAAATAATAATACTTCTTGTCCAGGCTCGAATATTTTTCCCAAAATCTTTTTATCATGTAATATCTTCATTTTCCCTTTATAAATCTTTGCATTTTCATATGACTCATTTCTTATTTCATCCATCTCATTTAATTGTAATAATCATTTTTCTCCTGTAGTATTTAAATCAAAGTTAAACTCTTTTATCGCCCAATAAGCTTTATGTTCAAGTTCAACAGGTAAGTGACAATGTTTACCATAAACTAATCGGTAAGGTGACATTCCAATTGATGTCTTATAAGCTGTTCTATAAGCCCATAATACAAAATCAAGTCCATCAACCCAATCAGTTCTTTTAGGATTAACAGTCTTCTCTAAAATTCTTTTAATTTCTCTATTTGATACTTCAGTCATTCCACTTGTTTGTGGGTGATAAGCAGCTGCAATTCTATGTTTGTGTCGGCATATTTTTAGGTTAAGTGTTGTATTTTAAAAAGAGGGGTCGCCTAACAGAAATTGTCGGCGAATTTTTTAATTTAATTTAAATAAATAATTTGAAAAGTAGTATTTTATTTTGAAAATAATTTTAAATTTGAAAATTTTAAGATATGAAATCAAACTGATCTCACATCCCGGATAGTTTATATAAACGAGCACCGCACCACAACTCGTATATCTATCCCGGAGAATAGACACCTGTTGCTTGATGATGGGGGCTCGATTAAATAAACTAGAAGATTTGTGACATCCGTTTGGTCTACGAACCAATTTTATAAGCCGACAAGTTCCCACCTTAATATAAACGAATTCAGCAAGGTTTATATTACAGGTTCTTAAAAATTCCACTATAAGGGCAAGCCCCTATAGTTGATTATATCTTAAGTGACGGGATCACCTAAGAAAACTCTCGATAATAATCAATAATTCTGCTCTCAAGAATCTCAAAGTTTAAGTTTTCAAAGGATTGAATTTTGGAATTTCAATAGGGAATGGATCAAATTTGGAACATTTTGTTTTGGGAATTCAAAAGAAAAAAGGTAGGAGAAATCACAGATTCGAAGCGAACTTCGGTAATTTCCCGACTATCCTATTGTTTGGCTTGGATTTAGGAAAGTCCTAATGTTTGTTTAATGTTTTGATCTTGCCAATTTTAATTAATTTGGACTTATATTTGTATGGTAAAATCACACAAATAGCCTTGAAGATGTGAGGGTTTATGTCGTACCAAATGACTACCTAGGAGTCCTAAGACCGGTAAGGGCTTAATTTACATGACATGATCATCCAAATGCCTAACGAAGAGTTGAGGCTTTATGTTGCACTAGGCAAACTACCTCGAAATCCTATGGTTTTGTTGTTTAATCATAGGAATGTTTAGCTGATGTAGAGTTGTTTTGCTGACGAAGATGGCCGTGCTGCCCACCGTGCTCCCAGCTCCTTATAGTTGCAGAGGTTTGGTTTTAGAAGTCATAAATCAGGAGATGAGAGAAGTGTTTTGGTTTAGAGAAAATCTTAAAGTCCAAGTGTTTTTAATATTTTAATTAAAACAAATCTTAAAGTTGATTATAACAACACCCGTTAAGATCCCATGGTTCCATCCTTCCGGCATCGTTATTTTTATCGGATTCACTTAGTCCAGATGAATTTGCTAAACTCAACTGGAATGAGTTCCACACTTTCATTTAGACCGTGGGAAATCCCGTTAGCAACACGTAGGTTACATCATCCGAGGTATTCCCGATCATCCAACAAGACATTTTAATTTAGTTGTAGTTGTAGTTTTGTTGTTCTGTTTGTGATTAAAATTTGAGTTGTTTTATATTTTGAAATATTGTGGAGGTGAATTTTATCTTGTAATGACTTTTAATTTAGTTTTGGTTTCAGTTTTAGGGACTATCCTAAAGGTGTGGGTTTCTATGCAACAGTTGTTTATCATGCAAGAAAAGTAAGTCCGATGCGATTAAGTAAATTGCAATAAAGTAAATTGCAATAAAATAAAAGCGATACTGGAGGGTCTTCCCGTCATCCCAAGCTGCACTTAAAACCCAATTATGATATTTAAGCATTTAAAGCAAGTCCCTAGGTAAAGCTAAGGGAAGGGTTATGGTTTCTACCAAGTTCCTAATCCTATAGCTAGTCATCTCCTATGACGTCTAGGTTCTTTTGTTTTGGTTTGAGGACAATTTTCTTTATCAAAGAACAATTAAGTTCAGTTGTTCTTATAAACATCCCGTCATATTGAGAAAGTGTTTAAGAAGAATCTTAAACATCTTTTCAATATTGCTAGAATTGTTTTAAGTCCAAATGAATTTAATCATACAAATGAATTAATCATCCGGGAATTCAAGTTTCGTTGTTATCTTACTCAGTGAACTAGGACATTTGAATATCCTATGAGGGAAGTAACATTTCATTTAACGTTCTGTTTAGGAGTTATGACAACAAAAGCTTTTGATGACAAATTGATGTTCAAATGGTCTATGATTTAATTTAATTTCAGTTAACGGGTTTAAATTTGGAATAGTATTCAAGTTGTTTTATATTTATTTTTGAATTCTTTATGTCTAAGGTGATGTTATTTTTAATTTAATTTAATTTAACTTTAATTTAATTTAATTTGGTTTAGTTTTAATTTTAATTTAATTTAATTTGATTTTAATTTTAGCTTGATTCTATTATTTAATTTAATTTAATTCAATTTAATTTGGTTTGATATGATTTAATTTAATTTAATTTAATTTAATTTAATTTAATTTAATTTAATTTAATTTAATTTAATTTAATTTAATTTAATTTAAATTTTAATTTAATTTTATTTTTAATTTTAATTTAATATATTATTATTATTATTTATTTTTTAAAGATGATTTAATTTTCATTATTAAAGTATTAATTTAATTGAAATTTTAAAAGGATTTAATTTAAATAATTTTAACTTTAATTTAATTTAATGATTAAGTCTCTTTAGCATTTTAAATCTTAAATTTGAATTATCATTTTAATTAGGAATTAAATATTATTGAGATGATTAATTTAGGGATTCTTAAATTAAAGAACAAATCTCTTCCTAATAATATCCCTATTTTAATAATTCCAATTTTATTATTCTTCCAAATTTAATCAATTATTTAATTAAGGTTTATTTCAATTATTTTTAAATTGTTTAATAGGTTTCTACCCTTATTATTCAAATTTCAATCATCCAAATCAGATAAGGATCAAATATTTTACTCTTTAATTTTATTAAGCCTAAAGTTTTAATTAAAGGTTAAAATTTTAATTACCATTTTGCCCTTCAAGCTTAATAATTTCATAACACACTAAATTGAGCTTAAATGAACTTGAAATTTTTATGTGACTTCACTCATATATCAATAAAGGTATGAGAGAAGAAAATGTGATTTTTCTGTATTTAATTTATTTATGTAATTATTTTTGGTGGAAAATAGGGATTTCCAAGGAAAATTTAATAATATGACCATGGGAAATTTTCTGTCCTTAAGAAAATTATGGGACATTCATAATGACCAGAGGACCACTTGAACCAATTTTGGTGATTTTTTCAATTATATTCTTTTTATTATAATTATTTTGAGTTTTAGAGTATTAATTAATTTAAAAATAAAATAACGGTTGAAAAATGAATTTTATATTTTTCAAAAATCTCTCTGATATCAAGGAAATCAGAGAATCAATTTTTATAATTTTTTGATTTTTCTTTGATTTATAAGAATTTTTTTAGTGGAAATGATAAAAAATACATTTTTTTTAATTTTAAAATTACCTTAAGGCTTTAAAATTTAATATCTCATTATAGAGACATAAGAAAATTATGGGATTTGTTCCCGAGTGATTAAAATTCAAAAAGTGACATTTTGGTGAATTTTATAATTTTTGTGATTTTTATTATTTTTTAATTATTAAAAATATTAAAATAATGCAAAAAATCAACTTTTTTAGAAAATTGCAATTTTATTTTTCTTAAATTCCCCTGATATCAGAGAGGCTCCAAAACTTATTTAGTGAATTTTTTGAAGAGTATTTTGAAAGTTATGAATTTTTAAAGTTTAAATTGGCTAAATGGCTTAATCAACCCATTTAGTAGGGCTAACCAAGTCCAATTGACTTCAAATTTTTATGGTGGGTTCCTCTGATCCTAAAGATCAGTGGAGAATTGATTTCAAGTCAATTTGATGTATAATTAGCTCTAATTAATTAAGGACCTATTTTGGGTGTTTAAGCCAATTAGGGTTATTCCAAGTGGATTAATTCAAAACCTATTTTTCCTAGGTTCCTCTGGTCATAATAAACATCACCAAATTTTCTTAGAATTTATTTCATAACATACTAATTATTGGAATTAAAATACTCAAAACAGCAACATGAATTTGAAAAATCAATAACTTCTCATAGGATGGCCTCGACCTTGGAAAATTCAGGGAATATTCCCAAGTTCAGAGGCTTCAAAAGCCCTATGGTCTCATGCCATGGTGAATTTCTTATATGCATGGAGAATTAAAACAATGCAGAGAGTAAATAAATCATTAAAAATAAAATACTTAATGAAATTATTTGATTTCTTTTCCACATTATTCTCCTCTGTTCACTGAGCAAGAGTCTATTTTTATTTTATTTTTCTGATTTTCCTACACAGAGTTATGCATTTTTGAAGTTTAGGGAATTAAATAAATAAGAAAATCCCTATTTTTCTATTTATCCGAATCGGCGCCGCGTCAACCTTAGCATCCCCGAACAGCCACGCAGCGCTTTCTGGTTCGACGCCGGCATCCGACTCAGCGCTCCAGGGGCCCGCTGTATCGTTCCGTATTAAATGAACGGCATCCGTTCATCATCCCCAAGCCTCCTAGCCCGAGAACCGTCCACACTAAATCCTTAATATCTCACTCAATACTTAACAGATTTTCGTGTTCTTGTGCTCTATGGATTCGTCTTGAAGAGATGAATAAATCTATACGGTGATCATGCATTAAAATTAAGGCATTTGAAATGAAGAATCTCCAGAAGCTCGGGATAAAGAGTTAGCTCATACCTTAGCTCAGAGAAGTGTGGCTTCAATCTGAGGGTTGTGTCACCTTCGATTGGGTCCCACCAAGCTCCAGATGAAGTCGATTACAAAGCTTGGAGTCTGGAACAGATGGGTGGCCTGGAGAGGGGGCTTTTGCTGGTGGACTTCTTCCCTTGGTCTGGTGAAGGTGTAGGATCAATCAATTTGTGTCCTGGTTTTGTGCTAAAATTTGAACTCAAAATTGAGCTCAGCTAGAGGGGATTGGGGTTGGAATCCAGCGGGAATCAAGTGCTCTATGTGTAGAGAGTGGTTTGGAATGATTTTGGCAGAGTTTCCTTAAGGTTGGTTCAGCACCTCTCCCATGGCCGAGAGAGGGGGTGTTTAAATAGAGCTGGTCGGAGGCTCTCCTGGGGGAGTTAGGGCTTGGGATCGCCTGCTGCTAGTGAGGAGAAGAACAGCCATGGTGGCCATTGGGCATGGGGCAGCTCAGCAAGGGAGAATTTCAATGTTGGCTCACATGCGAGGTCTCGGGTGTGGTGTTTTTCGGCAACCCAGGAGGCTGGCCGGCAGGCATGGGTCACCCTCAGGTCCAGGTGGGTCAGGGCTGGAGGTTTGTGCAATCAATTGGCCATGGACATGTGTAAAGTGCTTGGATTAAAATGGTATGGGGGAGAGGCCATTTTGGCTCCAAATGGGTCAACCCATCCTTTTGGGCTAGGGTTCAAATTGATGTAAAATTAATGTTGGGAAATGTTTATGGGATGTTTCAAAGAGGTTTTGACCTTGGTTGGGTTTTGATTTTGGGGTTTGGGCTTATTTGGGTTAAGTTTGAGTTTAGGTTCAAATTGGGCTTTTTGGCTTTGGGTTGAATTTGAGTGGGGTTTGGGTCTAAATTTTGGGTAACTAATGTTAGTTTTTTGTTTGTGGGGATGTTAGGGAAGGTTTATAAAAGATTTGGGGTTAATTGGAGTTGATTTGGGTTAGTTTGGGTTAGGTTTGGGTCAAGGGTCCAAATTGGGCTTTAAGGCCAAAAGTAAAATTGGATTCAAATGTCAATAAAATTGGACTTGGATTTGGTCTAGATTGGTGTTGGGAATGTTGAATTGAAGTTTAGAATTGAATTGGACCAGAATTTGGGTCAATTGGGTAGGTTTGGTTTGACATTGGGTTCACTTTGGGTTAAAATGAGTCAAATTGGGGATTTTGACAAAAGTGGGGTAAATTGACAAAATTGACCCATGGTGTAGTTGAACAAAATGAAATTGGTATTATTTGGGATTTTATGGAATTTTTTGGGAATTTTTTGAATTTTTGGATTTTTGGTTCAAGAGGGGTATTTTGGGTATTTGGAGGGTATTGGGAGGTATTTTTGGAATTTTTGGTATTTTTGGCTATGGGTGATCAACTTGATTGGTGAGGAAATGTTCAAGGTTAATTTTGGGAAATTTTGGGTGTTTTGGAAATTTTGGAGGATTTGGGTAATTTCAAGGGTTTTGGGTAGGCTAGGCGGGTGTAGGGTCCCTAGGGTCAAAAATTGAAAATTTAGAAAATTGAAGATTGGGTAAATGTAAGTGGAATGAAATCATTTTGGTTGAGCCATGAAATCATATCAAGCCCACATGGGCCATGAAGGGACTCATTTGAGGCATCCACTATGTTGTTCCTAACCCTCTTAGCCAAGGGCTTACGGGTTAAGGACCATCCATGTGAATCACCTTCATGAGTCAGTAGGTCAAGTTAGGTATGGGTGTGTTTTTAGGATGTGTGTAAAAGTGTAGTGTATAGGTGTACTGTGTGTGTAAGTCAGTCCTTCACCAGACCAGGCCACCCAGGGCAGTCCTAAGGACAAAGAGTCCTATAGGAACTCATCCTTTAAACTTCCACATTTTATTTCAACCCTCTAGGTGATTAGGGGTCTATAGTCAAGTTTGTGGAGTTTGCAGGGAGTTAAGAAGTGGTTTGAATTTCTAAGTGGTGGGTCCCAATTCTAATCCTCTAGGATAGTCAAAGGAAAAGCCTAAGGCTAGATCCTAAGTACTAAAGAGAAGAAGAGAAGACCTCATCAAAAATGAGGTCAACAGTTTGATTCCAAATTTTTCTAGTAATGATTGAATTCTTATATTTCTGAAATGACTTCCACCATCTATGATAATTACTTTACGCATTCCAAATCTAGAAAAAATCATTTTCTTTAAAAATTTTGAAACACTTTTGGAATCACAGTTAGGTAAAGCTACAGCTTCAATCTACTTTGAAACATAATCAACTTCTAATAAAATATAAATCTTTCCAGATGATGGTACAAATGGTCCCATAAAGTCTAAACCACATATATCAAAAATTTCAACTTCCAATATATAGTTTAAAGGCATTTCATCTTTCCTAGATATATTTCCCATCCTTTGACATCGATCACATGTTTTAACATACTGTCTCACATCTTTGAACATGGTAGGCCAATAAAATCTTGAATTTAAAATTTTAAATGCAGTTTTATCTACTCCAAAGTGTCCTACAAATTCAGAATCAAGATATGTTTGCATAATAGCAAAAGTTTCTTCAAAAGGTATACATCTTCGAATTACAGAATAGCTTCCCAATTTAAATAAATGAGGATCTTCCCAAATATAAGATTTATCATCATTTTTAAATTTCTTAATATATTTGTTATTCAATCCATAAGGTAGAATATTGCTAAATAAATAGTTAACTATATCCACATACCAAGATGTTTGGCATCCTTGAATAACCTATAATTGTTCATCAGGAAACTTCTCATTTATATTTTCTTCAATAAAAATATCATTCTTAATTCTAGATAAATGATCAGCAATTTGGTTGCCAGTTCTTTTTCTATCCATTATTTAAAAATCAAATTCTTATAGAAGTAAAACCCATCTTATCAGTCTAGGTTTAGCATTTTTTTTTGACATTAAATATTTAATAGCGAAATGATCAGTATGAACTATGCATTTGGTAACAAGAAGATAAGGTCTCAATTTATCAAAGGCATAGACTATAGCTAAAAGCTCTTTTTTAGTAGTAGTGTAATTTCTTTGAGTTTCAGTAAGAGTTTTACTAGCATAATATATAACTTTGAAAATTTTCTCATATTTTTGTCTCATTACAGCTCCAATTGCAAAATCACTTGCATCGCACATTAATTCAAAAGGTTTATTCCAATTAGGTGCAATAATTATAGGTGCAGTTATTAATTTTTCTTTTAAAATATTGAAAGCATTAAACCTAATCTTCATTAAATTCAATTTTATCTTCTTTTTTCCAATAAATGAATAAGAGGTTTAGTAAATTTAGAAAAATCCTTTATATATCTTCTATAAAATCCAGCATGTCCCAGAAAACTTCTCACATCAGTAACAGTAGTGGTTGGTTGCAGTTCAGCAATAATTTTCACTTTTTCTTGATCAACTTCCATCCCTTTTTTGTGAAATTTTGTGACCAAGTACAATGCCTTCTGTGACCATAAATTGACATTTTTCCCAGTTAAGAACTAAGTTTGTTTCTTCACATATTTTCAAAACTTTGGAAATATTTTCCAAACAAGATTCAAAAGAAGTTCCAAAAACTGAAAAATCATCCATAAATATTTCAATTCCTTTGTCAATTAAATCACAAAATATTGACATCATACATCTTTGAAAAGTTGCAGGTGCATTACATAAACTGAAAGACATTCTTCTAAACACAAATGTTCCATAAGGACTTGTAAATGTTGTTTTTCTTGGTCCTCAGGAGCGACATGTAATTGATGATAACCAGAATATCCATCCAGAAAATAGAAATATGAGTGTCCAACTAATTTATCAAGCATTTGATCCATGAAAGGTAAAGGAAAATGATCCTTTCTAGTGGCGTTATTTAATTTTCGATAATCAATGCAAATTTGCCATCCAATAACTTGCCTTGTAGGAATTAGTTCATTTTTATCACTGACAATGACAATTACTCCTCCTTTCTTCGGGATACAATGAATAGGGCTTACCCATTAACTATCTGAAATAGGATAAATAATTCCAGCATCTAACTATTTTAAAATTTCTTTTTTAACAACCTCTTTCATGATAGGATTTAATCTTTCTTGAGGTTCAATAGTAGGTTTAAAATCTTCTTCCATAAAATTCCTATGCATACAGATGGAAGGGCTTATTCCTCTTATATCAGCAATAGTCCAACCAAAAGCTTTCTTATAATTCTTTAACTCTCCTATTAATTTTTCTTCTTGATCTAAGCTTAGTTTAGAAGAAATAATAACAGGTAAAGTTAATGAATTTCCAAGAAAAACATACTTTAAATGTGTAGGTAACAGTTTTAATTCCAGTTCAAGGGCTTTTTTAATCGAGGGTAAAAGTATATCATTTTGAGTTATGTCTAAAATTTCTCAGTTATCTTTAATATAATGAGTTTCTTTAAATAAGTCTTCTTCTTTTAGTTCTTCATTTTCGTCAGTTAATAATTCAATTTTTTCTTCAGAAATGACTTTACATTTTTCTTGATAATGTTTTTCAATTATATAATCAATAATATCCATTCGATATCATTTTTCTTTATCAGGGTACTTCATTAATTTAAGGACAATGAATTTAATCTCTTGATTATTAACTCTCATAGTTAATTCTCCTTTTTGCACATCAATCATAGCCCGTCCGGTAGCTAGAAAAGGTCTCCCTAAAATAATAGGTATTTCTTTATCTTCTTCCATATCAAGCACAAAGAAATCCATAGGGAATATAAATTTATCCACTTTAACAAGAACATCCTCTATAACTCCTTTAGGGTAAGTGATAGATCTATCAGCTAAGTGAAGGGTTACAATGGTGGGAGTAATCTCTCCTAAATTCAACCTTCGAAAAATAAAAAATGGCATGAGATTAATACTTGCTCCTAAATCACATAAAGCATTTCCATAAAATTTTTCTCCAATAGCACAAGGTATAGTGAAACTTCCAGATTGTGAATTATTGCACTACATTTTTCACTTAATGCAACAGTTTCAAAAGCTTTAAATTTTTGTTTCTTACTTAAAATATCCTTCATAAATTTTGCATAAGTTGGCATCTGTTCCAAAGCTTCAGCAAAATGTATGTTAATAGTAAGTTTCTTGAAAATTTCAAAGAACTTAAAAAATTGATGATCAAGCTTTTGCTATTTTAATATTTGAGGAAAAGGTGGTGGTGGTTTTTCAACTTCCACATTAATTGGAATAACAGTCTGATCATTACTAGGAGAAGGAGTTTCTTTAGGTTTTTCAATCTCTTCAACCTCAATCTCATTTTTAATTTCATTATGAATTCTTACTTTTAATTCCTTTCCACTTCTAAGTTATACAACCTTAACATGTTCATGTTCTTTTCCAGTTTCTTTTGGATTGATTTCAACATTACTAGGAAGTGTTCCTGGAGGTCTGTAATTAATTAAATTAGCGATTTGTCCCATTTGATTCTCAATATTACGAATAGCAGTGCTTTGATTTTGTAATTTATTACTCAGTTGTAAAATTAATTGTTCTATTGATAACTTCTTTTGTTGATTATTAAATCCAGGAGGTTTATAGTTTGAATATACTTGATTGTTCCAATTTCCAGTTGGATGAGATTTATTATTACCCCATTGTTGTTGTGAATTATTCCAGTTAAAATTAGGGTGATTTTTCCATCTAGGATTATAATAATTTGAATAAGGGTTATTTTTACTAGCAATAGCTTGTAAAGTTTCAATAATTTGAGAATCTTCCATATTAGCAGAGTTGTTATGTGATACATTCAATAATTTAAGAATCTTCCATATTAGCAGAGTTGTTATGTGATACATTGATAGCAAAATTATCTTAGCAGAGTTGTTATGTGATACATTGATAGCAAAATTATCTAAATTCATAGATATTGCAGCTACTTGTGAAGCTAAGATAGAAAAGGCTTTGTTATCATGAATACTTGCCATTATTTTAGGATTAATCCTTTCAGAAGGCCATTGAAAATTATTGTTAGCCATTTCTTCAATTAAAGTATAATCTTCTTCAATTGATTTATCCATTAAAGAACCTATAGCAGCAACATCAATAATTGATTTCAGAGATCCAATAAGTCTATTATAAAATGTTTGAATAATTAACCAATCAGGTAAAGCATGATGAGGACACTTTCTTAATAGTTCTTTAAATCTTTCTCAAGTTTCATAAATTGTCTCCCCGTCAAATTGACTGAATGAAGTAATGTAATTTCTTAATTTAGCAGTTTTAGAAGGAGGAAAATATTTAGCAAGGAATTTTTGTGCCATCTCAGCCCATGTTTTAATAGAACCTGTTTCTAATGAGTTCAACCACATCATTGTTTTATCTCTTAAAGAGAAAGGAATGAGTCTAAGTCTAATAGAATCATCAGAAACATTCTTATATTTAAAGGTAGAACAGAGTTCTAAAAAACTAGCAAGGTGTAAATTTGGATCCTCATTTGGTGTTCCCCCAAATTGATTATTTTGAACCATTTTAATAATAGACATTTTAAGCTCAAAAGAATTAGTATCTGGAGTAGGTATTTGAATAATATTATGAAGTTCATCAACTGTAGGGTTAGCATAATCCCTTAATGGTTTGTAAATATTTTGTTCATTAATTTCAATTAGATTTTGTAAATTTTTATGTAAATTAACCATCTCTTGATATTTTTGAATTTGTTTTCCTTTTTTAATTCTTCTAACAGTTCTTTCTAATTCAGAATTTAAAGGTAATAATCATTCAGAACAAGAACTATGCATAAAAAGTAAATAAAAAGTAAAATAAAATAACAAGAAATAAAATCTCTACTTACTACTTTTTTTTTGTTATTGTAATTTTTTTTGTATTTTATATTTTTGTATTTTGACAATAAAAGAAATAAATAAAACAAAAATAAAATAAAATTTTAAAATATGAAAATTTGCCCTCCCCGGTAATGGCGCAAAAAACTTGACCTCGATCCGCTGACAAGGCAGTAATTTATGTTTTCAAAAATATGTTATAGTCAATACTTTGACACAAATAAAAATAGTGGCTAGTGTATATAAATATAATTTTATGGAAAATATTTTACACACTAGAGGTACTACGCAAGTATACGTATCGTTTCAAGTAATATAGGGCTTTAAATAAAGACCCCAGTATCGATCCTACGAGGAGTTTTATAGATTTTTAAATATTTTAATTTTATTTTTAAGTATTTCTTTTAAAGTTTTAATATTTAATATTTAATTTACTAAATATAAAATTAAAGAAATAATAAAATAATGAGTGATGTAAATAATAATAAAACAAACAACTTTCTTCCTTTCAATTAATCTAAGACTTTTTAGATAATGTAATATTCGTGGAGAATGTAAATTTATGGTATTATGCTAAATAGAAGCAGTCCTATTCTTTACCTTCACTCGATAGTATAAAGAACATTGGCTAATCTATAGATCAGGTCTGGATGTATTGTTAGTAGAATGGGTTATTCTAGGCTCACACTACTAGATGTCCAAGAGTGGCTATGGTCGGCCCTACTAGTGACCTGTTCCCTCTCTATAAACCAAATTACAAGAATTTAGTTTGTCACTCTAAAAACTTATCAATTCTACGCCCATTAAATAATATTTTTCTATTTATTTGTACTTCACCTTGAATAACCTGCACAAGGCCTTCGACTACCCAAGGATTCATGTGATATCTACTAGTTAAGAATTCATCTCCTTCTAGGTCTTAAAATTCTTCAACAGATTTTAACAATTTAAATGGCAAATTTAAATAGTAAATTAAGATCTGGTATTAATATCATCACAATTTTAAAACAATATTTTAGTTTCTAATTCTCCAACTAATTTAATATTATCTTATTTATCTTTTCATAATTGAAAGGAGAAAGTAAAGTAACTACTCAGAACACATTGAATTTAAATAATAAAACATATAAATAAAACTTTGAATCAAATTACAAATACTTATCTCAAGTGTTTCTCCAACTGAACCTCTGATTCCTTTTGACTCCAAAGCGAAATAGACTTCACAAGCACCAACTCTTTCAAACTCTCAATTGAAACACTAAATAAAATAAACTCACTAATTTATGAAGGAAAATAAACTAAAAGTATGGCCCTTAAAATTTCTCTCGAATTCTCTCTCTGATTTTTGCTTCTTATTGGGCTTGGGCATTTTTCTCTGTTGAAATGGCCTCCTATTTATAGGCTTCAAGAGTTGCCTAACACATCTCTTCAAAATGTGTCCAAGTTCAATGAATCTTCTAGAAAGTGTGTCTGGCTCCTAGGCGCCGGCATCTGACGCCTAGGCGCCGGACTCCGCATCCAGTTCTTCGCACCTCTTCACTTTGGATCGCACCTCTTCGCGATCCAAACCGTTTCCAAGCGTCTAAATACAATGTATCACATGTCCTATAATCGAGGAATAACTGCCAATCTTCTAGATGGTCCAATTATCGCTCTAACCGTCAAAATAACCACCCAACGTAGTTACAAAAACCATCACAGATTCGGTATCGAGCTGGCTCTTAGGCGCCGGATTCTAGCGCCTAGGCGCCAGGCTCATTATTTTGGCAATTTTACATTTTGGCTCCTTTTTGCTCCTTTTTCATCCGTTGTCGTATTTTTTTCCTTTTTTAACATTTTTGCATCACCTACATCCAAAAACATAAAATAGCTTTCATTAAAGCATAATATCCGTAAAAATTTGATAAAAATCAAGGCATAAAATAGGTATTTTTTCATGGATCAGCGGCACTCAGCCGCTAGTGCTCAATTTTGCACAGGATTGCCAAATGTCCAAAATTTCATTCTTACTCCTCTAGGTCATAAAATAAGGTCAAATAAACACTACTATAACATAAAAATTCCAAAATACTATCACCAAAACATAAAAACAAACTAAACAAAGCACAAAAAGAAAACATAAAGCAAAGCACACCGATAACTATGAGTTGCCTCCCACAAAGCGTTTGGTTTAACGTCTTCAGCCTGACATACCCAGAACTTATTCTGAGTGACCCAACATCAGATTCTCATCAGATTTAAGTTGATCGACTGAAAAATAAGGTTTAAGTCTATGACCGTTAACTTTAAATATTTTTCCAGTCTTAGGATCTTGAATATCCACAGCTCCATAGGAATAAACTTTTATCACAATAAATGGATCCATCCACCTAGACTTATGTTTTCCAGAAAAAATTCTTAATCTGGCATTATACAACAAAACTTTCTATCCTGGTATAAGATTTTTAGTAATAATCTTCCGATCATGCCATAACTTCATCTTTTCCTTCTAAATCTTAGAATTTTCATAAGATTCATTCCTTATCTCTTCAAGCTCATTTAATTGCAATAATCTCTTCTCATCAGCATCTTTCAAATTATAATTGAACTCTTTAATAGCTCAATATGCTTTATGCTTTAGTTCAATAGGCAAATGACAAGCTTTTCCAAAAATCAACCTATATGGGGTCATTCCTATAGGGGTTTTGTAGGCAGTCCTATAGGCCCACACAGCATAGTCCAGTTTGATTGACTAATTCTTTCTGTTTAGATTAACAGTCTTTTCCAATATTCTTTTAATTTCACGATTGGATAATTCAACCAAACCACTTGTCTGAGAATGATAAGCAGTACCAATGTGATGATTTATATGATATTTCTTTGCTAACTTCTTAATAATCGCATTTTTAAAATGACTTCCCTCATCTGTTATGATTACTCTTGGTATTCCAAATCTGTAAAATATATTATTTCTTAAAAACTTTGCAACACTTTGAGCATCACATTGAGGTAAAGCAATAGCTTGAATCCATTTGGAAACATAATTTACTTCTATCAAAATATAACATTTCCGAAAGATAATGTAAATGGACCCATGAAATCTAATCCCCAAACATCAAATATTTCAACTTCCAACATATAATTGAGGGGCATCTCATTTCTTCTAGAAATATTACCTACACGCTGACATCTATCACAATTTTTAATATAAGCATTCACATCCTTAAAAGTTGTAGGCCAATAAAATCCAGATTGCAAGATTTTATATGCAGTTCTTTCAACTCCAATATGTCCCCCATAATCAGAATTATGAAATTTTTAAATAATTTCATAAGTCTCTTCCAAATGTATACAACTTTGAATTATAAGATCCTTTTCTTGTTTATATAAAAATAGGTCATCCCAAAAATAAGCCTTAGCATCAGAAAGAAATTTCTTCTTTTTTGGTATGTCAAACTATAGCGTATAGTATTACTGACAATAAAGTTTACTATGTCGGCATACCACAGAACACGCCACTCATTAACAGTGAATAATTTTTCATCACGAAAATGTTCATCAATTTCTTCAGCATCATAGAGAGATCTTTCATTTTCAAGCCTGGACAAATGATCAGCAATTTGATTATCAAAACCCTTCCTATCTACTATCTCAAAATCAAGCTCTTGTAAAAGAAGAATCCATCTAATCAATCTCAGCTTCGCATTCTTCTTCTTCACTAAATATTTGATAACAGAATGATCAGTATGCACCACACATTTAGTTCTAATTAAATATGATCGAAATTTATCAAAGGCAAATACTATAGCTAATAACTCTTTCTTGGTAGTGGTATAATTAATTTTAGCTTCATTAAGATTTTTACTAGAATAATAAATAACTTTTAAAATTTTATCATATTTCTGACCCAAAACAGCACCAATAGCATAATTACTAGTATCACACATTAATTCAAAAGGTTTTTCCCAATTTGGTGAAATTATAACAGGTGTAGTGATTAATTTTTCTTTTAATATTTCAAAAGCTTTCATGCAATCATTATCAAAATAAAAAATTGCATCCTTTTCCAATAATCAGCATAAAGGTTTTGTAATCTTTGAAAAGTCTTTGATGTAACACCTGTATAATCCAGCATGTCCCATAAAACTTCTAATTCCTCTTACATTACTCGGGCAAAGTAAATTGGAGATAACTTGAATTTTTGTACGATCTACCTCCAAACCTTTTCTGAAATTCGACGTCCCAATACAATTCCTCCTACTACAATAAATTGGCATTTTTCCTAGTTAAGGACTAAATTAGTTTCTTTACAGCATTTTAGAACTTTAGACAAATGTTCTAAACATGATTTAAATGAAATTCCAACACTGAAAAGTCATCAATAAGAACTTCAATCACTTTTTCAATTAAATCACAGAAAATAGCCATCATACATCTCTGAAATGTAGCAGGGGCATTACATAAACCAAAGGGCATTCTTCTAAAAGCAAATGTACCATAAGGGCTGGTAAACGTAGTTTTTTCTTGATCCTCATGAGAAATTTGAATTTGGTGGTAACTAGTATATCCATCCAAAAAACAAAAGTATTTATGCCCAGTCAATCTATCCAACATCTGATCCAGAATGGGAGTGGAAAGTGATCTTTCTTAGTGGCAAGATTTAATTTTCTATAACCAATGCATATTTGCCATCCTGTAACTTGTCTTTTTAGAATCATTTCATTCTTTTCATTAATAATCACAGTTACTCCTCCTTTCTTAGGAACACAGTGAATAGGACTAACCCATGCATTATCTGAAATAGGGTAGATAATTCCAGTATCCAACCACTTCAAAATTTCTTTCTTAACAACATCTTTCATGATAGGATTTAATCTCCTTTGGGGATCAGCTCGAGGATTGCAATTATCTTCCATAAGAATTCTATGCGTACAAATTGAAGGACTGATTCCTTTAATATCAGCAATTGTCCATCCAAAGGCTTTCTTATACTTCTTCAAATTTTCAATCAAACTCTCTTCTTCTTTTGCAGTCAATTGAGATGAAATTATAACAGTCAAGGTAGAGGATTCACCCAGAAAAACATACTTCAAATGATCAGGAAGCATTTTTAACTCAAGTTCAGGAGGTTCTTCAATTAATGGACCGTAAGATTCATTTTTTTCAGTCATATCCAACAATTCAAAATTTTCATGAACATAGTTTAATTCTTCCTCTTGAAAATCTTCAGAATGATGTAACTCCTCTTCTTAATTATGTTCCAATTCCTCTCTTTCAAGTTTTTCTTCATAAGTTGACTTAAAATGACATTCATTCAAATATCTGATAACATCCATCCTAAAACATTCATCATCTTTACTTATTATAGGATATTTCATCGATTTCGAAATATTGAATGTAATAGTTTGATCATTAACTCTCATCGTTAATTCTCATTTTTGCACATCTATCATTGCTCTGCCTGTGGCTAGGAAAGGTCTTCCTAAAATGAAGGGTATCTCTTTATCTTCCTCCATATCAAGCAAAATGAAATCAAAAGGAAAGATAAATTGATCCACTTTAACCAAAATATCTTCTATAACTCCTTTTGGATATTTGATCAAACAATCTAATAATTGCAGAGTTCAGTAGTTGGGGTTATTTCTCTTAATCCAAGTCTTTTAAATATTGATAGAGGAATAAGGTTAATGCTTGCACCCAAATCAAATAAAGGTTTTCCATAGAATCTGTCTCCAATTGCACATGGAATTGTGAAACTACTAGGATCTTTAAGCTTTTCAAGAAGCTTCTTCTGAATTATTGCACTACACTCCTCACTAAGTGCAACTATCTCATTATCTTCAAACATCCTCTTTTTTTTTAGAATATCCTTCATAAATTTCACATAGCTCGGCATTTGTTCTAAGGCTTCAACAAATGGAATATTAATGTAAGCTTCTTAAATATCTCCAAAAATTTTAAAGATTGCTTATCCAACTTTTATTGACGAAGTCTCTGAGGAAATGGAGGTGGTGGCTTTTCCAAATCAACCTTAAATGGAGAAATTGGTCTTTCCAAACCTTTCGGAGCGTCCTCTTTTGGTTCTTCAATCTCTGCTTACTCTACATTTGTTTCTTTTTGAACTCTATCTTCCAACTTTCATCCACTTCTTAGTTGAATTTCTTTTACATGCTCTTTATTTTTATCTCTTGGATTCACTTTAGTATTACTTGGAAGAATTCCTTGGGATCTATTACTTAATGAATTTGCAATTTGCCTCAATTGATTTTCAATATTTCTGATGGTTGCTCCTTGAATTTGCAATTGATTTCCCATATGTGACACCACTTCTTCAATAGACAACTTCTTCTCCTTTAATTGTAAAGCATTGTTAAAACCTGGAGGATATGTTAGTCTATAATTATTATTTCCTTAGTTGTTCCAGTTCCCCAATGGGTTTACTTGGTGGTTCCCCCATTATTGATTAATACCACCCTGATTATTGGTATTCCAATTAAAGTTTGGATGATTCTTCCAACCTGGGTTATAATAATTGGAATATGGGTTATTAGACTTACTTATAGCATTCAAAGTTTCTGGTGAAGAATAAGAGTCAACCATTTGTCCGAATGAATTTTCTTCAATCATGGAATTTGGTTTAGAAAAATTCATCCCAAATTGGTCAATCTTTTTTGAAAATGAAGCAACTTGATTTGCTAACATTGTAAAAGCATCATTGTCATGAACATTGGCTACCTTTTTAGGATTTAAACTTTCAGAAGGCCATTGAAAGTTATTAGTAGCCATTTCTTCAATTAAAGCATAAGCATCAGGAAACTGTTTAGACAATAATGATCCTCCAGCAGCAGTATCGATAATTGATCTAAGAGATACAACTAATCCATTGTAAATGGTTCGAATTATTAACCAATCTGGTATCAAATGTTGTGAACACTTCCTGAGGAGATCTTTAAATCTTTTTCATGCTTCATATATTGATTCACCTTCTAACTAACAAAAAGATGCAACATCATTTCTCAACTTCACATTCTTCGATGGTGGAAAATATTTAGCAAGGAATTTCTGTGCTAAATCAACCTAAGTTCTGATAGATCCAGGCGCTAATGAATTTAACCATATCTTAGCTTTATCCCTTAGAGAGAAAGGAAAAAGTTTGAGTTTAATAGAGTCATCCAAAACACCATCATATTTAAAAGTAGCACACAACTCTAGAAAATTAGCAAGATGCAAATTAGGATCTTCAGTTGTTGCTCCCCAAACTGATTATTATACACCATTTAGATAATAACAGGTTTAAGCTCAAAGGAATTAGCAGCTACAGCAGGATGTTGAATACTACCATGAAGTTCATTCAATGTAGAGTTAGCATAATCTCTTAAAGGTTTGAATTCTTTATGGATGCTAACATTTTGAAATTTATGATTTGCCTTTTCTTAAATATTTTTATATGTTTTAGAATTTTTAATTTTTTAAAATTTTCTGATAGTTCTTTCTAATTTAGAATCGTAAGGCACAAGTCCCTCAAAACCCGAACTACGCATGCAACAATAAAATAAAAACATAAACAACATACTAGCAAAAACAAAGAAAAGTAAAAATTTAAATTTTTCTTAATATTCTTTAAAAATGCAGTTTTAATTAATTTTCCTGGCAATGGCGCCAAAAAACTTGATCCTTGATAAATATATGTGCACCAAAAACTTGGCTCCACACCGAATATATTTGTTGATGATTTAGATATGAAAATTATGATTTTCAAATATTGGATACTACACAAGTATATGTATCATTTATCAAGTAATATAGGACTTTCTGATTAAGCCCCGAGATATCGAACCTACAGGGAAATGTAGAAACTTTATAAAGAATTAAGAAAATTATATTTTTAGTTTTCTAATGATTTTTGAAAGTATGTTTTGATTTTAGAAGCTTGAAAATTGTTTTTGGTATTTTTAATAAAAGCTAAGCAGGAAATGAAAATTAATAAATCTTTAAAATGCGGTATAAAATACTAAGAAATAAAATATCTTTTTTATTTCTCTTATAAAGCAGTAATAATTATGAAAGTATTGTTGTGGAAGTATTTAAATGTGTTATGATAAATAGGAGCAAATTTATTCTTTACCCTTACTTGGTTCTATAAAGAACAATGGTTAATTTGAAAATTTAAAATCTTAAACATGGTTAGGCAGGAAAGATACCAGCTCTTACTCTAGAGTTCCCTCGATTTCCTCCACCTGGGGGCTAACTTATAATGAAATTTAAAATATCAAACCAATTTAGGGGGCTTTAGCCTGTCACTCTAAAGACATCTAATTTTACTCCCCATTAAAAACATATCTCCTAAGCATTCAATTATATGGACTACAATTCTCATCCATATAATTTCATGTGATTTATACCATTTGTTATTCGAGACAATACCGCATTGGATCTTACATAATTTCACAACAAATTTAACATCTTAACTGGCCAAATTAAGAAGTAAATTAAGTTTATGGATTTAAATCTTCACAACTTATTCCAACTTTAAAAACTTATACATTCCACAACAATCCTACATAATTTAATTACTTCTTCATTTAAGAAAGAAAAAGATAAAGAAAACTACTTATAATTCATGGAGAAAACACAAGCACACATTGATTTGAAAATAGAAATCATAAAGAAAACACAACAAGAAAAACTAAATATAGAAAATAGAAGTAAACACTTATCTAAAAATTCTCTCCACAAGAATCCAGAAGTTCTTTTCAAACTTGACTTTCCACACGACAACACTACAGAGGTTGGCACCCAACTCTGTTGACTCCAACTCTGACTTTAGACTTTGATAAAAACTAGATAAATGGATGAAAGAAAAATTGGTGGAAAGAAAGTTTCACACTAACCCTTTCTTCTCTAAAACTAAACTAACTAAACTATAAACAATAAAAGATTGAAAGTAAAAACATTTTGAACTAGAAGAAAACTCTGAAAATTAGAAAAGACTCTTGAAAACTAAACTCACTAAATAACTTTCTCATTCATTACCTGATATAATTTTAATAATAATCTAAAATGTGCCTTGGTGTCTCTTCAAATCATGTCCTGATTCAACGTATCCACCAAAAGATGCATCCCTTCATTCAAATTTACCGCCCATGGGAATTTAAGGAAGTCACCACAAAAAGTTGCTTCAAACACCCCTTGAAATTGGCGCCAAAAATGAAGAAAATTTGATTTTTAACAGTGGCGGCTAAGCGCCGACCAGGCGGAGCTTAGCTGCCAAGGTCTATTTTTCATTTTTTTATTTTTTTGCTCCAAATTTAGTCCAATTTTGGTACTTTCATCATAATCACTTATTTTCATCATACCTGTAAGAAAAACACAATATACCTTACATTAAAGTACAATATCATCAAAAATAGGAATAAAAATGTGCATAAAAATACTACATATTTTAGGTGTATCATTATTGAAAAAGGTTCAAATAAGATTTATCCAGACATGGAATATCCTCTTGAACCAATGAAGATTACTGTTGAAAAACCACCACCTCCATTTCCTCTAAGATTGAAGCAACAAAATAGGGATAACAGATTTGGGAAATTTTTGGAAATCCTTAAGAATCTAATGATAAATATTCCTTTTGTTAAAGCATTAAAACAGATGCCTGACTATGCCATGTTTATGAAGGATATTCTCAAAACAAAAAGAAAGTTCACAGATCATGAAACTCTTGCACTTAGCGGAGAGTGTAGTGAAATTATTTAGAAGAAGTTTCCGGGAAAACTTAAAGATCCTAGTAGTTTCACAATTACGTGTGCTATAGGTGAAAAATTCTTCGATAGAGCCTTATGTGATATGGGAGCTAGTATTAATCTTATGCCTTTATCAAATTTCAAAAGGTTGGGAATAGGAGAAATTTCTCCAACATCTTTGACTCTTCAGTTGGCCGATCGTTCCATTACTTACCCTAAAGGAGTGGTGGAAGATGTGTTAGTGAGAGTGGATAAATTTATCTTTCCTGTGAATTTTACTGTACTTGATATGGAGGAAGATAAAGAAATTTCAATCATTTTTGGGAAGATCATTCCTTGCTACTTAGAGAGCAGTGATTGATGTTCAAAAAGAGAATTAACTATGAGGGATAATGATCAAGAGGAGACCTTTAATATTTTGAAATCTATGAAGTATCCCTTAATGGAAAAAGGTGATGAATGTTTTAGGATGGAGGTCTGTGAATATTTGAGAAAGGATAATTTTGAAAATATATTTGAAAAAGTAGTGGAGTATGAAAATATGCTTGAAGGAGGAATTGAAAATGAAGAAAATTCAGATAGTAAAAAGAAGGAAGACTTGGAGTATTTTCAGGAGAGATTTGAAGTATTAGACAACATGTAAGCTGGAGATAAAAGCTTAATTCCTTCTATAATAAAATCTCCTGAACTTGAGATGAAAATTCTCCCTAATTATTTGAAGTATATGTTTTTAGGAGAATCATCTATCCTACCAGTTATTGAATCTTCGGAGTTAAACGAATATCAAGAACAAAAATTGTTGGAAATTTTAAAAAGATACAAAAAGGCTTTTGGATGGACTTTAGCGGATATTAAAGGAATTAGTCCTTCGATTTGTATGCATAGGATTTAATTAGAAGAAGAACATAAACTGAGATTTGATTCGCAGAGGAGATTGAATCCAATAATGAAAGAAGTAGTTAAGAGGAGATTTTAAAATGGCTAGATGCTGGAATTATTTATCCAATTTCGGATAGTGCTTGGATGAGTCTATTACATTGTGTACCGAAAAAGGGAGGAGTGACAATTGAAGTGAATGAATGGAATGAAATTATACCCACAAGACAAATTAATGAATGGTGAATTGTATTGACTAGGAAATTAAATGACGCCACCCGAAAAGATCACTTCCCTCTTCCTTTTCTCGATCAAATGTTGGATAGACTTGTTGGACACAAGTACTACTGCTTTCTGGATATATATACTGGTTATCATCAAATACCTATTGCTCCTGAGGATCAAGAAAAGACAACATTTACTAGCCCTTACGGAACCTTTTATTTTTGAAGAATGCTTTTTGGATTGTGTAATGTAACTGCAACGTTTTAGAGATGCATGATGTCTATCTTCAACAGTATGATGGTTAATGGAATAGAAGTTTTCATGGATGATTTCACTGTGTTATTCACCAAAGTGATGATGATAAGGAGGATTATCAAGGAGAGAGGCTTTATTAATCGAGGTTCGAATAATCCTACTGCAAGAGTTGAAGAGATAATAAAAAAAAGGAGTTGAGAAGTGCTATGTTACACTACCTCTGTCATAGCCATTCCGGCTGTGAAGGGATTCTATGCAAATCTTCATGGGATCAACCAAGGATTCATCTATGTGTTAGGTAGGTTTGTGCAATTTATTCCTACTCAAATTAATGATCTTTTCATGATTAAGAGTGTACCTATCTACCACTATTCCAATTTTAATGCGACAAGCGAGGATATGAATGAAGTTTATCATTACTTGACGGATGAAAATGAAGATTGGGAAGCAAGAGATAATAGATATATTAGTTTCCCTTCTGCACCTTTAAATCCGGTGTTAAGACAGTGGCATTATTTTATTTTGCAAAGTTAGTTCCAACTTTAAAAATTAGTAAAGTAACCAAGGAAAGTGATATTTTAAATTTTAGTATTCAAACTGGTAGACCGATTGATATTGGAAATATAATTGTGAAATCAGCTTTGGGATTGATAGTTTATGGATCTAAATATGGGCTTGGACACCCATCCACCATATTTCTGTTGTGTAGTCAATCACAAGTTCCGTTTGAGAGTTGGGAAAAGGTTCTTCTTCCTTGGAGGCTTATCGATCCAACACATATTTATGACTACCAAACAGTAGGAGATGAATGTGATATGGATCTGCTTGCTAATCAACCAACTCAGACTTCACGACCCATTCAGCCTTACTTTCCTGAAAGTTCCAGAGTGATACTGAAGAAAATCAAGTAGTTGGAAAAAAAGGCATAGAATGTTTTGAATGCCATTAACAATAATTTTGATTTATTTGATCACATAGTTTGGAGGATGAAGGAACAATTTGATCACACAGGTCGGATTGAAATGGGCCTAATTAATCTGTTGAAGAAGAATGCTGTGATTGTTGAGGATTCATCTGATAAATTCACATTTCGTCACTTCTACAATTTGTTCATGCATCATCAATCTGTTGGAGATATTAGAGAGGAAGATAGTTCGGAGACTGATGAAGAGTGACTTCTGGATTCTGCTTGTGCTTGATGTGTGTTTGCTTTGCTTAGTTTTGTTTGGTGTGTTTAGTATTTGCTTTGCTTTTCCTTGTAGTTTGTGTTTGGATTTATTATGCTTAATTTCATTTTTGTGCGCTTAGATTATTGTGTTTTTCTTATCGTAGTGTACTTGCAACACTAAAAATCTAAGGGTCGTTGATTTGATTTGATGAACATATTAGTGTTTATGTTTTAATGTGAATTTTATATATAGAAGTGGTGATTTGTGTTGTTTGTGTAAGAATTGTGTTAGTTGTTTCTTGTGTGATGAAATAGATGCTTAATGAAGTATTAAATGTCCTTGTAGAGGATGAAATGATTGAAATTACAAAAAAATTTTAGACCCAAAAAAATTTTTGCACTGGCACCACCAGCGCCCAAATATTGAGACTTTTGGCTAATTGAATAAATAGAGCACCTCCGGCGCCCGAATACAGAAAAATACCAAAACCCTTATATTTCGCGATTTTGACACTGGGACCCATGAATTTCTCCCTTGCTTTTGTCTTCCTCCTCCATTTTTGAAACTTTGAAGAACTAGGACTTGCTAGATCTTGAATTTGAAGCAATTTTCAAGGCTTTTTGAGAACGGATCTACACTTCTCTTGGTAAGAGCTTCACTTTGAGTTAAACATTTTTTATTTTCACCATAGGAATCTTTCACATTTCTTAGATTGGAATTTTGAGATTTTTGAAGAAATTTTGGGATTTCCTATGATGAAATTTGCTCTTACTTGTTTATAATAGTATTTGGAGTTTGCTACATTATAGATTTGGAATTTATTGGAATTGTATTGCAATTTTTAGAAATTCTCATGGCTCTAAGAATGAGTAAAGGGAAGAGAAATATTGATTATGATGAAGAAAGATTTGTCAATGTCAAGGCACAATTACATTTTAATTCTTTCCTTTATAATAAGAAGTGTATTCAGGATTGAGCTTTTGACAATCCTGGTGGATCTGTTGAACAGTTAAATGTCGAGCAGAAATGGAAAAAATTTTGTTATTTTACTGCAAATGTTGTTTTAGGTTTTGTAAGAGAATTTTATGTAAACGTGCCTTGGACTGAGACAAAATATGTGCTACTTCTAGGGAAAATGGTTGAATTCACCCCTTAGCGTATCAATGCATTTTATCATACTCGGGAACCTTTTGTATGTGAATATTAAGATTTTGATACCCGAGAAGTGAATTTGAAGGAAGTGATTGCCTTTCTGACAGACAGAAAATGGGAATA
Source organism: Papilionanthe hookeriana x Papilionanthe teres (assembly GCA_022702705.1). Classification (NCBI taxonomy): domain Eukaryota; kingdom Viridiplantae; phylum Streptophyta; class Magnoliopsida; order Asparagales; family Orchidaceae; genus Papilionanthe; species Papilionanthe hookeriana x Papilionanthe teres. The sequence goes on along the minus strand of CM040424.1, from coordinate 150,605,002 downwards.
GAAAGTGAGTAAAAAACAGATGATTAACTTCTTTGCTTCCAAGTTAAATGTTGAATTTAAAGTCTAGCACTATTTCATCTCTGCAAGACTGTTACCTTCTTATCACCATAGTGAAGTTACAAGGGATAGTGCAATTTTTAATTATTGTATTCAGACTATGAAGAAGGTTGATATTGAAGCTATTGTCTTTAAGAACATTCAGTCTATTTCTAGAGGAGAGACCACTGGAGTATTATGACATCTTGCCCTGATTCATGCCCTGTGTGTACAGTCTGGAGTAGAATTCAATAGTTCTTAAGAGGTACCTATACCACTGAGAAAATTTACCAAGGCTATCATTCGTACTTATGAGTCTCATGTGGGAGCACGAGATGAGAGTAGACGTACTGATATTCCTACTACGAACTACGACATTCCATCTACATCTGAGCCCCAACTTTGTCCGATATTAAGGAGAATTTGATATTACAGAGTGATAGCATGGATAGATTCCATGGTAGGATGGATTTGTTTGAGGCTAGAAGTGATGTGAATGAGGATTATATGAGAAGAAGAGTTGAGTATGATATTGCCTATCATGACGCATAGGTCAGATTCATGAGGGGTGAGACTGATGTGATATTCCCTACTTGCCCCAGCTATACACCGTATAGACCTGGTCCTGCAGACCCTACTGACGAAGCTGGTGATGAAGAGTGGTTGTTTGTCTGTTTCTATTTCTGTTTTTCTTTTTATGTATTGTATTTTTGTGATGTAGTAGTTATTTACTTTCTATGTGATATGTAAACCTATTGATGTACTGTAGTGTGGCAATGAAAAGTTGAAATTGTTAAATGAAATGTGTAGTGTTGTGATAGTTTATTTAGTAGTTGTGGTGTTTTCTTGAATGTTTAGATGTTTAAAGTTGATATCTCTTTACCCTGCAAATGTTTAAAAATTTTATATCACTGTTACTAACTATTTCATACCTGCTAGCTGTAAATTTTGACTAATACCAGATAGCTTTTGAAGATTTCAAGATCCCGACACAAAAAGGTTAGTTTCTTTTACTCTCTATTGTTTCAAATTTATTGAAAAATTTAAGTATGGTGGAGGGTAGAAAAATATTAACTCTTATTTGTTCTCAATTATTATATTTTCAGAAATTATTAGCAAAACATCTGGCAATTGAACCTCACTTTAGATAACTAAAACATTTTATTTCAGTTGAATATTATAGAAGGATTGAATGAATTTTTTAGTAATAAAGGTTAATTTTATAGGGGTATGATATTTGGTATGAAAGGATTTCATTATAGTTAAATATTTAAAGTAAAGAAAATTGTATTTTTGAAATGTTAAGAAACTTAAAGTATTATTTGTTAAGAAGAGATTGTGACTTTATGATGAATAATAAAGCTCATACCTAATTATAAAGAAAGGAGGTGTTTCAAGTTTGAACTTTAGAAAGTGGAGAGTGAAGTTCAAAATCATTAAAGGCTATCCTAATATAGTAATCCTCATATATATAAAAAAAAGAAAAAGGAAAGAAAATAAAATGAGAATTGAAAAACAATCCCAAAAGAAAAAAAAAGTAAGAAGAAAAAGAAAAGAAAAAGAAAGAAAAATATTTATGAGGAGGAGCTTGAGAAGATGCCTGATCAAAAATTGGCTTCACTTGAGTCACCCTAAAGAGAAAACTTAATTTTATTTCTGAATTTATATTTAAAGTATTAGCCTACATTCTGATGAAGTTTGCATGAACTCCTTTTTCATAAAGCTTTCAAGGTACTTTTAATGTGACAAATTATGGTTTATCTTGAAGAAAATAGAAGACTAGAGCCCTTAGATTTGATTGCTGAATATTCTTATAACTATAGTGTTGACCAGACTTATTGAATTTCTTTTTAAAAGTCTTACCAATATATTCCTTTGAATGAAAAATTTTAGTGTTTTTTAGGTGATAAGTACATTGCCTTGAGTTATATATTTATGTAGTAAAAGGATTACATGAGGACAAGTAATAGTTAGGTTTGAGGGATTTTGATGCACCAAAAATATATAATATTTTTGCTATATAATTTTACCAATTTTTGCTGATATTGCAATTTAAAGAAAGGTATTTTTCATGATTTGTTACAGGTATGATAATTTTAGGTGACATGAGAAAAAAGAAGCAAAAAGGAATGAATTCGGAGCGAAAAGGAGTAAAATGGGAGAAAATAGCTTCTGGCGCCGCCGACGCCAGAATGGCCACCTCTAGTACCATTTTCCCGAGAGCTCCAGAATTAATTGAACGATAGAGCTCCAGAATTAATTGGACTATCGGGCGCATCCAGTGCCCTATGTCGGTGCAATTCAAAATTGAAGAGTTTTGGTGACTTTTTGAAGGGATGCTTAAGGAGACTCTTGGGAATTCATTTGTAACATATATGTAACTGTTTTTGGATGAAATTAGAGAGGTGTGAGAGGTGTGTGAGGTTTTGTGTAGAGAAGTGTGTGTAGAGAGTTAGGGCTCGGAAGAGTAAGTGTAGAAGTGAAGATTTCAGAGATATTCTTCTCTAAGGAGTGAAGGAGAAGGAGTAAAGCGGGAGATTGCTTCTTCCTTTCTATTCTAAAGTGGGAATTAAGTGTTGCAAAGAAGAGAAAAAATGATTCAAAGGAACTTCAATGGATTTTCTTGGGGAAGAGAAAGAGATAAGTTGTATTTTCTATTGTGGTTTGTACGAGTTTTCTTTTATATATAAAATCCTTATTTTATTGTGTCTTCTTTATGAATTCTGAGTAGTCTCCTTTGTCTTTCTTCTTGCATAGAGATGTGATGATATGATGATGTGGATTTGAAGTGCCTTTAAAGTGTTGAAGAAATTGTGATGGTTTTTCATTTCGAACTTAATTTACTTTTCGATCTGGCCAATTGATATGTTAAAATTTGTTATTGTACATTAACTCCAAAAGGATTGGGTGTCCTACAACAATAATGAAGAATCCATTCAATGTCCATGAGTGAATTGCGTAGTTCATAGGAATTGAGTGTAAATAAATAGGGAAAAGTGTTTTGATGGGATTCAAATTGGAGTTGTCAGGGTGACAGACTGAGATCCCCAATTTGGTCCTAAGATTGGTAACTAAAGTAGAAGGTTAGCCTTCAGGTGAAGGGTGAGTGGGAGCTCCGTAGTGACAGTCGGTATCCTCCCAGCCTAGCCTTAGATTTAGTGACTGAACTTAGGATATGTCAATGTTCTTTACATGCTTGGAAGAAGGGGTACGCTTTTGAGGGTAAAGAAACCTTTATGCTCCTATTATCCACAATACAGTAAATAATCATTCTATATCATTCACACATCATATACTCATTGTAAGAGGAAAAGCACTTTTCATATATATCAAAACCTTTCAAATACATAGCTTAGTTTGTGTGTTAGTTAATTTTGTTTAAAGATATTACATGTAATTGTGGTTTGCTTAACTGTTACTATTTTCTACATCTTGTTAGTAGAAGTAAACCTAAACTTTAATTGCGATTTGAGTAATGGATTTTAGTACTACATTATTTATTATAAGGATCGTGCCTTCCTTGTGGTATCGATAACCAGGACTCCATTAGAGCCCTATATTACTTGATATGATACGTATACTTTCGTTGAAGTTTGGACTTTACAAAATCATTATAATATAAATTTGGTTTCATAAGTTCTTGCATAATAAAAAGTTCGCACATCAACTACCCATAAATTTTTCTTTTTCATGCAATCCAAATTGAAATGTATGAAAATTTACAAAGGTCCACGGTTGACTATTCATATCGTGTTTGAACTGCCTTCCATAGAATGATGGTTCGGTAGTTCTCACTTAAGGCGGGATATATACAACACAACTCTGAGTCCTCTACGCCATCGTGCTTACGGTTCCCCTGAACTTGTAGTCCGTTTTCGTGGTTTTCCCAACGAAGCTTTCTACAGCTTTTCTGCGGAATTCCTACGAGTTTTGTCTCTCTGAATTTGCTTTCTCGAGTTTCTTACGAATTTTCTTACGGAGCTTTCTATAGCTTTTCTATGAATTTCCTATGAGTTTTCTTCATAGATTTGCTTTCCTTACGAATCTCCTATGGATTTTTCTACATATTTTTCTACGGATTTCCTGCGAGATGTTCTTCTTCGCTCTTTTGGATTTCTCTTAGTTTATTACATCAGCTTCATACCTTACTTTCCTTGCATACACTTCAGCACACACTTATGCCTGCTTAAGTTCAAGTTACTAGCTTTCCTTTTCCACAGCATATACTACTGTTTACCATAGCTTCCTTGTTTTACTTTCCTTCATATTTTAAATTGTGAAAAATGACTGAACCTCGGATGTTTAAATAACTCAAAATTTAATCACCAACCAAAATGAACTTACAATTTTAACTAAATTAAAACAACTCTTGGACGACCGGGAATCCCTCGGAAGAGGTAACTCACATGTCGCCATAATCAACTTGAACATTTAATTAAAACACTAAGCCACCACGATTTTAAAACTTCCAGAACATGATACTTCTCTGACCTCTTCAATTATCACTTCTAAAACTAAACTCTACTACGATGAGGAGTGTAGAGCAAGCAGTGTGGACAGCATGGCCATCTTTCAACATGAAAACATATCTACATCAGGAAAACGTTTCTTTAGCATTAAACAAACAAGTCATAGGACTTCGAGGTAGCCTGCCTAGTGTAGCCTAAATCCTCACTTGAACTTTTGGGCCTTTGCACTTAGTGCAATATAAGCCCTAACTCGCCTTAGGTTTCCGAGGTTATCATCCGATATGACAAAAATCCTTCTTGCTTCCAGGTTATTCACACGATGGATATCAAGAGAATGTAAGCACTAATTAATTAAAATTGGCTGGATAAAACATAAATAATTCTTCTAAATTGGAGCCAAACAATAAGATAGATCGGGAAGTCACCAAGATATCCTCTTGGATCCATGGCAATCCCTAGTTCTTCCTCCTTTGGATTCCTTACAATTAAATGTTCCAAAATTTGGACCTTTCACCTATTGGATTCCGATCATCATAATATCATTAAAAAGTCCTTAGCCTTTAGAAGTCGTAAAAATATCTTTCCTAATATTTATCAAAAGTTTTCTTAGGTAACTTCGATTATCTATAATGTAATTAACTATAGGAGCTTGCCCTTATAGGAAACTAAAATGACCCCAGATTAATATAAACCCTATTTAATTCTTTTGTATTAAATAGGGGAACATGTTGGTCAACATAACAGGTTATGGAGACAAAACTTACATCATATTTGATTAGTTTATTTAACAGAGCCTCCATATTAAGCTATGTGTCTGTTCCTTGTGATGGAAGCGTAGCTTGATACGAGTGCTCATTTATTTAAACTACTCAAAGTATGATATCAGTTTGATTTCCTATTTTAAAATTAAAATTATATTTTCAAATTATATATATATATATATATATATATATATATATATATATATATAAATTGGAAGTCCATGCAAAGCGGTAGATGGGATTTTGATTCCGGCGGCCGACAACTTCTACTGGACAACCTATTTTAAAATATAAATTAAAATGCACCGACATGACCTTGAAAAGGAAATCATAGAAACTTTTCCTGATGAGAAATTATAATAACTTCTACTAGAAAAACTAATGGTTTAGCAGAGGTATCTAATCGTTAAATTAAATGAATTTTGGAGAAAGTCATTAATCCTGAGAATTTAGATTGGTCTGCTAGACTAGATACTGCTTTATGGGCATATAGAACTGCTTATAAAACTCTTATAGGAATGTCTCCTTACAGATTAATCTTTTGAAAAACTTTTCACTTCCCAGTTGAATTAGAATATAAAGTGAATTGGGCGATAAAAAAATTGAACTTTAATTTGAATGATGCTGGTGAGAGGAGACTGTTTCAATTGAATGAATTGGAAGAAATTAGAAATGAATCATATGATAATGATAAAATATACAAGAAGAGAAGAAAAATATGGCATAATCAGATGATTGTTAAAAATGAATTTGAACCAGGACAAAAAGTTTTATTATATAATATAAGTTTGAAATTATTTCATAGGAAATTGAAATCTAGATAGACAGGACCTTTCGTTGTCGTAATAATTTATCAACTTGGAGCTGTGATTATTGAAGACCCTAAAAAGGGAAGAATATTCAAATTCAATGGACAAAGATTGAACCATATTTTGAGGGCAATAGACCTAATTTTAAAATGGTTTTAATGTTGGATCCACCTGAATAACTCGAAGTTATGTCGGGCTGACGACGTTAAACCAAGCGCTTTGTGGGAGGCAGCCTACATTTATTGAGTGTTTGCCTTGTTTGATGTGTTATTTGTGTTTGTTTGTAACTTAATTAAGTCTTATTCTTTCTTACTTATCATTAGTAACATTTAATAAATGAATCAAATTGAAGTTTAGAAAGAATTTATACATAGTGAAGTTTGGCAAAATTTGAACTAGCACCAAATGCCACTGTTATCAACGCTAGACCTCGCCGTTATTCAAAAAACCATTTCTCATCTTTAAATTCATGTTTTGGCTGTTGTAGGTAGCAATTCTTCCACTTGAACTCCAAAAAATTTCCCCTAGATGCAGGAACTACCGAAGGACCGAAGAGGAAGATCCAAAATCTCATCTAAATAGATTCTGACTCGATAGAAACTTCAAGATTTCAAGTTTTCAACCGTAGAAAGTTTGTCAACTTCGAAGTGTAACATCTATTCAACAAAAATAGCTTGAAAATGAGATCGATTAAGTAGCGAGGCTTTGTGAATCGAGGTACGAATTCTCCTACCACTAGAATTGATGAAATTATCATTCAGAGATGTTGGACAGTGTTATGTTACGCTACTATTGCCGTAGTTGTCCCAGTGTGAAGGAGTTATGTAAATCTTCATGGAATCATCCAAGGATCAGCCTATGTGTGAGGTAGGTTTGTCACATTTACTCCTGAAAAGATTAATGATTTATACATGATTGAGAATATGTCAATCTGCCACTACTTGAATTTTGCCCTGACGAAGGACAACATGAATGATATATACAGATATCTGACGGATGTAAGTGATGATTGGGAAATAATAGATAACATGCATATAAGTTTTTCGACCACACTTTTAAATCCTACGTCGAAACACTTACATTATTTCATATGTGTGAAATTGCTCCCAATAATGAAAATTAGTAAAGTAACTAAGGAGCGTGCTATTCTGAACTACTGTATTCAAATGGGGATACCTATTGATATCTGTTTGATAATTGTTAAATCTACTTTGATTGATCGTTCATTGATCAAAGTATAAGCTTGGACATCATTCCACCATATTTCTCCTCTGTAGTAAATCAAAAGTGCCATATGAGAACTGGGAAATGGTACTACTAACTTGGAAGCCTATAAACCCAACGAATGCATATAGTAACCAGGCAGTTGGTGATATGAATGAAATGAGCATTATTAAAGATCAACCATCTCAAAGTTCAATACCTACTCCTCCTAACTTTCGTGAAGGTTCACAGATCATCTTGAAGAAAATTAAGAAATTGGAGAAGGAAGTGCAACACCTGATGAATGCAATCAACTGTCTATCTGACTTCTTTGTTCATCTGGATTGGAGAATGAAGGAGCATTTTGATCATTCTGGGTATCTCGAAGGAAGTTTGACATGGTTGATGAAAAGGAAAGGGTGAATTAAAGAGGATTCTACCGAAGAATTCTCATTTCGTCCATTCTATAATCTGTTCATTCACGCTCAATCAATTGGAGATCTTAGAGTTGATAATAGTTCTGAGAAAGAATGAAGACTTGATCATTATATTTCTATGTTTGTGTATTTGATTGCTTTGATTTGCTTTGGTTTGCTTAGATGTTATATTTGTATTTGCTTTCTTGTTTAGTTTTCTGCGTTTTTATGTTGTGGTTGTGATCGATGTTTGTGGTTGTGATCGATGCTGAATTTTAGAATTTCATGGCTTAATGATGTTTAGTATTTAGTGTTATGTGAATGCGTTTGTAACTTGAATCTTATATATGAAAGTGATGTTTTGTGTTTTTTGTGTTAAGAAATATCATTTGTCATGGCTTTAAAATGTTATTCAATGCTTAATTAGACTAATTAGACGTCGGAGCGGGCTTGAAAAGATCGAAATTGCAAAAGAAAGTTGAAAGCCCAGTTTTTGAACTAGCACAGAACGGAGCTATCACCAGTGCTCGATCACGCCATATGATTGAGAGTTTGACCATAAGAGCAGAAAAATGTGCCGAACGGCAAATGCCGAACAACACTGTCACTAGCGCCGGACAGCGCTATACCAGAAAAAAGGCCTGAAACTCCAAATTTTCGAGATTTAACCCTGGGACCCACCATTTTTGCCCAAACCATCATCTTCTACCTCCACCCAAGGTTGATTTTAGCACCTAAGGATAACTAGCATTTGGATTTGAAGCGATTTCGTGAAAGGAAAAGTTCAGATTTCCTCTTCTCTTGGTAAAGGCTACACTTTAACCTTTTTTTTTTTATTTTGACCATGGAAATCTTCAACATTAGGAAGATTTGTAATGTTGAAGTTTTTAGAGAAACTTTGGATATTTTTCATGTATTTGAGTTCTTATCTTTTTATGTTGACCTTGGAGTCCTTTACATTGCAATTTTGAAATTGATTTATATAATTTTGATATTTTCATAAAAATGGCTCCAAGAATTTCAAAGGGGATACGAAAATTTGATTATGATGAAAGAAAATTTGTCAATTTCAAGGCTTATTCACACTTTAGTACATTTCTTAGCAATAATAAATGTATTCAAGAGAAAACCTTCGAAAATCCTGGAGGTATGCTTGAAGAACTTATTACGAATCATCAATGGGAGATTTTCTATTATTTCACTGCTGAAGCGATGCTGGGAATTGTTAGAGAGTTTTATGCAAATTTGTATTATTTTGAGATTGAATACATACTGGTTAGAGGACAAATGAGTTTACCCTTACTTGCATTAATGCATTTTATCAATTAAGAGCTTCTTTTTCATGTGAATACGAAAATTTTCTTGTACGAATGAGGCCTTGGATATGATTTTGAACTTTTTGACTGACGGAAAAGGGGAATGGAAGGTTAAACAAAGGCTAAAAAGTTAATTTCCCCCTTTTTACTTTGAATCCTATATCAAAAGCTTGACACTATTTCATTTCTGCAAGATTTTTGCCTACCAACCATCACAGTGAGGTTACGGTAGATGGAGCTGTTAAGAATTACTGTAATCAGAAAATGAATAATATCAGTTTTGGGGCAATTATTCATAAAAGTATTTTGACAAGCTCAAAAGGAGAGACTATATGTGGACTAGGACACCCCAACCTGATTCATGCCTTGTGTCCTTAGGTAGGTGTAGCAAATGAAGATAATGATGAGGTATTCTGTCCCCTGAAGCCCATTAATAAACTAAATTTGAAGACCTATGAAGCCCATGTAGGATGGAAGTGGAGTAAGAAAGCTGATGAGCCTTCTTCTATTCATGAGAGACCGTCAACATCTAGGGAGCCTATTCTGCATGATGTTATGGATCAGTTGGAAAAGTTTAACGCCAGAGTAGAGGGACTAGAAGTAAGGAACAAGATAAATGATGATTATCAAGTGCGGTGGAGAGAATATGTGATAGCTTATCACGAAGCACAGATGAGATTTTTTAGGGGAGACACTAGTGTTGTATTTCCTACTTACACTAAGTATACTCCATGCCAAACTGAAGAACTTGATGATGATGGTGCTCCTGCAGATGACGATTGGTAGTTTTATAGTTTTATTTTCATTTTCTTTTGTATTTGTGTTTTATATATGTGATGTATCTGAGACTCTCTCTGATTAGTATTTGTGATGTAATTTGTATTTGGTTGTACTTGTAGCAGACTTTATGTTGATTTTTGATGTATGTGATGTGATAGTAGAGTTTACAAGTGTTTGGTTTGCTAGTTTACTTTGTGATAGTAACAGTTGGATGTTAATGTTGTGTGCATAGTTTATGTTGTATGTTTTTAAACTTCTTCCCTTACAATTTTCTAACCCATATTTGTGTATAGAAATGCTCTAAATTATTTCAGGCCTACTGTTCTACTATATGAAGAAAAACCTGCTTAAACTCAATGGTATGAAAAGCCCAACATATTGAGGTATGAGTTATATGTTTATATCTTTTCTTTCTTCCCATGTTAATTATATTGATATTCAAAAATTTATGTTTGGGGCGGGGAAAGAATTAACTATTAATTGTTCTTACTATATTATTAACATGATTTCCTGTGATAGAACTCAATTTTTGATAATTGTATTTTGATTTTACTTAAGTATTTTGTGAAATTGAATAAAAGTATTTGGTAATTAAATGTAATTTTGTAGGATAAGTTATTTGGTACAAGAGAATAGGAATATAGTTAACTATTCAAAGTAAAAAAAACTGTATGTTTGAAATATTAAGAATCTTAAAACTTTATGTGATAGGAAAGGATTGAGACTCTCTGATGAATTATTATTAAGCTAAAGAAATGCCTATAAGGTAAAGGATTGTAATAAGTTTCAAATTTAGGGTGGGAAGGGTGATGTTCAAAATTATTAAAGGCTATCTAAATACAGTAATCCTCACTTGAAATAAAATAAAAAAAAGAAAAAAAAAGAAAAGAAAATAAAAGAAAAGTAAAGTAAAGAAAGAAAAGTGAGGAAAAGCTTGAGGAGATGCCTAATAAAAAATTGGCTTCACTTGGACCTACCTAAAAGGAAAAATCTTAATTACTTTCCTGAACTTATATGTATGGATTACCATCTTTACTAGTAGTGTTCTCATAAACTTCATTTCATGTAATCTTTCTAAGTGCCTTAATAGAACAATCTACAGTCATTTTTGAAAAGAATAGAAGTCTAGAACTCTTAGACTTGATTACTAGATAGTCTTACACCTACAGAATTTACGCGAACTTTTCAAAGATCTATCTGAAAATTTTACCATTGTACTCATCTAAATCAAAATTATGGTATTCTAGAAAGAAAGTTCATTGCAGTGAATCATTATTTTATATATTAACTAAAATTACTTAAGGGCAATTAATAGTTAAGTTTGGGGACCTTGATCCACTGAAAATTTGATAGCTTTTTATAATTCTTTTCATACCTGTTTTTGATGATATTGCACTTTAAAGAAAGGTATTTTTTATGATTTCATGCATGTACAATAATTTTAGGCCTTCAGAGTAAGGGAAGCGAAAAGGAGCAAATTTGGAGCAAAAAGGGACAAAAGTGCATTTTATTGAACTAGAGTCAAACCGCACTGTCACCAGCGCCAGACCGTGCTATTTTATAGAGAGTTGTGACTAATTAGCAAAATAATGTGCTGAACGGTGCCCTGTCTAATGTCGGACCATGCCCTATCCTGATTTCAAACTAGATTCAATGTATTTGGCTGGATTTTAGAGGGTTGCTTGAGAAAACTCTTGGTAAATCAGTTATGGAAGAATTTAAACTACTTCAGAGCAAAATTTAGAGAGGGAGGGAGAGTTTAGAGTGTAGAGAGAGTTTAGAGAGAGTGACTTTTCATTTTTTTTAAGAAATCTAGGTTTTTTGTTTTCTCTTCTAAGGAGTGTAGGAGAAGAGGGAAAGTGAGAGATTTCTTCTTCTTTACTTATCTAAAGAGAGAATTGTGTGTTGTTCTGAAGAAAGAAGAGGAGTCAAAGGAATTCCTTGAGATATACTTGGGGAAGAGTTTGAGAAAAGTTTTCATTTCTTTACTCTGCTTGAATGACATTGTTTTTATATATAAAATCAATGTTATGTCATCTTTTCCTCATGAGTCTTGAGTAGATTTCTTTGTCTTCCTCTTTTTCAAGTGATGTGTTGATGTGTGATATGGAAATGATGTGCTGATTTATTAACGAGAATTTGTGATGACCTTTTCACTTTGAACATCATTTACTTTTTTATTTGGCTAATTGAATTGATAAAACTTGTTGGGAAACATATGTTCCGAAAGGGTTATGAGTTCCACAATAAAAGTGAAGGTCACATTTAATGTTTGGAAACCAAAGTGAGAGCTAGCCTCCGGGGAAGGGATGTGGGAGCTATGGAGTGAGAGCCAATATCCTCCCGGCCTAACCACAGATTTGGGGACTAAACTTAGGATTAACCAATGTTCTTTATGCGCTTAAAAAAGGGTAAAGAATAGGAATGCTCCTATTTGGCACAATACATTTTCATCACTGATCTATGTCACAATAATCATCATATTATATTTAGAGAGGAGGAAGACTCTTTCTTACAACTGAACTTTGTTATAACTTTAGTCTTATTTTAGTTTAACTTGCTAGAAGTTTAAAATGTACTTTGGTAGCAATAGTAACTACAACTGTTTGTCTTTATTTTAAGAATTGAACTTACTTGCAATTATGTTGTGATTCGATAAGTGATTTCTGTGCTACGCCATAAAATTAAAGCCTCCCTATGGGATCGATATCCAGGACTCCACTAGAACCCTGTATTACTTGAGTGATATGTATACTTGCATTTAATTGTGTGACTTATTATAAAACTAAATCAATATATATAAATCTGAGTTCATAAATTTTGGTAAATTAAAAGAGTTGCACCACAGATTATTAATGCAATTAACAGTTATCCTCAAGAGATTTTTTCTAGTGACCCTGAGATAAACCTTAAGCAGATGAATGATGAGCAATTTAAATTTATTGAATTCAAGGATATGATTCAAATAAGTGATGAGTGGAGAAAAGAAAAAAAGGATATTGAAAGACCAATGGAACGAATTTCTAACTAATTAGAAAGATATATATAAAGACTACCTCAACTCTTTACTCAGTACCAAGGGAAATAATTGGAAGTTGATACACCTAAAATATATAGTATTTTTATGCACATTTTTACACCTATTTTTAATGATATTGCACTTTAAGGGAAGGTTTTTTGTGTTTTTCTTGCAGGTATGATGAAAATGGATGGTCATGATGAAAGGAGCAAAATTGGATCAAATTTCGAGCAAAAAAATGAAAAACAAAAAATTTGGCACTGGCGCCTAAGGGCCGCTAGGCCGGCGCTTAACCGCCACAGTTAAAAATCGAGATTCAAATGGATTTGGCGCCAATTTCAAAGCGGATGGGACGCAAATCTTGGTGGTAACCTCCATAACTTCCTTTGGGCGGCAAGTTTGAATGAAGGGGAGCATTCCCTAGTAGATACATCGAATCTGGACACATTTTGAAGAGACACCAAGGCACCTTTTGGTTTACAATTTAAAGAGAGTCTTAGAAAAAATTTAGGAGAGGCAATTTGAGGAGACTCTTCCACTGTATTTTGAAGAGTACTTCCATTGTTCTTCCAATGCATTTTAAAAGTTTTTATTTAGAGTAGGAGTAGAGAGTAGAAAGGAGAAAAGGGTCGGAGTGAAGTATTCTTCTTCCCCCATCTTTTTTTTCTTTTACTTTAGTTTTTATTGAAGTCTAAAGTCTATATTCTGAGTCAACGGAGTTGGGAGACTTGCTCTAAGAAGTAGTTTAGCAAAGGTTTCAGAGGAATTTCCTTAGTCTTGTGGAGAGGATATTCATATAAGTGTTTACTTTTATTTAGTTTATTAATACTTGTTTTCATTTATTATTTTTCTTATCGTTATTTTTAATTTCAAATCAATGTGTTTTTATATTTTCTCAATGCATTCTGAGTAGTTTACTTTATCTTTTTCTTTCAATGGAAAAGTAATTAATTTAAAGAGAATTGTTGTGGAAAGTATAAGTGTTTAAAAGTTGGAAGAAGTTGTGAAGATTGATTCTAAAAGCAATGTTTACTTCTTAATTTAGCATGTTAAGTTGTAGAATTTCTTGGGATTATGTAAGATCCAATGCCGTATTGTCTCATAAAAGTTAGTAAGAATCACATGAAATTATATGGGTGAGAACTATAGTCCATATAATTAAATGTAATATTAGAAGATATTTTTATAAAAGGGAGTAAAATTAGAGGATTTTAGAGTGACAGGAAAAACCCCCAAATTTGGTTTGAAGTTTTGAGTATTGTTATGAGAAGTTAGCCCCCAGGTTGTGGGAATCGAGGGAACTCTAGAGTGAGAGACTGGTATCTTCCCTGCCTAACCATGTTCAAAACAATATAAATTTCAAATTAACTTTTGTTCTTTATAGAACCAAGTAAGCGTAAAGAACACATTTGCTTCTATCTGTCACAACAAAAATTTGAATACTTCCACAAGAATACTTTAAGAATTATTACTACTTCATGAAAGGAAAGAAAAAGATATTCTAGTTAATAGTATTTTACATCCAGTGTTATTAGTTATTGTAATTTTAATTTCTTCTTTAGCATTTAATTAAGAAAATTTCAAAAAACATATCAACCTTCAAAACTTTTGAAAATCAAGACATACTTTTTCGAAAACAATTAAAGAAAGTAAAAAGATAATTTCTCTGATTCCTTTAAAGATTTCACATTTTCCCTGTGGGTTCGATATCTTGGGGCTTAATCAGAAAGTCCTATATTACTTGATAAACGATATGTATACTTGCATAGTTTCCCATATTATAAAATCATAAGTTTCATATCTAAATCATCAGCGCATTTACCGGACGGGGCCAAGTTTTTGGCGCCATTGCATTTATCGGGGATCAAGTTTTTGGCACCGTTGCAGGGATCAAGTTTTCAACTGCCGTTGCCGGGGAAAATTAATTTAAATTGCATTTTATATAGAATTAAGAAATTATAAATTTTTACTTTTCTTTATTTTTGTTAGTGTGTTGTATTTTGTTTTGTTTTATTATTGTATGCGCAGTTCAGGTTCTGAGGGACTTGTGCCTTACGATTCTGAATCAGAAAGAACTATTAGAAAAATCAAAAAAAATTAAAAATACAGAAAAAGAAAAAAAATTCAAGAAATGGCAAATCATCAAGATCAAAATGTTTGCATCCATCAAGAATTGAGACCTTTAAGAGATTATGTTAACCCTACAGTAGATGAACTTCACGCTAGTATTCATAACTCTGCTGTAGTTGCTAATTCTTTTGAGCTTAAACCTGCTATTATCCAAATGATGTCAAATAATCAGTTTGGGGGAGCAACAACTGAAGATCCTAATTTGCATCTTGCTAATTTTCTAGAGTTGTGTGCTACTTTTAAATACAATGGTGTTTCAGATGATGCTATTAGACTTAGACTTTTTTTTCCTTTCTCACTAAGGGATAAAGCTAAAATGTGGTTACATTCGTTAGCACCTGGATCAATAAGAAATTGCGGTGAACTGTCACAAAAATTCCTGGCTAAATATTTTCCACCATCTAAGACTGCTAAGTTGAGAAATGATATAACATCTTTTTGTCAGTTTGAAGGAGAATCAATATATGAAGCATGGGAAAGATTTAAAGATCTCCTCAGGAAATGTCCACATCATGTGATACCATATTGGTTAATAATTCAAACTTTTTATAATGGATTAGTTGGATTTCCTAGATCAATCATCGATGCTGCTGCTCGTGGATCATTAATGTCTAAACCATTTTCTGATGCTTATGCTTTAATTAAAGAAATGGCTAATAATAATTTTCAATGGCCTTCTGAAAGGTTAAATCCTAAAAAGGTAGCCAGTGTTTATGAAAATGATGCTTTTACAATGTTAGCAAATTAAGTTGCTGCTGTATCAAGGAAGATAGACCAATTTGGGATGAATTTTTCTCAGCCAAATCTCATGATTGAAGAAACTTCATTAGGCTAAATGGTTGATTCTTATTCTTCACCAGAAACTGTGAATGCTATAATCAAACCTAACAACCCATATTCCAATTATTATAACCCAGGTTAGAAGAATCATCTAAATTTTATCTGGAATAACAAAAATTAGGGTGGTGTTAATGAACAATGGGGGAACATCCAAGTAAACCCATTGGGAAATTGGAACAACCAAGGTAATAATAATAATAGATTAACTTATCCTTCGGGTTATAACAATGCTTTACCAAATAAGGAGAAAAAGTTGTCTATGGAAGAAGTAGTATCACACATGGGAAATCAATTACAAATTCAAGGAGCAACCATCAGAAATATTGAAAATCAATTCAGACAAATTGCAAATGCCTTAAGTAATAGATCCTAAGGAATGCTTCCAAGTAATTCTTAAGTGAATCCAAGAGAAAACAATAAAGAACAAGTGAAAGCAGTTCAACTGAGAAGTGGAAAAGAATTGGAAGTTAGAGTTCAAAAAGAAACTGAAGTAGAGAAAGAAGAGATTGAAAGACCTAAAGAGGACGCTCCAAAAGGTTTTGAAAGACCTATTTCTCCACCTAAGGTTGATTTAGAAAAACCACCACCTCCATTTCCTGAGAGACTTTGTCAACAAAAGTTGGATAAGAAATTTTCAAAATTCTTGGAGATATTAAAGAAGCTTACCATTAATATTCCATTTGCTGAAGCCCTAGAACAAATGCCAAGCTATGCTAAATTTATGAAGGATATTCTTAATAAAAAGAGGATGTTTGAAAAAAATAAAACTGTTGCACTTAGTGAGGAGTGTAGTGTGATAATTCAGAAAAAGCTTCCTGAAAAACTTAAAGATCTTGGTAGTTTCACAATTCCATGTGCAATCTGAGAAAGATTCTGTGGAAAAGCTTTATGTGATTTGGGTGCAAGCATTAACCTTATGCCTCTATCAATATTCAAAAGATCGGGACTAGGAGAAATAACCCCAACTACCGTAACTCGCAATTAGCAGATCGTTCGATCACATATCCTAAAGGAGTTATAGAAGATGTTTTGGTAAAAGTGGATCAATTTATTTTTCTTGTGGATTTCATTGTGTTAGATATGGACGAAGATAAAGAGATACCCATAATTTTGGGGAGACCTTTTCTAGCTACAGGTAGATCCATGATAGATGTGCAAAAAGGGGAATTAACAATGAGGGTTAATGATCGGTATCGTTACATTTAATATTTCAAAATCAATGAAATATCCTGCAAGAGGTAAAGAAGATGAGTGTTTTAGGATGGATGTTATCGAATATTTAAATGAATGTCATTTCAAATCAACTTATGAAGAGAAAGCTGAAAGTGAAGAATTTGAATATAAGCAAGACGAGGAGTTATTTGATTCTGAAAATTTTCAAGAAGAAGATTTAAAGTTTGTTCGTGAATGTTTTGAATTGTTGGATATGACAGAAAAAGATAAATCTTATGGTCCATCAATTAGAAAACCTCCTGAACATGAGTTAAAAATGCCTCCTGATCATTTGAAGTATGTTTTTCTAGGTGAATCCTCAACCTTGCCTGTTATAATTTCCTCTCAATTAACTGAAAAAAAAGAAGAGAGATTGCTTGAAATTCTGAAGAAGCACAAGAAAGCCTTTGGATGACAATTACTGATATTAGAGAAATCAGTCCTTCAATTTATATGCACAAAATTCTTATGGAAAATAATTGCAAACCTCGGGCTGATCCCCGAAGGAGATTAAATCCTATCATGAAAGATGTTGTTAAGTAAGAAATTTTAAAGTGGTTGGATGCTGGAGTTATCTACTATATTTCTGAGAGTGCATGGGATAGTCCTATTCATTGTGTTCCTAAAAAAGGAGGAGTAACTGTGACTGTTAATGAAAATAATGAAATGATACCAACAAGACAAGTTACAGGGTGGCGAATATGCATTGATTATAGAGAATTAAACCTTGCCACAAGGAAAGATCATTTTCCACTCCCTTTTCTAGATCAAATGTTGGATAGACTGGTTGGGCATAAATACTTTTGTTTTCTGGATGGATATACTGGTTTCCACCAAATTTGCTCCTGAAGATCAAGATAAAAGTATGTTTACCAGTCCTTATGGTACGTTTGCTTTTAGAAAAATGCCCTTTGGTTTATGTAATGCCCCTGCTACATTTCAAAGATGTATGATGGCTATTTTTTGTGATTTAATTGAAAAAGGGATTGAAGTTTTTATGGATGACTTTTAAGTGTTTGGAATTTCATTTGAATCATGTTTAGAACATTTATCTAAAGTTCTAAAATGAAGTGAAGAAACTAATTTGGTCTTTAATTAGGAAAAATGCCAATTTATGGTAGCAGGAGGAATTGTTTTGGGACATCAGATTTAAGAAAAATGTTTTGAGGTAGATCCTGCAAAAATTCAAGTTATATCTAATTTACCTTGCCCAACCAATGTAAGGGGAATTAGAAGTTTTTTAGGACATGCTGGACTCTACAGGCTTTACATCAAAGATTTTTCAAAGATTACAAAACCTTTATGCCATTTATTGGAAAAGGATGCAATTTTTTATTTTGATGATGACTGCCATAAAGCCTTTGAAACATTAAAAGAAAAATTAATCACTGCACCTGTAATAATTTCAGCAAATTGGGAAAAACCTTTTGAATTAATGTTTGATCCTAGTGATTATGTTATTGGTGCGGTTTTGGGTCAAAAATATGATAAAATTTTCGAAGTAATTTATTATGCTAGAAATACTCTTAATGAAGTTCAAATTAATTATACCACTACTGAGAAAGAGTTATTAGCTATAGTATTTTCCTTTGATAAATTTCGATCATATTTAATTGGAACTAAATGTGTTGTGCATACTGATCATTCTGCTATCAAAACTTAATGAAGAAAAATGATGCAAAACCGAGACTTATAAGATGGATTCTTCTTTTGCAAGAATTTGATTTTGAGATAATAGATAGGAAGGGTTATGGTAATCAAATTGCTGATCATTTATCCAGGCTTGAAATAGAAAAATCTTTCAGTGATATTGAAGAAATTAATGAACATTTTCCTGATGAAAAATTGTTCACTGTTAAAGAATGGGGTGTTCCCTGGTATGCAGACATAGTAAACATTAGTGTTAGTAATATTATACCCTATTGTTTGACATATCATGAAAAGAAGAAATTTATGTTTGATGCTAAGACTTATTTTTGGGATGACCCATTTTTATATAAACAAGGAAAGGATCTTATAATTCGAAGATGTGTACCTTTGGAAGAGACTTATGAAATAATAAAAAAATGTCATGATTTTGATTATGGGGGACATTTTGGAAGTGATAAAACTGCATATAAACTATTACAATCAAGATTTTATTGGTCTGCAATTTTTAAGTATGTGAATGTTTATAATAAAAATTTTGATAGATGTCAGCGTGTAGGTAATATTTTGAGAAGAATGGAGATGCCCCTCAATATCGGGTACTTAAGTGTCGAGGGGTTCAAATGTAGCTCGGAAGTATGGCATGTTTACAGTCAAACTTCATCAGCTGACGAGAGGAACATCCTCGAATGATTTTCAGGGAGTTCAGACAACTCTGGACAAACTTGGGATTTGGGGATAAAGAAGGGCATTTTGGGGATTTTAGGAATTTTGGAGTTATTTTGGGGTTTTGAAAAATTTGGGTGGTTTTGGCAATTTTGAGTGGTGGGAAATATTTTGGAATGACTTTTGGAGAATTTAGGTAATTTTGGTCAATTTTTAGGATTTTGGGATTTTCAGGGGCAATTTGGTAATTTAGGAAAGTTTTAGGACCGAGGGGTTTGAAAATTGAAATTCCTAAGAAAATAGGAGTGGATTTAGAGTGAGGACAATGGGACCAATGGTATCCTTCTTTCGGTCCTCTATGTGTCGATTCTTACCATCTTAGCCATGAGCTTAGGGTTTGGTGAGATCAACACTTGAGTGTCCAAAAGACAGGGGATTCAAAACAGAATATTGTAGATTTGGAGTTTTGAGTGGGGTATATGTGTGTGAGTGCGGGGTGTGAGCTCCGGACCTCCCAGGGTTAATCTTAAGGTCTGGTCACTTGTGGGGAATCCCACTTGGTCTTCCTTATTCTTAGCCCCTTCCTCCTAAATATTAGAGGTTGAGCCCTAACATGTGGAAGCGCCAAGAAAGGAAAACAATTATATGGAATTTCTATGTGGTGGGTTTCTCCGTTGCTAGTCCTCTAAGAAAAGTCACTAGAAAAGTCCTATGGCTAGACCCTAGGCTATCTAAGGAGAGACTAAACCTCAACCAAAAGTGAGGTCAACAAGTCATCCAAATTAGGTTGTTCAAGTCTATATAGATGACCAGTTATTTGATTATCGAACCCTTTTTTATTAACGATCTCAAAATCAAATTCTTGCATTAAAGGTATTCATCGTATCAGTCTTGTTTTTGCATCCTTCTTTTGAATTAAATATTTAATAGTAGAATGATCAGTATGCACAATACATTTAACTCCAATTAAGTAAGATCAAAATTTTTCAAAGGCATAAACGATAGTTAATAGCTCTCTTTTTGTAGTGGTATAGTTAATTTGAGCATCAGTAAGAGTCTCACTAGCGTAGTATATAACTTTAATAATTTTGTCATTTCTTTGCCCTAAAATAACTCCAGTAGAATAATCGCTAGCATCGCACATTAATCCAAATGGTTTCTCCCAGTCAGGTGAAACTGTTATAGGGGCAGCGATTAATTTTTCCTTTAATAGATCGAAAGCTTTTAAGCATTCATCGTTAAAATCAAACTTTCTATCCTTTTCCAAAAGTTGGCATAGAGGCTTAGTGATTTTTTAAATGTTTTTTAAATATCGCCTATAGATTCCTGCATGTCCCAAAAAGCTTCTTACCCCTCTCATAGTTGTTGGAGGTGGTAATTTTTCTATAATATGAATCTTCGCAGGATCCACTTCCATGTCATATTCAGATATTTTATGCCCAAGCACAATTCCTCCTGCAACCATAATTTGACATTTTTACCAGTTTAGGACTAAATTAGTTTTTTCGCATACCTCTAAAACTTTTTCTAAGTTGCATAGGCATGCCTCAAATGAATCTCCAATTACTGAGAAATTATCCATAAACACTTCTATTCCACATCTATTAATTTGCTAAATATGGATGTCATACATCTTTAAAATGTTGCAGGTGCATTACATAATCTAAAGGGTATTCTTCTAAAAGCAAAAGTTCCATAAGGGCTACTAAATGTAGTCTTCTCTTAATCCTCAGGAGCAATAGGTATTTGGTGATGACCGGTATATCCATCCAAAAAGAAATACTACTTGTGTCCAGCAAGTCTGTCTAGCATTTGGTCTAAAAATGTAAAGGAAATTGATCTTTTCTTCTGGCGGCATTTAATTTTCTATAATCAATACATATTCACCAACCAGAGACTTGTCTTGTCGAAAAAATTTCATTTCGATCATTTATGTTGAAATTCACTCCTCCTTTCTCAGGAACGCAATGAATTGGACTTACCCAAACACTATCAAAAATAGGATATAAAATTCCAGCATCTAACCATTTTAAAATCTCTTTTTTAACCACTTCTTCCATTAATGGGTTCTGTCTCCTTTGTGGATCAACACTAGGTTTATGTTATTCATTCAAAAAAATTCTGTGTATACAGATCGATAGATTGATTCCTTTAATATCAGCTATGGACAAACCAAAAGTCTTTTTGTATCTTTTTAAGGTGTCCAATAATTTTTGTTCTTGATATTCATTTAAATATGAAGTTACAATGACTGGTAAAGTAGATGATTTTCCTAAAAACATATACTTCAAATGATTATGGAGAATTTTCATCTCACGTTTAGGAGGTTTACTGATAGATGGAATTAAACTTTTATCTACATTTTCCATAGTATCCAATCTTTCAAATCATTCCTGAACAAATTCTAACTTTACATTCTTCATATCATTCAAATCATCTTCACTTTCACTTTCATATTCATCCTCACATTCCCGATTTTCTTCAAATACTTATTTAATATGATCTTCTCTCAAATAATCGCTGATTTCCATTTGAAAGCACTCATCATCTTTTTGAGTTGAAGGGTAATTCATAGATTTTGGTATATTGAAACTTACCTTCTGACCATTGACTTTCATGGTTAATTCTCCTTTTTGAACATCAATCATAGCTCTCCCAGTAGCAAGGAGTGTTCTTCCCAAAATAATTTGAATTTCTTTATCTTCCTCTATATCTAATACAATAAAGTCCGCAGGAAAGATAAACTTATCCACATTTACTAATACATCTTCCTTAACTCTTTTAGGATAAGTGATAGAACGATCGACCAGTTGAAGGGTCGCAGATCTAGGTGAAATTACTCCTATTCTTAATCATTTGAAAGTTGATAAAGGCATAAGATTAATACTAGCTCCAAGATCACATAAAGCTCTTATGAAAATTCTCACACATATAACACACGGGATAGTGAAACTACCTGGGTCTTTAAGTTTTTCAGGAAGCTTCTTCTGAATAATTGCACTACACTCACCGCTAAGTGCAACAGTCTCGTGGTCTTTGAACTTTCTTTTCTTTTTAAGAATATCCTTCATAAACTTTGCATAATCAGGCATCTGCTCTAATACTTCAACAAAGGGAATATTAATCATTAATTTCTTAAGAATTTCTAAAAACTTTGTAAATCTATTATCCATGTTCTGTTTCTTTAGTCTTTGAGAAAAAGGACGAGGTGGTTTTTCAAGAGTTATCTTCATTGGTTCTAGCGGATATTCGTCTATATATATCTTATTAGAACCTTTCTCAAGGTTCAATTCCTCTCTTTCAACTTTGACTTCCTTTGAACTCTTGGTTCCAATTCTTTTCCACTCCGTAATTGAATAACTGAACCACTCCGCGCACTTTGCATAAGCTTAATATTGCAAGAATTTGATAAAGAAGTGTATAAAATATTCAATAATCGCAGAGTTACTCTTATCAACGTAAGTATACATATCGTCCAAGTAATACAGAGCTCTAATGGAGTCCTGAATATCAATCTCATAGTGAATATTTTAGAGGCTACGAACTAGGATTTTAGAAACCAATACAGAATCACAACTCTGTAGTTCAAATTGCATATTTGTCACTAATATGCAATCGTAAATAAGATGTAATTTTAATAAACCAATTCTATAAATCATTAACTACTTTTACTAATAAAGTGAGGTTTAATATATAAGCAAGTATCCTTCTCCTTGTTAAGAAATTTAAGTGAATGGATAAATAGAATTAGTTTAAAACTGTGTTGTGCCAAATAGGAACATACCAATTCTTTACCCTTTGGTCAGGGCATAAAGAATATTGACTAATTCTATGCTTGGTTTCTGAATCTATGGCTAGGCTGGAAGGATACTAGCTCTCACTTCGGAGCTCCCACATTCCCCTCACCTGAGGGCTAACATCAACAATTCAGCAACCAAATGATAGGACTGAATTGAGGATTTTAGTCTGTCACTCTAAAATCTCCAATTCTACGCTCGATATATAATATTTTACTATTTATTTATACCCTAGTTTCAAGGACTTTGACCTCCCTGAATCTTGGATGTAATCTTCACTTTAGTTGTAAAAATCAACATATTTTAACAAATCAATTAGCCGGATTAGAAGTAAATTAAGATTGAAGTGAAAAGATCATCACAACCTCTTTGACATTCTTTTAGTGCAACTAAGTCAAATCACCATTTCACAAAATCTCAAAACAAGGAGAAAGACAAAGAAACTACTCAGATCTCATGGAGAAGATACGACAAAACATAGATTTCATACATAAAAGCAAAGTTATACAAAATATAATAAGTAAATACAACTTATCTCAAATTCCTCCCCTAGTGAAGTTCCTCTAAATCTCTTCCTTTATTTACAGAACACAAAATTCTGCTTCGAAAAAGTAAGGAGGAATAAATCTCTCACTTTCCTTCCACTCTTACAATATCTCAAAGAATTCCTCACGATTAACACTAATTTAACTCACTCTCTATAACTCTTAGGGCACCCAATACACTAACAGACACTCACGGACACCCCTATTTTCGGCCTCAAATTATCTCTTTTAAAGTTGTAGAAGAGTTTCCAAGAGTTGCCCAAGCATCCCTTCAAAAATAATCCACATTCAATGCACCTCATGAGAGAACCAACATACTCGCCGTCGGCGGCCTCGATCTCGCCGTCGGCGGCTTTCTGGAATACTAGGTTTTGGACCTTCTCTGTTAAGGCTCACTGTCGGAGGGGTACCTTCGGCGGCCTTCTTTGTAATTTATTTTTGAAACTTTCGTGAAAAATTCGCCGTCAGCCCCGTCGATCTCGCCATCGGCACCAAGGTCAAATTTTCATATTTTTGTCTTTTTTGCTCCAAATTAGCTCCTTTTTGCATCTTTTTGCTCCAATGTCCTTAAATCAACATACCTGCAATAAAACATCAAAAATACCTTTCTTTAAAGTGTAATATCATCAAAATCAATATAAAATAGGCATGAAAATCTCAACATATTTTCAGTTGGTCAAAATCCTCTAAACTTAACTATTACTTGTCCTCAAGTAATTTTAAGTACTACATAAAGGTTATGATTTATTATGGTAAGTTTTAATTCAGAAATACTATAATTTTGATTTAAATAAATATTATAGTAAGATTTCTTAGAATGATTTTCAAGTAATTGGATTAACTCTGTAGATTTAGGGCTATTTAGTCATCAAGTCTAAGTGTTTTAGTCTTCTTTTCATTTCAAGAATGACTATATGTTGCAGTATCAATTCACTTAGAATATTCAAATAATACGAAATTAAAAAGGACACTACTAGTAAAAACACTACTCTATAAATATAAGTTCAGAAATGTATTTAGTTTTCCCTTTAGGTTAATCTAAGTGAAGCCAATTTTTGATAAGGCATCTCCTCAAGCTTCTCCTCACTTACTTTTTCTTTTCTTTTTATTTGGGTTGCTTTTCAATCCTATATATATTTTTTCTTTCTTTTCAGGGATTGTTTTTCAATTCTTACTTTTTATTTTTCAAGTGAGGATTACTATATCTGGTTAGCCTATTAATAATTTCGAACTTCACTCTTCTTTTCATAAATTTAAAACTTAAAGCATTCCTTTACCTTATATGTAATTCATAGTCTTTACATCATTGAGCCCCAATCTTTTCTTTCTCAACTAAATTCCTAAGATTCTTAATATTACAAAATATTGTTTTCTTTACTTTAAAAAGTTAACTATAGTCTTATCCTCTTATACTAAATATCTTAATCTACAAAATTAATTTTCATTACCAAAAATTTTTCTTTGAATCTTCCACAATATTTAATTAAAATCTAAACATAGTTAACTGAATTAAATTTTATTACAAAAATCATATTTATAAATTTTGAAAATATTTTAATTGAGAACAAAAAACAGTTAATATTTTTCTCCCCTCAAACTTAAATTTTTCAATATATAGAAATAATACAAGTGGAAAGAAAAATTCTAAATATAAATCATCCATTTGCACTTTAGGCATTTTCATCTTTCTGAAATTTTGAAGGTTCTTCTCAAAAATTTTTAACTTCAACTGGCCTGTAATATTAGGAAATTTTCTACACAAATAACAAATTAGAGAATTTGTCGGGTAATGAAATTTTGAAATAATTACATAAATTAAAACATTTAATAACCACAATTGATTACACTACAAGTACAATACCAAACAACATTTGCATTTCACAACACAGTAACAAATAGTCTACTATGTTATCTTAGAGTCCACACTTACAATTATAATCTACGCATCACAATCCATCTAGAAAAGAAATACAAACAATAAACAAAATACACATCTCATAAAACAATACAGTACACAAAATGCAAATAACAAAATAAAAATACTACAACAAAACACACACACATACATCACAATCATCAAATTTAAGATTAGACATCGAAATCCCATACTATGTCTTTATCTCCCTGGTCAGCAGGTGGACTGGGATGATAACGAGTATATCGAAGCATTCAGGAAAAGTAACATCAGGCTCACCTCCATAGTGTCTGGCTTGAGCATCATAGCAGGCAATTTCGAAATTAGAATCTCACTGAAGATACTAACTATCATGATTGTGTCTTCGCTCTAATCCTTCAATCCTCTGATCTATTCTCTCAAATCTTTCATCTTACTTTTCCAAACTCTTCTGATGCAAGGTCATCTCATTCATCAAATCATAAAGGGTTGGGGAGCTAGAGGCAAGAGGGTCATAACTAGTAGAGGGGATATCTCTATTAGTAGAAGGTGCTTTACTCCTTCTCCCAGATCTCCATTCTTCATGGGATTCATATGTTTTTAAGTTAGCTTTACTAATGGGTTTCATAAGGTAAACACATTCTTCATTATCTCTAGCTTCCACTCTAAATAATTGGCAAAGTGCATAAATGAGGCTAGGATGTCGTAGTCCTCCACTTTATTCACTTTTTGCCGTAGCCAAAATGTTCTTATAAATTATATTCCCCACATTAATGCTTCTATTGTTCTGAATACAGAAATTTAGAACCGCTCTATCTCTTGGCACTTCACTGTGGTGGTAGGTAGGTAGCAGAGTAGAACAAATAAAATAATGTGATGCTTTAGCTGTGGCATTCATCATGGAAAGAGGAAAATTTATCCGTTCACGCTATTTAATTTTCCATGCCTCTTTACCATCAGAGAGAAAGTCAATGACATCGTTCAATGGACCATCCATGGTTCCAAACGTCTCATACTCACTAGAGTAAAAATTGTGAAGTTTGTAAAAGGAATTTATGCTGGTAGCATTAAAATCAACAAAAAACCCTCTTACTTTTATAGGCTCGTCCTCAATTTGAGTTAGATTGGTATAAAATTCTTTCACAACTTCTACATTAGCCTTGTTTGTAAAGTAACAAAAGCTTTCCCACTTCCTCTCTCTAATAACTCGTTCAACTTCTCCTCAAGGATTTTCAAAAACTCAATCTTGTATGCATTTCTTTCCTTGGAAGATAGAAGTGTACCTTGAATAGGCTTTTGCATTT
Source organism: Papilionanthe hookeriana x Papilionanthe teres (assembly GCA_022702705.1). Classification (NCBI taxonomy): domain Eukaryota; kingdom Viridiplantae; phylum Streptophyta; class Magnoliopsida; order Asparagales; family Orchidaceae; genus Papilionanthe; species Papilionanthe hookeriana x Papilionanthe teres. The sequence goes on along the minus strand of CM040424.1, from coordinate 150,578,158 downwards.
ACAAATCGAGCCTCGTCAAACTTAAGTCGCCTCTTTTGTTGGAGAGCCATTTTTCGATCTATCAAACTTACAAAAATCTAAACTAAACTCCAAGATAATGACAAAATGGCTTCCAAAGGTGATTTTAAGGACTCTAAATTAAGCTCCATGAATTTCTTCCTAGTATTTTCTCCACATTTTCAATTTTTTTGGAATTCCTAAATGTGGAAGAAATTCATGTTGAAAATAAAAATGAAGCTCTAGAATTCATGGGGAAGCTCTTACTGAGGGATGATGAAATTCAGTGTAAAAATGAGTTGAAATTACCCCAAATCCAAGAATTCTCAAGCCCTAGGTTGAAATTTTCGGTAAATAAGGGAAGAATATGATGAATAGTGGTGGTTGACTGGTCAAAATCATGGTTAAAAAGTAATTTTTGAGATCTTACCGTCGACGGGGTCGTTCGCGCTGTCAACGAGCTCAATTGAAATAAATAACAATAGTGTCGGGAAAAACCCGCCATCAGCGGCCTCAAGGGCGCCATCGGCGAGATTCTTCAATTCGGTTTATTTTCCAGATTTTTGCAATTTCGATCAATTTCAAGCCTTGTCGACATCCGTTCGACCATTTTAAACATAAATTCTATTGAATAAGTGATGAATTAACACAAATAAACATTCAAAACACAAAACATCACAATTATATATAAAATCCAAGGTTTACAATACACATTACACAACACACATGAGTTAGGTATTTTCCCAACCTCCATTCATCAATTCAGCGTCGCAATCCAAGCTACGACTTTCCAAAAGTTGAAAACAAACATTCCAATCTTAATCTCAACTATACTGAGATCTAAAAACAAACTTCGAAAGCAAGCAAACAAATAAATTCAAATCAATCCTAAACATATAGAAACAAACAAGTAAAACAAATCTACCACTCCTTCGATTTTCAGTGTTGGTTTCTCCTCTGACATCACCCATCGATTGAACATGAACTCAAAGGTTATAGATGGGTCGGTAAGTGAGTTCTTCAGTAGTTTTCTTTTATTCATCCCATCTTTCTCATTAAGCGTATCAAACTTCCTTTGTCCAAAGTGATCAAAATACTCTTTCATCCTCCAATCAATGTGATCAAAGTAATCAGAGATATTGTCAATTGCATTCATTAAATTTTGTACCTCTTTTTCTAGTTTCTTAAATCTGTGTAAAATCTCCAGTGTCTTATCCGAAATTAGAGGTTGAATTGGAATTGAGTTCTGTGATGATTGATCCATAATAATGACCATATCATTCTCCTCTTCATTTGCTGGAAATATTTTGGTTGGGTCTAATGGCTTCCATGGTAGAACTACCTTTTCCCAAATCTCACATGAAACTTGGAACAAGCTGCAAAGTGAGAAAATTTTAGAAGGATCTCCAAGCCCATGAGTTGATCCTTGAACGATCAGGCCCAAAATAGACTTCACAATTTGATCCAATTTCCATTGGCAGTCCCATTTTAATACAGTAATTTAATATAGCACTTTCTGTAATAACTTTACTGATCCTCATCATCGGTAATAACTTTGCAGAAATGAAGAAGTGCCAATGTTTTGATATAGGATTTAAAAGTGTAGCAGAAAAACTAACATACATGTTTTCTCTAATTTACCAGTCTTCAGTTTCGTCCGTTAAATATTGGTAGATCTCATTCATCAGATTTCTTGTTGGAATGAAGTTGGAATAATGGCAGACAGGAACATTCTCGATCATATATAATTTATTAATTCGTGCAGGAGTAAAAGTTACCCACCTACCTCGCACATAGATGCTTCTCTGGTTGATTCCATCAAATTATCATAAAACTCCTTCACCACAGGAACGACTACTGCAGCAGTAGTGTAGCAAAATACTTCCCATCATCGCCGCACGATCATCTCTTCAATCACTGTTGAAGGATTATTTAATCCTCAATTAAAAAAACCTCTTTCTTTAATTAATCTCCTTTTTGTAAGCACTTTGTTGAAGATTCATTGTGCCTCGGCCCTAACAAACTTTCTCCGGTTGAACACTTGAAATCTAGGGTAATTTATGGAACTGGAAGCCATTAAGGATGAATTCTGGGGAGTATCCTTTTTTTTTTTGAGAAATGGATAATTTAGGAACCAACTCTGGAAGTTCATAGGGGAAAATTTCTGTCTAAATATGCCAAAAACTGCCATTTCAAACTTTAGAAACTGTCCACTCGCCGATCTAGCCGTCAGCGGCCTCGATGGCGTCGTCGGCGGGTTTGTGCAATTTAATTGTTAAGACTCTCAGGAAAAACAAGCCGTTGGAGGCAACGAGCTCGCCGACGGCGCCCAAGGCAAAATTCACACATGAACACCATGGTCCAAGTGCGTTCCAAACTTTTTCTATGGATCCAAATTCCATGATGATTAGAGGGTAAATACGAGTAGTAGAATTTAATACTACCACATATTAATGATAAATTCAAACCAATACTCAATAATTAAATATAACTATTGGTTGCCTCCCATAAAGCGCTTGGTTTAACATCGTTAGCCTGACCTATTACAGTGTTATTCAGGTTGACCGAGCATTAAAACCTCTTTAAAGTTTGGTCTTTTACCCTCAAAATATGGTTTTAATCTGTTTCCATTTACTTTAAATCTATTCCCAATCTTCAGATCTTCAACTTCAACAGCTCAGTAAGTATAAACTTGAGTCACAATAAAGGGTCCTAACCAATGAGAATTCAATTTCTTAGGGAATAACTTGAGCCTTGTATTATAAAGCAAAACTTCTTGTCTTGGTTCAAAGTTCTTATGGTTAATCTTCCGATCATGCCTTAACTTCAGTTTTTCCTTATAAATTATGTCGTTATCATAAGATTCATTTTTTAATTTTTCCAATTCATTTATTTGTAACAATCTCTTTTTACCAGCATTTTTCAAATTATAATTGAATTCTTTAATTGCTCAATATGTTTTATGCTCTAATTCTACTGGTAAGTGACAAGTCTTACTAAAAATGAGTCTATAAGGAGTCATTCCAATATGAGTTTTATAAGCAGTTCTGTATGCCCTTAATGTAGTATCCAGTCTCGTAGACCAATCTAATCTACTAGGGTTTACAGTCTTTTCTATAATTTGTTTAATCTCTTGATTAGAAACTTCAGCTAATCCACTAGTCTGAGGATGATAAGCAATAGAGATTCTATGAATAATATTAAACTTTTCTACTAAACTCTGAATATATTTCTTCCTGAAATGAGATCCTCCATCAATGATAATCACTCTCGGCATTCCGTATCTTGCAAAAATATTTTTCATTAAGAATCTTGAAACACTTTTAGCATCGCAACGTGGTAAAGCTTGTGCTTCAATCCACTTTGATACATAATCAAATGCAATCAATATATATAAGTCCCCAAATGAAGGAATAAATGGTCCCATGAAATCTATTCCCCAAAAATAAAATGATCTCAACTTCTAACATAAAATTCAGAGGCATTTCATTTCTTCTAGATATATTACCTACTCGTTGGCATCAATCAAAACTTTTGATATATCTGTAAACTTGTCTAAAGAGAGTAGGCCAATAAAATCCAGCTTGTAAACTTTTATGCGCAGTTTTATCAGTCCCAAAATGTCCTCCAAATTTTGAATCATGACATGTTTGAATAATCACTTCAATTTCTTCATAAGGCACAAATCTTCTAATAATAAGATCCTTACATTACTTATATAAATATGGTTCATCCCAAAAATATGCTTTTGCATCATGAATGATTTTTTTTTTGTTGCTGTAGTGTTAGCATAGGTAGCAAAATATCACTTACAATATAATTAACTATATCAGCATACCAAGATATTTTCCACTCATTAATATTATAAAGTTGTTCATCAGGGAAACTGTCTGTAATTTCATTGTCGGTGTCAGATAATTCATGATACTCTAATCTCGACAAATGATCAGCAATTTGATTATCAGTTCCCTTTCTATCAATTACTACAAAATCAAATTCTTGCATCAAAAATATCCATCTGATTATTCTTTGTTGGGTATCCTTCTTTTGCATCAGATATTTAATAGCAGAGTGATCAGTATGCACAATACATTTAGTCCCAATTAAATAATATCTGATTTTTTCAAAAGCATAGACAATAGCCAGTAACTATTTTTCAGTAACAGTGTAGTTAATTTGAACATCGTTAAGATTTCTACTAGCGCAATATATAACTTTAAAAATCATATCATATCTTTATCCAAGAACAACTCTAATAACATAATTACTAGCATCGCACATTAATTCGAATGCTTTCTCCCAGTCAGTTGAAACTATTATTGGTGTTGTGATTAGTTTTTCCTTTAATAACTAAAATGGTAATTAAGCTGTCTTCAGTAAATTTAAATTTCTTGTCATTTTCTAAAAGTTGGCATAGAGGTTTGGTAATTTTTGAAAATTCTTTAATATAACGCTGTTGACCTCATTTTTGATGAGGTCATCTCTTCTTCTTTTTAGTACTTAGGATCTAGCCTTAGGCTTTTCCTTTGACTATCTTAGAGGACTAGAAGTGTAACCCACCACCTAGAATTTCAAACCACTTCTTAACTCCCTGCAAACTCCACAAACTTGACTGTAGACCCCTAATCACCTAGAGGGTTGAAATCAAATATGGAAGTTTAAAGGATGAGTTCCTATAGGACTCTTTGGCCTTAGGACCGCCTACAGGTGGCACAGTGCAGTGAGGGCTGACTTACACATACACTACATTTATACACTACACTTTCACACACCTCCTAAAAACACACCCATACCCAACTTGACCACCTGACTCATAAGGGTGATTCACATGGATGGTCCTTAACCCACAAGCCCCTGGTAAGAGGTTAAGAACAACATAGTGAATGCCTCGAATGAGTCCTCTCATAGCTCATATAGGCTTAATATGGCTTCATGGCTCAACCAAAATGATTTCATTTCACTTATATTCACCTAATCTTCAATTTTCTAAATTTTCAATTTTTCACCCGGGACCCTACACACTTTAACTACCCAAAACCCTTGAAATCCTCCAAAATTTCCAAATCACCCAAAATTCCTCAAAACCAATCCCAAACATTTCCACATCACTCAAATTGATCATTCCTAGCCAAAAATACCAAAAATTCCAAAAATACCTCCCAATACCCTCCAAATACCCAAAATACCCTTCTTGACCCAAAAATCCAAAAATTCAGAAAATTCCCAGAAAATTCCAGAAAATCCCAAATATTCCTAATTTCATTTTGTTCAACTACACCATGGGCCAATTTTGTCAATTTACCGTACTTTTATCAAAACCCCCAATTTGACCCATTTTAACCCAAAGTAAACCCAATGTCAAACCAAACCTACCCAATTGACCCAAATTCTGGTCCAATTCAATTCTAAACTTCAATTCAACATTCCCAACACCAATCTAGACCAAATCCAAGTTCAATTTGATTGACATTTGGATCCAATTCCACTTTTGGCCTTAAGGCCCAATTTGGACCCATGACCCAAACCTAACCCAAACTCATCCAATTCAACTCCAATTAACCCCAAACCTTTTCCAAACTTCCCTTAACATCCCTACAAACAAAACACTAACATGATTTGCCCAACATTTATACCCAAACCCCACTTAAATTCAATCCAAAGCGAAAAAGCCCAATTTTGATCTAAACCCAAACCTAACCCAAATGAACTCAAACCCCAAAATCAAAGCCCAACCAAAGCCAAAACCTCTTTGAAACAGCCCTATAAACATTTACCAACATTAATTTTACACAAATTTCAATATTAGTTCAACATTGGCCCAAATTAGCCCAATTTGACCTACATTGGCCACTTTACCAAAAGCCCAAATTCGACCCGATTCAAACCCAAATCACTCCAAACTTGTTTCAAATTACTCATGGCACATTCCTAAACCAAACCCAACAATTATTTGGTCCAAAATTTTACAAATTTCCCATCCACCAATTTATTTTGAAGCCTAAAGCCCACTTCCCTTAAAGCTTCCTAAAAGCCCATCCAAGACAAATTCAAAAGCCCAAAGTTCATGACAAAGCCCACATGACATTTCCATTTGCCATCCATTTAATCAAAGCCATTCCCTAAGTTCCAATCCCATCATCAAATAATTCAAAATCAAGCCTCATGCCAAATCACCCCTAAATACCAAATTTTTTCTTAAATTCATTTCAATGAAATTGACTCAACTTTTCCCAAGCCAAAGGTGAGCCATGAAGCCATTCTTAAGCCACATGCAAGCCATGTGAATTGTTTGACATGTGACCATACCACATTGGGTAAGAGGAGAGGAAGCTTTCCTTAATTCCTAAAAGTCTTTAACCTCACCCATGATACCCCTTAACCAAGATTTAATCCAAATATTCTTGGATAAGGACATCTCCACCTTTTGATCAGCTAACCTAATCGATCTTCTCGACCCGAGGCTAGCCATGGGGAGGTGAACCCAGCCCAAACAAATGGGTTGACCAAACCTAGCAAGATTAGTCATATCCTCATTCCATTTGATCCAACCATTTTACACTTGGCAGCTGCCAATTGAATACACTAAGCCCCAGCCACGACCTCCACTGAGCTTGATGGTGACCGATGCTGGCGGCCGGCCACCGAGTCGCCGGAAAGCACCACACCGAGAGCTCGCATGTGAGCCCAAAGTTGAAATTCTCACTGCTTGAGCTGCCCCATCCCCAATGGCCACTGTAGCTATTCTTCTCTTGCCGAAGCAGGCGATCCGAACCCCTAACTCTCCACGGGAGGCCCTCCATCCACCTCTATTAAGCCCGAGCCCCTCACGGCCATGAGAGGAGAGTTGCACAAACCTTGCCGAAACTCTTCCAAAATTGTTCCAAACCCTTCTCCATCATTAGAGCAGTTGATCCCCAGTGTCAATTTGCCCTAATCCTCACCAACAGAACCCAATTTCTCAACTGAAATTTCACTCAAAACCAGGACACTTTGCCACAGTGAGCCAATCCTCAGATTGACTGGTCCTACACCTTCAACTGGACCAAGAGGAGAAGTTCCCCACGAAAGCCCCATCTCCGGGCCACCCGGTTGCTCCGGCCTCGAGCTTTGTGATCGAGTGTGGTCGAAATCCTACCTAGACAATTCACCGGGCCAAGAGACTTCATGCTGGAGCTTGTTGGGATCCGATCGAAGGTGAAACAACCCTCGGATCGAAGCCACACTTCTGCGAGCAAAGGTATGGCCTCACTCTTCTTCCCGAGCTTCGAACATTCTCCATTTTCATTGAGTCGATTTTATGCCACATAAACCGTATGGATATGTTCATCTTCTCGAGACGAATCCATAGAGTATAAGAACGTTAAATTTGGTTAAGTATCGAGTGAGATCTTGGGCACAGAAGATCGACGGTTCTCAGGGTAAGGACGCTGCAGGAAGGATGAACGGATGCCGTTCATTTAATACACGCGCGGACGAACGGCCGAGGATCGCGCCGGATCGGGGAGATGGAACGACACGGCGGGCCCCGGAGCGCCGAGTCGGATGGCGGCGTCGAATCGGAGAGCGCCACGCGGCGTTTCGGAGCTGCTCGAGGTTGACGCGGCGCCGCGTGGATAAATAGAAAATTAGGGTATTTTTCTATTTATTTAATTCCCTAAACTTCAAAAATCCATAACTTTGTGTAGAAAAATGAGAAAAATAAAATAAAAATACCCTCTTGCTCAGTGAACAGAGGAGAATAATGTGGAAAGAAATCATTTAATTTAATCAAGTATTTTATTTTTAATGATTTATTTCCCTTCTACATTCTTTTAATTCTCCATGCATATAGGAAATTCACCATGGCATGAGACCAAAAGGCTTTTGAAGCCTCTGAATTTGGGAACATTCCCTGAATTTTCCAAAGTCAGAGGCCATCCCTATGAGAAGTTATTGATTTTTCAAATTCATGTTACTGTTTTGAGTATTTTAATTCCAATAATTAGCATATTGTGAAATAAATTCTAGGAAAATTTTTTGATGTTTCTTATGACCAGAGGACCCTAGGAAAAATAGGTTTTGAACTAGTTCATTTAAAATGACCCTAATTGGCTTAAACACCCAAAATAGCTCCTTAATTAATTATAGCTAATCATACATTAAATTGACTTGAAATCAATTCTCCAGCGACCTTTGGGATCGGAGGAACCCACCATAAAAATTTGAAGTCGATTGGACTTGGTTAGCCCTACTTAAATGGGTTGATTAAGCCATTTAGCCAATTTAAACTTTAAAAATTCATAACTTTCAAAATACTTTTCAAAAATTCACTAAATTGGTTTTGGAGCCTCTCTGATATCAGGGGAATTTATGAAAAATAAAATTGTAATTTTCTAAAAAAGTTGATTTTTTGTTTTTTTTTAATATTTTAATAATTAAAAAATAATAAAAATTACAAAAATAATAAAATTCACCAAAATGTTACATTTTGAATTTTAATCACTTAGGAACAAATCCCATATTTTTCTTAGGTCTATTTAATGAGATATTAAATTTTAAAGCCCTAGGGTAATTTTAAAATTAAAAAATGTATTTTCTAGCATTTTCACTAAAATAATTATAATAAATCAAAGAAAAATCAAAAAATTGTAAAAATTGATTCTCTGATTTTCTTGATATTAGAGAGAGTTTTGAAAAATATAAAATTAATTTTTCAACCTTTACTTTATTTTTAAATTAATTAATACTCCAAAACTTAAAATAATTATAATAAAAATAATATATTTCAAAAAATCACCAAAATTGGTCCAAGTGGTCCTCTGGTCATTAGGAATGTCCCATAATTTTCTTAAGGACAGAAACTTTCCCTTGGTCATGTTATTAAATTTTCCTTGGAAATCCCTATTTTCTACCAAAATAATTATATAAATAAATTAAATACAGAAAAATCACATTTTCTCCTCTCATGTCTTTATTGACATATGAGTGAAGTCACATAAAAAATTTCAAGTTCATTTAAGCTCAATTTAGTGAGTCATGAAATTGTTAAGCTTGAAGGGCAAAGTGGTAATTAAAAATTTTAACATTTAATTAAAACTTTAGGTTTTAATAAAAATTAACAAGTAAGATATTTGATCTTAATCTGATTTAGATGATTGAAATTTAAATAATTAAAGGGTAGAAACCTATTAAACAATTTAAAAATAAGTGAAATAAACCTTAATTAAATAATTGATTAAATTTGGAAGAATAATAAAGTTGGAATTATTAAATAGGTATATTATTATTAGGAAGAAATTTATTCTATGATCTAAGGATCCCTAAATTAATCAATCTCAATAATATTTAATTCTTAATTAAAATGATAATTCAAATTTAAGTTTTAAAATGTTAAAATTAAAAATAAAATTAAATTAAAGATTAAATTAAATTAAATCGAACAAATTAAATTAATTTAAATTAAATTAAATCAAATGAATTAAATTAAATTAAATTGAACAAATTAAATTAAATTGAATTAAATTTAATTAAAATTAAAATTAAATTAATTAAATAAAATAAAAAATAATAATAATAATTAAATTAAATTAAATTAAATTAAATTAAAACATATTAAATTAAATTAAATTAAATTAAATTAAATTAAAAATATATATATATATAATAATAATAATAAATAATTAAATCAAATTAAATCAAACAAATTAAAGTAAATCATATTAATTTAAATTAAACAAATTAAATTAAATTAAATTAAAATAAAAAAATAATAAAATCAAGTTAAATTTAAAATTAAATTAAATTAAATAAATCAAATTAAAAACTAAACCAAATTAAATTAAATTGAATTAAATAACATCACTCTAAGACATAAAGAAATTAAATATAAAGCAACTTGAACACTATTCCAAATTTAAATCCAATAATTGAAATTAAATTAAATCACGAAATCATTTGAACATCGATTTGCCCTCGAAAGCTTTGGTTATCATAACTCCTAAATAGAACATTAAATGAAATGTTACCCCACTTATAGGATATTCAAATGTCCTGAGTTCACTTGACGAGATAACAAAACTCGAATTCTCGGACGATTAATTCATTTGTATAATTAAATTCATTTGGACTTAAAACAATTCCAGCAATATTGAAAAGATGTTTGAGATTCTTCTTAAGCACTTCGTCAATATGATAGGATACTTATAAGAAAAATTGAACTTAATTATTCTTTGATGAAGAAAATCGTCCTCGAACTAAAACACAAGAACACTAGACGTCATAGGAAATGACTAGCTATAGGATTAGGAATTTGGTAGAAAACCATAACCCTTCCCTTAGCTTTACTAGGAACTTGCTTAAATATTCTAATTGTGTTTTAAGTGCGGCTTGGGATGACGGGAAGACCCTCCAGAAACGCTTTTATTTTATTGCAATTTACATTATTGCAATTTTTTTAATCGCATCGCACTTACTTTTTCTTGCATGATAAACAACTGTTGCATGAAAACCCACACCTTTAGGATAGTCCCTAAAACTGAAACCAAAACTAAATTAAAAGTCATTACAAGATAAAATCCACTGCCACAACATCTCAATATATAAAACAACTCAAAATTTAATCACAAACAGAACATAAAACTACAATTACAACTAAATTAAAAACGTCCTGTTGGATGATCGGGAATACCTCAGATGATGTAACCTACGTGTTGCTAACGGGATTTCCCACGGTCTAATTGAAAGTGTGGAACTCATTTAGTTGAGTTTAGCAAATTCATCTGGACTAAGTGAATCCGATAAAAATAACGATGCGGAAGGATGGAACAGTGGGATCTTAACCGGTGTTGTTATAATCAACTTTAAGATTTGTTTTAAATAAAATATAAAAAAGACACTTGGAAATTAAGATTTTCTCTAAACCAAAACACATTTCTCATCTCACTGATTTATGACTTCTAAAACTAAACCTCTGCAACAACAAGGAGCTCGGAGCATGGTGGGCGGCACGGCCATCGTCATCAGCAAAACTTGAATCTACATCAGTGAAAACCATTCTTAGAATTAAATAACCAAGCCATAGGACTTCGAGGTAGTTTGCCTAGTGCAACATAAATCCTCGACCTTTTGTTAGGCATTTGCATGATCATGTCATGTAAATTAAGCCCTAACTAGGTCTTAGGACTCCGAGGTAGTCGTTTAGTACGACATAAACCCTCATATCTTCGAGGCTTATTTGTATGATCATGTCATACAAATATAAGTCCTAATTAGTTAAAATTGGCAAGATCAAAACATTAAATAAACATTAAGACTTTCCTAAATTTAAGCCAAACAATAGGATAGTCGGGAAATTACCGAAGTTCGCTTCGAATCTGTAATTTCTCCTACCTTTCTTCCGTTGAATTCCCAAAACAAAATGTTCCAAACTTGATCCATTCCCTATTGAAATTCCAAAATTCAATCCCTTGAAAACCCTAAACTTTGAAATTCTTGAGAGCAGAATTACTGATTATTATCGAGAGTTTTCTTAGGTGATTCCCGTCACTTAGGACGTAATTAACTATATGGGCTTGCCCTTATAGGGAATTTTAAAGAACCCAGGTAATATAAACCACGTTTAATGCTTTCATATTAAGCGAGGGAATTTGTCGGCTTATAAAATTGGTTCGCAGACCAAATGGATGTCACAAATCTTCTGGTTTATTTAATCGAGCCCCATCGTCAAGCAGTGTGCCTATTCTTCGGGATAGACACACGGTTTGTGGTACGGTGTTCGTTTATATAAACTATTTGGGATGTGAGGTCGGTTTGATTTCATATCTTAAAATCCTCAAATTTAAAAATTATTTTTAAAATCAAATACTACTTTTCAAATTATTTATTTAAATTAAATTGAAAATTCGCCGACAATTTCTATAGGCGACCCCACTTTCAAAATAAAACACACAACCTAAAAATAAGCCGTACAATTTCTGGCGACTCACGTGAGGAAATTTCCTCTCTCCATTTTTATCGGATAATTACGCTTTCAAAAATCGGTAGTGTATCCATGTCCCTTGTGGATTAAGCTACCCTTCTTTACGTTGGAATACTATGTTCATTTCTACCTTGAACGAGTATAGCCGACATTCTCTTGGATTTAGGAGCCCTTTGTTTAGACACCCCTAAACAGAGAGGTTCCGAGATCCTTTGCCTCATTTCGAGGTGGGGTGGACCCCGATAGGTGTTAGTTTAGGAGTAATCCTTCGAGTCGAGAAGTCTTGCATGAGACTTTCTTTTCTTTCTAACTCAGAATCAGATTCATTACCTTCTCTACACCTTTGAACATTCAGTTCTAAATAAACAAACCCTCTAATGAATGACTCTTTTAACAAATAACTTCTCCTTATAAATATGTGAACAAGAATGTGTTCGGACTCTTTTCGATTCCTTTCTTTCCGTCCTGATGAGAAGAAGCATAACTTGGGACTGACAATCAGAATCTACCCTGCATAAATGGATGCCCCAAAGCTGATTTTCTCCTTCACCAATGGACTCGACTTCGCTGTTTACAAGGATGAACTGCCCGACAATGGGATCATCCGGTTTAGACAAGGATTCGAGAACACAAATGTCAAGATCACCGATGTTTCCCTTTCGCGGCCGACAAACAAAGTATGCGAAGCTCGAAGCCGTTGATCGAGTTCGACCTTAGGTCGACTCGAGATTTTCCTCCCTGCAAAGATTCCAGCGAGAGGAGCACTGCTTGTCCGCGAGAGGAGCGTTGTTGCTACCCCCACTGGTCTCGTTGTCTCGCACCTACCCCGACTTCTGCCAAATTAAAGGGGAAGGAAATCCGGAACTATGGTGAACTCGTTACCGTGGAGGGTACGAGACCTTCTGTCGGACCTTCGTTTTTGAAATCGGGTCCGGCTCGAGAGTTCCATCACTAACACGGACCCAAAGAAGGAACGAAGTAGGAAGATTGCCGGGAAGGCCGGAGCTGCACGAAGTTGCTTTCTGGAGGAGATCCCGAAATCACGAGTACACACCCCTACCTGAATACATACCATTGCTCGAAGATACACCCTTTTTGGAAGGAAGTAGATTCCACCCCTTTCCGCCGCAGTGACGAGGAAAATGTCCGCGGGATTATTTCTACATTACCTCGAACCGACATACTACAACGACAACAGAAAGAAAAGGGCTAGGAACACACCATTTGCCAGACTACATACTGTGATCGAGAAGCTAGAAAAGAAAGAGAAATGCCCCATATCGGAGATTCTAAAAAGGATAGGGCGGGTGCCAGTCAAATCCCATCTAGGGCCCCGAGTAGAACCTGCCATCGTTATAGGAAAGCCAAGTAAAAGGATGAAGGCTAATCCGCCTGTCGTTGTTTCAGGGTTACAGATTAGGGAGGATACCACCTTCCGGCATTTGGGCGACATGCCATCCGGTCCTAGACCTTCACGCTAGAAGGATGGTGTGGCATCCCTCTACTGGACGATTAAGATTGAAACAACGGCCCGAGAAGGAAAGTCTCGTCGGGAGACTTGAATCCGAAGAAAGTGCTACTACGATAAGGGGACTCGTGAGAAGGGGACCCGGCGGCTATCACACGACAAGCTGCGAGGATGCACGAAAGGACCGCTAGAGGATGCTATGGAAAAGTTGAGGAGCGATATTCGACGATTAGCAAAAGAAAGAGAGAGAAATTCGGAGATGAGATTGATTCATCGGAATTCATGGATGATAAGTATGCAGAAATCAACATGGTCGAAACGCGAGCTTCGTCGGCTTCACGAGGTGCTCCTGCGGCGCGCGAAGAGAGGAGCCGGAAGTGATGAGGAGGTAGCTTCAAGAAAAGACGATACGATCGCTCGAATGGCGAAGAGGATGGAAGAGATGGGCGTAGCCCTAGCCACTCTCCAAAGTCAAGTGCAACCCCAAAGAGAGACACCCCCAGAGGTCATTCACATTGTAGACGGAGGAAAGGAAATTACGTCCGTCAACGGGGATGATCAGCTAAAGAAGGATACAACACAAAGTATGATTCCAGAAAAAGATATCAAGAGCTTAGTGGAACAGCAGGTGCGAGAAGCCTTAGCACAATCGAAGAGCGGGACATCCATTCGGACGGGTAGACCTTACCGGAAGAATTCGACACGTCCAATACCCAAAAGGCTTCGTACCACCTCCGTTCAAGACCTTTGATGGAGCCGGGAACCCCAGACGGCATGTTGCACACTTTCGTGCCGGTTGTTGCAATGCGGCGGGAGCGATGCATTACTCTTCCGACGAGTTCGTCGGCGGCTCGTCGAGGATCGCCTTTGATTGGTATGCGGGAGTACAAATGGTTCGGTGAAGACATTCTCGGAACTAGAAAACCTCTTCATCGAGCGATTTGCGGAGCTCAGCACCACATCACTATAGGTGATTTAGTGGTAGAGAAGCAGAAGCCGAACGAAACTTTGGTGGATTACATACTTCGATGGAGAAATCTAAGTATGAAGTGTGAACCACAACTACAAGAACAACATGCAATCGGCATCTTACTTAAAAGCATTCATGGGCCCGATAGCACTTCTCCTTAAGGGATTTACTATTAAGACTTTTGAGAAGTTGTTAAGCAAGGCCGGGAGCTTGCAAGAGGAGGCGAAGCAATTAAGTTTCGCCGACAAGACGGACAAGCAAAAGCTCGTGAAGACTTTTGAAAAGAAATCCGGGATCATTGCGGCGGTCGACAAAGGCAAGCAACCGATACAAATATCGTCCGAACGGCCGCAACAACCTCAACAATATTACCAGCAACCCCGACCCAGCTATCAGTCATCTCCACAATATGAACAACCGCCTCGTCCACAACGTACATTAAGGGAGCTTCTGAGCCGGGAATATCCATTCAAGAGTGAGGCAGTGCCGAAAATGTTCCGTAGTCGATGAAGACTCCGGATTTCCAAGCTGCGGAGCCTAAGAGACCGGAAGAAGTCAACAAGAAAGGTGATCCCAACTTTTGCCCCTACCATCGGATGCTTGGGCACAAGATAGAAGATTGCATTACCTTCGAAAGTTGGCTCGATGACAACCTTCGGAAAGGGAATATAACAATCCCGAAGGAGTACATGAAGGAACCCCGAAAGGAGGTTCCGTCGATGTTGTCTCGGCCGATCTCATTGTTCCGATAGATCCCTATGCGACCGATGATGGATGGACTACCGCTTGGACCGAGGTCTTCGAAAAAGATTTTGGATCGACATCCAGAACCGCTTCGGTGCGAGCGTCGATTCGAGTTCGAAACACGTTAAGCCGACACTGTCACTTGCGATAGAAGAACCACCTCAATAGGAGACGATTGAAGAGAAGAAGAAAATCGACGAAGAAGAGAAGACCGAGGTTCCTAAGGCTAGACTAGGGGCTGCTTATCCTAGGATAGTTGTTTCGGATTCGGGGTAGAAATCCCTCGAACCTCTGACTCTGTATGATTATCTGCTCACTCCAGTGGGATCTTATAATGATAAGGGTTATGGCGTTGGCTACGTTTTGACTGTTTCTAATGATTACGTAACTAGCGACAATCCTGACATCGAATTCGATATCAAAGACAATTCTCAAATCATACACAATCTCGACGATCGCAATGACGAAGAAGACATCCATCAAGGAGGCTACGAGAGTTCAACGAGCAACGAATCTATCTGCGAGTTTCGAGGAGCTCCAGTCACAATAGAGTTAGAGCCTTCAGACTCCGAGGCTAATCCAGAAGAACCTGTCATTCCAATTCAAGAGGAGACACTAGCAAACTCAATACTAGATTCAGAAGAAATCACAGAAGTCAACTTAAGAAGTGGAAGAGTTCTACTTCCGAGAATGAGTCCAAAGGACAAAGGAAAGCAGGTGGTTGTTCAGGAAGAATCAACCCCGGCAGAAGAAATACCCATTCGGGAAGAAACCGAGACACATGAAAACAAAGTGGGCTACAACGTGCTAGCTCATCTTAGGAAACTACCGGCCAGGCGAGCATCTACGACGCTCTCATCTTATCAAAGGAGATGAGAGAAGCTCGATCGAAGGCCTTACTTGATATAGAAATTTGCTTAGCTCGAATGGCCGGAGATTCCTTAGATGAGGTTTGCTCGTTAAAAGAACGACGAGGTGTCACCTTCACGGACAATGACCTACTACTTGGGACGACGAGACCACAACCGACCGTTGTACATTTCGATTACTGACTGGGAAGCTTACACTCTCCGGAGTATTGGTGGATCCGGGAGCATCGATCAATATAATGAACCTTCGAACGCTAGCATACTTGGAAATTGATGCTCGCGAGCTCGAAGCGGACAAAATGTTATTAAGAGGATTCAACCAGAAAGGAGAAAGAGCCCTCGGATCAATAACACTACTAATGAAGACCGGTGACTTAGCAAAGACAACTGCAATATTTCACATAATTGATTCAGAAACGTCGTTCAACGCTCTACTGGGCCGACCATGGATACATGAAAACCGGATGGTACCATCATCTCTACATCGGTGCATCAAATACTACGATGGAGGGGAACAGTGCATCAAAAGTGACTTACAACCATTCTCCGTACATGAAATTGGAATCCATGAAGATGCAGCTTATTATACACCTCTGAAGAAAACAATCTTCTCCAGAGATACCATAACGAATGAAGCAAAAGAAGTTCGGTACAACGAAGAACCCGAAGTTCTAGTCCAACGATCACTCACTACTCCCTTACGGCGAGATGGTGAAGGTTTCTCCACAACTCGCATCCGAGGTCGAGGCCGGGGACAAGGTCGTGGTAGAGACGTTAGGACAATTGGACAGAGGAAACCAGCCATCAATGTTGATTGGGAAGACAGTTTTGAAGAAGAAAAAGAGATCAAGCAAGAAGCAGAGACAATAAGTCGGAAGAAGCCGCAATTCAAGATCTCTCTCGAAGATGAGAAGAATGAAGAATACAAATCGATGTACGAGAAGATTAACCACTATGTACATACTTATGACCACGACCCCGATCCATTATAATAAGATCGAGGGTATGGTGGTCAAAGAGGTACATAGCGGCGGTGCAAAGCCAATCAAATTCTACCGTGGTGCTCCTTCCTCCAAAGCCGAAAATAATGTACAATTTGAAGATGTCACTTCATCGAGAATTAATGGAATTACCTTTTGAGTGGTACTCTCCCTGTGTTCAAAATTTAATTCGGCGTGGTTTCTTACCTCGACAATGGACAAAAGGTCGATCACAACATTTTGAAAAGTTATGGAATAACTCCGGTCGTCCACCCGATTCAAAACATGGTCTCGGATTCGGCACGGTAGGATCGGTTGACGATGCTGAATTTTGCTTGGTTGTCACTTGCGAGTCTAATGAAAGCTGCATGGAAACTACGGAAGAATTTGAAGATTTACAAATTGGAGACGCTCCACCGAATTCGAAGAAGAAATTAAATCTACAATAGATGAGTTAACGGAAGTTAACTTAGGTACTAGCGAAGAGCCTAGACCTACCTTTGTTAGCTCCTTACTCGATAAAGAAGACTCGAAGAAATAATCAAGTTATTAATGGAATTTAAAGACTGTTTTGCTTGGAGCTACGATGAGATGCCGGGATTAGCTCCGGAGGTCGCGATCCATAAGCTAGGAGTGGATCCTACTTCATCCCGGTCAGGACAAGGTCCCGGAAGAATGCGTCTAGAAATCGAACAACAAGTCATAGCTGAAGTTAAAAAGCTTATAGACGCCAAATTTGTCTATGAAGAAAAATACCCGACTTGGTTAGCCAATGTGGTACCAGTTAGGAAGAAGAATGGTCAGATCAGAATTTGTGTGGACTTTAGAGATTTAAACAGGGCATGTCCAAAGGATGAATTCCCTCTACCGATCCCAGAATTAATGATCGACATTGCTGCGACACATGAAATATTCTCATTCATGGATGGATCTTCAGGATACAACCGGATAAAAATGGCTCCGGAAGATGAAAAACTTACGGCATTCGGAACGCCGATCGGAGTATATTGCTACACGGTGATGCCATTCGGACCGAAGAACGCAGGAGAAACATACAGAGAGCGATGACAAGAATTTTTGATGATCTCATCCACAATCAAGTCGAATGCTACGTGGACGATGTGGTCATCAAAAGCAAAGTAAAGGAAAACCTCCTGTATGATTTGAGAATTGTTTTCGAACGATTAAGACAATTTAACCTTAAGATGAATCCCTTAAAATGCGCCTTCGGCGTCACCTCAGGGAAATTCTTAGGATTCGTTGTCCGACATCGTGGAATTGAAATCGATCCGGAAAAGATTAAAGCTATCTTAGAAATGCCGCCTCCCAAAACCTTAAAACAACTACGATCCTTTCAAGGGAAGCTGGCATATCTTCGATACTTTATCTCAAACTTGTCAGGTAGGTGTTAGCCTTTCTCGACATTAGTTAAAAAGGACGCCAAATTTATTTGGAAAGAGAAATGCCAGAAAGCCTTTGAGGACATTAAAAAATATTTAATGACACCTCCTGTCTTAGCAGCCCGGTCTCGGGTAGACCGGCGATACTTTATACCGCGGCTTTAGACAACTCTCTCGGAGCCTCGTTAGCCTGGGTCGATGATGAGGGTAAAGAAAATGCTCTTTACTACCTAAGCCGTCGTTTACTTTCGACGGAAATAAGTTATCACGCAATTGAAAAACATTGTTTGGCCATGATCTTCGCCGCTCAAAAGCTCAGGCATTACATGCTTTCTCATAAGGTCAACCTAATTTCGAAATTTAATCCATTGTAATACTTGATGACCCGTCTAACGCTTTCCGGCAGACTTGCCAGATGGTCAATGATATTATTGCAATTCGATATAACTTTCGTGCCTCTTCATGCCGTAAAGGGACAAGTCCTAGCGGACTTCCTCGCGACACACCCTCTGCCGGCGAGAATCTCCTCTCAATGACGATCTGCCGGATGAACAAATAATGAGCCTAGAAGACCACGATGATCGATGTTGGGAATTATGTTTCGACGGAGCATCTTCGGCACACAAAGACGAAGAATCGCAAGTGATAGTGCCGGTAGGCGGGAGATCGGATTAATCTTTATAACACGGAGCGGGGGATGTTAAGATACTCCTACCACTTGACGAGACCGTGTACGAACAACGAAGCGAATACGAAGCCCTCATAATGGGACTTGGAATTAACTATTCGAATGGGGATAACGAGACATCAACATCTACGGGGATTCGCAGTTAATCATTCAACGAGATCACCTGGATAGTACGGAATTTTAAAACCAAGACTCGAGCAATACTTCCGGTATGCCATACGGTTGTTGGAACAGATTCCGAATGTGACAATCTATAAAATTCCCGAGAAGAAAATGCTTTAGCGGATGCGTTAGCTCGTCTCGCAAAAGAATTTTCACCTTTGCCGAGATGAATCGGTGGAAGTGTCGGTTCACGGACGCCGGGTCCTATCACGGCTCGACATAGACACAATACACAAATCGAAAAAGAAAAAGGATCGGTTGCAACGGTGACGAGAAAACACAGAAGATTGGCGACAGCCATTAATAGACTACCTGCAAACAGGAAAACTACCAGACGATAGGTCGCTAGCCCATCAGATCAAGAAAAGAACTCTGTCTTAAGCATTAATAAACAACACGTTATACAGAAGGTCTTTTGATCAAATGTGGCTAAGATGCCTAAACGGGTCCGAGGCCCGTGAAATCGTTAAAGAGGTGCATTCAGGACTCTGTGGCGCTCACCGATCGGGTCCGAAGATGAAAATGAAAATTAAAAGACTAGGGTACTACGGCCCTCGATGATGACCGACTGCATGAAAATCACCGAGAGGCGTCACCGATGCCAAGTGCACGGAGTGGTTCTACACCAACCTCCAAATGTGTTACATCCGACAATTGCGTCGTGGCCATTTGAATGTTGGGGTACGGATATAGTGGGTTCAATAGAACCACCATCTTCAAAAGGTCATCGCTTCATTCTCGCGGCCACAGATTACTTTTCCAAGTGGGCAGAGGCAGTTTCACTAAGAGAAGTGAAAGCACACCACGTGCTACAGTTTTTTAAGAACCAAGTTGTCTACCGTTTCAGAGTGCCGCACAGGATCATCTCAGATAATGGGTCGGCATTCGAAGCACACAAATCAACAATTTTGTCGGGAGACACGGAATCGGCGGCGATATTTAACAATTTACTACCCAAGAGCAAACGGCCTGGCTGAGGCTTTTAATAAAACCCTCATTCAAATCTTAAAGAAAACCTTGGGCGATAATAAGAGAAATTGGCACGAGAAATTATTAGAAGCCTTATGGGCCTACCGGACAACCTTCGAAACTCCTACTCAAGCTACACCTTACGCTCGGTGTATGGGTCCGAGCGATGTTACCTTTAGAAGTTCGGCTTCCTTCACTCGAATTGCGGTTGCAAACAAAATCACGACGAGAAGAGAATGCCGAGTTACGACTAGAGGAATTAGAAAGCACTGGAAGGGAAAGACTTGCGAGCGCAACGAATTTAGAACTATACCAAGCTAAGATGGTTCAAGCCCATGACGGATCGGTCCACCCAAGAACCTTCAAAGTTGGTGACTTAGTTCTCATTCTCGAAAGACCTATTCTTGCACACCGCAAGATAGGAGGAAAATTTGAACCTACTTGGGAAGGGCCGTTTGTGGTTGAAGCAGTATACTCAGGAGGCTCCTACCAGCTAGTGAATTGCCAAGGAGAACGACATATGCTTCCGATCAACGGACGATACTTGAAAAAATATTACGCTACCTGATGTTTCAAAAGAATGAATTCTTCATCCTTAGAAGCACGGGCGAAGTAATTACTTATGACTGGGTCCGAACCCAAAAATAATAAAAATGTGCTAAAATAAATAAAATCATGATAATAAAGTTTTCCTTATTTTCTCTTCCATATCAAAATCTCTTTCCTGATCTTTTCCCACTTCATTCCTGTTGAATTTAAAAATACAAAGAAAATAATATAAAAAAATGTGTCTTTAATAAATATTTTCTTAATGTTCTTGTTCTTAGTACAGCCCCTGATCCTTTTCCTTGTCTTTTCGCAGGGAAATGTCGAACTGGCTGTTGGTTCTAAACTTTAGAAATGGCGTAAGCCTTGCACTCGACGAAAAGAGGGTGAAAGATGGAGCAATAATCGAGATTGACTCAAACTTCGCACCGGCAGGCCTGCAATATGAAGAAATTGGTCGGGTCCCGAGTTGACCGAGAGGAGCCGCCGGTCAGGACGGTGATGAAAGTGGGTGGCCCAAGCCACCAATCCAGCAGCAAGAAAAGGAAAACAAACACTGAAGAAGACAAGAGAATCAAGTCTGTAGTAGCTACAGCAGAAGGCAGGCTTGTCAGCGCTGCGCCCACAGAAACTCAGGAGGTTCGAAGAGCTACTCTCACAGCAACGCAATGAAGAAATAAGAATCACCGTATCCGTAAGATGTTAACCAAACTAGCGGCGGACCGGCGCGACGAGGCGATTGCTACTGCCGGTACATACACTTCAAGGACGCCGGTTCACGAGTGCTCGGAAGAAAGGAGGCCGACTCCTAGGATAACGAAGGGACCGGGGAAATCTCACGAAGATCGGAAGAAAGAAGGCTACCACGCCACCGAGATAGAATAACCGGTAATGAATAACCTTGTTGCGAAGCAACCCGGAGGATGTCCCGACGGACATCATCCCCGAGGAGCCGAGGTATGCAGGAGAACGTGAAGGGATTGAGCCGTATATCCCACAATACGTCACCAGGCCCCGTCATTTGCAGATTATTCCAGAGTACGAGCTGGAAAGAATGCAGAATGTCGAAAAGAAAACTTTTGAATATTTTGAAAGAATCAGAGGCAGAAGGATCAATATACTAGAAGGCCTCGAGCTACATATAGACGTATTCTCAGAATATGAACAACAACAAATCGTGGATTGCATCCGGGATTTAAAAAGAATGGGTTGAGCGGGCCGCCTAAGAGAAAACACCTACTCAGAACCCCGGAGATGGATGCTAGGGAAAGGAAGAATTACAAAACAATGTGGATGCTGCTACAACTTCGCAGAAGACAGAAAGGGAAACCCACCTGGAATACTTCGTCATGGCCAAGTGGATCCAATGCCATTAGTCATCAAGAGAATGGTAAAAAGATTGATAACAT
Source organism: Papilionanthe hookeriana x Papilionanthe teres (assembly GCA_022702705.1). Classification (NCBI taxonomy): domain Eukaryota; kingdom Viridiplantae; phylum Streptophyta; class Magnoliopsida; order Asparagales; family Orchidaceae; genus Papilionanthe; species Papilionanthe hookeriana x Papilionanthe teres. The sequence continues at coordinate 150,556,000 of CM040424.1, read as the reverse complement.
GGAGGGTACTGCCGGCGGATTGCATACCCAACAGTTGCATTATTAACATCTACAAGCGGGGTGATCGCATACCCCCGCACATAGATCACCACGACTTTGTCGGACACTTTACGCACGGTTTCTTTCTTGAACGAGTGTAACATCATGTTCGGATGCGACCTCCGGATAGCGAGCCCGAGTGAGTTCCGAGGGCCGGTGAAGATACCATTACCGGTAGGTTCCGTCATCATGCTGAAGGGTAACGGAGCGGATGTCGCTAAACATTGCATACCGGGAGTACCGGTGAAGCGAATCTCGAGTTACTTTCGGAAGGATGGACCACGGGAAGACACCTTACCACTTCCGGCCGGACTCGGAGCTAGAGAGCCTCGGCCTTACGAGGCTGTGAGTTGCATGGAAAATATCACACCTCCAACGTACATCCATACGGCATCCTTGCCAAGGATGGCTTGGAAGGTGATGTTATTGACCATGTACCTCACTATTCAGACATGGATTTCTGACAGATATCTTTTTTTGGATAGATAGACAAAGATCATACATAGTCCGTTTTGAGTCTACATGGATTGTATGAGATGTAGTCCAGATCGAGTTGTATGATGTATCTTCGACATGATTGGAATAAAAGTGACCATGTCACATTTTGGCTTTCACCTCTTTTGTGCAAATTGACTGGGAAATGCCATTAAAGTTAAATGAACTTCGAACAAAGAACAGAAAAAAAAACTTTCCGTAAACATCTAGAAATGATGAACAACAAATTCACATGAAATTTAAATGAACGATAAAATAAATTTGAATCGTTAAAGGACAAACAAAATAAACACAAATTTCAAATCAAATCTCAATCAAATTTCAAATTCAATCTTTCCAAATTTCAAATCAAACCTCAATCGAAAAATCAAATTCAATCTTTCGAAATTTCAAATCAAATCTCAATCAAATTTCAAATTCAATCTTTCCAAATTTCAAATCAAATCTCAATCAGATTTCAAATTCAATCTTTCCAAATTTCAAATCAAACCTCAATCGAAAATTTCAAATTCAATCTTTCCAAATTTCAAATCAAACCTCAATCGAAAATTCAAATTCAATCTTTCCAAATTCCAAATCAAATCTCAATCAAATTTCAAATTCAATCTTTCCAAATTTCAAATCAAATCTCAATCGAAAATTCAAATTCAATCTTTCCAAATTCCAAATCAAATTTCAATCAAATTTCAAATTCAATCTTTCCAAATTTCAAATCAAATCTCAATTGAAAATTCAAATTCAATCTTTCCAAATTCCAAATCAAATCTCAATCAAATTTCAAATTCAATCTTTCCAAATTTCAAATCAAAACTCAATCAAATTTCAAGTTCAATCTTTCCAAATTCCAAAACAAATCTCAATCAAATTCAAACTCAACCTCCCAAATCTGAAATCCAATCCATTCTACTCTCTCACTTGTCTGGGATGGAGGCGGTTGATTCCATTGACACGGATCGAATCTGATGGCGAGGAATTATATCCAATCCAAACCAGTGACTTCCGATCAACTCTTTTGAATGGGATATGTAGCATCTACATATTCCCTCATAATTTGTTTCTTTCCAATAAAAAGTCTTCTACAACTTTCATGAAATTTTCGAAACACCAAAATTCCACACTTTTCAAATCAACACTACAAATCTTTGCAAAGTCAACGACTGTTCAAATTCAAACTTTTGGGTTGAGGATTTTACATCCGAAACTGCATTGCTTTAGGATTCTTTCCTTATCGCAATGAAATACATCAAATTCAAATTCCTGGGGTTGAGGATTTTACATCCGAGACTGCATTGCTTTAGGAGCCTTTCCCTATCGCAATGAAATATATAAAATTTAAATTCCTGGGGTTGAGGATTTTACATCCGAGACTGCATTGCTTTAGGAGCCTTTCCCTATCGCAATGAAATACATCAAATTCAAACTTTTGGAGTTGAGGATTTTACATCCGAGACTGCATTGCTTTAGGAGCCTTTCCTTATCGCAATGAAATACATCAAATTCAAACTTTTGGGTTGAGGATTTTACATCCGAGACTGCATTGCTTTAGGAGCCTTTCCTTATCGCAATGAAATACATCAAATTCAAACTTTTGGGTTGAGGATTTTACATCCGAGACTGCATTGCTTTAGGAGCCTTTCCTTATCGCAATGAAATACATCAAATTCAAACTTTTGGGTTGAGGATTTTACATCCGAGACTGCATTGCTTTAAGAGCCTTTCCTTATCGCAATGAAATACGTCAAAATCAAACTTTTGGAGTTGAGGAATTTACATCCGAGACTGCATTGCTTTAGGATTCTTTCCATATCGCAATGAAATACATCAAAATCAGACTTTTGGAGTTGAGGATTTTACATCCGAGACTGCATTGCTTTAGGAGCCTTTCCTTATCGCAATGAAATACATCAAATTCAAACTTTTGGAGTTGAGGATTTTACATCCGAGACTGCATTGCTTTAGGATCATTTCCTTATCGCAATGAAATACATCAAATTCAAACTTTTGGGTTGAGGATTTTATATCCGAGACTGCATTGCTTTAGGATTCTTTCCCTATCGCAATGAAATACATCAAAATCAAATTCCTGGGGTTGAGGATTTTACATCTGAAACTGCATTGCTTTAGGATTCTTTCCCTATCGCGATGAAATACATCAAAATCAAATCCTTGAGATTAAGGATTTTACATCCAATACCGCATTGCTCTGAGATCTATCCTCATTGTAATGATTCAATCCAATCAATTCAATTTTTGTTTGAGGTTGAAGATGTTATATCTAAAACCACAAAATTCCAATTTTCATTTCAACTTCAAATCCCTTCAAATTAATTTTGACAAAACATCAATCTAAATTGAAACTCAAACTAAAATCTGAGTTCACACATCAAAACTTAAACTAAAACAAAATGAAATCTAAATCGAAATTCCCCCAGATCATGCGATTTGGGATTCACCTCTTTCCCTTTCCCCAGCGAGAGTTCAGGAATCTCCAGTCTCAGAGATATACCTGACACTCCCCAGTGGACACTCTTCTACTTCATCCTAAGTTTGTCACTTGGACATATGTGTTGGTTTTGTCGATCTTTTCGAGTCAGCGCCGATACGCGTGGTGTGCTCCGTCGACTCACCACACCTATTGAGGGTCCATTTGTTGACCTCATTTTTGATGAGGTCATCTCTTCTTCTTTTAGTACTTAGGATCTAGCCTTAGGCTTTTCCTTTGACTATCTTAGAGGACTAGAAGTGTAACCCACCACCTAGAATTTCAAACCACTTCTTAACTCCCTGCAAACTCCACAAACTTGATTGTAGACTCCTAATCACCTAGAGGGTTGAAATCAAATATGGAAGTTTAAAGGATGAGTTCCTATAGGACTCTTTGGCCTTAGGACTGCCCTGGGTGGCCTGGTCTGGTGAGGGCTGACTTACACATACACTACATTTATACACTACACTTTCACACACCTCCTAAAAACACACCCATACCCAACTTGAACTCCTGACGCATAAGGGTGATTCACATGGATGGTCCTTAACCCCTAAGCCCTCGGCTAAGAGTGTTAAGAACAACATAGTGAATGCCTCAAATGAGTCCTCTCATGGCTCATATAGGCTTAATATGGCTTCATGGCTCAATCAAAATGATTTCATTTCACTTATATTCACCTAATATTCAATTTTCCAAATTTTCAATTTTGACCCAGGGACCCTACACCTGCTCTAACTACCGAAAACCCTTGAAATCCTCCAAAATTTCCAAATCACCCAAAATTCCTCAAAACCAATCCCAAACATTTACACATCACTCAAATTGATCATTCATAGCCAAAAATACCAAAAATTCCAAAAATAGCTCCCAATACCCTCCAAATACCCAAAATACCCTTCTTGAGCCAAAAATCCAAAAATTCAGAAAATTCTCAGAAAATTCCAGAAAATCCCAAATATTCTCAATTTCATTTTGTTCAACTACACAATGGGCCAATTTTGTCAATTTACCCTACTTTTATCAAAACCCCCAATTTGACCCATTTTAACCCAAAGTGAACCCAATGTCAAACCAAACATACCCAATTGACCCAAATTCTGGTCCAATTCAATTCTAAACTTCCATTCAACATTCCCAACACCAATCTAGACAAAATCCAAGTTCAATTTGATTGACTTTTGGATCTAATTCCACTTTTGGCCTTAAGGCCCAATTTGGACCCATGACCCAAACCTAACCCAAACTCTCCCAATTCAACTCCAATTAACCCCAAACCTTTTCCAAACCTCTCTTAACATCCCTACAAACAAAACACTAACATGATTTGCCCAACATTTATACCCAAACCCCACTTAAATTAAATCCAAAGCCAAAAAGCCCAATTTTGATCTAAACCCAAACCTAACCCAAATGAACCCAAACCCCAAAATCAAAGCCCAACCAAAGCCAAAACCTCTTTGAAACAGCCCTATAAACATTTCCCAACATTAATTTTACACCAATTTCAACATTAGTTCAACATTGGCCCAAATTAGCCCAATTTGACCTACATTGGCCACTTTACCAAAAAGCCCAAATTCGACCCAATTCAAACCCAAATCACTCCAAACTTGTTTCAAATTACTCATGGCACATTCCTAAACCAAACCCAACAATTATTTGGTCCAAACTTTTACAAATTTCCCATCCACCAATTTATTTTCAAGCCTAAAGCCCACTTCCCTTAATCCTTCCTAAAAGCCCATCCAAGACAAATTCGAAAGCCCAAAGTTCATGACAAAGCCCACATGACATTTCCATTTGCCATCCATTTAATCAAAGCCATTCCCTAAGTTCCAATCCCATCATCAAATAATTCCAAATCAAGACTCATGCCAAATCACGCCTAAATACCAAAATTTTTCTTAAATCCATTTCCATGAAATTGACTCAACTTTTCCCAATCCAAAGGTGAGCCATGAAGCCATTCTTAAGCCACATGCAAGCCATGTGAATTGTTTGACCTGTGACCATACCACATTGGGTAAGAGGAGAGGGAGCTTTCCTTAATTCCTAAAAGTCTTTAACCTCACCCATGATACCCCTTAACCAAGATTTAATTCAAATATTCTTGGATAAGGACATCACCACCTTTTGATCGGCTAACCTAATCGATTTTCTCGGCCAAAGGCTAGCCATGGGGAGGTGAACCCAGCCCGAACAAATAGGTTGACCAAACCTAGCCAAGATTAGCCATATCCCCATTCCATTTTGATCCAACCATTTTACACTTGGCAACTGCCAATTGAATACACTAAGCCCCAGCCCTGACCTCCCTGAGCTTGATGTTGACCAATGTCCGGTCGGCGACCACCGAGTCGCCTGAAAACACCACACCCGAGAGCTCACATGTGAGCCCAAAGTTGAAATTCTCACCTGCTGAGGCTGCCCCATCCCCAATGGCCATTGTAGCTGTTCTTCTCTTGCCAAGAGCAGCTGATCCCAAGCCCTAACTCTCCCTGGGAGGCTCTCCATCCACATCTATTTAAACCCGACCCCCTCACGGCCATGAGAGGAGAGTTGCACAAACCTTGCCGAAACTGCGCCAAAATTGTTCCAAACCCTTCTCCATCCTTAGAGCGAGTTGATCCCCTGTGTCAATTTGCCTCAATCCTCACCAACAAAACCCGATTTCTCAGCCGAAATTTCACCCAAATCCAGGACACTTTGCCACGGTGAGCCAATCCTCGAATTGACTGGTCCTACACCTTCACTGGACCAAGAGGAGAAGTTCCCCGCTGAAAGCCCCATCTCCAGGCCACCCAGTTGCTCCAGCCTCCAAGCTTTGTGATCGGGCGTGGTCGAAATCCTACCTAGACAATTCACCAGGCCAAGGGACTTCATCTGGAGCTTGCTGGGATCCAATCGAAGAAGAAACAACCCTCGGATCGAAGCCACACTTCTGCGAGCAAAGGTATGGCCTCACTCTTCTTCCCGAGCTTCTGAACATTCTCCATTTTCATTGAGTCAATTTTATGCCACATAAACCGTATGGATATGTTCGTCTTCTCGAGATGAATCCATAGAGTATAAGAACGTTAAATTTGGTTAAGTATCGAGTGAGATCTTAGGCCTAGAAGATGGACGGTTCTCGGGTAAGGACGCCTGGGGACGATGAACGGATGCCGTTCATTTAATACACGCGTGGACGAACGGCCAGGATCGCGCCGGATCAGGAGATGGAAAGACACAGCGGGCCCCCGGAGCGCCGAGTCAGATGGCGGCGTCGAATCGGAGAGCGCCACGCGGCGTTTCGGAGCTGCCAAGGTTGACGCGGCGCCGCGTGGATAAATAGAAAATTAGGGTATTTTTCTATTTATTTAATTCCCTAAACTTCAAAAATCCATAACTTTGTGTAGAAAAATCGGAAAAATAAAATAAAAATACCCTCTTGCTCGGTGAACGAAGGAGAATAATGTGGAAAAGAAATCATTTAATTTAATCGAAGTATTTTATTTTTAATGATTTATTTCCCTTCTGCATTGTTTTAATTCTCCATGCATATAGGAAATTCACCATGGCATGAGACCATAGGGCTTTTGAAGCCTGCGAATTTGGGAACATTCCCTGAATTTTCCAAAGTCGGAGGCCATCCCTATGAGAAGTTATTGATTTTTCAAATTCATGTTCTTGTTTTGAGTATTTTAGTTCCAATAATTAGCATATTGTGAAATAAATTCTAGGAAAATTTGGTGATGTTTCTTATGACCGAGAGGACCCTAGGAAAAATAGGTTTTGAACTAGTTCATTTAAAATGACCCTAATTGGCTTAAACACCCAAAATAGCTCCTTAATTAATTAGAGCTAATCATACATCAAATTGACTTGAAATCAATTCTCCACTGACCTTTGGGATCAGAGGAACCCACCATAAAAATTTGAAGTCAATTGGACTTGGTTAGTCCTACTAAATGGGTTGATTAAGCCTTTTAGCCAATTTAAACTTTAAAAATTCATAACTTTCAAAATACTTTTCAAAAATTCATCAAATTGGTTTTGGAGCCTCTCTGATATCAGGGGAATTTACGAAAAATAAAATTGTAATTTTCTAAAAAAGTTGATTTTTTGTATTATTTTAATATTTTTATAATTAAAAAATAATAAAAATCACAAAAATAATAAAATTCACCAAAATGTTACATTTTGAATTTAAATCACTTAGGAACAAATCCCATATTTTTCTTAGGTCTATTTAATGAGATATTAAATTTTAAAGCCCTAGGGTAATTTTAAAATTAAAAAATGTATTTTCTAGCATTTTCACTAAAATAATTATAATAAATCAAAGAAAAATCAGAAAATTGTAAAAATTGATTCTCCGATTTCCTTGATATCGGAGAGAGTTTTGAAAAATATAAAATTAATTTTTCAACCTTTACTTTATTTTTAAATTAATTAATACTCCAAAATTTAAAATAATTATAATAAAAATAATATAATTCAAAAATCACCAAAATTGGTCCAAGTGGTCCTCTGGTCATTAGGAATGTCCCATAATTTTCTTAAGGACAGAAACTTTCCCTTGGTCATGTTATTAAATTTTCCTTGGAAATCCCTATTTTCTACCAAAATAATTATATAAATAAATTAAATACGGAAAAATCACATTTTCTCCTCTCATGTCTTTATTGACATATGAGTGAAGTCACATAAAAAATTTCAAGTTTATTTAAGCTCAATTTAGTGAGTCATGAAATTGTTAAGCTTGAAGGGCAAAGTGGTAATTAAAAATTTTAACCTTTAATTAAAACTTTAGGTTTTAATAAAAATTAACAAGTAAGATATTTGATCTTAATCTGATTTGGATGATTGAAATTTAAATAATTAAAGGGTAGAAACCTATTAAACAATTTAAAAATAAGTGAAATAAACTTTAATTAAATAATTGATTACATTTGGAAGAATAATAAAGTTGGAATTATTAAATAGGGATATTATTTTTAGGAAGAAATTTATTCTTTGATCTAAGGATCCCTAAATTAATCAATCTGAATAATATTTAATTCCTAATTAAAATGATAATTCAAATTTATGTTTTAAAATGTTAAAGGACTTAATCATTAAAATTAAAAATAAAATTAAATTAAAGATTAAATTAAATTAAATCAAACAAATTAAATTAATTTAAATTAAATTAAATCAAATGAATTAAATTTAATTAAATTGAACAAATTAAATTAAATTGAATTAAATTTAATTAAAATTAAAATTAAATTAATTAAATAAAATAAAAAATAATAATAATAATTAAATTAAATTAAATTAAATTAAATTTAAACATATTAAATTAAATTAAATTAAATTAAATTAAAAAATAAAAAATTAAATCAAATTAAATCAAATAAATTAAAGTAAATCATATTAATTTAAATTAAACCAAATTAAATTAAATTAAATTAAAATTAAAAAAATAATAAAATCATGTTAAATTTAATATTAAATTAAATTAAATAAATCAAATTTAAAACTAAACCAAATTAAATTAAATTGAATTAAATAACATCACCTAAGACATAAAGAAATTAAATATAAAGCAACTTGAACACTATTCCAAATTTAAATCCGATAACTGAAATTAAATTAAATCACAAATCATTTGAACATCAATTTGCCCTCGAAAGCTTTGGTTATCATAACTCCTAAATAGAACATTAAATGAAATGTTACCCCACTTATAGGATATTCGAATGTCCCAGTTCATCTGAGCGAAGATAACAAAACTCGAATTCTCGGACGATTAATTCATTTGTATAATTAAATTCATTTGGACTTAAAACAATTCCAGCAATATTGAAAAGATGTTTGAGATTCTTCTTAAGCACTTCCTCAATATGATAGGATACTTATAAGAACAATTGAACTTAATTATTCTTTGATGAAGAAAATCGTCCTCGAACTAAAACACGAGAACACTAGACGTCATAGGAAATGACTAGCTATAGGATTAGGAATTTGGTAGAAAACCATAACCCTTCCCTTAGCTTTACCTAGGAACTTGCTTAAATATTTTAATTGTGTTTTAAGTGCAGCTTGGGATGACGGAAAGACCCTCCAGGTACGCTTTTATTTTATTACAATTTACATTATTGCAATTTCTTTAATCGCATAACACTTACTTTTTCTTGCATGATAAACAACTGTTGCATGAAAACCCACACCTTTAGGATAGTCCCTAAAACTGAAACCAAAACTAAATTAAAAGTCATTACAAGATAAAATCCACTGCCACAACATCTCAAAATATAAAACAACTCAAAATTTAATCACAAACAGAACATAAAACTACAATTACAACTAAATTAAAAACGTCCTGTTGGATTATCGGGAATACCTCGGATGATGTAACCTACGTGTTGCTAACGGGATTTCCCACGGTCTAAATGAAAGTGTGGAACTCATTTAGTTGAGTTTAGCAAATTCATCTGGACTAAGTGAATCCGATAAAAATAACGATGCCGGAAGGATGGAACCGTGGGATCTTAACCGGTGTTGTTATAATCAACTTTAAGATTTGTTTTAAATAAAATATAAAAAAAAGACACTTGAAAATTAAGATTTTCTCTAATCCAAAACACTTTTCTCATCTCCTGATTTATGACTTCTAAAACTAAACGTCTGCAACAACAAGGAGCTCGGAGCATGGTGGGCAGCACGACCATCATCATCAGCAAAACTTGAATCTACAATCAGCAAAACCATTTTTAGAATTAAATAACCAAGCCATAGGACTTCGAGGTAGTTTTCCTAGTGCAACATAAATCCTCGACCTTTTGTTGGGCATTTGCATGATCATGTCATGTAAATTAAGCCCTAACCGGTCTTAGGACTCCGAGGTAGTCGTTTAGTACAACATAAACCCTCATATCTTCGAGGCTATTTGTATGATCATGTCATACAAATATAAGTCCTAATTAATTAAAATTGGCAAGATCAAAACATTAAATAAACATTAAGACTTTCCTAAATTCAAGCCAAACAATAGGATAGTCGGGAAATTACCGAAGTTCGCTTCAAATCTGTAATTTCTCCTACCTTTCTTCCGTTGAATTCCCAAAACAAAATGTTCCAAACTTGATCCATTCCCTATTGAAATTCCAAAATTCAATCCCTTGAAAACCCTAAACTTTGAAATTCTTGAGAGCAGAATTACTGATTAATATCGAGAGTTTTCTTAGGTGATTCCCGTCACTTAGGATGTAATTAACTCTAGGGGCTTGCCCTTATAGGGAATTTTAAAGAACCCGAGTAATATAAACCCCGTTTAATGCTTTCATATTAAGCGGGGAATTTGTCGGCTTATAAAATTGGTTCGCAGACCAAACGGATGTCACAAATCTTCTGATTTATTTAATCGAGCCCCATCGTCAAGCAGTGTGCCTATTCTTCGGGATAGACACATGGTTTGTGGAACGGTGCTCGTTTATATAAACTATTTGGGATGTGAGGTCGGTTTGATTTCATATCTTAAAATCCTAAAATTTAAAAATTATTTTTAAAATAAAATACTACTTTTCAAATTATTTATTTAAATTAAATTGAAAATTCGCCGACAATTTCTGTAGGCGACCCCACTTTCAAAATAAAACACACAACCTAAAAATAAGCCGTACAAACGCCTGTAAAAATCAACATGTCCAAGAAAACTTCTTACCCCTCTTACTGTAGTAGGAGGTGGTAATTTAGCTATAACTTGAATTTTTACAGGGTCTACTTCCATGCCATTTTCCAAAATTTTATGCCCTAATACAATTCCTCCTTGAACCATAAATTGACATTTCTCCCAATTTAAAACTAAATTAGTTCTTTCTCATAACTCCAAAACTTTTTCAAGATAATTTAAGCATGCGTCAAATGATGTTTTAAATACAGAGAAATCATCCATAAATACTTTTATTCCATCATCAATTAATTTACTAAATGTAGACATCATACATCTCTAAAATGTTATATGTGCATTACATAATTCGAAAGGCATTCTTCAAAAAGCAAAAGTTCCTTAAGGACTAGTAAATGTAGTTTTCTCTTGATCCTCTGTAGCAATAGGAATTTGGTGGTAACAAATATATCCATCCAGAAAGCAGTAGTGCTTGTGTCCAACAAGCCTATCCAACATTTGGTCTAGAAAAGGAAGAGGAAAATGATCTTTACTAGTGGCTAAATTTAATTTTCAATAATCAATACAAATACGCCACCCAGTAACTTGCCTGATAGGTATTAATTCATTATTCTCATTTGCTTCAACTTTTACTCCTCCTTTCTTAGGAACACAATGAATTGGCCTTACCCAAGCACTGTCTGAAATAGTATATATAATTCTAGCATCTAACCATTTTAAAATCTCTTTTTTAACTACTTCTTTCATAATAGGGTTCAGTCTCCTTTATGGATCAATTCTTGGTTTATGTTCATCGTTCAATAAAATTTTGTTTATACAAATCGAAGGGCTAATTCCCTTTATATCAGACAAAGTCCAACCAAAGGCTCTTTTGTAATTTTTAAATGTATCCATTAATTTTTGTTCATGAATTTCATTTAAGTGTGAGGAGACAATTACTGGTAATGTTGACAACTCTACTAAAAATGCATATTTGAAATGATTAGGAAGAGTCTTTAATTCAAGTTTATGGGGTTTCATAATAGAAGAAATTAAGATTTCATTCTCTAGTGCTGTTGAATCGAGCGTTTCAAATTTTTCTTTAATATAATCAGTTTCTTTGTTATCAATTTCATCATAATTATCATTTTCCATATCTTCATGTTCTTTAAAATTTTCTTTGAAATATTCTTCTCTCAAATAATCGCATGTATCCATTCTAAAACATTCATCATCTTTTTCTATTGAAGGATATTTCATTGACTTTGTGATGTTAAAGGTCACTTCCTGATCATTTACTCTCATTGTCAACTCTCCTTTTTGAACATCTATCATGGATCTTCCTGTAGCTAGGAATGGTCTTTCTAAAATGATAGGTATTTTCATATCTACAATGACAAAGTTTACAGGAAAGATAAATTTATCAACCTTAACCAGAACATCTTCTACAATTTATTTTGGATGTGTAATAGATCGATCAGCTAACTGTAGAGTTACAAAAGTTGGTTCAATCTCTCATATTCCTAACCTTTTAAAGGTTGATAGAAGCATCAGATTTATGCTAGCTCCCAAATCACATAACGCTAGTCCATAAAATTTTTCACCAATAGCACACATGATAGTAAAACTACCAGGATCTTTAAGTTTTTCAGGAAACTTTTTCTAAATTATAGCACTACACTCTTCACTGAGTGCAACAGTCTCATGATCTAGTAACTTCCTCTTTTTGTTGAGTATATCCTTCATAAATTTAACATAATCAGGCATTTTCCAAAGCTTTAACAAAAGGAATATTTATTGATAATTTTTTTTAAAATGTCTAAGAATTTAGCAAATCTTTTTTCCTTATCTTTTTGCTTCAGACTTTGAGGAAATAGTGGTGGTGGTCTTTCAACAGTAATTTTCATAGGTTTTAGAGGATAATCAGGATATAAACTTTCATTTTCTCCTTCAGTTTCCACTTTTTCCTTTTCAACTACAGTTTCTTTCTAGCCCCTTGTTTCCAACTCTTTTCCACTTCTTAATTGAATAGCCTTGATCTATTCTTTTCCTTGATCTTTAGGATTTACTTCAAGATTGCTACGTAAAGTTCCAACGGTTCTATTGCTCAGTGCAGTAACAATATGACCCAATTGGTTTTCTATGTTTAAAATAGCAGCTCCTTGATTTTGTAATTTAATTCCAATATTCAAAACTAGTTCTTCCATAGACAACTTCTTCTCCTTGAATTGTGAATTATTATAAAAATCTAGTGGATTAGAAGGTCTATAATTTGGATTACCCTAATTTTTTATATTTCCTAATGGGTTTACTAGATTGTTCCCCCACTGAGGATTAACAAGATTAGCATTACCTCGGTTATTCTAATTAAAGTTTGGATGATTCTTCTAACCTGATTATAGTAGTTTGAATAAGGGTTATTTTGTCTATTATTTATCAAATTTTAAGTTTCATATGAAGGTTGAGCATCTTCTATTTGTCATAATGAATTTTCTTCTAACACTGGAGGCGTTCGATAACAATTCATTCTATATTGATCTATTTTCTTTGAAAGAGCAGCAATTTGAGAAACTATCATAGTTAAGGATCGGAATCTTGAATACAGGCTACTTTCTTAAGATTTACCCTTTCAGTGGGCCATTGAAAATTATTGGTAGCCATTTGTTTGATTAAAGCATAAGTTCTTCAAAAGGTTTAGACATTAGTGATCCACCAGTAGCAGCATCAACGATAGATCTAAAAGATCCTACTAATCCATTATAAAAAGTTTGAATAATTAACCAATCTGGTAAAACATGATTTGGACATCTCCTAAGAAGATCTTTAAATCTTTCGCAAGATTCGTATATCAATTCTCCCTCATACTGACTGAAAGATGTGATATCATTTCTAAACTTAGCAGTCTTAGATGGTAGAAAATACTTTGATAAGAATTTTTGTGAAAGTTACCCCCAAGTTCTGATAGATCATGGTGGAAATGGATTTAACCAAGCCTTAGCCTTGTCACTTAGTGAAAAAGGAAAAAGTCTAAGTCTAACAGCATCATCAGACACTCTGTAATATTTAAAAGTAGCACAAAGTTCTAGAAAACTCGCAAGATGTAAATTAGGATCTTCGTTAGAAGTTCCATTGAAATGATTATTTTGTAACATTTGGATAATTATAGGTTTAAACTCAAATGAATTAGCATTTACATCAGGGTTTTTGGATAGTTAAGTGAATTTCATCTAATGTAGGGTTAGTGTAATCTCTTAAAGGTCTAGATTGATGTTCATTTTCTATTCTTTGGTTGTTTACGTTATTTTCCATTGTGTCAGGATTTCTAGGTTCTTTTCTCAGTTTTCTAATTTTCCTAATAGTGCGTTCTAATTCCGAATCATAGGGTATAAGATTTTCAGGTCCAAATTTACGCATACAATCGAAATCAGTACACAAAAAGACAGTTGACTAAATATGATAATAAGTTGTGATTCTATTAAAAATTTTTCTAATGGTCCTAAATTGTACGTTACTCTTAATTATGTTATGATCCCCGACAATGGCGCCAAAAACTTGAACCACTCCGTGCACTTTGGCTAAGCTTAATATTGCAAGAATTTGATAAAGAAGTGTATAAAATATTAAATAATTACAGAGTTACTCTTATCAACACAAGTATACGTATCACTCAAGTAATATAGGGCTCTATTTGGATATCGATCCCACAGGGATTATTTTAGAGGCTACGAACTAGAATTTTAGAAACCATTACAGAATCACAACATTGTAGTTCAAATTTCTTATTTGTCACTAATATGCAATCGTAAATAAGATGTAATTTAATAAACTAATTCTACTAATAATTAACAACTTTTACTAATAAAGTGCGGTTCAATATATAAGCAAGCATCCTTCTCCTTGTTCAGAAATTTAAGTGAATGGATAAATATAATTAGTTTAAAACTGTGTTGTGTCAAATAGGAGCATAAATATTCTTTACCCTTTGGTCTAGGCATAAAGAACATTGACTAATCATATGCTCAGTTACTGAATCTGCGGCTAGACTGGGAGGATACTGGCTCTCACTTCGGAGCTCCCACATTCCCCACTTCTGAGGGCTAACATCTACACTTCACTACCCAAACAATAGGACCGAATTGAGGATTTTAGTTTGTCACTCTAAAATCTCCAATTCTACGCTCGATAAATAATATTTCCCTACTTTTAAGGACTTTGACCTCCCTAAATCTTGGATGTAATCTTTACTTTATTTGTAAAAATCAACATATTTTAACAAATCAATTAGCCATATTGGAAGTAAATTAAGATTGAAGTGAAAAGATCTTCACAACCTCTTTAACATTCTATTGGCCCAACTAATTCAATCACCATTTCACAAAATCTCAAAACAAGGAGAAAGACATATAAACTACTCAGATCTCATGGAGAAGATACGACAAAACTTGGACTTCATATATAAAAGAAAATTTATACAAACTATAATAAGTAAATACAACTTATCTCGAATTCCTCCCCAAGTAAACTCCTTGAAGTTCCTCTAAATCTCTTCCTTTCTTTATGACACATAGAATTCTCTTTCGAAATGGCAAGGAGAAAGAAATCTCTCACATTCCTTCCACTCTTATAATCTCTCGAAGAATTCCTCACAATTAACACTAATTTAACTTACTCTCTATAACTCTTAGGGCACCCAATACACTAAAAGACACTCACGGACGCCCCTATTTTTGGCCTCAAATTGTCTCTTTTAAAGTTGTAGAAGAGTTTCCAAGAGGTGCCCAAGCATCCCTTCAAATATCGTCCACATTCAATGCACCTCGTGAGAGAACCGACATGCTCGCCATCGGCGGCCTTCTAGAATACTAGATTTTGGACCTTCTATATTAAGGCTCGCTGTTGGCGGGGTCGAGCTCGCCGTCGGCGACCTTCTTTGTAATTTATTTTCTAAAATCTTGGGAAAAATCCACCGTCAGCACTGTCGATCTCACCGTCGGCGCCTAAGGTCAAATTTTCATATTTTGGTTCTTTTTGTTGCAAATTCGCTCCTTTTTGCATCTTTTTGCTCCAATGTCCATAAATGGACATATAAAACATAAAAAATAGCTTTCTTTAAAGTGAAATATCATCAAAATCAATATAAAATAGGCATGAAAATCTCAACATATTTTCAGTTGGTCAAAAGGCTTAATTTGCTCCTTGGTTAGATCTTTTGGGTTGATCTCAAGATTGCTAGGAAGATTTCCAGAAGGTCTATTATTAAGTGCAGTAATGATATGTCCCAATTGATTCTCAATGTTCTTCATTGCAACATTTTGAGCTTGAATTTGATTACCCATATTCAGAAGAATTTCTTCAGTAGACAACTTCTTTTCCTTAAATTGTTGGTTACTATTAAAACAAGGAGGATGAGAAGGTCTATAATTGATATTTCCTTAGTTTTTTGGATTTTCAACTGGTTTCATAGGATTGTTTCCCCATTGCGGGTTAACAACATCATTTGTGTTATTCCAGTTGAAGTTCGAGTGATTCCTCCAACTAGGATTATAATAATTCGAATAAGGATTATTGACTTTATTATTTATGGCATTCAAAGTTTCATAAGACATTTGAGAGTTTATCATCTGTTCTGAAGAATTTTATTCTATCACTGGGGGTGTTGGAGAATAATTCATTACATATTGATCTATTTTCTTAGAAAGTGCAGCATATTGAGAGACTATCATAGTTATTGCATCAAAATCATGAATACTAGCTACTCTCTTAGAATTTACCCGCTCGGAGGGCTATTCAAAATTATTAGTAACCATCTCCTCAATTAAAGTATATGCTTCATCAAAAGATTTAGGCATTAATGATCCAACAACAACAGCATCGATAATCGATCTTAAATATCCCACTAATCCATTATAAAAGGTTTGAATTATTAGCCATTCTGGTAAAGCATGGTGTGGACACATTCTCGAAAGATCATTGAATCTTTCCCAAGCTTCATATATTGATTATCCATCAAACTGAGTAAAAGATGTGATATCATTCCTCAGTTAGTAGTTTTTGAAGGAGGGAAATATTTTGACAGAAACATTTTTGAAAGCTCTCCTCAAGTCTTGATAGATCCAGGTGCTAACGAATTTAACCACCCCTTAGCCTTATCCTTTAATAAAAAAGGAAAAAGTCTAAGCCTAGCAGCTTCGTTTGACACTCCATCGTATTTAAAAGTAGCACATAGTTCTAGAAAACTAGCAAGATGTAAGTTAGGATCTTCATTAGCAATTCCTCCAAATTGATTAATTTGTACCATTTGGATAATAGCAGGTTTAAGCTCAAATGAATTAGCAGTAACATCAGGGTTTTGGATAGTTAAGTGAATTTCATCTGTTGTTGGATTAGAATGTTCCCTTAATGTTCTTGATATATTTTCATTTTAATTGTTCAAGTTTTTCGCCATTTTGTGAGGATTTGCAGATTATTTTTGTTGTTTTCAAAATTTTCTAATAGTACATTATAATTCAGAATCGTAAGGCACTAAACTTATAAATTTGATACTACACATACAAATACAATATGCACACTAACAATAAACGAACACATACAATTATGACTTGTAATTCAAATATAAGATTTCAACTACTACAAAAAAAAAATTTAGTAGTTACCTTTCCTCCTCGGCAATGGCGCCAAAAACTTGGTGCGACTGTTTTAATCTGCCAAAATTTATGAACTAAGATATATATGTATATATATATATATATATATATTGATTTAGTTTTATAATGATTCGCACAATTAAATTCAATTATACGTATTGCTCAAGTAATACATGGCTCTAGTAGAGTCCTGGATATCGATCCCATAGGGAGGCTTTAATTTTATGGTGTAGCACAGAAATTACTTATCGAATCACAACACAATTGCATGTAAGTTCAATTCTTAAAATAAAGACAAACAGTTGTAGTTACTATTTCTACCAAAGTGCGTTCTAAACTTTTAGCAAGTTAAACTAACACAACACTAAATTTATGACAAAGTTTAGTTATAAGAAAGAGTCTTCCTCCTCTCCAATTATAATATGATGATTATTGTGACATAGATCAGTGATACAAATGTATTGTCCAAAATTGGGGCATTCCTATTCTTTACCCTTTCCAAGTGCATAAAGAACATTAGCTAATCCTATGTTTAGTCCCCAAACCCGTGGTTAGGTTGGGAGGATATTTTCTCTCACTCCAGAGCTCCCATTTCCCTTCCCTTGAAGGCTAACTCTTGCTTTATTTTCCAAAACCTAGGACGAAATTGAGGATTTGAGTTTGTCGCTCTGAAATCTCCAATTCTACATCCATCAAAGTATATTTTCCTATTTATTTGCACTTAATCCCCATGAACTACTTTTCTTATTCATGGACATTGAATGTGAAATTCACTTTTGCTGTGGAACTCATAATCCTTTCAGAACATATGTTTCCCAACAAGTTTTAACAATTTAATTGGCCAGATCACAAAGTAAATAAAGTTTGAATTGAACAGGTCATCACAAATTCTCCTTAATAAATCGACACATCATCTCCAAATCACAACATCAACACATCACATGAAAAAGAGAAAGACAAAGAAATCTACTCAAGACTCATGAGGAAAATATGACAAAACATGGATTTTATATATAAAAGCAACGCCATACAAACAGAGTAAAGAAAATACAACTTATCTCAAACTCTTCCCCAAGAAAATCTCAAGGAATTCCTTTGACTTCTCATCTTTCTTCACAATAACACACAATTGCCTCTTTAGATAAGTAAGGAAGAAGAAATCTCTCACTTTCCATCTTCACCTACACTCCTTTGAAGAGAAAACACAAAAACTAGATTTTCTAAACAAAATGAAAAGACACTCTCTCTACACTCTCTCTAAACTCTCTCTACAATCTAAACTCTCCCTCCTTCTTTCTAAATTTATCTCCAAGAAAGTTTAAATTCTGCCACAATTGATTTCCCAAGAGTTTCCTCAAGCAACCCTCCAAAATCCAGCAAAATACATTGAATCTAGTTTGAAATCAAGATAGGGTGGGGTTTGTCGCAGAATAAGGCGTTGTTCGGCGCATTATTCCGCCAACTGGTCGTAACTCTTTTCTAAATTGCACGGTCCGGTACTGGTGACAGTGTCGTTCGACGCTAGTTCAATAAAATGCACTTTTGCCCCCATTTTTCTCCAAATTTGTTCTTTTTTGCTTTCTTTTGCCCCAAAGGCCTAAAATCATTGTACTTGCATGAAATCATGAAAATTTCCCTCCTTTAAAGTGTAATATAATAAAAAATAAGTATGAAATGAATAGTAAAAAGCTATCAAATTTTTAGTGGATCAATCTGCCCCAGATAGTTTTCTATATTCTGAATTGCGACCCCTTGTCTTTATAGTTCACTCTTTTGACTTTCCAACTGACTCTTTAATTGAATCACATCCTCTTCTATTATCAACTCCTTCTCCTCATTATGTGGGTGTTAACCTCATCTTTGGTGAGATCTTTATTTTTCTCTTAGTGCTAACGATCTAGCCATAGGACTTCTCCTTGATTGTCCTAGAGGACTAGAATTGGGACCCACCCTTTTAGCAATTCAGCCACTTCTTGACTCCTCTTGGGACCCCGCTTGGATGGTTGTAAACCTCAAAATCACCTAAGAAGGTTAAAACCACCATGTGGGCAACCAATGATGAGTTCCTATAGGATTGTTTGGACTTAGGGTGACCTTAGGTGACTTGAGCTTCTCTTGCACACATACACATCCCTAAGCCACTTAACCCAAACCATGAACCCTTGCTTTTCTACCCTTTATGAAACTCACATGATTAAATCCAAGCCACTAATCTTTGACTAAAACGACTAAGGTCAATATGTGAAAGATCATAAAGTGGTTACCATTTGGCTAGACTTGGTCCCAAAGTGGTTGGAATTGGCTAAGTCCATGGCTCATGCTTCTAAACCCTGATTCCATTTCAAATCATTTCTACTCAATCTTGACCCCACTAAAATGGTCTCATTCTTCCTTATTTGAAACTCCATTCATTTTGCCAAAATTTTGGTTTTGACATTGGGTCCCTTAAACTCACCCAAAATTACTCAAACTGCCCCTACAACCACCAAATCATCCAAAAAATTCCCAAAATTTCCCCAAAATTCCTAAAATTCCTAAAATTCATTTTCAAACAATTCCCACCTTTTAAATCTACCAAAATACCCCAATACCCTCTAAATAACCTCCAAATACCCTAAATACCCCTTTTAACAAAAAATTTCAAAAATTCCAAAAATTCCGAGATAACTCCAGAAAATCCTAAATATTCCCAATTTCATTTTATCTAACTACACCATAAGTCAATTTTGCCAATTTCACCCAATTTTATCAAAATTCCTAATTTGACCCATTTTTAACCTAAATGGACCCAATGTCAAACCAAATCTACCCAATTGACCTCAATTTTGCTTAAATTCAATTTTAAACTTTAATTCAACATCCACATTACCTAATTAAACCAAATCTAAGCCCAATTTGATTCACATTTAAATTCGATTTCAACTTGAAACAAAAATCCCTTTGAAAGCAAAATCCCCAAATTTACCCTAAAAATGCCACATGACCTAAACTCTCCAAATTGAATCCCATAAACCCAAAACTTTCACCCAATTTCTATCTTAAGCCTTTATTAACAATCATTTGTGACATTTTGAACCATCAAATGGCCTTGAACCAAACTCTAGCCAAACCTAAACCCAACCTAACCCATGGTGCCCAAAATTAACCAAAACTCTAAAATCCCCCAAATTGAAACTCCAAATGAACTCCAATCAACTTCATGTCTTCGTGAAAAATCTTCCTTACAATCATCTACACAATATTGATCAATTATTTTGATCCAATTCAAACCCAAACTCAAGCTAGCCCAACTCAAACCCAAGTGAATCCAATTGGACCTGTGAACCAAATTAGGCTTAAACAATCCAAAATTTGATCAAACCAACTCTATGACACCCAACTTTAAACCTCCTAGGGTGGGTTTGATCTGACCCAACCAATGCCCCATGAGCCATGGAACAATGGTCCACCACTTTGGACCAATGGACCAAGCCACATGGCTAAAGACATGTCACATCTTTAAACTCTCCTTAAGCAAGCTCCCTGCCCCAATTAATGCAGCTGAGCCTCTCCTCCACTCCTCCTCAGCCTGCCCAGCCACCTGACTGTCCTTACCAGCCACCCCAGCCACCGAAACAGGCACGCCCGAGCACCCTCATGGGCTTAAAACTCAAAATTGAGCCATGACAATGAGCAATCCCCTCACCAGCCACCTGGCCTGCTCAACCCTCACCCTAAGCGGCCCAGGGCACTCATTGCCTGGCTCCAAGCTCCCCTCTCTGGCGAGCTCTAGAAAATATCCTCCTTTCAGCCATGAATGAGGTGCTAAAAATTTCTTCATGAATCCCTCCCAAATTGCTCCTAAATCAAGCCCGAGCCAAGAGAACTTGATCCCCACTGTCTTCCTGCCCTGAATCCCACAAGCCGAACCCAATTTCTCCATTGAAATTCAGGCGTCCATCAAACTCAAATTAACTGAACCCACACCATCCCTACACTAAGAGATGAAGTTCCCCAGTGAAAGCCCCCTCTCTAAACCACCCAATTGCTCTATCGGCCAGAGCTCCAAATCAGGTCTGGTCACTTTCATAGCCAGGCATTTTACCAGAGCTCGAGGCTCAATCCGTAGGCTCCCTGGACTTCAACAAACGTGTCAAGCACATCGAATCAAGGCTTCACCTCTTGGACCAAGGTATGGAGACTTCTTTTGCTCCCGTGCGTTCAGCAATTCTCCATTTTGTTTCATTCAATTTTAGTGCATGTTAGCCGTATAGATGTGCTCGTCTAGGCTAGATGCTTTGATAGAGACCAACCGCTCTTGATTTGATTGAGTCTCGAGTGAGATCTTAAGGTTTTAGGGTGAATGGCTCTCGGGTTGACACAGGCGGAGACGATGATTGGTGAGCGTTCGATCGCGCGTGTACTTAACGGATGGTGGAGACGCAGCCGGATGGAACCACGGAGCGTAAAGCGCAAGCCACGTGGCACTGACTCAGATGGCGGCACCAAATGGAGAAACCCTGCGTGGAGCTTCGATCCATCCCAAGATGGCACCGCGCCGCGTCGAATAAGTAGAAAAATAGGGTTATTTTGATTTATTTAAATACCCTAAATTTTGAAAATGCATATCTTTGCATAGGAAAATCCTAAAAATAAACTAAAAATACCCTCTTGCTCAGTGAACAGAGGAGATTAATGTGGAAAATGAATTAATTAATTTTGCTAAGTATTTGATTTTTAATTAATTTAATACTTTTCTGAGTATTTTAATTCTCCACTCATACACACAATTCACCATGGCATGAGACCATAAGTCTTTAGTAGCCTCTAATCTTAGGGACATTCCCTGAATTTTCCAAGGCCAGAGGCTATCTCTATGGCAAGTTATCCATTTTCCAAGTTTATGTGCCTATTTTGGTAATTTAATTCCAATAATTAGCATGTTGATTAATAAAACCTAAAAAAATTATGGGAAGTTTCTCTGGCCAGAGGACCCTAGGAAATTTGTAACTTAGCTTAACTCATTTAAATGAAACCTACTTTGGCCAAAACCCTAAAATTGAGATTAAATTAATTTGAAACAACCACTCATTAAAATTACATGAAATCAATTCTCCACTAATCTTTAGGGTCAGGGGAATCCCACATAAAAGTTTCAAGTCAATTGGAAAATATTTAACCCATTAAATGCATTATTCAAAACACATGGCCACTTTTAAACTTTAAAAATTCATAAAACCCAAAATATATTTCAAAAATTCACCAAATCAGTTTTGAGGCTTTTCTGATATCAAAGGAGTCCAAGAAAATTAAAATTAGAATTTTTCTAAAATTTCCATTTTTAACCCAATTTTTAATATTTTAATAATTAAAAAATTATTAAAATCACAAAAATAATAAAATTCACAGAAATCTCATATTTGGTCCCCTAATCACTTAGGAACCAACCAAAAAATTTTCCCAAGCCTCTAAGTAAAGATATTGAATTTTAAAGGCTTAGGGTAATTTTTAATATTAAAAAATGGATTTTTCAACCCTTTCACTAAAATAATTCTAAAAATTCAAAGAAAAATAAAAAAAATTATAAAATTTGTTTCTCTAAGTTCCTTGAGGTCAGAGAGATTTAATAAAAATGCAATACCTAATTTTCCATCTCAATTTTATTTTACAATTAATTAATACCCTAAAACTTGAAATAATTATACTAAAAAAAATATAATTCAAAAAATCACCAAAAATTTGTCCACGTGATCCTCTAGTCAGTATAAACATCCCATAATTTTCCTAAAGACAAAAACCTTACCTTGGTCATGTTGTTGAATTTTCATTGAAAACTCTTATTTTTCATTAAACTAATTATATAAATTAAATTAAAATATTGAAAAATCACATTTTTCTCTTCTAATGTCTTAATTGACTTGTGGGTAAGGTGACATAAAAATTTCAAGTTCATTTAGTAGAACTTTAGAAAATTTAAAAATATTTGATCTTTAACTTTCCATTTGGATGATTGAAACTTAGGGAGTTAATGGGTAGAAACCCATTTATCACCTTGAATATTTAAAGAGGAAACCTTAATCAATTAACTCATTAGAACTTTGGATGTTAATTAAGAAATGAATTATTAAAGGTTAAGAGATTTTGACCCAGGAAGATTCTAATACTTTGGAATTCAATCCCTAATCAATGAATTGATCAAACATCACTTAATCTGTACTAATGAAGTTATAACAAATAATGTTTGAAATCAAAAGGAAACAACCTTGAAATTTTATAATTAAATTAAAGAGTTTAAGATATTTAAGTCAATCAAAGTGAGATGACTTAAGATATTAAAAGTAGCTTGAAATCACAAAAAAAAAACTAAGATTGAAACAAAATTGAAATATTAATGTTGATTCATAATCAAAACATTAAAACTAAACCAGTTAAATATTAATACAAAACATCATGATTAAGTTAAAACAAACTTAAAACTTTAAAACATAAATTGAATCGAATAATTCAAAACACATTTTTAAATTAAATGATTTAAAAAAATTGAAAGTCAACTTAAAAATTCTTATAACTAAATTGAACCGCTCACGAATCATCAATTCCTTTAACTAAGAATGGTTAAATCCTCTAATGAGCTGAGTTGCCCCTAGAGGCTATCATCTCCATAACTCTTAAATGAAGCATCAAGTGAAATGCCACCTTATTCATAGGATAATCAAACATCCTAGTTCACTAAGCAAGAAACAAAACTTAATTAAATTCTTGGATGATCAATTTATCTCTACAATGAAATTCATTTGGACACGAAATAATCTCAGAAGCATTGAAAAGATGTTTAGGACTTGTCCTAAGCACTTTCTCACTCTGATGGGATGTTTTAGAAGAACAATTGGACTTAGTTGTTCTTTGATGAAGAAAATCATCCTTAATAAAACACAAGAACCTAGACGTCATAGGAATTGACTAGCAATATGATTAGGATTTTGGTAAACAACCAGAACCTTCCCTTAGCTTTATCTAGGTATTTCTTGCAAGTATTTAAATGCTCTAAATGTATTTTATGTGCAGCTGGGAATGACGAGAAGACCCGCCAGGTACGCTATTATTTTATTGCAATTTATTTACATGTGTTGTACTTTCCTTTTCTTGCAAGCTTGCATGTTAAACAACAATGTCACCCTGCATGAAAAATGAAATTTTAGAATAGCCACAAACTGAAACCAAAAATTAAATTAAAAGTCACAATAAGATAAAATTCACTGCCACAACATTCAAAATATAAAACAACTCAAAATTTAAACACAAACAAAACAACAAAACTACAACTACAACTAAATTAAAACGCCTCGTTGGATGATGTAACGCACGTGTTGCTAACAAGATTTCCCACAATCTAAATGAAAGTGTGGAGCTCATTCAATTGAGTTTAGTAAATTCATTTGGACTAAGTGAATCCGATAAAAATAGCGGTGCCGGGATGACGGAACCGTGGGATCTTAATCGGTTCTGGTTAATCAACTTTAAGATTTGTTATAATTAAAACACTTGAACGTCTCAAATTTTTAAGATTTATAAACCAAAATACTTTTCTCATCTCTTGATTGCCACTTTCTAAAACCAAACCTCTGCAATAACAAGAAGCTTGGAGCACAATGGGTAACACGGCCATCTTCATCAGTAAAACTTGTATCTACATCAGCTAAACCTTTCTTAGAATTAAATAACCGAGCCATAGGAGTTCGTGGTAGTTTGCCTAGCGCAACATAAATCTTCAACTTTTTGTTAGGCATTTGCATAATCATGTTATGCAAATTAAGCTCTAAGTGGCCTTAGGACTCCGAGGTAGTCATTTGGTACGACATAAACCATCACATTTTCGAGGTTATTTGTATGATTATATCATATAAATATAAGTCCTAATTAACTAAAATTGGCAGGATTGAAACATTAAATAATTCTCTCAAATTGAAGCCAAATCATAAGATAGTTTGGGAAGTAGACAGGATTCCTCTTGGATCCTCAGCTTCTCCTACTACTCTTCCTTTGGACTCTCAAAATAACTGTTCTAAATTTGAGCTATTCCCTAATGAAATTTCCAAAATCCAATTGTTTTCAAACCTTAAACTTTGAAGTTATTGAGAGCAAAACCACTGATCATTATTGATAGTTTTCTTAAGTGATTCCGTCACTTAGGATGTAATTAACTATAGGGGCTTGCCCTTATAGGGAATTTTAAGAACCTAGGTATTACAAACCCTGCTTAATGCTTTTATATTAAGAAGGGGAACTTGTCAGCTTATAAAATTGGTTCGCAAACCAAAACGGATGTCACAAATCTTCTAGTTTATTTAATCGAGCCCCATCATCAAACAATGTGTCTATTCCTAGGGATAAATACATAGTTTGTAATGCGGTGTTCGTTTATATAAAGTATTTGGGATGTAAGATCGGTTTTGATTTCATATCTTACAATTTTTAAACTTAAAATTATTTTAAAAAATATCAAATGCTACTTTTTCAAACTATATATATATATATATATATATATATATATATATATATATATTAAACTTAAATAAATAAAATTCACCGACAACTTCTGTAGGCGACCTCCTTTCTAAAACACAACACTCAACATAAAATTAGAAAAAATAAGTTGAACAACTTCGGCAACTCCGCTATATATATTTATATATATATATATATATATTAAACTTAAATAAATAAAATTCACCGACAACTGCTGTAGGCGACCTCCTTTCTAAAACACAACACTCAACATAAAATTAGAAAAAATAAGTCGAACAACTTCTAGCAACTCCGCTGGGGACAAGTTCCTTTCTCCATTTTGATCAGATGGTTTTGTTTTCATAAATCAGTAGTGAGTCCATGCCCCTAGTGGACCAAACTATCATTCTTCCATTGACGTACCTTGTTCATTTATGTCTTGAACGGGTATAGTCAACTCCTTTTGGATTCTAGAGCCACTGTTTAGACACCCCTAAACAGAGAGGTTTTGAAATCCTCCTATTCACCTCCCAAGTAGAGGTGAGACCCCCAATAGGTGTGGTTTAAGACCAATCTATTGAATCGAGATTCTTATGGGGATTACCTTTCCTAAGTTCGGGATAAGCGTCCCACACCTCTCTCTCTCTCTCTCTTTTGATTAATCTTGCTATTAATCGAATCTTTATCAACTTTCTATCTTCCGAATGCCTCTATTAACTACGAATGAAATAAAACAACGGAATCTAAAAAGCTTTACGAAATAAACAAACGAAATCAAAATGAAATTATCAAAACTTGTTCTGACTTCGCCTTGAATCTTATTTCTTTGGTCCAAAAGATCGTTGCGACGATAAGGGAAGTACAGGGTAGCTCTGACGTCCCGAATCTTTTCTGCAGAAGATGTCTGCACCGAAGCTGATCTTTTCCTTTGCTACTGGAACTGACTTGGCAATCAGCCAAGATGGACTACCTGACAACGCAGTCATCCGCTTCAGAGAAGGGTTCGACTAGACAGACATTAAGTTTAGGGATGTCACTGTCGCCTTACTGAAGTCCAAGACACCTAAATCTGTGGAACCCATAGTGGAGTTCAGCTTGAAGTTGACTCAAGAGTTTCCTCCCCCGTAAAAGATTGGTGTCGTCAAAGCTGACAGGATTACCTCCCGAACTGTTGTCGCTACCCCCGCTGGTCTACTCATCACTGCACCTACCCCTGCTAAATGGAAGGGCAAGGAAATCCAGACCAGTGATGAGCCTGTTACTGTGGAGGGGACAACTTTTGCTGCAATAACTCCCATCTTCGAGATAGGTTCCAGCTCAAGGATGACACCCTTAACTAAGTATCAGAGAAGGAATAAGAACAGAAGAGCAGCTAAAGCCAAAGCCACTGAGATTGTTGTTCCTGAGGAAATTCTGGAGGAAGAAGAAGAACTGCCAGAACTGCCAGAACTTTCACCCCTATTGAAAGGGATAGATTTTACCCGCTTTCTACCGCTTCTGAGGAAGAAAGTGCTCAAAAGATCGCTGTCGCGTTACCCCGACCAGCATATTACATTGAGCATAAGGGAAGAAGAACAAGAAATACACCACTCAGTAGATTACGAACGATAATCGAGAAGTTGGCAAGGAAAGATAATTGCTCTGTGCTTGAGATCCTGAGAAGGATAGGGAGAATACCTGCCAAGGCATGTCTCGGACCGAGAGTACTTCCCCCTAAAGTTCAAAAGGAAATTCTGCTAAAGAAGAGGAAAATGAGTAGCAGAAGGTTACCTGCTGTGGTATCTGACCCACATCTTAGTAGGCACACCACCTTCCAACCTACCGCTAATGAGCCATCTGGCTCTAGGCACCCAATCTCAAAAAGGGTGGTGTGGCTACCTAAAGTCGCGAAGCCAATACCGACAGAGCAGCCAGAAATGAGAAGTTCTGATGCCGAGTCCAGAGCTAAGAGGAGTACTGCCGTCTCAAAGATGACACCAAAGAATGAAGTTCACCAACTGTAGTCTACCAGCTATAGGACCGTTAGAGAAAAGTTACTCAAGGTCACTCTAGAAAGGTTAAGATCAGATATTCAGCAGTTTTCCAAAGAATGGAAAGAAAGGTCAGAGAATGAAGAAGACCTTTCAGGATACATCGACGAGGATATCACTGAGATCAACATGGTCGAGACCCGAGGATCGTCAGCCCTACTGGGAGCTCCAGTAGCTACAAAAGGAGACTACCCAGAGGTAATGAGACTTCGTCTCCAGGAAAAGGATGATATAATTCATCGAATGGAAAAGAAGATGGAAGAGATGGCGGCTGCTCTAGCCACGCTTCAGAGTCAGCCTCAGCCCCCAAAGAAAACACCCCTAGAGGTCATTCACATTGCGGATGGAGAAAAAGAAGTCACGTCCGTCAATGGAGACGAGCAATCGAAGAAGGATTCCACTCAAAATCTAATACCGGGAAAGGACATTAAGAATATGGTAGAACAGGAGGTGCGAGAAGCCTTAGCCCAATCCAAAGGCGGGGCATTGATTCCAAAGGGTAGACCATACCCCGAAGAATTTGATGTTGTGCAATATCATAAGGGCTTCCTACCACCTTTTTTCAAGACTTTTGATGGAAAAGGAAACCTTCGATAGCATGTTCCACACTTTCGCGCAAGTTGCTGCAATACAGGGGGTAGCAACTCTTTGTTGTTCTGCTAGTTTGTCAGCAGCCTTTCAGGAATTTCCTTTGACTGGTATGCGGAGCTGCCCAACGGCTCGGTAAAGACATTCGCAGAATTGTAAAACCTATTCGTGAAATGGTTCGCTCGAGCTTAGCACCACATCACCATCGGTAATCTTGTGGTCGAGCAACAGAAACCAAACAAAACTTTCATGGACTACATTATGCCACAGCTCCAGGAACAACATGCCATTGGAATTCTGCTAAAGAGTATTCACGGTCTGATAGCGTTTCTCCTTAAGGTATTGACAATTAATACATTCGAGAAATTGCTTAGCAAGGCCGTGAGTCTATAGGAGGAAGCAAAACAACTCAGCTTCACCGATAAGACCGATAAGCGGAAGCCAGTCAGAGCCTTCGAGAAGAAGTCCGGGACCATCACAGCGGTAGAGAAGGGAAAGTAACCGATGCAAATATGGTCGGAACGACCTCAGCAGAACTATCAACAACCTCCGCCAAGTTATCAACCGCCTCAGCAGAACTATTAACCGTCACAACAGTATGGCCAACAGTCATCTCAGTAATACAACCAGTAGCTGATTCAGCAAAAGCGTAGCTTGACAGAACTCCTGAAAAAAGAATACCCCTTCAAGATTGAAGCAGTTGGCAAGATGTTTTGTAGTATAATCAAGAAGGGCAGATTCCATTTGTTAGAGCCTAGTAAACCAGAGGATGTGGACAAGAAAGATCACCTGATGTACTTTCCTTACCACCGGATGATCGAACACAAGATAGAGGACTGCTTCACTTTCAAGAACTGGCTTGAGAACAATCTTCGGCAGGGGAACATAACGATCCCGAAACAATACATGAAGGAACCCCAAAGGGGAGGTTCTGTTAATGTTATTTTGGTTGATCCTATTATTCTGATAGACCCGTACACGACAACCGATGGATGGAGTACAGTTTGGACAAAGTCTTCGAAGAAAATATTGGATCACATTCAAACCACTTTGGTGCATGCTTTAATTCAAAGTTTGAAACCTGCCGAGCCGGCACTATCAATTGCAAGCGAGGAACCACCCCAGAAGGAGGAGAAGATCATAGAAGAAAAGAAGACCGAGGCTCTGAAGGGTATAGTAGGGGCTGCTTTTCCTAGGATGGTTGTTTTTGATTCAGGGGAGAAATCCCTCGAACCTCTGACTCTGTATAATTATTTGCTCCCCCCGGCGGGATCTTATGATGATAAGAATTATGGTGTTAGCTACGTTTTGACCGTTTCTAACAATTACGTAACTGACGACAACCAACCTAATCCGAATATCGATTTCAAAATGAATAATAATTCTTAAATCATACAAAACCCCGACGATAGCGTTAAAGAAAAGGATGTCAGAAGAAGCGATTGCGATGGTCTGGAAGATGACGAACTCGTCTCTGAATTCCAAGGATCTCCTATCGCAATTGAGGTAGAGTTTTCAGATCCTGAAGTGACTCCTAAAGAATTTGTTGCTCTAATTCTGAAAGAAGCAGCACTAGTTAATTTAGAGCCAGACTTGGAAGAGATAGCAGAAGTCAACCTCAGAAGCAAAAAAGTTTTACCCCTGAGAATGGGCCTGAAGGATAAAGGAAAGCAGGTGGTTGCTCAGGAGGAGCCAACCCCAGGGAAAGAATTGCCCATTCGAGAAGAAATTAAAGAACCTGGTAACAAAGTGGTGTATAACGTGCTAGCCCATCTTCGGAAGTTACCCGCCAAACTGAGTATCTACCACACTCTAATCCTTTCAAGGGAGATGAGAGAAGCTTTGATTAAGGCCTTACTTGATCCAGATATTTGCTTAGCTCAAATGGCCGGTAACTCCTTAGACGAGGTTTGCTCGTTGAGAGAACAGTTTGGTGTTACTTCCACGGAGAATGACTTGCTACTTGGGATAGCTGATCACGAAAGACCCTTGTACATTTCAATCGCCATCGAAAAGTTCACGCTCTCTAGGGTGTTAGTTGATCCAGGAGCATCAATCAAAATAATGAACCTTCGGACGTTGGCATACTTGGAAATTGATGCCCGCGATCTCCAAGCAGACAAAATGTTACTAAGAGGCTTCAACCAGAAAGGAGAAAAATCTCTTGGATCAATAACACTGTCAATGAGGATCGGTGACTTAACAAGGACAACCTCAAAATTCTACATAAATGACTCTGAAACATCGTTAAACGCTCTACTGGGCCGACCATGGATCCATGAAAACTGGATGGAACCGTCGTCTCTACACCAGTGTATAAAGTATTATCAAGGAGGACAAGAGCAGTGCATCAAAGGTGTCTCGCAACCATTCTCCGTGCATGAAATTGGAATACATGAAGATGCTGCCTACTACACACCTCCGAAGAAAACAATTTTCTCCAGAAATGCCATGCCAAATGAAATAAAAGAAATTCAAGATGACGAAAAACCCGAAATTTTAGTTCACAATTACTCACCACTCCCTTACGGCGAGATGGTGAAGGTTTCTCTAGAGCTCGCATCCGAGGTCGATGCCGGGGACGAGGTCGAGGCAGAAATGGTACAATAGTTGAACAAAAGAATCTGGTTATTAAAGTTGATTTGGAAGATAATTCTGAAGAAGAAGAAAAAGAAATCAAGAAAGAAGCAACAACAATAAGTCAGAAGAAACCTCAATTCAAGATCTCGCTAGAAGATGAAAAGAATGAAGAATAAAAATCAATGTATGAGAAGATTAACCACTATGTACAAAATATGACGCTAACCCCGATCTACCCTAGTAAGGTTGAGGGTATGGTGGTCAAGGAAGTACATGGTGGAGGTGCTACGCTAATCAAATTTTACCGAGGTGCTTCTTCTTCCAAAACTGAAAATGATGTAAAATTTGAAAATGTTGCTTCATCTGAATTAATGGAATTGCCTTTTGAGTGGTATTCTCCATGTGTTCAAAATTTGATGCAACGTGGTGTCTTACCTAAGCAATGGTCAAAAGATCAATCACAACGCTTTGAAAAGTTATGGAGTAATGCCAGCCGACCTCCCAACTCAAAGCATGGTCTCGGATTCGGCACGGTAGGGCCAGCTGATGATTCAGAATTTTGCTTGGTTGTCACTTGCGAGTCTAATGAAGACTTCCTGGAAGCTTCAGATGATCTCGAGGACTTGCCAATCGGAGACACTCCACCAGAATTTGAAGAAGAAATTAAATCTACAATAGACGTATTAATGGAAGTTAACTTAGGTACTAGTAAAGAGCTTAGACCAACCTTTTGTTAGCTCCTTACTCAATAAAAAAGACTCTAAAAACATGATCAAGATATTAATGGAATTCAAGGACTGTTTTGCTTCGAGTTACGACGAAAAGCCAAGATTAACTCCAGAGGTTGCAGTTCACAAGCTAGGAGTGGATCACACCGCTGTTCCAGTCAGACAAGCTCCGAGAAGAATGCATCTAGAAATCAAACAACAACTTATAGTTGAAGTTAAGAAGCTCATCGACACTAAATTTGTCCGTGAAGAACAATACCTGATTTGGTTAGCCAACGTGGTACCAGTCAGAAAGAAGAACGGTCAGATAAGAATCTGCGTGGATTTTAGAGATTTGAACAAAGCATGCCCAAAGGATGAGTTTCCGCTACCAATTCCAGAGTTGATGATCGACATTGCTTCGACACACGAGATCTTCTCTTTCATGGATAGATCATCAGGATACAATTAGATAAAGATGGCACCAGAAGATGAGAAGCTCACAGCCTTCAGAATGCCAATTGGATCATACTGCTACATAGTAATGCCTTTCGGATTGAAGAAACATGAGCAACATACCAAAGAGAAATGATGAGGATTTTTGATGATCTCATTCACAACCAAGTTGAGTGCTACGTGGATGATGAGGTCATCAAAAGCAAATTGAAAGAAGATCACTCTTGACCTCATCTTTGGTGAGGTCTTTCTTTCGTCTTAGTGCTTAGGATCTAGCCATAGAACTTCTCTTTGACTATTCTAGAGGACTAGAAATGGGACCCGCCACTTAGAAATTTAAACACTTCTTAACTCTTCTCGAACCCCACACAGATGACCATAAACCTCCAAGCCCCTTTGGAAGGTTAAAAGTCAAATGTGGAGGTTCAAGGATGAGTTCCAATAGGATTCTTTGGCCTTAGGATTACCCTGGGTGGCCTGGTCTTGGTGAGGTCCAGACTGCACACACAGCACTCTAACACATTCCAAACCCTAAGATCACTCTTAGCCAAGTTGGCTTCCTGACTCATGTAGGAAACTCATGTTGATGGACCTCAACCCCTAAGCCCCTGACTAAGAGGGTTAGGAACAACATATTGAGTGCCTAAAATGAGTCCTCTCATGGCTCTTGTGAGCTTAACATGGCTTTATGGCTCAACCAAAATGGTTTCATTTTACTCACATCTAATCAATCTTCATTTTTGCAAATATTTTAATTTTTGACTCCCGGTCCCTTAACTTTCCCTAAACTACCAAATTGCCACTAAAAAGGACCCCGAAACTCAAAACTTCACAGTCACCCGTGCTCCAAAAAAATCATTCCAGAGCATTCCTCTCGTCAAACTGAGAAGTTTGACTGTAAACATGTCATGCTTCTGAGCTACCTTTGGGCCCCTCGCGGCCAAAATAGTCGATACTTAAAAAATGCTCCGGGATTCATAAAACATTCCACATAAATAAAAAATGACCACGGGCACTTTTGTTTGACTCTAAATTTCTTTCTAAACCACCTCAAGCCTTTAATTCAGCCTTTTAACCGGTTACCCCCAAACTCCCCAAAATTACCAAAATGCCCTTCATAGCAAAAAATTTCGAAAATTCCAAAAAATCCCAAAAAATCCCAAAATTCTAAATTATTCTTCAAATCATTTTGTACAACTATCACATACCCCAATTTTGTCAATTTAACCCAATTTGATCAAAAATTCCAAATTTTCCCTTAATGCTCAAAATTGAACTAGTTGATCCAATTCACCCAAACTAAACCCAATATCACTCAATCTTCCCCAAATAAATTCTAATACCATTCATAACATCCTCATGAACAAAATTTAATGTTCAATTGCCCCCAATTTGATCCCAAAATACACCCAAGTCCAACCAAACCCAATTCACCCAAAGTTGACCTTATGTCCAAACCCAACAAATTGATCATCCAATTCAATTCAAAATCACTCCAAATCTTTTCCAAACACTTCATAACACTTTCCTAAGCCAAACTCAATATTCACTTAGCCTAAATTTTGACCAAAACCTAACCCAAACTCAAGCCCAAGTTCACCTCAAATTTAAAGGCCCAAAATCAAGCCAATGAGCTAAATAACTTTAATTAGCCCAAATCCACTGAAAAGCCCACATGCCAATTATCATTTCATCATCCCTTTGGTTAAATGATTTGCTTAAAGTTCCAAATTCATCATTTGAATCAACCAAAAATAACCTCAGGACATTTTTCCATCAAATCACCCAAAAGTCATAAATCCCCTTTCATGAAAGCTCTCAAGCCAAAGGTGAGCCATGGAGGAGCCAAATGTGAGCCATGAAGCTTGTGTCAAGCCATATGTGAGCCATGTAAGCTCTTTACACATCAACAAACCATAAATAGCATGGAAGTAAGCCTCTTTCCTAAGCCATGTTTAAGCACTTTTAACCCTTTCCATGACACAGCTTAACCCAAAATTGACACAAGTACTTGGGATGGGGACTTCTCCATTTCATTTGGCTGACCCAAATCATCCTTTTTAGCCCAAATCAAACAATGGGAGGGTGCACCAAGCCAAATACATGCTTTAACTCAAATTGACCAAAAAATGGCCCTTACACCCCTACCACTTAAATCCATGCCTTTACACATGTCATAACCCAATTGATTGCACCAAGATCAAGCTGAATCAAGTGAGCTTTTCTCAGCCAAAAAGCCTTGGTGAATGAACCAAGCCAACCCCCATAGTCACCCATAAGCTCCTCTATTTAAACACACCTCTCATGGCCAAAAGAGAAGAGATGGAAAAATTACCTTAGGGAGACCCTGCCAAATTGTTTCCAAAGCTTCTCCAAGCACTCCTAAGCTCAATCAAACCATTTCCAATTGAGGCCTCACCTCTTGGACCAAGGTATCCAATTTTTTCTCCTCCAACCAAGGTTTTAAATTTCTGTAAATATTCACATGATTTAAGTATATCATCACCGTATAGATGTTTGCTACTCGATTAGACGATCATTTTAAAAAAACATTAACTCAATGTCGTTGAGAAACGAGTGAGATATCAAGGTTTGAAGGTGGACGGTTTGGGTGAATAGCAGTTGGAGAGATGAGCAGCAGCCGTCCGATCTGGCGTGTATCAGACGAACGGCCCTGATGTAGTCGGACGGGAGCTTCGTCCATGAACAGGCTGCAAAACAGAAACACGCCAGCCAATCACGGAACGACACGTGTCATTTGAGCGGGAAATTGAATTTTTAATTTTATTTTAAAACCTAAAGTTCAAAAAATCATAACTTTGCCTAGAAAACTCAAAAAAATAAAAAAATAAAAATACCCCCTTGCTCACTGAAATGACGAGAATAATGTGGAAGTAATTTCATATTTATTTGATGCATATTTGATTTTTAATTAATTAAATAGTGTTTTTAATCTTTTAATTCTTCATGCATGTAGTAGTTTCACCATAACTTCAAATTTTGGTATGTTATTCTATGCATGATGGTGGATCTTTCTTGATTTTTCCAATGTCAGGGAAGATCTTCATGATGAGATATCTATTTTTCAACTTTATGCATCATTTTTGCTAGAATAATTCTAAAAATTATCATGTTGCTTAGAAAAATTTAGAAAACTTAGGGTGTGTTCCCTTTGAGCAGTGTTACAAAATAAAATTATCTCATGATTTATTTCAATCAAATATACTCTAATGTGGCCAAGACCTCAAAACTGAACTTTAAATAATTAGGAGCAATAACATATCAAAATCACATGAAATAAACTCTCCATTGACACTTACGATCAGGGAAACCACACATAAAAATTTCAAGTCAATTGGAAATAATTCAACCCATTAAATGAGTTAATTAAGTGACAAAGCCATTTTAAAAATTAAAAAATTCATAAAACCCAACATACATTTGAAAATTTCACCAAATTAGTTTTGGGGATTCTTTGATGTCAGAGGAGTCTAATAAAATAAAAATTGGAATTTTTCAAAATTTTTTATTTTTAACTCATTTTTGGATATTTTAATAATTAAAAAATTTTAAAAATCACAAAAATATTAAAAATAATAAAAATGTCACATTTGGTCTCCTAATCACTTAGGAACCATTCCCATAATTTTCCTAAGTCTCTAAGTCAAGATATTAATTTTTAAAGGCTTAGGGTAATTTTTAATATTAAAAAATGAATTTTCAACACCTTCACTTAAAATAATTCTAAAAATTCAAAGAAGAATCATAAAAACATAAAATTTCTTTCCCTGAGCTCCTTGAGGTCAGAGAGACATAAGAAAAATATAAAACATAATTTTCAATTTTAATTTTATTTTATAACTAATTAATACTCCAAAACTTAAAATAATTATAATAAATAAAATATAATTAAAAAATCATTAAAATTGGTCCAAGTGGTCTTCCAGTCAGTAGGAACATCCCATATTTTTCCTAAGGACAAAAACTTTACCTTCGTCATGTTGTTGAATTTTCATTGAAAACCTTATTTTTCATTAAATAAATATATAAATTAAATCAAAAGTCACATTTTCTCTCGATGTTAATAATTTAAATGAATTAATGAAGTATGAATAATACTAAGGGGCAAAATGGTAATTATTGAAATTTAGCCTTAATTTATATTTAGGCTTAATATTGGGTAATGGGTAATAAAAGATCCTAATTAATCTCCTTAGATGATTGAAACATAGGGAATTAAAGGGTAGGAACCCATTTATCATTTTTTTCAATATTAAAAAAAAAGAATTATAATTTTCTTAATTAAAAATTTGGAAGTTAATTAAAAGAGAAGATATGAGGTGAAGGGGTTTAATCTTGGGAGATATAAATTTATTAATCTTAACCCCTAAATAATGATAAAAATCAAATACCACTTAATATTAATTTAATAACTCATTAATGAAAACTAATATAAATTAAATAACCAAATTAAAATAATTTCTAAGATAATTTAATAAAAAATAATCTTAAAATAATAAAATTAATTAAATTAAAAATAATTTTAAAATGACATGATTAATTCAAAATAATTCAAATTAAATATAATTAAATTAAATCAATTTTAAAATAATTTATCCAACTTTAAATCACAATTAAATTAAAACAACTGAATTAAAATCAACTTCAAATCAATGCAATTAAATTAAATATAATTAAAATTAAAGTTAAAACAATTTTAAAAAAACAACTAAGTCAACTTTTGAAATTACACAATCAAATTGAAATAACATAAGACAATTATAATTAAACTAAAATAGTATAACTAATTTAAATCATTCTGAAAAAACCAACTCAACTTCAAACAAGGTGGTTAAGTTTCTTAATAGCCTAACCTGCCCCTAACGGCTTTCACCCACATAACTCTTAAGTGAAACGCCAAGTGAATGTCATCTCTCTCATAAGATAATTAAAACATTTAAATTCAATGAGCAAGAGTCAAAACTCAACAAAACTTTTGGATAACCAATTCACCTCTCTACAATGAAATTCATGTGGACTCGAAATAATCTCAGAAGCATTGAAAGGATGTTTAGG
This sequence comes from Papilionanthe hookeriana x Papilionanthe teres, assembly GCA_022702705.1. Taxonomy (NCBI): domain Eukaryota; kingdom Viridiplantae; phylum Streptophyta; class Magnoliopsida; order Asparagales; family Orchidaceae; genus Papilionanthe; species Papilionanthe hookeriana x Papilionanthe teres. The sequence continues at coordinate 150,518,780 of CM040424.1, read as the reverse complement.
ACCCGTCCTAAGCACTTTCTCAACATAATGGGATGTTTTAGAAGAACAATTGAACTTAGTTATTCTTTGGTGAAGAAAATCATCCATAAAACACAAGAACCTAGACATCATAGGAATTGACTAGCAATAGGATTAGGATTTTGGCAGACAACCAGAACCTTCCCTTAGCTTTACCTAGGTACTTCTTGTAAATATTTGAATGCCTTAACATGTGTTTTAAGTGCATCTTGGAATGACGAGAAGACCCTTCAAGTACGCTTTTATTTTATTGCAATTTAATTACCTGCACTGTACTTTATTTTTCTTGCATGTTAAACAACAATGTCACCCTGCATGAAAACTGAAACTTTTAGGATAGCCACAAAAATGAAACCCAAAACTAAATTAAAAATCAACACAAGATAAAATTCTCCGGCACAACATTCAAAAATATAAAACAACTCAAAATCTAATTATAAATAGAACAACAAAACTACAACTGCAACTAAAATAAAACGTCTCGTTGGATGATCGGGAATCCCTCGGATGATGTAACCCACGTGTTGCTAACGAGATTTCCCACGGTCTAAATGAAAGTGCGGAACTCATTCAATTAAGTTTAGCAAATTCATATGGACTAAGTGAATCCGATGAAAATAGAGGTGTCGGGATGACGGAACCGTGGGATCTTAATCAGTCCTGCTTAATCAACTTTAAGATTTGTTTTAATTAAAACATTAATCCATTTGAATCTTAAAACACCTCTAAACCAAAACACTTCTCTCATCTCCTGATTTTCACTTTCTAAAACTAAACCTCTGCAACAACAAGGAGCTTGGAGCATGGTGGGCAGCACGGCCATCTTCATCAGCAAAACTTGTATCTACTTCAGTAAAACCTTTCTTAGAATTAAATAACAAAGCCATAGGATTTCGAGGTAGTCTGCCTAGTGCAACATAAGTCCTCAACTTTTTGTTAGGCATTTGCATAATCATATTATGCAAATTAAGCCCTAACCGGTCTTAGGATTCTGAGATAGTCTTTTGGTACGACATAAACCCTCACATCTTCAAGGCTATTTATATGATCATATCATACAAATATAAGTCCTAATTAACTAAAACTGGCAAGATTGAAACATTAAATAATTTTCTCAAATCGAAGCCAAACGACTGGATAGTTGGGAAGTCACCGAAGTTCACTTCGGGTCCATGACATCCCCTACTTCTCTTCCTTTGGACTCCTAAAATAAACTGTTCCAAATTTGAGCTATTCCCTATTAAAATTTCCAAAATCTAATTTGTTTAAAACCTTAAACTTTGAAATTCTTGAGAGCAAAACCACTGATCATTATCGAGAGTTTTCTTAAATGATTCCCGTCATTTAAGATGTAATTAACTATAGTGACTTGCCCTTATAGGGAACTTTAAGAACCCAAGTAATATAAACCCTGCTTAATTCTTTTATATTAAGCAGGGGAACTTGTCGGCTTATAAAATTGGTTTGCAAACCAAACGGGTGTCACAAATCTTCTAGTTTATTTAATCAAGCCCCAGCATCAAGCAGTGTGTCTATTCCTAGGGATACATACATAGTTTGTGGTGCGGTGCTCGTTTATATAAACTGTTTGAGATGTGAGATTGGTTTAATTTCATATCTTAAAACTTTCAAACTTAAAATTATTTTCAAAATCAAAAACTATTTTATAAATTATCTATATATTTAAATTAAATTTAAAAATTTAAAATTCGCTGACAACTTCTGTAAGCGATCCCTTTTTTTGAAAACATAACCTAAAAATAAGCTGTACAATCGCTTGTATGATTTGAGAATTATTTTCAAATGATTAAGACAATTTAATCTTAAGAAAAATCCCCTGAAATGCGCCTTTGGCGTTACCTCTGGTAAATTCTTAGGATTTGTTGTCTGACATCGCGGAATTGAAATCGATCCGGAGAAGATTAAAGCTATCTTAGAAAAGCCGCCTCCCAAAACTTTGAAACAACTACGATTCTTTTCAAGGGAAGTTGGCATATCTTCGATGCTTTATTTCTAATTTGTCAAGTAGGTGTCAGCCCTTCTTTTGGCATTAGTCAAAAAGGATGCCAAATTTGTTTGGGAAGAAAAATGTCCGTAGGCCTTCGAGGACATTAAATAGTATTTAATGACACCTCCTGTCTTAGCAGCCCCAGTCTTTGGTCGACCGTTAATACTTTACACCGCGGCTTTAGATGACTCCCTTGGAGCCCTGCTAGCCCAGATCAATGACGAGGGTAAAGAAAATGCTCCCTACTTCTTAAGTCATCGTCTAATTCCAACGGAAGTAAAGTATCCTCCTATTAAGAAGCATTGTTTGGTCCTGATCTTCGCCGCTCAAAAGCTCAGGTATTACATGCTTTCTCATAAGGTCAACCTTATTTTGAAGTTTAATCCATTGGAGTATTTGATGACCCGACCGACGCTTTCCGGCAGGCTTCCTAGGTGGTCAATGTTACTACTGCAATTCAATATAACTTTCGTTCCTCTTCGTGCCATAAAGGGACAAGTCCTATCAAACTTCCTCGCATGACACCCTTTACTGGCAGAATCGCCTCTCAACGATGATTTGCTAGACGAGCAGATAATGAGCCTAGAAGACCCCGATGATCAGCGTTGGGAACTGTACTTCGATGAAGCATCCTCAGCACAACGAGACGAAGAATTGCAAACTATAGTGCATGGTAAGGCACGAATCATACTAATCTTTATAACACAAGAGCGGGTAATGTTAAGGCACTCCTACCATTTAATAGAACCGTGTACGAACAACGAAGCAGAATATGAAGCCCTTATAACTGGACTAGAATTAGCCATTCAGATGGGTATACAGATATCAACATCAACGATGATTCGCAGTTAATCATACAGGAGGTCGCAGGACAGTACAAGATTCTGAAACCAAGACTCATGCTGTACTTTTAGTATACAATGAAGTTGCTAGAGCAGATTCTGAATGTGACGATATATAAGATTCCTAGAAAATAAAATGCCTTTGTAGATGCTTTGGCTCTACTTGTAAAAGAATTCATGTGTCTACAGGAAGAGTCAGTTGCAGTGACAGTACAGGGACGACAGGTCCTATCCCAGGTTGATATAGACACTTTGCGCAGACTTGGAAATGAAGAAGAACCAGTTGCAACAGTAACCAAAACAACAGAAGATTGGCGGCAGCCATTAATAGACTACCTGCAAACAAGAAACCTACTAGATGATAATTCGTTAGCTCATCCGTTCAACAAAAGAACATTTTCTTACGCATTAATAAATAATATGTTATACAAGAGGTCTTTTGATCATATGTGGCTAAGGTGCCTGAGCGAGTCCGAGGCTCGTGAAATTGTTAAAGAAGTGCATTCAGGACTTTGTGGTGCTTATCAGTCAGGTCCAAAGATGAAAATGAAAATTAAGAGACTAGGTACTACTAGCCCTCGATGATGTCCGACTGCATGAAGGTTGCCAGAAGTTGTCACCAGTGTCAAATGCATGGAGTGGTTCTACATCAACCTCCAAATGTGCTACAATCGACAATCGCGTTGCGGCCATTTGAGTGTTGGGGTACAGACATTATGGGTCCGATAGAACCGCCTTCCTCAAGAGGACGTCGTTTCATCCTTGCTGCGACAGATTACTTTTTCAAGTGGACAGAAGCAATACTGCTCAGAGAAGTGAAAGCACATCACGTGTTACAGTTCTTCAAGAATCAAGAAGTCTACCGTTTCGGGGTACCGCACAGAATTATCTCAGATAAGGAGATCACTTTCAAAAGCACAAAGATCAACCATTTTATCAGAAAGCATGTGATAGATTGGCGCTATTCGATGATCTACTACCCGAGAGAGAACGGCTTGGCCAAGGCTTTTAATAAAACTCTCATCTAAATCCTAAAAAAAAATTGGACGAAAACAAGAGAAATTGGCACGAGAAGTTGTTAGAAGTCTTGTAGACCTACAGAACAACTTTCAGAACTCCTACTTAGTCTACACCTTACGCTCTAGTGTACGTGTCCGAGGCCGTCTTGCCTTAGGAGGTTCAACTTCCGTCACTCAGAATTGCAGTCGCAAATAGGATCACTACAGAAGAGAACGCCATATTACAACTGGAAGAATTGGAAATCTTGGAAGGAAAACAACTTTCAGTACAGGAAAATCTCGAACTCTACCAATCTAAGATGAATCAGGCCCATGACAAACTGGTCCGCCCAAGAACATTCAAAGTTGGTGAAATAGTTCTCATTTCCAGAAGACCAATTCTTGCTCATTGCAAGATAGGAGGTAAATTCAAACCAACTTGGGAGGGATCGTTTGTAGTCGAGAAAGTTTACTGAGGAGGCTCTTACCAATCGGTGGATTGCTATCAAGAGCAATAAATGCTTCCCATCAACAGACGACATCTAAAGAAGTATTACGCGATGTGATGTTTCGAGGAGCAGATCTTTCGCTCATAGAAGCACCGGCGTGATAATTGTGTGCAACTGGGTCCAAACCCAAAATAATAATAATAAAAAAAACCTTAAAAGCAAAATCCAAAAGAAATTTTCTTAAATAAAATAAAAATCAAAACTTGTTCCAATTTTAAAACTCCAAATCAAATATTTCCCTCTCCTAATAAAAATACAAAATAAAATAAATTGCAATAAATTTAAAATTCTTATTGTTCTCATTCTTCTTTGGTTCGGCCCCTGATCCCTTCCTTATTTTCACAAGAAGATGTAGAGCGAGAAGCTGGTCCTTTATTTTAAAGATGGCGTAAGTCTTGCACTTAACAAAGAAGAGCTGAAAGTTGGTGCTGCGATCGAGGTTGACTCAGACTTTGCACAGCTAAAGCTAGAATATGAAGAAACTGCTTGGACTACTGTAGACCTCGGTCTATCCCATGGAAAGACAGTGATGAAACTCAGCAAGAAGGTTCAACACACTACAAACAAGAAAAGGAAAATCTACGTGATTGAAGAAAACAAAATGAGATTAGTGATAAATGTCGCAGGAGGGAAGCTTGTCAGTGCCGTCCCTACCGAAATCCAGGGAGAGAGAAGAGCTACTCTGACCCCAACTCAAAAAAGAAACAAGAATCGTCGTATTCACAGAATGTTAAAGAAATTGACAGAAGAGCACAACCAGGAAGAAATTCTGATGACCACAGCAGCTGCCCCAAGGAGGCCAGTCATCAGGAGCACCATAGCAGAGGTTGTTCCAGAGGAGGTTACTACAGAGCCTGCATCTGAGACAGTGATGATTCCAGGAGAATGTGCTGGCGTGGAGCCGTACATCCCACAGTATGTCACTAGACCCCGACAGTTCCAGATAATTTCAAAGCACGAGTTGGAGATGATCCAGAGGGTACGGAAACAAGATTTTGAATACTTTCAGAGAATCTGAGGCAAGTATGTCAACATCCTAGAAGGACTAGAGTTACATACGGATGTCTTCTCTCACTACGAGCAGAGTGAGATCGTGGACTACTTCTTCGAGCTAAAGAAGCAGGGTCGTGCAGGACTACTACGAAGCAAGACCTACTCTGAGCCGAAGAAATGGAAACAAGGCAAGGGGAGGATTACCATCCAGTTCGGATGCTGCTACAACTTTGTCATCGATAAGAAAGGAAACCCACCAGGGATACTCTGCTACGATGAAGTGGATCCAATGCCAGTGCTGATTAAAAAGATGATAAAGAGGATGGTGGCTTGGCGAGTCTTACCCGCTGATTGCATACCGAATAGTTGTATAATCATCATTTATGCACTAGGAGACTTTATTCCACCTCACATGGACCATCACGGATTTGTGAGACCCTTTTGCACCGTTTCCTTCATCGACCAATGCAACATCATGTTTGGGATAGAACTCCGGATAGTCGGCCCAGGAGAATTCTGAGTGCCAGTAGAGATACCTCTACCGGTAGGCTCTGTCCTCGTACTACAAGGAAATGGTGCAGATGTGGCAAAACACTGCATACCAAGAGTTCCCTATGAGTGGGTCTCCATCACCTTCAAAATGATGGATGAGAGCAAGATTTCGGTCTACTTCCAGCCAGATCCAGAATTAGAGAATTTGCAGCCTTAAGAGCTGTAGGCTACATAGTAGTAACACACCTCTAATGCACACTTACGTGGGATTCCCCTCCGGAAAGTGGCTTAGAAGGTATTGTTGTTACCTATGCAATTTACTTTTCAGACATGGAGGAATCAAACAGACAATTTTTTCAGACGACATGAAGATATCAGTACAGTCTGTGTTCAAGATATACATGGATTTTGTAAAAGTCTACTTTCAGAAAGATGTCATCAGAAATGTTTTGATGGAATCACCTGATGTACTTTCGACATTTTTAATGGAAATGACTATGTCGTATTTTGCCTTCAGTTTTGTGCAATTGACTGTAGACGCCACTAAATCTGAGTTTGACTCGATTTAAAGAAAAGTTGAATAAAGAATGATTTGAATGAAATATAACAAACAAAAAATGGAATTCACCGAAATACAATAAAAATAATAACAACAAAATGAAAATTCAAACTTAAAATCTAAATAAAACATGAAATCAAAGCTCAAAATAAATCAACTCAAAATCTCAAATCGCAAACAAAAAAAATGAATGAAAATTCAAATCAAAATGAGATTTTAATCGAAAACAAAATTTGAAAATCAAAACAAAATCAAATCACTAAAAACAATGAAAACAAATTCCCGAATCTGAAATCCCCAGCCCCAAGCTGTTCTCAAAATCTTTTCGACTCACTGCGATTTCTTTCCTCTTTTGAGAAGTTCGACTGAGTCTACTGACACAGAACCATGAAATTTTTGATTTGGTTCTGATGGCATGGATTCATATCCTTTGCCAAACTATCAAACTTTGATCAACTCTCTCGGGATGTGAAACACTTTCATGTCTCGGTCTAATCTTCTACTACACTAAATTTCCACATAATCTTCAAAAAATCAGATCAAATACCAACTTTTGGGATTTGTACCTAAATTCCAGTTCCCATCCTTTTGAGGCTGGTACCTAAATTCCAGTTCTCCTTTCGAGATTGGTACTCAAATTCCAATTCTCTTCTCTAAATGTCTGCTAATCTCGCACACCTTCTGAGAATCTTTTCTGCATTCTAATCCTCTGAGCTAGGTATAAGACCGAAAAGGCATCCTATTCTCTGAGCCGCTAACGTCGCATCCTTCCAAGATACTTTTCCACATTCTAATCCTCTGAGCTAGGTATAAGACTGACTAGGCATCTTATTCTCTGAGCCGCCAACCTCGCATCCTTTCGAGAATCTTTTCCACATTTTAATCCTCTGAGCTAGGTATAAGACCGACAAGGCATCCTATTCTCTGAGCCACTAACTTCGTATCCTTCCGAGAAACTTTTCTGCATTCTAATCCTCCGATGTTGGTATAAGACCAACAAGGCATCCTATACTCGGTGACCGCCAATCTCGCACTCTTTCCGAGAACCTTTTCCGGACTCCTGAAATCTCGAGGTCAGTACTCAAATTCTGATTCCCAGCATGAGGGTTGACGTAATGTCTTGAATGGTAGTCATTTCCTCGACTAGATCCAGGTTTGACGTATTGTCCTGAACGGTAGCCCGAGCTGGTATAGTCTTTTCTTGAGGTCGGTACCTAAATTACGACTCTCTTTCTGAGATTGATACTTAAATTTCAATTCTCACCTTGAGATCAGTACCTAAATTCTGATTCTCATCCCTTTCGAGACTGGTTCCGAAATTCCAGTTCTCATTCCGAGATCAGTACCTAAATTCTGATTCTCGTCCCTTTCGAGAGTTGTACCTAAATTCTAGTTCTCATTCCGAGATCAGTACTTAAATTATGATTCTCATCCCTTTCGAGACTGGCACCTAAATTCCAGTTCTCATTCTGAGATCAATACCTAAATTCTGATTCTCATCCATTTCGATACTAGTACCTAAAGTCCAGTTCTCATTCCGAGATCAGTACCTAAATTCTGATTCTCATCCCTATCGAGACTCGTACCTAAATTCCAGCTCTCATTCTGAGATCAGTACCTAAATTCTGATTCTCATCCCTTTCGAGACTGGCACCTAAATACCAGTTCTCATCCCGAGATCAGTACCTAAATTCTGATTCTCAGCCTCTCAGGGTTGGTACCTAAATTCTGATTCCTGTTCCGAAATTCCAGCCCTCACCCCCTTTCTGATTTAAACTCTACTATTGTCAATTCCAAATTCCCTTTTGATTTTAATCTCAAATCAACTTCAATAAAAAATTTAAAATCCAAAATCAAAATTCAACCAACTTCAAAATTAATCATAAACCAAACTTTAATCAAACTCCCAAATCAATCTCAACCAACCAAAAAAGAAAAAAAATCAAAATTCACAATCAAAATTCAAAATTCAAAACCAATCGAAAGATCAAAACTAAAATCGAAATTTGAAACCTTAATTTAAATCAAACTCGAATTCAATCAACTTGAAGCTTCACTTCTCTATCCCGCGCAAGAGTTCTGGAATGTTCAGATTTAGATATTTACCTGATACTCCCCAGTGGGAACCTTCTCTTTTTCTGTTATGTTCCAAGTGTGTAGGCATGAAACATTTGTGTTGGTCGGTTGATCTCTTCAGTCAACACCAATACGCACCGTGTCAGCACACCACACCTATTAAGGGTCCATTTGTTAACCTCATTTTTGGTGAGGTCTTTTCTTTTCTCTTGGTGCTTAGGATCTAGCCATATGACTTCTCCTTGACTATCCTAGAGGACTAGAATTGGGACCCACCCTTTTAGCAATTCAACCACTTCTTGACTCCTCCTGGGACCCCACTTAGATGGTTGTAAACCTCTAAATCACCTTAGAAGGTTAAATCCACCATCTGGGCAACCAATGATGAGTTCCTATAGGATTGTTTGGACTTAGGGTGACCTTGGGTGACTTGAGCTTCTCTTTCACACACACACATCCCTAAGCCACATAACCCAAACCTTGAACCCTTGCCTTCTACCCTTTATGAAACTCACATGATTAAATCCAAGCCACTAATCTTTGATTGAGATGGCTAAGGTCAATATGTGAAGGATCATAAAGTGGTTACCATTTAGCTAGACTTTGTCCCAAAGTGGTTGGACCTGGCTAAGTCCATGGCTCATGCTTCTAAACCCTGATTCCATTTCAAATCATTTCTACTCAATCTTGACCCCACTAAAATGTTCTCATTCTTCCTTATTTGAAACCCCATTCATTTTGCCAAAATTTATGGTTTTGACATTAGGTCCCCTAAACTCACCCAAAATTACCCAAATTGCCCCTACAACCACCAAATCATCCAAAAAATTCCCAGAAATTACCCAAAATTCCTAAAATTCCTAAAAATAATTTTAAAATAGTTCCCATCTTTTAAATCTAAGAAACTATCCCCAATACTCTCTAAATAACCTCCAAATACCCTAAATACCCCTTTTAACCCAAAATTTCAAAATTTCCATAAACTACCAGAAAATTCTAGAAAATCCTAAATATTCCCAATTTTATTTTTTCCAACTACACCATAAGCCAATTTTGCCAATTTCACTAAATTTTATTAAAATTCCTAATTTGACTCATTTTTAACCTAAATGGACCCAATGTCAAACCAAATCAACCCAATTGACCTCAATTTTGTTCAAATTCAATTCTAAACTTTAATTCAACATCCATAATACCAATTTAAACCAAATCCAAGCCCAATTTGATTCACATTTGAATTCAATTTAAACTTGAAACAAAAATCCCTTTGAAAGCAAAATCCCCAAATTTACCCTAAAAATGCCACATGACCAAAACTCTCCAAATTTAAACCCCTAAACAAAAAATTTCCACCCAATTTTTATCCTAAACCTTTCATAACAATCATTTGTGACATTTTAAATCATCAATTGGCCTTGAACCAAACTCTAGCCAAACCTAAGCCCAACCTAACCCATGGTGCCCAAAATTAACCAAAACTCCAAAATCCCCAAATTGAAACTCCAAATGAACTCCAATCCACTTTATGTCTTCATGAAAAGCCTTACTTACAATCATCTACACAATATTAATCAATGAATTTGATCCAATTCAAATCCAAACTTAAGCTTTCCCAACTCAAACCCAAGTGAACCCAATTGGACCTATAAACCAAATTAAGCTTAACCAATCCAAAATTTGATCGAACCAACTCTATGGCAGCCAACCCTAAACCTCCTAGGGTGGGTCTGACCTGACCAAACCCATGCCCCATGAGCCATGGACTAATGGTCTACCACTTTGGACCAATAGACCAAGCCACATGGCTAAATCCATGTGACAACTTTAAACTCTCTTTAAACAAGCTCCCTGCCCTAATTAATGCAGCTGAGCCTCTCCTCCACTCCTCCTCATCCTGCCCAGCTGCCTGACTATCCTTGCCAGCCACCCTAGCCGCCGAAACAAGCACTCCTGAGCGCCCCATGGGCTTAAAACTCAAAATTGAGCCATGACAGTGAGCAATCCCCTCCCCAGCCACCTGACCTACTAAGCCCTCACGCTAAGCTTCCCAAGGCAATCATTGCCTAGACATGAGCTCCCCTCTCCAGCGTGCTCTATAAAATCCCCTCCTTTCGACCATGAATGATGTGCTGAAAATTTCTTCATGAATCCTACCCAAATTGCTCCTAAATCAAGCCCTATCCAAGAGGAATTGATCCCCACTGTCTTCCTGCCCTGAATCCCACCATCCGAGCCCAATTTCTCAGCTAAAATTCAGGGCAGAAATAGGACTTCCCCATAAAATCCACCAAACTTAAAGTAACTGAATCCACACCATCCCTACTCTAAGAGAAGAAGTTCCCCAGAGAAAGCCCCCTCTCTAAACCACCCAATTGCTCTATCAGCCAGAGCTCCAAATAGGGTCTGGTCACTTTCATAGCTAAGCATTTCACCAGCATTCGAGGCTCAATCCGTAGGCTCCTTGGACTCCAATGAATGTGCCGAGCACATCCAATCGAGGCTTCACCTCTTGGACCAAGGTGTGGAGACTTCTTTTGCTCCCGAGCTTCCAGTGATTCTCCATTTTGTTTGATTCAATTTCAGTGCATGTTAGTCTTATAAATGTGTTCATCTAGGCTAGATGCATCGATAGAGACCAACCGCACTTGATTTTGTTGAGTCTCGAGTGAGATCATAAGGTTTTAGGGTGAACGGCTCTCGAGTTGAACCAGGCGGAGACGATGACTGGTGACTGTTCGATCGCACGTGTACCGAACGGATGGTGGAGATGCAGCCGGATGGAACCACAGAGCGTAAAGCACGGGCCGCGTGGCACTGACTCAGATGGTGGAGCTGAATGGAGAAACGCCGTTTGGAGCTTCGATCCGTCCCAGGATGAAATGGCGCCCGATACACAAAAAATATATAGTATTTTTATGCACATTTTAATACCTATTTTTAATGATATTGCACTTTAATGGAAGGTATTTTGTGTTTTTTCTTGTAGGTATGATGAAAATGGATGGTCATGATGAAATGAAGAAAATTGGATCAAATTTGGAGCAAAAAAAGTGAAAAATAAAAAATTTGGCACTGGTGGCTAAGCTCTGCTGGGCCGGCCCTTAGCTGCCACAGTTAAAAATTAAATTTCAAATGGATTTAGTGTCAATTTCAAAAGGGATGGGATGCAACTCTTGGTGGTAATGTCCATAACTTCCTTTGGGCGACAAATTTGAATGAAGGGGTGCGTTCCTTGGTAGATACATCGAATCTTGACACATTTTGAAGAGACACCAAAGCACATTTTGGTTCACTATTTAAAGAGAGTCTTAGAAGTGAAGAAGAGAAGAATTGAAGAGGCTCTTCACTGTATTTCGAAGAGAGGAATTTAGGAGATTCTTCCACTGCATTTTAAGTTTCTATTTAGAGTAAGAGTAGAGAGTAGAAAAGAGAAAAGGGTCAGAGTTAAGAGTTCTTCTCCTACTTCTTTTTTTTCTCTTTTAGTTTAGTTTTTATTGAAGTTTGAAGTCCGTATTCTGAGTCATCGGAGTTTGGAGACTTGCTCTGAGGATTAGTTTAGTGAAGAGTCAAAGTTTCAGAGGAACTTCCTTAGTCTTGTGGAGAGGATTTTCAGATAAGTGTTTACTTTTATTTAGTTTATTAATACTTTCTTTCATTTATTATTTTCTTATTGTTTTTAATTTCAAATCAATGTGTTTTTGTATTTTCCCAATGCATTCTGAGTAGTTTACTTTATCTTTTTCTTTATTAAATTGAAGAAGTAACTAATTTAAAGAGAATTGTTGTGGAAAGTATCAGTGTTTAAAAGTTGGAAGAAGTTATGAAGATTGATTCTGAGAACTTTGTTTAATTCTTGATTTGGCCTGTTAAGTTGTAAAATTTCTTGAGATTATGTAATATCCAATGCGGTATTATCTCATTAAAGTTAGTAGGAATCACATGCAATTATATGGGTGAGAACTATAGTCCAAATAACTGAATGTAATATTAGAAGATTTTTTTATAGAAGGGAGTAAAATTAGAGGATTTTATAATGACAGGCTAAAGCCCCCTAATTTGGTTTGAAGTTTTGAGAAGTTAGCCCCCTGGTGGTGGGAATCGAAGGAACTCTAGAGTGAGAGACTGGTGTCTTCCCTGCCTAACCATGTTCAAAAAAATATAAATTTCAAATTAACTTATGTTCTTTATAGAACCAAGTAAGGGTAAAGAACGCATTTGCTTCTATCTGTCACAACAAAATTTAAATACTTGCACAACAATACTTTAAGAATTATTACTACTTCATGAATGGAAAGAAAAAGATATTTCAGTTAATAGTATTTTTATATCCAGTGTTATTAGTTATTGAAACCTTTACTTTCATTGCTTAACATTTTATTAAGAAAATTTCAAAAGATAAATCAACTTTCTAAAACTTTTCAAAATCAAGACATATTATTTCAAAAACAATTAAAGAAAGTAGAAAGATAATTTTTCTAAATTCCTTTAAAGATTTTCAGCTTTTCCCTGTGGGTTCGATATCTCGGGGCTTAATCAGAAAGTCATATATTACTTTATAAACGATATGAATAATTGTGTAGTATCCCATATTATAAAATCACTATTTTCATATCTTAAATCATTAGTGCACTTATATCCGGCGGGACTAAGTTTTTGGCCGCCGTTGCACTTATATCTATCAGGGTGGTACTAAGTGTTTGGCGCCGTTGTCGGTGAAAATTAATTAAATTGCATTTTAAATTGAATTAAAAAATTTTTAATTTTTATTTTTCTTTGTTTTTGTTAGTGTGGTGTATTTTGTTTTGTTTTATTATTGTATGCGTAGTTTAGGTTCTGAAGGTCTTGTGCCTTACGATTCTGAATTAGAAAGAACTATCAGAAAAATTTAAAAAATTAAAAATACGAAAAAGAAAAAAATATTCAAGAAATGGCAAATCATCAAAATCAAAATGTTTTCATCCATCAAGAATTAAGACTTTAAGAGATTATGTTAACCCTACAGTAGATAAACTTTGTGGTAGTATTCAAAACCTTGTTGTAGCTGCTAATTCTTTTGAGCCTAAACCTGCTATTATCCAAATGGTGTCAAATAATCAGTTTGGGGGAGCAACAACTGAAGATCCTAATTTGCATCTTACTAATTTCTAGAGTTGTGTGCTACTTTTAAATATGATGGTGTTTCGGATGATGCTATTAGACTTTTAGACTTTTTCCTTTCTCACTAAGGGATAAAGCTAAAAATGTGGTTACATTCATTAGCACCTGGATAAATTAGAACTTGGGGTGAACTGTCACAAAAATTTCTTGCTAAATATTTTCCACCATCTACGACTGCTAAGTTGAGAAATGATATAACATCTTATTGTCAGTTTGAAGGGGAATCGATATATGAAGCATGTGAAATATTTAAAGATCTCCTCAGGAAATGTCCACATCATGCGATACCAGATTGGTTAATAATTCAAACATTTTATAATGGATTAGTTGGATCTCTTAGATCAATCATCGATGCTTTTGGTGGTGGATCATTAATGTCTAAACCATTTTCTGATGCTTATGATTTAATTGAAGAAATGGCTACTAATAATTTTCAATGACCTTCTGAAAGGTTAAATCCTAAAAAGGTAGCCAGTGTTTATGAAAATGATGCTTTTACAATGTTAGCAAATCAAGTTGCTGTTGTATAAAGGAAGATAGACCAATTTGGGATGTATTTTTCTCAACCAAATCTCATGATTGAAGAAAATTCATTAGGCCAAATGGTTGATTCTTATTCTTCACCAGAAACTGTGAATGCTATAATTAAACCTAACAATCCATATTCCAATTATTATAACCCAGGTTGGAAGAATCATCCAAATTTAACTGGAATAACAATAATCAGAGCGGTGTTAATCAATAATGGGGGAACACCCAAGAAAACCCATTAGGGAATTGGAACAACCAAGGTTACAATTTAAGGAGAAGAAATTGTCTATGGAAGAAGAAGTATCATATATGGGAAATCAATTACAAATTCAAGGAGCAACCATCAGAAATATTGAAACTCAACTGGGAGAAATTACAAATGCCTTAAGTAATAGATCCCAAGGAATGCTTCCAAGTAATACTGAAGTGAAACCAAGAGAAAAAAATAAAGAACAAGTGAAAGCAATTCAACTGAGAAGTGGATAAGAATTGGAAGGTAGAGTTCAAAAAGAGATTGAAGTAGAGAAACAAGAGCTTGAAAAATCTAAAGAGGACGCTCCAAAAGGTTTTGAAAGACTTATTTCTCCACCTAAGGTTGATTAAGAAAATCCACCACCTCCATTTCCTCAGAGACTTTGTCAACAAAAGTTAGATAAGCAATTTTCAAAATTCTTGGAGATATTAAAGAAGCTTACCATTAATATTCCATTTGTTGAAGCCCTAGAACAAATGCCAAGCTATGCAAAATTTATGAAGGATATTCTTAAAATAAAGAGGAAGTTAGAAGAAAATGAGACTGTTGCACTTAGTGAGGAGTGCAGTGCGATAATTCAGAAAAAGCTTCCTAAAAAACTTAAAGATCCTGGTAGTTTCACAATTCCATGTGCAATCGGAGAAAGATTCTATGGAAAAGCTTTATGTGATTTGGGTGCAAGCATTAACCTTATGCCTCTATCAATATTCAAAAGACTGAGACTAGGAGAAATAACCCCAACTACTGTAACTCTACAATTAGCAGATCGTTCGATCACATATCCTAAAGGAGTTATAGAAGATGTTTTGGTAAAAGTGGATCAATTTATTTTTCCTATGGATTTCATAGTGTTAGATATGGAGGAAGATAAAGAGATACCCATAATTTTGAGGAGACCTTTTCTAGCTATAGGCAGAGCCATGATAAATGTGCAAAAAGGGGAATTAACGATGAGGGTTAGTGATCTGACTGTTACATTTAATATTTCAAAATCGATGAAATATCCTACTAGAGGTAAAGAAGATGAGTGTTATAGGATGGATGTTATTTATTATTTAAGTGAATGTCATTTCAAATCAACTTATGAAGAGAATGCTGAAAGAGAAGAATTTGAATATAGGCAAGAAGAGGAGTTATTTGATTCTGAAGATTTTCAAGAAGAAGATTTAAAATATGTTCATGAAAGTTTTGAATTGTTAGATATGACGGAAAAAGATAAATCTTATGGTCCATCAATTGAAAAACCACCTGAACTTGAGTTAAAAATGCATCCTGAAAATTTGAAGTATGCTTTTCTTGGTGAAACCTCAACCTTTCATGTTATAATTTCCTCTCAATTAACTGAAAAAGAAGAAGAGAGTTTACTTGAAATTCTGAAGAAGCACAAGAAAGCCTTTGGATGGACAATTGCTGATATTAAAGGAATCAGTCCTTCAATTTGTATGCACAGAATTCTTATGGAAGATAATTACAAACCACGGGCTGATCCCCAAAGGAGATTAAATCCTATTATGAAAGAAGTTGTTAAGAAAGAAATTTTAAAGTTCTTCGATGCTGGAATTATCTACCCTATTTCAAATAGTGCATGGGTTAGTCCTATTCACTGTGTTCCTAAGAAAGGAGGAGTAACTGTGACTGTTAATGAAAAGAATGAAATGATACCAACAAGACAAGTTACAGGGTGGCGAATATGCATTGATTATAGAAAATTAAACCTTGCCACAAGGAAAGATCATTTTCCACTCCCTTTTCTAGATCAAATGTTGGATAGACTGGCTGGGCATAAATACTTTTTGTTTTCTGGATGGATATACTGGTTACAACAAAATTCAAATTGCTCCTGAGGATCAAGAGAAAACTACGTTTACCAGTCCTTATGGTACGTTTGCTTTTAGAAGAATGCCCTTTGGTTTATGTAATGCCCCTGCTACATTTCAGAGATGTATGATGGCTATTTTTTTGTGATTTAATTGAAAAAGGGATTGAAGTTTTTATGGATGAATTTTCGGTGTTTGTAATTTCATTTGAATCATGTTTAGAACATCTATATAAAGTTTTAAGATGATGTGAAGAAACTAATTTGGTCCTTAATTGGGAAAACTACCAACTTATGGTAGCAGGAGGAATTGTTTTGGGACATCAGATTTCAGAAAAAGGCTTGGAGGTAGATCCTGCAAAAATTCAAGTTATATCTAATTTACCTTGCCCAACTAATGTAAGGGGAATTAGAAGTTTTTTAGGACATGCTGGATTCTACAGGCATTACATTAAAGACTTTTCAAAAATTACAAAATCTTTATGCCGTTTTCTGGAAAAGGATGCAATTTTTAATTTTGATGATAACTGTCGGAAAGCCTTTAAAACATTAAAAGAAAAGTTAATCACTGCACCTGTAATAATTTCACCAAATTGGGAAAAACCTTTTGAATTAATGTGTGTGCTAGTGATTATGCTATTGGTGCTGTTTTGGGTCAGAAATATGATAAAATTTTCAAAATAATTTATTATGCTAGTAAAACTCTTAATGAAGCTCAAATTAGTTATACCACTACTGAGAAAGAGTTATTAGCAATAATATTTGCCTTTGATAAATTCGATCATATTTAATTGGAACTAAATGTGTTGTGCATACTCATCATTCTGCTATCAAATACTTAATGAAGAAAAATGATGCAAAACCGAGACTTATAAGATGGATTCTTCTTTTGCAAGAATTTGATTTTGAATTAGTAGACAGGAAGGGTTCTGATAATCAAATTGTTGATCATTTGTCCAGGCTTGAAATTAAAAAATATCTCTATGATATTGAAGAAATTAATGAACATTTTTCTAATGAAAAACTGTTCACTGTTAAAGAAACGAATGTTTCATGGTATGCAGACATAGCAAACTTTATTGTTAATAATATTATACCATATGGTTAGACATATCATGAAAAGAATAAATTTTTGTCTGATGTTAAGACTTATTTTTGGGATGACCCATTTTTATATAAATAAGAAAATGATCTGATAATTCAAAGATGTGTACCTTTGGAAGCGAATATGAAATTATTCAAAAATGTCATGATTCTGATTATCGGGGACATTTTGAAAGTGATAAAATTGCATATAAAATATTACAATCAGAATTTTATTGGCCTACAATTTTTAAGGATGTGAATGATTATATTAAAAATTGTGATAGATGTCAGCGTGTAGGCAATATTTCTAGAAGAAATGGGATGCCCCTCAATTATATGTTGGAAGTTGAAATATTTGATGTTTGGGGATTAGATTTTATGGGACCATTTACACCATCTTTCGGAAATGTTTATATTTTCATAGCAGTAGATTATGTTTCCAAATGGATTGAAGTTATTGCTTTACCTCGAAGTGATGCTCAAAGTGTTGTAAAGTTTTTAGAAAAGAATATATTTTACAGATTTGGAATACCAAGAGTAATCATAACTGATGGGGGAAGTCATTTTAGAAATGCGATTATTGGGAAGTTAGCAAAGAAATATCATATTAATCATCTCATTGCTACTGCTTATCATCCGCAGACAAGTCCCATCGTGAAATTAAAAAAATATTGGAAAAAATTGTTAATCCAAAGAGATATTTTTGGTCAATTAAACTGGATTATGCTTTGTGGGCTTACAGGACTGCTTACAGAACACCTATAGGAATGTCCCCATATAGGCTGGTTTTTGGAAAAGCTTGTCATTTACCTTTTGAACTTGAGCATAAAGCATATTGAGCTATTAAAGAGTTCAATTATAATTTGAAAGATGCTGCTGAAAAGAGATTATTACAATTAAATGAGCTTGAAGAAATAAGGAATGAATCTTATGAAAATGCTAAGATTTATAAGGAAAAGATGAAGTTATAGCATGATCAGAAGATTTTTACCAGAAATCTTATACCAGGACAACATGTTTTGTTGTATAATGCTAGATTGAGAATATTTTCTCGGAAAACTTAAGTCCAGGTGAATGGGTCCATTCATTGTGATAAAAGTTTATTCTTATGGAGCTGTAGATATTCAAGATCCTAAGACTGGAAAAATATTTAAAGTTAACGGACATAGACTTAAACCATATTTTTCAGTCAACTTATCTAACTCTGATGAGAATTTAATGTTGGGTCACTCAGAATGAGTTCTGGGTATGTCAGGTTGAAGACGTTAAAACAAGCGCTTTGTGGGAGGCAACCCATACTTATTAGTGTGCTTTGCTTTATGTTTATTTTGTGTGTTTTGTTTGCTTCGTTTGCTTTGTTTTTATGTTTTTAATGGTAGTAATTTGGAGTTTTTAAACTTAATTAGAGTTTATTCAACCTTAATTGATGATTTAGAGAAGTAAGAATGAAAATTTGGACACTTAGTGGACCTGTGCTAAAATGTGCACTGGTGGCTAAAAGCTGATTAGTTGGCGCTTAGGCGCCACAGTTATAAAAAACGTGAAAAATGTGTATTTGAAATCTAGATCGTATGGGAGGAGTTATGGAAGTTATTTAGAAGATTCTAAACGTCTAGGGGAATATTCTAGCATCTCCCAAGTCTATAAAAAGGACTAGACTTGATAGAAACACTTCCCTAAGTACAAATTTCATTTCTGAAGTCTAAGAAGAAAATTTTGAAGAGCACCATGTCTTCCTGGGAGAACGAGATGAAGAAGAAGCAAGATTCCGATAAAAGTAAGTTCATTAGTGATAGTGGTAAGGAGTTATTTAATGGATATCTGGCTGTTAGCATTCAAGGTATAGCAGTGATGATTGCAAAAATTGAAGCCCGAGTGACTTCAATGGAAGCAAAAATCAATGATATTACCTTACATCTGGATCACATGGGATGGCAACTCAAGATGCAATTCAATCATTCAAGGTATGTGGAAGAAATAGATAAGGCGATGTTTTTAAAAAATAAATGGATTAAAGAAGATGATATAAGAATGAACAATGATCGCCCGTTCTATCAAATCTACATTCCTGAAGGGTCAAATGAGAAGAATAGTGGTCCTGGTTATATTCTGCCTAATGGAGAGTGGAATTAAATGTGTTTTATTTGTATTTGTTTAGTGTCTTAATGTGTTATGTTAATGTTCTTGTGAGTTCATGTTTGATGTGTTTAGTGTTTTTATATATGCCTGATGATGTGATGGGTACATCTTAGAGATGTATACTTATCAGTTTAATATTATAGTGTTCTTTATTTTGAGAATTTTATCCTTTATGTTTGGATAAAAATTCTAGTACTGTATTAAGTATTATGTTTGTTTTAATATAAGTTTGTGTTTTTGTGAATTTGTGTGGAATCAATGATTATTTAACTTTGATTTGAAGTATTAGAAGACATTGTGGGAGAATTAATTATTGTGGACTAATTAAGGGTAATTAACAAAGTGATTTAGTGCATATACCTTAATTATAAAAATTTGAGTACTGGCGGCTAAGCACCAGATTGTCGGCGCTTACGCGCCAAATTTCGCGTCTAAGCGCCGAATGTTCGCGCTTAAGCGCCAGTTCGTGAAATTTGTTTCTCGTGAATTAAAAACCCAAAAATTGCCATTTTAAACAGCCCCATCATCTTCAACCTACGTTTTGTCCCGAAAGAGGAGCCTAGGGTTACATATTGTGGATCATTTAAGAGCCAATCTCAACAAAAATTGTTAGATTTGGATTCCTTGAGGTAAGAGCACTACTCCTAAGTAAAATTTTTTTATTTTCACCATGCATTTTGGAAAATCTTAAAATCACTATTCATGGTGAAAATTTGAGGAAAAGCTTGATAAATTGCTTGGATTTAGTGAAAATATCTTTTGGAAGATAATTTAGCAAGTTTTGTTTGATTTTTGAATTTATAGTGAATTTTTCGTGAATTTTTAGAAATGGCTCCAAAGTCAAAGCGTGCTCGAGATAAGATGAATTTTGATTCTGACAAATTTGTTAGTTTGAGGGCTGAGGAACGCTACGTCGATGCATTGCAATCACGTAAGTTGATTCTTAAATGAGTGTTTAGTAAGCCAGGAGAGGTGATTGAAGATATGATTGCAAGAAGAAACTGGCAGAATTACTATTGCTTCTCTGTTGTTGCTGTTGTTTCTGTGGTAAGAGAATTTTATGCAAATTTGCCTGCTGTAGAGAAAAATCAAGTGATGGTTAGAAGGCATGAAGTAAACTTTTCTTCAGGTGCAATCAATCCCTTTTATGCACTACCTCCTGATATGTTATATTTTTATTCTAACTATCATCCTTCGGAAGGATAATTAGATGAGATTATGGAGTTTCTGACTGATGGAAGAGGATTATGGAAAATCACAAATGATAGAAGAGTAAATTTTCCTGCTTCCAAATTGAATGCCATTTCAAAGGCATGACATTATTTTATCTCATCTAAGTTGTTACCTTCAAGTCATACAAGTGAAGTGACGAGAGAAAGAGTGGTGTTGAACCATTGTATTCAGCATGGGAAGCCTATTGATATTGGAGGGATAATTTATGATTATGTTTTGAACTTTGCTAGATCAACCACGACTGCAAGTATGGGATTTCCTTCCTTCATTCATTCACTATGTGAAAGATCTGGAGTGAAATTTGAAACCTGGGAAGAGGTACTTCAGCCATTGAGACCAATTACTAGTGTAAACGTTGGTGCTTACACTGTGCATTCAGAGTTGGGTTGGAGAGGAGGATTTGGTAGGGCTTCTACTGCTTCTGCTTCTGCTGCATCTACTTCTCGTGCTAAATTCGTGTGCTTCGTCATCTATTGATTCACAGACTGGTTTATTAAGAAATATTTTGAAAAAAGTGAGTCTTACTCGAAAGCATGTGAGAGATATGGATTGTAAGCTGGATAATGTTGAGAGATATTTTGTAAAACATGATGAATATGAGGAGAATTATCAACAATACTTAGATAAACTAATTAGAGGAGATCAGAGTGCTGAGATGCCACCTCATCCATTTTATATACCTTATGTGCCATCCATAGATTGGAACGAGCAAGATGATGATGAGGTGGAGGATAAAGAGTAGATGTATGTTGTTTATTTTAGTTATTGTGTTGTTGTGCTATGTTACTATATAACTTATCTAGTATTTTGTTTGATGATTATATTATGATGTGAACCTTGATAGTATGTAGATTGTAGTTGTACTATTTATCTGTTATGCATATTCAGGTATTGTTGTTTTATTGTTGATTTATATGTTGCTTTGTGATGGTGTGTTATTGTAAATGTTTTTATGTGTATGTTATGTCAGAGTTTTTAGTAGTGTGTACTTTAAATTCCAAAAACTGTTAGGAGATTATAAACCACTATTAGGAACTTCTACTTAGGAAAACTACATGTTTAAAATTTTTCAAATTCCACTATTATCTGTTATCTGTATCAGTGTGTTATTTTAGTTGGTGTGTATTTGCTTTGAAAACCTCCACTACTGTAGAAGTCTTCTGAAGTTTTTACTTTTCTTGTCATAAAAAAAAAGAAAAATGTTTAAAAAAAAACTATTTTTTTTTTATTTTACTCCTGTTATTTAAATTGTTATACTTGCATATTAGGATATTAAAAATTCCTGCAAGCATGATATGTTAGTTTTTATTTCTCACCCATGTATCATTTCTTATGCTTAAATGTTTTATCCTAATTAAAAATTTAAAGTTTGGGGAGGATCTTAAAAACAAAGATTTTCAAAAACCTAAAATATTATTTGATTCTCAAGAATACTTAAAAATAAATCTTATTTTTGATTGAGGACAATTATGTACTTGAAGTTATATTAGGGGAACAAAATTTTGAATATTGAAATGAATAAAAAATTTAGTTAAAATTTATAGTAATTAAGAAAAACTTAAAGTTAAAAGTTTCTTAATAAAAAGGTGTTAAATGAAGTTAAACTATCTTTAGTAAGAAGTTTTGTATTTTTGGATAAATAGAAGATTTGACTTTTACTCTTCAAAGCTTAAATTTATTTTATTGAAGAGTAATTTTCAAATACTATTATTTGGATTTTTAAGTGAAAGATGTATATTTGATCTTTATTTTAAATAGAAGGATGGAATTCAAAATCATTAAAAAGGTCTATCCAGATATAGTAATCCTTACCTTAGTTTAAAAAAAAGAGAAAAATAATATATGAAAAGGAAGGAGAAGCTTGAGGATTTAAGGCCCTAATCAAAAATTGGTTTCATACCTAAAGTTTATGATATAAGACCAGAGAAAATCTAAAGCTTAAGGTTACAATATAGTAAGTAAAATTATTTTTCACATAAAAAATTTTAAGTGAGAAAATAAATGTTTGAATCCTATATTTTGAAAAATCTACAAATATTTCTGAAACAGATAGTGACTTTTATTTATCATATTCCTTTACTTAAGAACTTTCTAAACTTAAAGTTGGTTTTAATTACTAAAATTTTTTCTAAATTGGACTATTCCATTTCTAGAATAAAATTTTGTTATCTTCCTAAGAAACTCATTACGTAATTTGCATGCTAAAATGTTCTATGAGATTAACTGCCACTTGAGGACAAGTAACATTTTAAATTTGGGGGATTTTGATACACCTAAAATATATAGTATTTTTATGCACATTTTTATACCTACTTTTAATGATATTGCACTTTAATGGAAGGTATTTTGTGTTTTTCTTACAGGTATGATGAAAATGGATGGTCATGATGAAATGAGCAAAATTGGATCAAATTTGGAGCAAAAAAATGAAAAATAAAAAATTTGGCACTGGCGGCTAAGAGCCTCTGGGCCCGCGCTTAGCCGCCACAGTTAAAAATCAAATTTCAAATGAATTTAGCACCAATTTCAGAGGGGATGGGATGTAACTCTTGGTGGTAACGTTCATAACTTCCTTTGGGTGGCAAATTTGAATGAAGGGGTGCGTTCCTTGGTAGATACATCGAATTTGGATACATTTTGAAGAGACACCAAGGCACCTTTTGGTTCACAATTTAAAGAGAGTCTTAGAAGTAAAGAAGGGAAGAATTGAAGAGGCTCTTCACTTTATTTCTAAGAGAGGAATTTAGGAGATTCTTCCACTACATTTTAAGTTTTTATTTAGAGTAGGAGTAGACAGTAGAAAGGAGAAAAGGGTCGGAGTTAAGAGTTCTTCTCCCACTTCTTTTTTTTTTCTCTTTTAGTTTAGTTTCTATTGAAGTCTGAAGTCTGTAATCTGAGTCATCGGAGTTTGGAGACTTGCTCTGAGGAGTAGTTTAGCGAAGAGTCAAAGTTTTAGAGGAACTTCCTTAGTCTTGTGGAGAGGATTTTCAGATAAGTGTTTACTTTTATTTAGTTTATCAATACTTGCTTTCGTTTATTATTTTCTCATTGTTTTTAATTTCAAATTAATGTGTTTTTGTATTTTCCCAATGCATTCTGAATAGTTTACTTTATCTTTTTCTTTCTTAAAATGGAGAAGTAACTAATTTAAAGAGAATTGTTGTGGAAAGTATCAGTGTTTAAAAGTTGGAAGAAGTTGTGAAGATTGATTTTGAGAACTTTGTTTACTTCTTGATTTGGTCTGTTAAGTTGTTAATTTCTTGAGATTATGTAAGATCCAATGCGGTATTATCTCATTAAAGTTAGTAGGAATCACATGCAATTATATGGGCGAGAACTGTAGTCCATATAAATGAATGTAATATTAGAAGATATTTTTATAGAAGGGAGTAAAATTAGAGGATTTTAGAGTGACAGGATAAAACCCCCTAATTTGGTTTAAAGTTTTGAGTTTTGTTATGAGAAGTTAGCCTCAGGTGGTGGGAATCGAGGGAACTTCTAGAGTGAGAGACAGTTATCTTCCCCGCCTAACCATGTTCAAAATAATATAAATTTCAAATTAACCTATGTTCTTTATAGAACCAAGTAACGCTAAAGAACACATTTGCTTCTATCTGTCACAACAAAATTTAAATACTTGCACAACAATACTTTAAGAATTATTACTACTACATGAAAGGAAAGAAAAAGATATTTTAGTTAATAGTATTTTTACATCCAGTGTTATTAGTTATTGAAACCTTTACTTTCATTGCTTAGCATTTTATTAAGAAAATGTAAAAAGACAAATCAACTTTCTAAAAATTTTCAAAATCAAGACATATTATTTCAAAAACAATTAAAGAAAGTAAAAAAGATAATTTTTCTAAATTCCTTTAAATATTTTTAACTTTTCCCTGTGGGTTCGATATCTCGGGGATTAATCAGAAAGTCCTATATTACTTGATAAACAATACGTATATTTGCGTAGTATCCCATATTATAAAATCATTATTTTCATATCTTAAATCACCAGCACACTTATATCCGGTGGGACCAAGTTTTTGTCAGCCGTTGCACTTAATTTATCGGGATCAGCGCCGCATCGAATAAGTAGAAAAGTAGGGTTATTTTGATTTATTTAAATATTCTGAACTTTGAAAATGCATATCTTTTCATAGAAATATCCTAAAAAAACTAAAAATACCCACTTGCTCAGTGAATAGAGGAGATTAATGTGGAAAAAGAATTAAGTTATTTTACTAATTATTTTATTATTAAATAATTTAATATTGTTCTAAGTATTTTAATTCTCCACTCATACACACAATTCACCATGGCATGAGACCATAGGGCTTTTGTAGCCTCTGATCGTAGGGAAATTCCCTGAATTTTCCATGGCCAGAGGCTATCTCTGTGGCAAGTTATCCATTTTTCAAGTTTATGAGCTTGTTTTGGTAATTTAATTCCAATAATTAGCATGTTGATTAATAAAACCTAGAAAAATTAGGGGAAGTTTCTCTGGACCAGAGGACCCTAGGAAAATTGTAACTTGGCTTAACTCATTTAAATGAACCCTAATTTGGCCAAAACCCTAAAATGGAGATTAAATTAATTTGAAATAACCACTCATTAAAATTACATGAAATCAATTCTCCACTGATCTTTAGGGTCAGAGGAATCTCATATAAAAGTTTCAAGTCAATTGAAAATTATTTAACCCACTAAATGCATTATTCAAATCACATGGACACTTTTAAAGTTTAAAAATTCATAAAACCCAAAATATATTTTAAAAATTCACCAAATCAGTTTTGAGGCTTCTCTGATATCAGAGGAGTCTAACAAAATTAAAATTGGAATTTTTCTAAAATTTCTATTTTTAACCCAATTTTGAATATTTTAATAAATAAAAATTTATAAAAATCACAAAAATATTAAAATTCACAAAAATATCATATTTGGTCCCCTAATCACTTAGGAACCAACCAAAAATTTTTCCCAAGCCTCTAAGTAATGATATTGAATTTTAAAGGCTTGGGGTAATTTTTAATATTAAAAAATAGATTTTTCAACCCTTTCACTAAAATAATTCTAAAAATTCAAAGAAAAATAAGAAAACATAAAATTTATTTTTCTGAGCTCCTTGAGGTCAGAGAGAATTAAACAAAATGCAAAACCTAATTTTCCATCTCAATTATAAATTATGATTAATTAATATCCTAAAATTTGAAATAATTATAATAAATAAAATATAATTCAAAAAATCGCCAAAATTGGTCCAAGTGTTCCTCCGGTTAGTAGGAATATCCCATAATTTTCCTAAGGACAGATACCTTACCTTGGTTATGTTGTTGAATTATCATTGAAAACCCTTATTTTTCATTAAACTAATTATATACATTAAATTAAAATATTGAAAATTCACATTTTCTCCTCTAATGTCTTACATGTGGGTAAGGTGACATCAAAATTTCAAGTTTGTTTGAGCTTGATTTGATGAATTATGAGATGAATTAGCTTAAGAGGGCATTAAGGTAATTAAAAGAGTTTAACCTTAATTAATGTTTAGGCTTAACCAAAGAGAGGGTAAAAATATTTGATCTTAACTTTCCATTTGGATGATTGAAACTTAGGGAGTTAAGGGGCAGAAACCCATTAATCACCTTGAATATTTAAAGAGGAAACCTTAATCAATTAAATCATTAGAACTTTAGATGTTAATTAAGAAATGAATTATTAAAGGTGAAGGGATTTTGACCCAGGAAGATTCTAATACTTTGGAATTCAATCCTTAATCAATGAATTGATCAAACATCACTTAATCTCTACTAATGAAGTCATAACAAATAATGTTTAAAATCAAAAGGGAACAATCTTGAAATTTTATAATTAAATTAAAAGAGTTTAAGATATTTAAGTCAATCAAAGTGAGATGACTTCAGATATTAAAAGTAGCTTGAAATCACAAAAAAAAACTAAGATTGAAACAAAATTGAAATATTATTGTTGATTCATAATCAAAACATTAAAACTAAACGAGTTAAAAATTAATCCAAAACATCAAACTTAAAAATTTAGAACTTAAATTTGATCGAATAATTCAAAACACATTTTTAAATTAAATGATTTAAAACATTTGAAAATCAACTTAAAAATTCTTATAACTAAATTGAATCGCTCTCAAATCATCAATTCAACTTTAACTAAGAATGGTTAAATCCTCTAATGAGTTGAGTAGCCCCTAAAGGTTATCATTTACATAACTCTTAAATGAAGCATCAAGTGAAATGTCACCTTATTCATAGGATAATTAAACATCCTAGTTCACTGAGTAAGAAAAAAAATCTAACTAAAATCTTGGATAATCAATGTATATGTACAATGAAATTCATTTGGACTCGAAATAATCCCAGAAGCATTGAAAATATGTTTAGGACTCGTCCTAAGAACTTTCTCACTCTGATGGGATGTTTTAGAAGAACAATTGGGCTTAGTTTTTCTTTGATGAAGAAAATCATCCTTAACAAAACATAAGAACCTAGACGTCATAAGAATTGACTAGCAATAGGATTAGGATTTTGGTAGACAACCAGAACCTTCCCTTAGCTTTATCTAGGTATTTCTTGCAAGTATTTAAATGCTCTAACATGTGTATTAAGTGCAGCCGGGAATGACGTGAAGACCTGCCTGAAATGCTTTTACTTTATTGTAATTTATTTACCTCTGATGTACTTTCCTTTTCTTGTAAGCTTGCATGTTAAACAACAATGTCGCCTTGCATTAAAACTGAAACTTTTAGGATAGCCACAAAACTGAAACCCAAAATTAAATTAAAAGTCATAACAAGATAAAGTTCACCGCCACAACATTCTAAATATAAAACAACTCAAAATTTAATCACAAGTAGAACAACAAAACTACAACTACAACTAAATTAAAACGACTCATTGGATGATCGGGAATCCCTCGGATGATGTAACCCACATGTTGCTAACGAGATTTCCCACGGTCTAAATGAAAGTGTGGAACTCATTCAGTTGAGTTTAGCAAATTCATTTGGACTAAGTGAATTCGATGAAAATAGCAATGCCGGGATGACGGAACTGTGGAATCTTAATCAGTTCTGCTTAATCAACTTTAAGAATTATTTTAATTAAAACACTTAAGCATCTCAAATTTTTATGATTTCTAAACCAGAATACTTCTCTCATCTCTTGATTGCCACTTTCTAAAACCAAACCTCTGCAACAATAAGAAGCTTGGAGCACAGTGGGCAGCACGGCCATCTTCATCAGCAAAACTTGCATCTACATCAGCTAAACCTTTCTTAGAATTAAATAACCGAGCCATAGGATTTCAAGGTAGTTGCCTAGCACAACATAAAGTGTCAACTTTTCGATAGACATTTGCATAATCATGTTATGCAAATTAAGCCTTAACCGGTCTTAGGACTCCGAGGTAGTCATTTGGTACGACATAAACCCTCACATTTTCTAGGTGACCTCTGACTGCAAATATTAGAATTCAGTCTCGGGGGAGAGCAGGGTAGAAAATTGAAGGATGTATATAATTGTTAAGCTTAATAAAGTTATAGATGTTTTTCAGAGTAAAATAGCAATTGTACTCTCTCCCCTTCTAATCAACGCAAGTATACATATCGTTCAAGTAATAAAGGGCTCTATTGGAGTCCCAGATATCGATCCCATAGGGAAGTTAGAGATTTAAAGACTAATTTTTAGTAAAAGTCGATCACTAATCTAATTTAGTATAATATACAAAAAATGAAGAACGCTTAAACTTAAAACTATTACTTAAGGGCAGAATATATAAGTAAATTTAGAAAAGTATCTTTCTCCTTGTTAAGAGGATTGAGTGAATGAATAATTAAATGAATTTAGAATTATATTGTGTCAAATAAGAACATTCTTATTCTTTACCCTTTGGTCCAGGTGCAAAGAACATTGACTAATCCTATGTTTGGTTACTGAATCTATGGCTAAGTTCGGGAGGATACCTGTCGCCACTTCGTAGCTCCCACGTTCCCCTCACCTGAGGGCTAACATCTACACTTCAGCTCCCAAATAATAGGACTGAATTGAAGATTTAGTCTGTCACACTAAAATGTTCAATTCTTTGCCCGATAATTAATTATTTCCCTATTTATTTGTACCCTCCTTCCAAGGCTTTTGAATTCCCTGAATCTTGGGTGTAATTTTTACTATAATTGAATAATTCAACATATGTTAACAATTCAAATGGCCAAATTGAAAGTAAATTAAGATATAAGTAAAAGAATATCCCAATCTCTATTTAATATTATTAGGCACAACTCATTTAATTCTTCATTTCAAAAAACCTCAATAACAAGGAGAAAGACAAAGAAAACTACTCAGAATGCATGGGAAAAATAACGCAGATCTTGGATTTCATTTAAAGTTATAAAAGAATAAACAAATATACTTATCTCAAATCTTCTCCCCAAGCAGATTCCTCAAAGTTCCTTTAACTCTTCCTTCTTGTACAACACACTTAAAAGCTCACCAAGACACTAAACAATAACTCTTACTACAAAAGAAAACACTAATTTGACACCAACTGACACACACGGACACACAAAATCATCTCTATTTATAGAAGGAGTCATATTTCCAAAGGTTGTTTAAGCACCTCTTCAAAACGTGCCCAGCTTCATCGTATTTGGCTTGAATCAACTATCTGGCCGTCGGCGGGCTCGATCTCGCAGTCGGCGAGCTTCTAGAAGAAATGCTAACTGTTCAGGCTCGCTGTCGGCGGGCTCGATCTCGCTGTCGTCGGGCTTCTATTATAATATATTCAAAACTTTCAGGAAAATCTCGCCGTCGGCGGGACAGCTTTATTTTCATCTATTTTCATGATTTTTGCTTCAGATTCGTGCCTTTTTGCTCTTTTTGCTCTCAGGACCTATAAATCTTCATTCCTGCAATAAAACACAGAAAATACATTTCTTTAAAGTGTAATTTCATATGAAATTGGTATGAATTTCTCAATATATTTTCTTGTGGTCACGAGGCTATTTGTATGATTATGTTATACAAATATATGTCCTAATTAACTAAAATTAGCAGGATTGAAACATTAAATAATTCTCTCAAATTGAAGCAAAATCATAGGATAGTTTGGGAAGTTGCCAAGATTCCTCTTAGATCCTCAACTTCTCCTACTTCTCTTCCTTTGGACTCTCAAAATAAATGTTCCAAATTTGAGCTATTTCCTATTGAAATTTCCAAAATCTAATTGTTTGAAAACCTTAAACTTTGAAGTTCTTGAGAGAAAAATGACTGATCATTATCCAGATTTTTCTTATGTGATTCTCGTCACTTAGGATGTAATTAACTATAGGGGCTGGCCCTTATAGGGAACTTTAAGAACTAAGGTAATATAAACCCTGCTTAATGCTTTTATATTAAGTAGGGGAACTTGTCGGCTTATAAAATTGGTTCCCAAACCAAAACGGATGTCACAAATCTTCTAATTTATTTAATAGAGCCCCATCATCAAAAAGTGTGTCTATTCCTCGGGATAAATGCACAGTTTGTGATGCGATGTTCGTTTATATAAACTATTTGGGATGTGAGATCAGTTTTGATTTCATATCTTAAAATTTTCAAACATAAAAATTATTTTAAAGAAAATCAAATGCTACTTTTTCAAACTATATATATATATAAATTAAACTTACATAAATAAAATTCGCCGACAACTTCTGTAGGCGACCTCCTTTTTAAAACACAACACTCAACCTAAAAATAGAAAAAATAAGCCGAACAGTGGGTTAAAGTTAAAATCATGAGGAAATGAGAGTTCATCATTAAAATTGCCTCAATTATTCAAATTACATGTCTGATTAAATTGATTATCTTCCCTAAATTAGTTTTCTCTTCCAAAGTTAGTATTCCAGTTAAAGTTTAAATAATCTTCCCAACCTGAATTGTAATAATCAGAGTAAGGATTGTGCATCTTAGAGCCAGTTTCAAAATAGTTATACTCAATCAATTTTCCAAATGATTTTTTCTTAATAACTGAGGGACCTTGAAGATAACTCTTTATGCATTGATCTAACCTCCTCTCAATATCAGCAACCTGAGAACTTAATATAGTAAGCATATCTTCTTGATAAGTCATTACTCTCTTGGGGTTTACTTTTTCAAAGCTTCTAGAATTATAATCCAAATCTGAATATTCATTATATCGTTGATCTGCCATTTTTACATTAAATTCATGGAGTCTTTCTGATTCATTATCTTCCCAAAAGTTCTCTCTAAATCTGATTCATAAGATTTAAGGTCTGCAGCTACTGAACTACACATGCAAACTTAAAGACTTAACTAATAGGATAGATATCAAAAATATTTTTGGTATTTTGGATTTTTCTTGAAAATAAAAACACAATAATTAAACACACTATATAGTACTATAAATTCTAAATCTAAGTCTTATAGGTTTAAATGAAATTATCCTAAAGTTCTTAGCGAAGCTTCACCGGCAACGGCGCCAAAAACTTGATGTGCCTCAATCGTATGTTGTTTTTTTGCTTGTTTTTATATTTGTAAGTAAGTGCACACACTAGAGGTTCTATGCAGGTATACGTATCGTTCAAGTAATACGGGGTTCTAGTGGAGTCTTGTTTATCCATTCCACAGGGAAGCGAGGTAAGAGGTTCTTGTCAAAGTTCTACTCTACTACTATTAAGCCTTAGACTAGAATTTCAATTAAAATGGTGTTTTATGTAGCAACTACTCCTAAATGCAGATGATTATAAGTAAGGATAATAACTATCCTAAATGCAAATATTACTTCTAAGGATAACCTTTTCTAGATAAATTGGTTTGGAGAATTTTTAGATAATAAAATCTATTATTCTTATGTAATGAGTTGAATAACGTAAGGAATGAGATGCATTAAATAATGCATATGCCAAATAGGAGCAATCTTATTCCTTACCATCTTCGAGTGCATAAAAAATATTGGCTAATCCTAGGTTTAGTCCCTAAATTTGTGGTTAGGCTGGGAGGATACTGGCTCTCACTATAGAGCTCCCACTTTCCTTTGCCTGAAGGCTAACTCTTACTTTAGTTTCCAAACACTGGGACCGAATTGAGGACTTTTAGTCTATCACCCTAAAATCTTTAATTCTACGCCCATCAAAGTATATTTCTCTATTTATTTGCACTCAACACCCATGAACTTCACCATCCATGGAATTTGAATGTGGTTCCACTTAGTGAAAATTACACCGCCCTTTCGGGTCAATGAAATTACAATGAATTTTAACAATACAACGAGCACTTATTGTAATGTAAATGAAGTGCAAGTAAAAACCATCACATTTACTAATTAAAAAATCTTCTAGCATGCATCCCAATATCCTAAACATGAATCCTACTCATTGCAAAAGAAAAGTAGAATGAACACAATGACATAATCTTCTCATGCCATAATTTCTAAACAAGGAGAAAGAGTAAGAGAAAGACATCACAAAGCATGAAGAAAACACAACAAAAAACTTCATTTCATCAAAGAAAATCCACTAAATAAGTATATACAATATCATAAAATAATGAAGAAAACAATACTTAGTTTTTTCCCTTCGAAAGACAGATGAAGATCTCTCCCACAAAGTCTCCCGATGATGCATGTAATGCTAGTACAAACCCATACAGTCAAAATCCCCTCTCCTATCTCTCCAAAAAGGTAGAAATCTTCATTTATACTCCTATTCTAATATCTCATGAATTCTCATATTTTCCCTAACTTTCCTATCTTTTTCTTGCTTCAAATTCACTTTAAAATAGTGTAGGGACAAATTTCCCAAGAGGTGATTCAAGAAAGCTTCCAAGAAGAGTCCAGATTTAATGTATATGGCCAATAACCGCCTAAAATTGAGTCCAAACCGTCATGGGTGCCAGAGGTGCCCTATTCATGTTCTTCTCTGGATTCAGGGGCCAGCAGTGCTGGTTTGGGCGCTTCCTATTCCAGTTCTGTACAGCTCCACCATTTTGCTTCGTTTGGCCCCGTTTTAGCTCCATTTCGCCTCGTTTCAATTACATTGTGTTCCTAAAATATACAGCAACAAGATAAGCATAAAACCACCTTTCTCTAAAGTATAATTTCATTCAAAAATATTCAATAAGTGTAAAAGAGATTAAACATAGAAAGATATATCGAAATGTATCAGGCCATAATTTGTTTTCCTGCTCGTTTTTTGCTCCAAATTGCACCATTTTTGCTTATTTTTCTCCAAAAGTCCATTTCTTGTAACTAACACCATGGCCATAATTTGTTTTCCTGCTCGTTTTTGCTTCTTTTTCTTCAAAAATCCAATTCTTGTAACTAACACCAAAAAAATGCAAAATTCTTTCTTTAAAGTGCAATATCATTAAAATTAAGCATAAAATGTATATGTAAAATCAAGCATTTTTTAGGCTGATCACTCCGCCATAGGGTTTGTGAACTCTTCTTAGGCCTTTAAATGCCGGCAAACTATGATAGGAAAATCCTTTTGAAACTGAAACGATGATCGATGCACTAAAAATATGTTAGATTTTTCATATATATTTTGAACTTATTTTTTGTGATATTGCATTTTATTAGTATTTTTCATGTTTTGCTGCAGGTATGATGATTTTAGAAAATTAGAGCAAAAAGAAGCAAAAAAAGAACAAATTAGGAGCTAAAAAGGGTGAAAACTAGAAAATTGTGTCTTGGCGCCGACGACGCGCCGACGATGCCATTTTCTAGAGAGCATCATAATATTTGCGCAATTGGGCACTGACGGTGCTTAATGTCGGTGGAGGTCAGATTCAATGTATTTGGACGACTTTTGGAGGGATTCTTGAGGCATCCCTTAAGGAATTTATCCCTATGTTATTTCAAAGAGAATTTGGCGCCAGAAAACAGCGGTAGATGGGGGTGTGGGTGGAGTAATGTAGTGTGTGAGTGCTTTTTTAGTAGAGAGGAAGTGTGTGTAGAGAGTTTAAAGTCTAAGATTTGGTGTAAAAGTGTTGTTTTGTGAGGGATTCTTCTCAAAAGATTTGTAGGAGGAGAGAGAAAGTGAGAGATTACTTCTTCTCTAATATTGTAAGAGAAAATTGTGTGTTGTTGTGAAGACAGAAGGAGATTCAAAGAAACTTCATGGAGATTCAAAGAAACTTCATGGGATTTATTCGGGGAATAAATTGAGATAAGTTGAGATTACTTTTTATTATTTGTATGGCTTTGGTTTTATTTATATAATTCTTATTTTGTCGTATCTTCCTAATGAATTTTCAGTAGATTTCTTCATCTTTCTCATTACAATGATAAATGGTGAAGTGGTGATTTAGATTGTATGCACCATATAAATGTTAAAAATTGGGATGATTTTTCACTCTATACGTCATTTACTTTTTCGATCTCGCTAAATAAATTGTTAAAATATGTTGTTGAAACATATGATCCCAAAGGACAATGCATTCGGTGAAGATTACATTCAATGTCCATGAATGTGTTATGTAGTTCATGGGGGTTGGGTGCAAATAAATAGCAAAATATGGTTTATTTGGCGTAGAATTAGAGATTTTGAGGTGACGGAATAAAATCCCCAATTTGGTCCTAGTGTTTTGAAACTAAAGCGATAGTTAGCCTTCAGGCGAAGAGAAGTGGGAGCTCTGGAGTGAAAGCCAGTATCCTCCTAGCTTAACCGCAGATTTAGGGACTAAACCTAGGATTAGACAATGTTCTTTATAGCACTCAGAAGAGAGTGAAGAATAAGTATGCTCCTATTTGGCACAATACAAGAATTTCAAAAATATTTATCATTCACTCGCTATAACACAATTGTAAGGGGGAGGACATTATCTCAAATTTGAACCTTGCAATACAAAACTTATTGTAGTAGTTGTTAACTTTAATTTGATGTTTGGAAAGTACTTTAGTGATCTTAAAATCTTTGGCATCGTTAAACTTTAGTAACTTTAGTATCTACTTTACATGCATTGTAATTTAAATATTGGATTTTTATGCTACGCTTTAAAGGTTTGCTTCCTCCCAGTAGAATCGATAACCAGGACTCCACTAGAGCTCTGTATTACTTAAGAGATACATATACTTGCGTATAGATTGGCTGCTTTCTTATTAAAATGATTATACTTTGTGACTGAAGTGAAAATACTTAAAAATACATATTTAAGCCAGCAGCGTTCATGAGCCGATCACCCGAACTGTTAGGTTGTTAAACTACTTGATGGCAGATTCTCTCAGCATTGTGTAGAAAAACCAACATTTCAGTGCGTCAAAAATACTTAGGAGGCAGACGATTAACTCAAACAAGGAATATATTCAGCTGGGTCATTTCGACTCTTGCATGCTTCTAGAGTGAGAATTTTAAACTTCTTAGACAGTTCGGTCTCAGAGATCTGCCGAAAGAACATATTCTCTAGCTGGTTGTGGGTCTTGTTGTGCTCATTCCATAGTTTGTATATCGGTGTCGATCTAGCACTGTCCTAGTATCGAGAATCTGTAAATCTCTTCGAGCCTTTAATCGCTTGACGACCTTGGGGTTCAGCCTCCCCTTGTCGTGGGTTCTGCGCAAAGGAAACTAGTTCACTTCCCCCAACTATTACTTGGGTCAATCCCATTACCTTGTCACTTAACTCCAAATTCCGTTGTTAAAAAATTTCCATAGTTTGATCCATGTTCTCAGTATCTCTCGTGTGTGTTCCTTCTATGTGTTGTGCTCTTCTTATTGGTGGCAGGACTTCTAGCTAACTGCACCTTTTCAGGAGGTTGAATCAGAATTTGTCCTGTGGGTCACACCTAAGGAATAAAACATAAATGAGATAAATAAATAGGGAGAATGAATAGAAATTTAGAACGAGTACATTGACACTTCTTGACATTCTATGGCTAAGTTTGTGCAGCTATTATTGTTAGTTTAGTCTCTAGGCAGAGGAGGTATGACACATACAGTTACATATAGACCCCTACTATATAATAGGGACTACAAAGGGAAATATAAGTTCTTAACTTTGGTGAGGCCCATGGATCTCTTGGAATCCTTGACCATGTGATCCAGATGACAGAGATACGACAGACAATCATGTCGACTGTCTAGTTTAGCAGGACTATCCAACCGATTAACCACTCAGGTACAGTTGGTCGCTCTAGTGAAGCTGGTCGAGTGTTGTTAATTTGTTGATTTATTTCATGGTAGATTCTCTGACTCCTTAATTTGACGATCTTGTGTTGACTACTAATATTCGAGCCCCGCATGTTTCTAGAGGCCCACATTGCAACGTCGCGTCTTCCGAATCCATCAAATTTAATCGAGATTCGTGTTGATCAGTTTTACATGTACAGATAGAAATGTTATTAGGAAACATTTCTTTGAAATAACGAGATCTATATTTTTATATATTTTCCCTTCATGCACATGATTCAAATTATGAATATTTATCAACCCAAGACATCATATATTAAAATATACACACGGTGCAAAGTAGTCCACCCAACATAAATTATGATATTTAGATCTGGTTGGGATCATTTTTATTTTTATTTTTAAATTTAATTAACTTTTATTTATTGATTTAAAAGAAATATATTTGATATGTATAACATATTTAATATTCTTTTCAAATATTGAAAATAATTTTTACATTTATTGAGTGTTTTAAAAATTTAAAAAAAATATATGTACTATGTAAAAATTAAAAAATTTATATAAATAGCACACAGTTCCTTATTTACATGTCAGACATCTAAACATTTACATAGATAACACTTTGCTGTTTTCAACAAAATATGTACATCATTTTTAAAAAGTTATAACATTATTTTTTTATGTGACATTAAAGATTTAAGTGTTATTGTGTAAGTATGAAAATTTAGATGTGAGATAAATTAATACATAAGAATTGTGGTTTAAGTACCTAAATACCACAATTAAAAAATAAAAAAAATAAAAAATAAAAATAAAAATGATCCCATCTATGCAATAGAGACATCTATACAAAATATGTGCTCGGATACCCCGTGATACGCTCGACACCACATTAAATATGAGCTCAATATGTTTTGGGGCAAAAATGAGATATGTAGTAGAAATTATGAATATACATATAGCACTAAATATACTTCACAGTCAAAGCCGCTTCCTTGCTCTTCATATCAAAGCTCTCTTTAATATCATTCAATATTCTTCAAACCTAAATATCAGTAAATCTCTCCTTGGCTGTCTAAGCATCAAAGTTCCATCCAACATTATTTGAAGCTAAGCATTATAGCTCACTTGTGTCCACTGAAGTAAAACCTGCACCAACTAAAGCAGAAGCCATAGTTTCTTTCTTACAACGTGAGCAAGGTTCAAAACTGTTCGTTGTAAGTTAAATTCTAACTAAATTAATTAAATAATATGTTATCATAAGATATTTTAAACTTTAATAAATAATTTGAAAAAAATCTTTTAAAATATATTATATATCTAATTTTTAAAATTGGATTTTTTAAGTACAAGAATTCATCCTATAAATTAATTTTTTTCCAAATATATTTTATGTTATGAAGTATTTAATAAATAATAAGAAAACATATTTTATATTAATAATTAATTAAACATAAAAATATATTTAGAACATGTAGTGTCTTATTTTATTAATTATATTATAATTTCGTATCTTATCAAATCGGGTACATTTATCTGATCGGCATGGAATCCTATATAATAAGCCTTTTGTTTAATGCATGGCTAATTAACAATACATTTAATTCTACTTTTTGACCCTTGAGTGCCGACTCTACGTATATTGTCGTCGCGTTCAGTATGATTATGTTAGATTTGAATTTTTAAATTAGTTCTAGCCGATTGACTAAATTTTAAATTGGGTATCAGATTGAGTAAATTTTAAATTAATTCAATCAGATTATGAGTAAATTTTAAATTGGTTAGAAAAAAATAAGCTACATGAGCCGAATTCGACCGCGGAAACCCTCTCCAGTAAATAAATAAATACATTTATTCTGTCTTTAAGTTCATGTCCTCTAAAGTCCCGGTGTTAAATATTTAAATATTTAAGAATTGTATTGTATGTTTGAAAATGGCCCCTTTTTTTTTTTTTTTTTTTTTATAAAAGAGCACTTTAGGCTCAATTTTATTCCATCAATAAAAAAATATAATCTCGGGAAAAATGTCCCAACACACACACCCTACAAAATCACAAAAAAATAAAAATTTTGGGTCCTTTTTCAAAAAAAAATAAAAAATACAAAACGCACACGACCAAACAAACATAAAACACATCAATAAGCAACCACAAGCTAAAAATCTAAAGCAATAATAGATTTTAAAAATAGAGGGACAGACTCGGTAACAAAAGCGCTGAGAATATTAGTCCAAGTTTAGCAATCCAATCCGCCACCATGTTGCGCTTCACGTCTAAGTATGAGACCAAACCACATTCAATCCAACGTAAAGCGCTTTAATTCTTCGATCCGTAACATAACACTCCAATGGCAGTTTATATTTAAGGAAAAAATATCGAAAAGAATTAATGAATCAGTTTCTAGAATAATATTCTTCCATTTTTTATGCCTAGCAATAAGTAAAGCAAAAACGACATCTTCAGCTTCTGCAATTAAGGGAGTCGAAGCCACAAACATAGGAGCAACAAACCAAGCTAAAACAAAACCATTCCAATCCCGAATAACACCACCAATACCAGCTTTAATAAGGTACCAAGAAGCATTTGTATTAATTTTCAGAAAAGGAGCAGGTGGTTTGCACCACCGAAGAACAGTCCTATTAACAGGATTCTTAGAGCATTTAAGATTACTTATCAAAGCAGTAATAAAATTGTTATTAGTAGATTTAAAATCTACCAAAGAAAAACATTTAGCAATGTAAGAACAAATTTGCCCAGCAATCTTAAAAGAACTATAAGAAATATCATCATACTTTATATTATTACGAGTCATCCAAATAAACCAAATAATGATAGCAGGAATATTATTCAGGAACATATGACCCTTACTATTCCAGTCTTGAAACATATCAAGAATGGAATTATAACCAATAAAAGTATCAGGTCTGCCGCAAAGAGCAAAAATCTTGGTCCAAATATCAACAAGAATCTCGCAATTTATGAAGGTATGTAAAACAGTCTCTTCCGCAATATTACACAAATAACATTTAGAAACTATTCTTAAACCCTTAAGCTTAAGAAGATCATCAATAGGAATGCAATTATGTAAAAGTCTCCAAGTGAAAAACGAAATAGAAGGCTTTAGCCACTTGTTCCAAAGCTAACTAAGGTCATAGCCAGCATAAAAAGAATCAGCCAAAGCAAAAGTTTTAGTGACAGAAGCACCAAACTTACTCTTAATCTTAGGAATATCCCTTCTACTAATATCAATAGGAATAAGTAGCAATGGCATTAACATCCCCGTGACTAACCGTAGAGCATAACTTAGAAATGTTCCACCGAGAGTTATTCCAAAAGTCATTAACAGTAACATTGATGTCATGAGGACCATCATAATAATTAGCAAAAGGACCTAAAGTAGTCCAGTCATCATACCAAAAAGAAATACTATCAACACCAACATCCCAACAAATTAAATTCTCAACATCATGAGAGACCATTAACATAGCTTTCCAGATATAAGAATCATTAGAAGTAGCAGTACTGGAAAGAGGATGCATGTTATTATAGTATTTAGATTTAAGAAGTCGAGCCCGAGAGAGTTCCGTTATCTGAAATGAAGCCAAAGCTTCATATAATTATATCTAATAGAATCATTCAATTTTCTAAAACCCAACTTCCCATTCTAAGTGGGCTTACATAATTTCTCCCAAAGCATTTCCAATGTAACCCTTTCTTACGGCAACCATCCCAAAGAAAACTCGTTAAAAATAATTTCAATCTTCCTAATAATAGCTTGGGGCACATTCATCACTTGAATAGAGTAGAGAGGAAGTGAAGTAAGAATACTCTTTAAAACAAGAATACGCCCACCAAAAGAAAGAAACTTATTTTCCCAACAATGAATTCTCATTTTAATTTTGTCAACCAAATTTCGATAGAATAAGGCAATTCTCTTAGTGGATTTTGTCTAAAACAAAACCCGGATATTTAATAGGTAAAACAACATGGTGACAAAAAGTATAGTCAACGAATCCAATTAAGCTTTAAATTGCTGATATACTTAGACCCATAAAAATTACACTTATCGAATTAAAATGTAAACCGAAGAATTCGAAAATGAGTAATAAGCTTCCGCATTTTCTTAATTGATCTTTTATTGGAATTAGTAAAAATAATAAGATCATCAGCATAACATAAATGTGAAATGCTAATGTTGCCTTCGCGCATATAATTAAGAGACGGATTATCAATATAAAGTTTATCGATGCATCTAGAAAAATAATCCAAAGCAAGGATAAATAAATAGGGAGAAAGAGGGTCACCTTGCTTTATACCCTTAGTAGCCATGAAATGCCTCGCGTAATTACCATTAATAATAATAGAATGGTAATTATTATTAAAGATTCTATAGACTGGATTACGTAAATCCAGATTAAAACCATGTGCCTTCAAAACATGTATAATAAATTCCCATCGAATGAATCAAAGGCCTTCTTGATATCTAACTTCAAGATAATGTTCCCATCTGTCTTCC
This sequence comes from Papilionanthe hookeriana x Papilionanthe teres, assembly GCA_022702705.1. Lineage (NCBI taxonomy): Eukaryota > Viridiplantae > Streptophyta > Magnoliopsida > Asparagales > Orchidaceae > Papilionanthe > Papilionanthe hookeriana x Papilionanthe teres. The sequence goes on along the minus strand of CM040424.1, from coordinate 150,478,396 downwards.
TTTTATAAAGATCATATAACAGCTCTTGCACAATAAGAGCTTGATCAATAATGTTTCTACCTTTAATAAAGGCAGTTTGATTCAAAGATATAATATTGCATAAAACAGTTTGAATTCTCTTAACAATAATCTTAGAAATAATTTTAGCGATAACGAGATTGATATCGATTGGTCTAAAACTTTTCCAAGTTTTAATACCGTGTTCTTTAGGAATGATAACAATACCGGAACTTTTGAAAAACTTAGGCAAATCAATACCATTAAAAAAATCCTGAATAAGTACCAAGTAACATCATTCTTAATAATATCCCAACAATGTTTATAAAATTCCACAAGAAAGCCATCAGTGCCCAAGTAGCCTTACCATCAGCCATACCATCAAGAATGTACTTAATTTCATAAGTATCGTGCATATAAGTGAAATTCTTACTATTAATAGTAGTAGCATGTGGAAAAACAAGCAGGTTAATCATCTCAAGGATACTATTATCATTAGAGAATAAATTAGCAAAATAGTTAATACCATCAGTAACAATATCATCCTCCATAGTTAAAACATTACCATTGTCACTTTTAATAGAAGAAATAAAATTTCTATTTCTCCTATTCTTAATGCAGCATGAAAAAAGGAAGTATTCCTATCACCATCAATGAAATTAAACTTGAAAGCCTTTTGAGCATAAAAATTTTCCTCAATATTAATAAGATAAGTAAGTTCCTTCGAGCTTCGAGTAAAGAGATCAAAATTAATAACATTGTGATGATATAGGATCTCTAAATCCTTAACTCTAGTCTCAAGCATCAACCACCATTTTATTAATATTACCAAAAATATTCCAATTCCAATCTCTTAATTTATTTGCAAGATGCTTATGAAGATACCATAATTTCGCCTGTAATCGGGATTCCGACCAACATACTCAACATTATTAAAAGCCGACTGGATTTAATGAAATCCAAAAAATAAGGATGATTAATCCAGGTATTCAAAAAACTGAAATGAAAACATTTTTTCCTATTATTATTATTGAAAACCTTTAGTAAAATAGGGGTATGATCAGAAGCATTGAAAGCAAGATGTAAAATCTTAAAATTAATGAAACTATTATACCAAGAAGCATTCGCAAAGAATCTGTCTAATCTCTCAAAAACATTACCTCTATGCCAAGTAAAAACATTACCATTATAACCCAAGTCAAAAAGTTCAAGCATCAATAATGGCAGAATTAAAATTAGAGATAAGATTAACATTAGCAAAATTACCACCTTTCTTCTCATTAACCGAAGAAATAATATTAAAATCCCCACCAACCAGCACTGTGGGTCCATCATAGGGCCAATGGAATTAAGTAAATTCCATAAGCAAAGCCTTTCCTGCTTAGTACAACCAGCATATATAACAGAAAAGTGAAAAGAGATGTCCAAATATGAAATAAAGACATGGAGAAGCTGAGCATGATTAATAACAACATCAACTTTAATAAAATCTTTCCAAAAAAACCGTATATTATTATTAATATTAGCCATGAAATGAAAATTACCAATCTTATTAACATATTTAAAATTATTATCAGGATTAACTAATGGTTCCAGGATGCCAAAGAAATTTAAATGATGCTTTCTAATAAGATTCTTGAGCCTATTAGAGGCATTACTTTTAGCAATACCTCTAATATTCCAAATCAAAGTATTAAAGTTAATCATCAATATCTTTCCTACCCCTAGTAACCCTAGAAGTAGAAGCAACCTCATTTAAATCGACATACCATTCATTCGATCATTCAAAACATCGTGGTTAACGTAGCTTAACTCACGACCGCCTTTAAATTTTCTCCTTCTTGAAGATTTTTGAGTCAACCATTCTTCTTCAATCTCAGCTCCGTTAACATTATTGAATTCCGCATTCATATTATCGTAAATCATATTGCCTATAAAATCATTATTCTTGGTACTAATAGACATATGCACATTATCAATAGCCTGCTCCACAATAGGATCAATCAACAAGATTGATTGATTACTATTATTAGGGACAGTTATATTCTCATTACATTCATTTAAAGCATCAGATTTTTGATTTGAATCATGAATCAGTACAACAGGTGATAAATCTTTAGCATTAGATCCATTCTGTGGTAATTTTTGAAGAAACAACTGACCTTCCTGTACAACATTATCAGGAATAATAATCACATTCGAATCAGCAATATTAGAAGATCTTGCATCATTAGTATGAAAATCTTTTTCAAGAATAGAGCAGTGTTATTACCATCCTTATTAGAAACCTCAATATCTTTACTAAGGTTTTTAATAAGATTCTTTTTCAAATACGGATGAGCAATATAACAAGCTTACTAAAATTATGTCCAAACATACGACATTTATCGCAAGAAGGTGGGATGTACTCCATTTCTACAGACTTCCAATAGCCCGAACCCGAGTCCTCAATCCAAACAGAATCACAGAAAAGGAGCTGTTACATCTCTTTCAATAAGAATTCTAGCATTTGACGGCTTGTTATAATTAACAGATGCCATGTCGATTTTCATTGGCGTGCCAAAGATTTTGCCAAGAGAATATAAGACTTTTTTATTATAGAATTGTAATTTTAACCCCGGAAAACAAAACCAGATAGGAACAATAGGTGGTTCTTCTTTGGGGAATCAACCGTCCATTTAAGTAATTTCATATAGACTTTTTCTATTTGAATTACTTTTTTTGAAAAGAGCTGCGTATAGTCAGATTCATTTTCAAGTTTTATCATCAAATTCCTACCATCGATAAGTCCTACATTCCATTTTCCTAAAAGTTTAAGATCAGCAAAATACCTGCGAATAACCTCCATCCTAGGATGAGCGTAAGTGAACTTACCAATCAAAGTATACTTTAGAGGTTCTGCAAGAAGTGCAGTTTCCTCTTCATTAAAGATTAAAGCAGGCTTTCCATTTTTCTTTGAAGCTTTCTTGAGTAATCCATCGATTCGTCATTACCAAAATGATCTCTAAAAGATAATGGAAATAAACAAATATTAGTAGAAGAAGATGGTACTTGATCCATGTTACTCTTCGAGAGCTTCCAAAAAGGATGGTCGATTGAGTAGATCGTCCATCTTGGAAGCGAAAAAACGCTCGGATCTTAAGAAAACGGACGAAGAAAAAAGAGGAAATCAGAAGAAAAGGAGAGAAACATCAAGCGCAGTCGGACGAGGCAAGAAACCCTAGCCGAGCGTCAAGAACCCTTTCTGCTCTCATCGCTCCCCATCTGAAATGGCCCCTTTTTTAAATATTTAAGAAAAATTAAATTTTGTTTGGATGAAAAAATTTAAATTTTAATTTTAAAAATAAATTTTATCTGGATAAATAATTCTCATTCAAATCAGAGCAATATCTCTTCAATTGAAATGTTTTCCTTAGGTTTGTCCAAAGTAAAACCATATAGAGAAATATGTTTGATGGGAACAACATTCATTTGTTGCCTCAGGACCAATTGGAGCCCTTTGAGCTAAAGGATTGTTAGCATAAATTATTAAAACAAAGAGTCATGGTCTCTAACAATATCATAGCTAAGGGAAGTTTTATCCCTGAGATAAACCCTAAGCAGATGAATGATGAGCAATATAAAGTCATCGAACTAATTTTTAGAAGAGAATTCGAGGATATGATTCAAAAGAATTTTGAGTTGAGAAATGAGGATTTAGATATTGAAAGACAAATGGAAGAAATTCTTAGGGAATTGGAAAAATCTATTTCTTCAACTAAGATAAATATAGAAAGACCACATCCACTATTTACTCAGTATCAATGGGAAGAATTGGAAGATAACTTGAAACATAAGAGTAACATATAAGATTTTGATACAAAATATGAATTATTTAGAGAGAATCTGATCCAAAGTTTCAGAGATCATGAAGTATCTTATAGAGATCCATTTTTTATAAATTTCAGGGAAGATGTTAATATGAAAATTGAGAAAAGTAATAGAAGAATATTGAATCTATAAGGAAATATGAGGAACAATGGTATTAATCAATCTGAAAAGGGAGAGCTGAAAGAAAATTAAAATTTGAGGATTTTGTAGGAATTCCTGGATCTGAAAATGATTGGGCGAACGATCGAGGATTAATTAATTAGAGTTTTGATCCAGGAGGAGTCATTTGTCAGGCTGGCGACTTTAATCTAAGCACTTTATGGGAAATAATCTATAGTTATCAGTGTGGTTTGATTTAGTTTGGTTGAGAGTCATGATTGTTAGTATTGTATTGTTTTTGCTTTTGTGTGGATTATTCAGTTTGATTCATAATTGTTAATGTCTGGATTGTTAGTGGTTTAATTTGATCTTTGTGTGTCATGAGGGAGGCGATTCCTTATCTTCTTATTATGGCTAGACCTATTTATTCCCTTGTAGTAGTCAGATTGATGAGTCAACTATGACTTAGGTCTCACTCGAACTTGAGTTTTATAAGAGACATCATGAATTTGATCAATGACAGTTTCTTCTCAATTTTGTTACTTCCTTTCATTGACTTAGTTTTCATTTGATAGGAGTCGCGAACCAATTTGATGAGTAACATGAGGATGATCTTACACTATCTTTATAATTGTTAGAAGTGCTTAATTAAAGGGGTTAAAAGATGCTTGAGATTGGTGCACGTGAGCCAATATATCAGTGATAATCTTATCTATGGGATTATAATCTATAAAATCATTTAAAATGTACCAAATTTATTTGTGTAGTGGTTTTGTTAGAAATTGAAAGTAAGGTAGTGAGATGACATTTGTTAAAGAATGAATTGACCGAATTTATCAAATGTGTTTCTGTTTGTGTTACAATTTTATATAAGACTTGAAGATCATTTTAATATTTCTATGCTGATACCTGCTATGCAAGTTAGACTTTTGTTTAGTTAATTACATTCTCACATATTTTGTTTAGATTTACTTTTTGGTGCACATTGTTCTGTCTTGATGAATACTTGTAGATGTTTTTTATCGACATTTGTGGTAGATAGAGTGTTTAAACTATTTTTCTTCCTGCTTATATTATTTATTTTGAATGATATACATATTAAAAATCAAGTTTGAGGCTAGGAAGAAAAATATATTTTAAATTTAGTACACTTCTTTTTAGTTTAGTATTATTGCAAGCATGTTTTAGACTAGCTTTACTTTCTCCTGCAGTCATTCTATCCTGATTATGCATTAATATGAATCTGATAAGATGTTGTAGTAGTAAGTAAATTCAATTTTTACTTTTTCTCCCTGCGACATTTTATGTATTTAATTACAAAATATTCTAAAATTCAAGTTTAGGGGGAAGGAAACTTTTTAAAAACTAACTTTATTTGTTCTCAGTAGCCAATATCTAATTTAATATCGCTTTTAAAATTACTTGTGGTATGAAGTGTTATCTTTAGGTTAGTATAAATTTGATTTTTAGGAATGTTAGAAAAATAACTTTTTTGAAATCATTTATGATGAAACTATTCTAGAGTTAAGATATTTTATAGGAAACATTAGGAAAATGAATTTATTAGTTATGGTAGAAAGAAGTTTAATATTTGAAAGGTAAGAGTTTTAGATTTATACTTATTGAGTATTGAGCCTTTACTGAAGCTTTTTTCAAACTAATACTTACACATTTAAAAGGTGAGGGAATGTTTTGAGTCTTGGATTTTAGAATGAGGATAGTGAAATTCAAAATTATTAAAGGCCTATCCATAGATAGTAATCTTTACATGAAAAAGAAAGAGAAGATTAAGGATTAAAAAGATCCTTAAAGAAAAGAAAAGTTAAAAATAAAAAAGAAGAAAGAAAAAAAAAAGTTAAAATATGTGAGGAGAAGCTTGATGAGAAGCCTAAAAAAAATAGATTCACTTGAATCTTTTTAAATGAAAAGACTTTGGAACAATCCTGAACTTATTCTTATTTTAAAAAAAGTATTGGTCAAATTGGTGTAGATATGGTGCTTAAATTCACTTTTTTATACATTCTATGAATTTTTAGTTTGACAAATTTCAATACCTATTGAAGTAAATATAAATATGGATTCCTAACTTGAATATGAGATATACTTACACTCTAGTCTTAAGTTAATTTGCTAAGTTACATTTAACATTTATCAGAAAAAATTATAGGAAACTCTATTGAAACCTGGTCCATGAAAAAAATATCCATTTTTATGCCTTGATTTTTATCAAACTTTTAAGGATATTATGCTTTAATGAAAGTTATTTTTGTGTTTTCGGATATAGGTGATGAAAAAAAGTTCAAGAAGAAAAAAAAAAGTGAAAAAGGAGCAAAAAGAAGCAAAAAGGAGCAAAAATGGAGCCAAAATGCAAAATTGTCAAAATTATTGATCTAGCGCGTAGGCTCCAGAATCCGACGCCTAAGCTCCATGTCGATACGGGATCTGTCAAGAATTTTTACGACTTTTGGATGGTTATTTTGATGGTGTTAGCGGTTATTGGACCTTCTAGAAGACTGGCAGTTGTTCCTGGTTTATAGGACATGTGATACAATGTATTTGGATGCTTGGAAACAGTTTTAATCGCGAAGAGGTGCGATCCAAAGTGAAGAGATGCAAAGAACTGGACGTAAAGTCCGGCGCCTAGGCGCCAGACACACCTTCTAGACGATTCATTGAATGTGGACACATTTTGAAGAGTTGCCTTGAGGCAACCCTTGGAGCCTATAAGTAGGAGGCAAATCCTTTAGAGAAAAATGCCCAATGCCTAACTTAGTCCCCCTATATAGAGCCCCTTCTAGAGAGAGAATTAGAGAGAAACTTTAGGGCCACATTTTACTATCCTTAATAAATTAGTTAGTTATTTTATTTAGAGTTTGTATTGAGAGTTTAAAGAGTTGGTGCTTTTGAAGATTATTTGCTTTGGATTCAGAAGAATTCGTAGGTTCGATAGAGAGAAACACTTGAGATAAGTATTTGTAATTTTATTCAAAGTTTTATTATCATGTTTTTTTGTTTAAATTCAATATGTTCTGAGTAGTTAGTTTACTTTCTCCTTTCAATTATGAAAAGATAAAAAAGATAATATAAAATTGTTGGAGAATTAAAAACTATTTTTATTTTAAAACATTGTGATGATATTAATACCAGATCTTAATTTACTATTTAAATTGGCCATTTAAATTGTTGAAATATGTTGAAGAATTTTGATACCTAGAAGGAGATGAATTCTTAACTAGTAGATATCACATGAATCCTTATGTAGTCGAAGGCCTTGTGCGGGTTATTCAAGGTGAAGTGCAAATAAATAGGAAGATATTATATAATGGGCGTAGAATTGATAAGTTTTTAGAGTGACATACTAAATTCTTGTAATTTGGTTATAGAGAAGGAAAGGGTCACTAGTAGGGCCGACCATAGCCACCCTTAGACATCTAGTAGTGTGAGCATAGATTAACCCATTCTACTAACAATACATCTGAACCTGATCTATAGGCTAGCCAATGTTCTTTACACCTGGATCAAAGGGTAAAGAATATGAATGCTTCTATTTGGCACAATACCATAAATTTATATTCTCCACGAATATTATCATTATCTTAGAAAATCTTGGATTAATTGAAAGGAAGAAAGTTGTTGTCTTATTGCTATTTACATTAATTATTTCATTATCGCTTTATTATTGCATCTAGTAAATTAAAAATATCAAATTTATAATTATAAAAGAAATACTTAAAAATAAAATTAAAATATTTAAAAATCCATAACTCACTCCTCGTGGGATCGATACTGGCGTCTTTGTTTCAAAGCCCTATATTACTTAATACAATAAGTATACTTGCGTAGTACCCCTAGTGTGTAAAATATTTTTGATAAAATTATATTTATATACACTAGCTGCTATTATAATCTATTAAATTTTAAAAGCATTAATTATTATATTTTTCATCAGCGGATTGCGGGTAAAGTATTTGGCACCGTTGCATGGGATTGAAGTTTTAGTATGCATATATTTAGCGTGGGTCAAAACCCACTACCTCAAATCAACAAATTCAGTTTAGTAACAGTTATCTTTGGGGGAGTTGACACGCCTAAAAAGTGATTGATTTTTCATATACATATTATGTTTAATTTTAATGATATTGCACATTAAAGGAAGTTATTTTTCATTTTTTTGATTTTAGATACAATAAATAAACTTCTGGAGAAAAGAAGCAAAATTGTGCAATTTGGAGCAAAAATGAGTTAGAGAGAAAATTCTGACCTAACACATTTCGATAAGTCTTTTTATGCTTAATCTCATTTACGCTTATCAAATGTTTTTGAATGAATTTAAAATTTATAGAAATGTTTTTCTTAAGCTTATATTTGTTGACCTCATTTTTAATGAGGTCTTCTCTTCTCTTTTTAGTACTTAGGATCTAGCCTTAGGCATTTCCTTTGACTATCTTAGAGGACTAGAAGTGGAACCCACCCTTTAGAAATTTAAACACCTTTTCACTCCCTGCAAACCCCACAAACTTGATTGAATTCCCCTAATCACCTAGAGGATTGAAATCAAATGTGAAGGTTTAAAGGATGAGTTCCCAATAGGACTCTTTGGCCTTAAGACCACCCTGGTTGGCTTGGTCAGGTGAGGGTTGACTTACACACTCACTACACTCATACTCTATACTCTCACACACACAATCCAAATCCTAAAACCACACACATATCCAACTTGGCTCCTTGACTCATGTAGGTAATTCATATGGATGGACCTTAACCCCTAAGCCCCTGGCTAAGAGGGTTAGGAACAACATAGTGAATGCCTCAAATGAGTCCTCTCATGGATCATATAGGCTTAACATGGATTCATGGCTCAACCAAAGTTCTTCCATTTCACTCGTATTTGATCAATTTTCTTCTATCCAAAATTTCAATTTTTGACCCTGGGGACCCTACACCCATTAAACCTACTAAAAGCCCTTAAAATTGCTCAAATCCTCCAAAATTTCCAAATCACCCAAAATTCCCCAAGATTAACCTTGAACATTTCCTCACCAATCAAATTGATCATCCATAGCCAGAAATACCAAAAATTCCAAAAATACCCCCCAATACCCTCCAAATACCCAAAATACCCCTCTTGACCCAAAAATCCAAAAAATAAGAAAATTCCCAGAAAATTCGAGAAAATCTCAAATATTCACAATTTAATTTTATCCAACTACACCATGGTCCAATTTTGTCAATTTACCCCACTTTTACGAAAACCCCCAATTTAGCCCATTCTTAACCCAAATGAACCCAATGTCAAACCAAATCTACCCAATTGACCCCAATTTTGGTCCAATTCAATTCTAAACTTCAAATTAATATCCACAATATCAATCTAGACTAAATCCAAGTCCAATTTTATTGACATTTAGGTCCAATTTCACTTTTGAGCTTAAAGCCCAATTTGGACCCATAACCCAAGCTTAGCCCAAACCAAACCAATTCAACTCCAATTGACCCCAAACCTTTTCTAAATCTTCCCTAACATCCCCAAAAACAAAATACTAACATGATTTGCCCTAAATTTGGACCCAAACCCTACTCAAATTCAACCTAAAACCAAAAAGCCCAATTTTGACCTAAACCCAAACCTAACCCAAATGAGCCCAAGTCCCAAAACCAAAACCCAACCAAAGTTAAAACATCTTTGAAACACTCCCATAAATATTTTCCAACATTAATTTTACATCAATTTCAACCTTATCCCAACATTGGCCCAAATTAGCCCAATTTGACCTACATTGGCCCATTTACCAAAGAAACCCAAATTTAACCCAATTCAAACCCAAACCACCTCAAATTCATTTCAAATCACTCATGACACATCCCTAAACTAAACCCAACATTTACTTGGCATGGCCCTTTACAAAATTTCCACTTACCAATTTGTTTTTTTAATATAAAAGCCCATCCCTAAACCATTTCAAAAGCCCATCTTCACTAAATTTCAAAGGCCCAAAGTCCATGACAAAGCCCACATGGCAATCCTCTATCATCATCCATTTGATAAAACCATCCCCTAAGTTCTAAATCCATAATGAAATGATTCCAAATCAATCCATATGCCAAATCCCATCAAATCCCCCCTAAATTACCAAAATTTCTAAAACCCTTTTTCATGAAATTGACCAAGCTCTTGCCAAGCCATAGGTGAGCCAAAGACAAGCCATGTACAAGCCATATGAAGCCATGAAAGGTTTGACATGTGACCAAGCCATTAATGGAAAGAGAGTGGATCTCTTTCTTAAACCTTTTTAAACCTTTTTTACCTTAAACATGATACACTCTAAACCATACTTTGCCACCTTATCCTTGATGTGGATTTCACTACCTTTGGTAGGATGACTCACATGATCCTCTCAGCCCAAACCAGGTCATGGGGAGGTGAAACCCACCCAAACACATGTGTTGACCTAAACCAAGCAAAAATAGCCATGCCCCCATTCCATTTTTGATCTAACCCCTTTAAACATGGCATGGGCCAATTGCTTGCACAAACCTCCAGCCCTGACTCACCTGGACCTGAGGGTGACCCATGCCTGCCGGCCAGCCTCCTGGATCGCCGGAAAACACCATGGCCGAGACCTTGGGAGGAGCCAAATTTTGGAATTCCACCTTGCTGAGCTACCTCACTCCAAATGGCCATTGCAGCTGTTCATCTCCTCACCAGAGCAGCTGATCCCAACCCTTAAACCCCCTTGGGAGGCCCTCCAACCTCTCCTATTTAAACACCACCTCCTCTTGGCCATGAGTGGTGTTGAACCAAACTTTACTGAAACCCTGCCAAAATCATCCCAGACCACTCTATACACATAGAGAACTTGATCCCCACTGAAATCCCCCTGCCATTTCCTCTCTGTGAGCTCAGTTTAAGAGTTGAAATTCAAGCCCAAAACTAGGACACTTCACTACAGTGAGCCAATCTCCAAATTGATTGGTCCTACACCTTCACCTGAATAAGAGGAGAAGTTCCCCAGCAAAAGCCCCCTCACCAGGCTAGCCATTGCTTCCAGCCTCCAAGCTTTGTGATCGGGCTTAGTCGAAATCATACCTAGACAATTCACCAGGCCAAGGGACTTCATCTGGAGCTTGCTTGGAGCCAATCGAACGTGACACAACTCTCAGATCGAAGCTTCACTTCTCTGAGCAAAGGTATGGACTCACTCTTCCTCCCGAGCTTCCAGAGATTCTCTATTTAGTTTGGGTCAACTTCAATGCATGTTTACCATATGGATGTGTTCGTCTCTTCAAGACGAATCCATAGAGCATAAGAACTTAAAAATCCGTTCAGAATTGAGTGAGAAATTAGGGTTAGAAGGTTGTCGGTCACGGGTTCACACCAGTCATAGACGATGACTGGGAACCGTTGGATCGCGCGTGTATTGTGCGGACGGCCAGGATCGCGCCGGACGGAGCAACGGGACATGAACCGCGGGCCCCTGGAGCGCTGAGTTGGATGGCGGCGCCTAATCAGAGCGCGCTGCGTGGTCTTTTGGAGCTGCCGAGGATGGCGTGGCGCCGCGTGGATAAGAAGAAAAATAGACTATTCTTCTATTTATTTAATTCCCAGAACTTGAAAAATTCATAACTTTGTGTAGAAAAATCCTAAAAAAAAAATAAAAATACCCACTTGCTTAGTGAACAGAGGAGAATAATGTGGAAAAAAAATCAAGTAATTTCATTATGTATTTTATTTTTAATGATTTATTTACTCTCTGCACTATTTTAATTCTTCATGCATATAGGAAATTCACCACGACATGAGACCATAGGGCTTTTAAAGCCTCTGAACTTGGGAACATTCCCTGAATTTTCCAAGGTCAGAAGCCATCCCTATGAGAAGTTATTGATTTTTCAAGTGCATGTTACTGTTTTGAGTGTTTTAATTCCAATAATTAGCATGTTAAGAAATAAATTCTAGGAAAATTTGGTGATATTTCTTATGACCAGAGGGACCTAGGAAAAATAATTTTTGAGCTAATTCACTTTGAACAACCCTAATTTGCCCAAACACCCAAAATTGAACATTAATTAATTAGGGCTAACCATTCATCAAATTAACTTAAAAACAATTCTCCACTGTCCTCTAGGGATAGGAGAACACCACATAAAAATTTTAGATCAATTGGACTTAGTTAGCCCCACGAAATGGGTTAATTAGGCCCCATGAATGAAATCAAACTTTAAAAATTCATAACTCACAAAATACTTTTAAAAAATTTACAAAAATAGTTTTGGAGCTTCTCTGATATCAGAGGAACTTAGGAAAATTAAAATTATAATTTTCTAAAAAAGTTGATTTTTATCATTATTTTAATATTTTTAATAATTAAAAAATAATAAAAATCACAAAAATATTAAAAATCACCAAAATGTCATATTTTGAATTCTAAACACTTAGGAATAAACCAAATATTTTTCTTAAGTCCCTAGGATAAGATATTGAATTTTAAAGGTTTAATGTAATTTTTAATATTAAAAATGTTATTTTCAATCTTTTCACTAAAATAATTCTAATAAAACGAAGAAAAATCAGAAAATTATAAAAATTGTTTTTCTGGTTTCTCTGATATCAGAGAGATTTTTAAAAAATATAAAATTCATTTTTCATTCTTTATTTTATTTTTAAATTAATTAGTATTTCAAAACTCAAAATAATTATAATAAATAAAATAAAACTGAAAAAATCACCAAAATTAGTCCAAATGGTCTTCTGGTCATTAGAAATGCTCCATAATTTTCTTAAGGATAGAAAATTTTCCTTGGACATCTTATTGAATTTTCCTTGAAAATCCCTATTTTCCTCAAAAAATAATTATATAAAAAAATTAAATACAGAAAAATCACATTTTCTCCTCTAGAGTCTTAATTGACATGTGAGGGAAGTCACATAAAAATTTTAAAGTTATTTAAGTTCAATTTAGTGAGTTATGGAATTATTAAGCTTGAAGGGCAAAATGGTAATTAAAATTTTAACCCTTAATTAAAACTTTAGGCATAATAAAACGAAAGAGTAAAATATTTGATCCTAAACTGATTTGGATGATTCAAATTTAAATAATTAAAGGGTAGAAACCCATCAATCATTTTTAAGAATAAACCTTATATCAATTAATTAATTAAATTTAGAAGATTAATAAAAATTGAAATTATTAAAATAGGGATATTATTTAGAAGAAATTTATTCTTTAATTTAAGAGTCCCTAAATTAATCACTTCAATAATATTTAATTCCCAATTAAAATGATAATCCAAACTCAAGATTTAAGATACTAAAAGACTTAATCATTAAATTAAATTAAAATTAAAACATTTAAACTAAATTAAATCAAAATTTCAATTAAATTAATACTTTAATAATTAAATTAAATCATCTTTAAAACATTAAAAATAAAAATTAAATCAAATTAAAATTAAATTAAATCACAATTAAATCAAAGTAAATTCAAGTTAAATTAAATTAAATTAAAACATATTAAATTAAATTAAAAATAAAATCAAATTAAAATAAAATTAAAATTAAATTAAAATTAAAATTAAATTAAATTAAAATTAAATTAAATCAAATTAAATTAAATTAAATTAAATATAACATCACTTAAGACATAAGGAATTCAAAATAGATCTAAACAACTTGAACACTATTCCAAACTTAAACCTATTAATTAAAATTAAATTAAATCACAAATCACTTAAACATCAATTTACCCCCAAAAGCTCATGTTATTGTTGACCTCATTTTTGATGAGGTCTTCTCTTCTTCTTTTTAGTACTTAGGATCTAGCCTTAGGCTTTTTCTTTGACTATCTTAGAAGACTAGAATTTGGATCCACCTCCTAGAATTTCAAACCACTTCTTAACTCCCCGCAAACTCCACAAACTCTGACCGTAGACCCCTAATCACCTAGAGGTTTGAAATCAAATGTGGAAGTTTAAAGGATGAGTTCCTATAGGACTTTTGGCCTTGAGATCGCTCCAGTGGCCCTGGTCCGGTGAAGGGCCGACTTACACACACACTACACTCATACACTACACTTTCACACACCTCCTAAAACCACACCCATACCTAACTCGACCTCCTCGACTCATGTAGGTGATTCACATGGATGGTCCTTAACCCCTAAGCCCTCGGCTAAGGGTTGGGAACAACATAGTGAATGCCTCAAATGAGTCCCTTCATGGCTCATGTGGGCTTGATATGGCTTCATGGCTCAACCAAAATGATTTTATTCCACTTATATTCACCCAATCTTCAATTTTCCAAATTTTTAATTTTTGACCTCCAGCACTCTACACCCGCTTAGCCTACCCAAAACCCTTGAAACTACCCAAATTTCTCAAAAATTTCCAAATCACCCAAAATTCTCCAAAATCAATCCCAAACATTTCCACATCACTCAAATTGATCATCCATACCCAAAAATACCAAAAATTCCAAAAATACCTCCCAATACCCTCCAAATACCCAAAATACCCCTCTTGACCCAAAAAAATTCAAAAAATTCAGAAAATTCCCAGAAAATTCCAGAAAATCCCAAATATTTCCAATTTCATTTTGTTCAACTATACCATGGGCCAATTTTGTCAATTTACCCCACTTTTGTCAAAACCCCCAATTTGACCCATTTTAACCCAAAGTGAACCCAATGTCAAACCAAGCCTACCCAATTGACCCAAATTCTGGTCCAATTCAATTCTAAACTTCAGTTCAACATTCCCAACACCAATCTAGACCAAATCCAAGTTCAATTTGATTGACATTTGGATCCAATTTTACTTTTGACCTTAAAGCCCAATTTGGACCCATGACCCAAACCTAACCCAAACTCACCCAATTCAACTCCAATTAACCCCAAATCTTTTCTAAACCTTCCTTAACATCCCTACAAACAAAACACTAACATGATTTGCCCAAAATTTAGACCCAAACCCCACTCAAATTCAACCCAAAGCTAAAAGGCCCAATTTCGACCTAAACCCAAACCTAACCCAAATGAGCCCAAACCCCAAAATCAAAGCCCAATCAAAGTCAAAACCTCTTTGAAACACTCCCATAAACATTTCTCAACATTAATTTTACATCAATTTCAATCCTAGCCCAACATTGGCCCAACTTGGCTCACTTGGACCTATATTGGCCCATTCACCAAAAGAACCCAAATTCAACCCAATTCAAACCCGAATCACCCCCAATTTGCTTCAAGTCACTCATGACACATCCATGAGCTAAACCCAACAATTATTGGCCCAAGCCTTTACCAAAATTTCATCCCAAAATCCATTTTAAAATTCAAAAGCCCACTTTCCTTAAACCATTTTAAAAGCCCATCTAAAACCATTTCAAAAAGCCCAAAATCTACCCTAAAGCCCACATGACATCTCCACTTGCCATCCACTTAATAAAAGCCATTCCCTAAGTCCTAAATTCATCATCAAATCATTCCAAATCAAGTTTCATACAAATTTCCATCAAATTACCAAAAATTCCTAAAATCTATTTCCATGAAATTGACTCCACTTTTCCCAAGCCAAAGGTGAGCCATGCAAGCCATGGACAAGCCACATGAAGCCATGGAAGGCTTGACATGTGATCAAGCCATTAATGGCAAAAGGAGGGCCCCCTTTCCTAATCTTTCTTAAACCTTTTTTTACCTTAAGCATGTCACACACTAAACCATGCTTAGCCACCTCATCATGGATGGAGACCACACCATTCTCTCTTGGCTGACCCAAGTGATCCTTTTCAGCCCAAGACCAGGCCTTGGGTGGTGAACCTAGCCCAAAACCATGGGTTGACTCATTTGAACCCAAAATGGTCTTCCACCCATTCCATTTCAATCCAAGCTCTTTACACAAGGCATTTGCCAATTGCTCGCACCAAGTCCCGCCCCGACCCACCCGACCTCGAGGGTGACCCATGCCCGGCCGGCCACCACCGAGCCGCCGGAAAACACCATGGCCGAGAGCTCACATGTGAGCCAACTTTGGAATTCTCCCTTGCCGAGCCGCCCCATCCCCGCGTGGCCATTGTAATTGTTCTTCTCTTGCCAAGAGCACTCGATCCCAAGCCCTAACTCTCCCTGGGAGGCCCTCCACCCTATCCTATTTAAACACCACCCCTCTCGGCCATGAGAGGTGCTGAAACAAACCTTAAGGAAACTCTGCCAAAATTGTTCCAGACTACTCCCCATACACAGAGCACTTGTTCCCCACTAAAATCCCCCTGCCATTTCTTCTCTGTGAGCTCAATTTCAGAGTTGAAATCCAAGCCCAAAACTAGGACACTTCTCCACAGTGAGCCAATCCCCAAATTGATTGGTTCTACACCTTCACCAGACCAAGGGAAGGTGTCCACCAGCAAAAGCCCCATCTCCGAGCCACCCGGCTTGCTCCGGCCTCCAAGCTTTGTGATCGGACTGTGGTCGAAATCCCACCAAGGCAATTCACTGCGACTACGAGACTTCATCCGGAGCTTGTCGGGATCCAATCGAAGGTGCAACAACCCTCGGATTGAAGCCACACTTCTCCGAGCAAAGGTATGGCCTCACTCTTCTTCCCGAGCTTCGAACATTCTCCATTTCTATTGCGTAAATTTCATCCCACATAAACCGTATGGATGTGTTCGTCTTCTCGAGACGAATCCATGTAGCATAAGAACATGAAAATCCATCGAGTATCGAGTGAGATCTTAGGGATATAGTGTGGACGGCTCTCGGGCGAGGACGCTCGGGGACGACGAACGGATGCCGTCCATTCAATACACGCGCGGACGGACGGCTCGGATGGCGTCGGACCGGAGATCGTACGTGAACCGCGGGGCCCGGCCGCTCGACTCAAGCGGCGGCGTCGAATGGGAGCGCGACGCGTGTGCGTTCGGAGATGCCGAGGATGACGCGACGCCGACTCGGATAAATAGAAAATTAGGGATATTTTCTATTTATTCAATTCCCTAAACTTGGAAAATTCATAACTTTGTGTAGAAAAATCAGAAAAATAAAACAAAAATACCCTCTTGCTCAGTGAACAGAGGAGAATAATGTGGAAAAGAAATTATTTAATTTCATCAAGCATTTTATTTTTAATAATTTATTTACTCTCTGCATATTTTTAATTCTCCATGCATGTATACAATTCACCATTGCATGAGACCATAGGGCTTTTGAAGCCTCTGAATTTGGGAACATTCCCTGAATTTTCCAAAGTCAGAAGCCATCCCTATGAAAAGTTATTGATTTTTCAAATTCATGTTACTCGTTTTGAGTATTTTAATTCCAATAAATAGCATGTTGTGAAATAAATTCTAGGAAAATTTGGTGATGTTCCTTATGACCGGAGGACCCTAGGAAAAATAGGTTTTGAGTTAGTTCATTTAAAACAACCCTAATCGGCTTAAACACCCAAAATGGATCTCTAATTAATTAGAGCTAACCATACATCAAATTGACTTGAAATCAATTCTCCACTGACCTTTAGGATCAGAGGAACCCACCATAAAAATTTGAGGTCAATTGGACTTGGTTAGCCCTATTAAATGGGTTGATTAAGCCATTTAGTCAATTTGAACTTTAGAAATTCATAACTTTCAAAATATCTTTCAAAAATTCACCAAATTGGTTTTAGAGCCTCTCTGATATTAGAGGAATTTAAGAAAATTAAAATTTTAATTTTCTAAAAAAGTTGATTTTTAATGTTATTTTAATATTTTTAATAATTAAAAAATAATAAAAATCACAAAAATAACAAAATTCACCAAAATGTCACATTTTGAATTTTAATCACTTAAGAACAAACCCCATATTTTTCTTAGGTTTATTTAATGAGATATTAAATTTTAAAGCCCTAGGGTAATTTTAAAATTAACAAAAATGTATTTTCTATCATTTCCACTAAAATAATTCTAATAAATCAAAGAAAAATTAGAAAATTGTAAAAATTGATTCTCTGATTTCCTTGATATCAGAGAGATTTTTGAAAAATATAAAATTTATTTTTCAACATTTATTTTATTTTTAAATTAATTAATACTCCAAAACATAAAATAATTATAATAAAAATAATATAATTCAAAAAATCACCAAAATTGGTCTAAGTGGTCCTCTGGTTATTAGGAATGTCCCCTAATTTTCTTAAGGACAGAAACTTTCCCTTGGTCATGTTGTTAAATTTTCCTTGGAAATCTCTATTTTCTACCAAAAATAATTATATAAATAAATTAAATACAGAAAAATCACATTTTCTCCTCTCATGTCTTTATTGACATATGAGTGAAGTCACATAAAAATTTCAAGTTCATTTGAGTTCAATTTAATGAGTTATGAAATTATTAAGCTTAAAGGACAAAATGGTAATTAAAATTTTAACCCTTAATTAAAATTTTAGGTTTAATAAAAATTAACAAGTAAAATATTTGATCCTAATCTTATTTGGATGATTGAAATTTAAATAATTAAAGGGTAGAAACCCATTAAACAATTTAAAATAATTAAACCTTAATTAAATGATTGATTAAATTTGGAAGAATAATAAAATTGGAATTATTAAAATAGGGATATTATTAGGAAGAGATTTATTCTTTAATTTAAAAATCCCTAAATTAATTATCTCATTAATATTTAATTCTTAATTAAAATGATAACTCAAATTTAAAATATTAAAAGACTTAATCATTAAACTAAAGTTAAATTATTAAACTCTTTTAAAGTGTCAATTAAAATTAAAAATAAAATCAAATTAAAAATTAAATTAAATTAAGTAAATTAAATTGAATTAAATTAAATTAAATTAAATTAAAATTAAATTAAATATTAAATTAAATGAATAAATTAAATTAAAATAAATTAAATTAAATTAAATTAAATTAAATTAAATTAAATTAAATTAAATTAAATTAAATTAAATTAAATTAAATCAAACTAAATTAAGTTAAACCAAACTAAATTGAATAGAATTAAAATTAAATTAAATTAAATTAAATTAAAGTAAATTAAATTAAATATAGCATCACCAAAGACATAAAGAATTCAAAATAAATCTAAAATAACTTGAACACTATTCCAAATTTAAACCCATTAATTGAAATTAAACTAAATCACAAACCATTCGAACATCAATTTACCCTCGAAAGCTTTAGTTATCATAACTCCTAAACGAGAATATTAAATGAAATGTTACTTCACTTATAGGACATTCAAACATCCTAGTTCACCGAGTAAGATAATAACAAAACTTAACTAAACCTCGGACGATTAATTCATTTGTGTAATTGAATTCATTTGGACTTAAAACAATCCTAGAAATATTGAAAAGATGTTTATGATTCTTCTTAAACACTTTCTCAATATGATAGGATGTTTATAAGAACAATTGAACTTAATTGTTCTTTGATGAAGAAAATCGTCTTCAAACAAAAACACAAGGAACCTAGACGTCATAAGAAATGACTCAGCTATAGAATTAGGAATTTGGTAGAAAACCATAACCCTTACCTTAGCTTTACCTAGGAACTTGCTTAAATATTCTAATTGTGTTTTAAGTGCAGCTTGGAATGACGGGAAGACCCTCCGAGTACACTTTTATTTTATTGCAATTTACTTTCTTGCAATTTACATTATTGCAATTTATTTAACCGCATTGCACTTACTTTTCTTGCATGATAAACAATTGTTGCATGAAAACCCACACCTTTAGGATAGTCCCTAAAACTGAAACCAAAACTAAGTTAAAAGTCATTGCAAGATAAAATTCACCGCCACAACATTTCAAAATATAAAACAACTCAAAATTTAATCACAAACAGAACACAAAACTACAATTACAATTAAATTAAAACGTCCCGTTGGATGATCGGGAATACCTCGGATGATGTAACCTACGTGTTGCTAACGGGATTTCCCACGGTCTAAATGAAAGTGTGGAACTCATTTAGTTGAGTTTAGCAAATTCATCTGGACTAAGTGAATCCGATAAAAATAATGATGCCGGAAGGATGGAACCGTGGGATCTTAACCGGTGTCGTTATAATCAACTTTAAGATTTGTTTTAATTAAAATATTGAAAACACTTGGAAATTAAGATTTTCTCTAAACCAAAACACTTTTCTCATCCCCCGATTTATGATTTCTAAAACTAAACCTCTCGCAACAAAAAGGAGCTCGGAGCATGGTGGGCAGCACGGCCATCGTCATCAGCAAAACCTGAGTCTACTTCGGCAAAACTTTCCTAGAATTAAATAACAAAGCCATAGGACATTCGAGGTAGTTTGCCTAGTGCAACATAAATCCTCAACTTTTTGTTAGGCATTTGCATTGCAAATTAAGCCCTAACGGGTCTTAGGATTCCGAGGTAGTCGTCTGATACGACGTAAACCCTCATATCTTCGAGGCTATTTGTATGATTCTATCATATAAATATAAGCCCTAATTAATTAAAATTGACAAAATCAAAACATTAAATAGACATTAGGACTTTCCTAAATTCAAGCCAAACAATAGGATAGTCGGGAAATTACCGAAGTTCACTTCGAATCCGTAATTTCTCCTACCTTTCTTCCTTTGAATTCTCAAAACAAAAATGTTTTAAACTTGATCCATTCCCTATCGAAATTCCAAAATTCAATCCTTTGAAAACTTAAACTTTGAAATTCTTGAGAGCGAATTATTGATTATTATCGAGAGTTTTCTTAGGTGATTCCCGTCACTTAAGATGTAATTAACTATAGGGGCTTGCCCTTATAGGGAATTTTAAAGAACCCGAGTAATATAAACCCCGTTTAAAACTTTCATATTAAGCGGGGAATTTGTCGGCTTATAAAATTGGTTCGCAGACCAAACAGATGTCACAAATCTTTTAGTTTGTTTAATCGAGCCCCACCGTCAAGCAGTGTGTCTATCCTTAGGGATAGATACACGGTTTGTGGTGCGGTGCTCGTTTATGTAAACTATTTGGGATGTGAGATCGGTTTGATTTCATATCTTAGAATCTTCAAATTTAAAATTATTTTCAAAAAAAAAATCAAATACTACTTTTCAAATTATTTATTTAAATTAAATTAAAAAATTCTCCGACAACTTCTGTTAGGCGACCCCTTTTCAAAATACCACACAACCTAAAAATAGTGCCGACAGTTATCATAACTCCTAAATGGAGTATTAAGTGAAGTGTCACTTCATTCATAGGATATTCAAACATCCTAGTTCACTGAGCAAAAGAACAAAACTTAATTAAACCGCGGATGATTAATCCACTTGATTAATTAAATCCATTTGGACTTGGAACAATTCCCGCAATATTGAAAAGATGTTTAAGATTCGTCTTAAGCACTTCCTCAATATGACGGGGTATTTCATAAGAACAATTGAACTTAATTATTCTTTGGTGCGGAAAATCATCCATAAAACAAAATTGGAAACCTAGACGTCATAGGAATGACTAGCTATAGGATTAGGGTCTTGGTAGAAAACCAGAAACCTTGCCCTTAGCTTTACCTAGGTAATTGCTACAAATACTTAAAATGCTCTAACATGTGTATCAAGTGCAGCTTGGAATGACAGGAAGACCCTCCAGGTACGCTTTTATTTTATTACAATTTACCTTCTCGTAATTAATCGCATTGCATTTTCTTTTCTTACAAGATAAACAACAGTTGCATGAGAACCAAAACCTTTAGGATAGTCCCTAAACTGAAACCAAAACTAAATTAAAAATCACTGCAAGATAAAATTCACCGCCATAACATTTCAAAATATAAAACAACTCAAAATTTAATCACAAACAGAACAACAAAACTACAATTGCAACTAAATTAAAACGACTCGTTGAATGATCGGGAATACCTCGGATGATGTAACCCACGTGTTGCTAACGGGATTTTCCACGGTCTAAATGAAAGTGTGGAACTCATTCAATTGAGTTTAGCAAATTCATCTGGACTAAGTGAATTCAATGAAAATAACGGTGCCGGGATGACGGAACCGTGGGATCTTAATCGGTTCTGTTATAATCAACTTTAAGATTTGTTTTAATTAAAATATTAAAAACACTTGGATTTTAAGATTTCTAAACCAAAACACTTCTCTCATCTCCTGATTTATGACTTCTAAAACTAAACCTCTGCAATAATAAGGAACTTGGAGCATGGTGGGCAGCTCGGCCATCGTCATCAGCAAAACTCAGATCTACTTCAGCAAAACTTTCCTAGGATTTAAACAACCAAGCCATAGGACTTCGAGGTGGTTTGCCAAGTGCAACATAAATCCTCAACTCTTCGTTAGGCATTCACATGATCATGTCATGTAAATTAAGCCCTAACCGGTCTTAGGACTCTGAGGTAGTCATTCAGTACGACATAAACCCTCACATTTTCTAGGCTGATTGTATGATTATGTCATACGAATATAAGTCCTAATTAATTAAAATTGACAAAATTGAAATATCAAATAATATTAGGATTTCCTTAAAACCGAGCCAAACAATAGGATAGTTTGGGAAGTTGCCAAGATTCATCTTGGATCCTCAGCTTCTCCTACTTCTCTTCCTTTGGATCCTCGAAAATAAATTGTTCCAAATTTTGAGTCATTCCCTTTTGAATTTCCAAAATCCAATCCTTTGAAAACCTCAAACTTTGAAATTCTTGAGAGCAAAACCACTGATCATTATCGAGAGTTTTCTTAAATAATTTCCATCATTTAAGATGTAATTAACTATAGGGGCTTGCCCTTATAGGGAACTTTAAGAACCCTGGTAATATAAACACTGCTTAATTCATTTATATTAAGCAGGGGAATTTGTCGGCTTATAAAATAGGTTCGCAGACCAAACGGATGTCACAAATCTTCTAGTTTATTTAACCGAGCCCCATCATCAAGCAGTGTCTCTATTCTCCGGGATAGATATACGAGTTAGTGGTGCGGTGCTCGTTTATATAAACTATTTGGGATGTGAGATCAGCTTGATTTCATAACTTAAAATTTTCAAATTTAAAATTATTTTCAAAATCAAATACTACTTTTCAAATTATTTATTTAAACTAAATTAAAAATTCGCCGACAATTTCTGTAGGCGACTCCTTTTCAAAATACAATACACAACCTAAAAATATGCCGACAACTTCTGGTGACTCCGTTGGGGACTAGTTCCTCTCTCCATTTTGATTAGATGGCTTTGCTTTCATAAATCGGTAGTGAGCCCATGCCCCTAATGGACCAAACTACCATTCTTCCGTTGGAATACCCCGTTCATTTCTGTCTTGAACGAGTTTAACCAACTCCTCTCGGATTTAGGAGCCACTATTTAGACACCCCTAAACGGAGAGGTTCCGAGATCCTTTTACCTCTTCTCTGAGGTGGGGTGGACCCCCAATAGGTCTTAGTTTAGGAGCGGTCCTTCGAGTCGAGAAGTCTTGCATAAGACTTTCTCTTCCTTTCTAATTCCGAACCGGATTCCTTACCTTCTCTACACCTTTGAACATTCCATTCCTAATAAACAAACCCTCTAATGAATGACTCTCTTAACAAATAACTCCTTTTTATTAATACATGAACAAAAATGTGTTCGGACTCTTTTCGATTCTTTTCTTTTCGTCCCGACGAAAAGAAGGATAACTTGGGACTGACAGTGAGAATTTACCTCGCAGAAAATGTCTGCCCCAAAGCTGATTTTCTTCTTCACCAACTGACTGGACTTCGCTGTTTACAAGGATGAGCTGCCCGACAATGGGATCATCCGTTTTGGGCAAGGATTCGAGAACACAAATGTTAAGATCACTGACGTTACCCTTTTCACACTTACAGACAAAGTGCCTAAAACTAAAAGACCTTTAATCGAGTTTAACCTTAAGTAAACTCAAGAGTTTCCTCCCCTGCAAAGGGTTCCAGCTGAGAAGAATACTACTGTCCATAGGAGGACTGTTATCTCTACCCCCACTGGTCTAGTCGTCTCTGCACCTACTCCGGCTTCCGCCAAACTGAATGGGAAGGAAATTCAAATTTGTAACGAGCATGTTACCGTAGAGGGTACAGATCTCCGTGCAAGACCTTCTGTTTTTGAAATTGGGTCCAGCTCAAGAGTTCCACCCCTAACAAGGACTCAGAGAAGAAACAAAGGTAGAAAGATTGCCAGGAAGGCCAGAGCTGCTGAAGTTACTTTATTGGAAGAAATCCCTGAGTACACACCACTACTTGAGTACATACCATTGCCTGAGTATACACCACTTTTGGAAGGAAGTAGATTCTATCCCCTTTCCACCGCAGCTGATGAGGAAAATGTCCGCAAGATTGCTTCGGCACTACCTCAACCCGCATACTATAGCGACAGCCGAAAGAAAAGGGCTAGGACTACACCATTTGCCCGACTACAGACTGTGATAAAGAAGCTAGCAAAGAAAGAGAAATGTCCTGTATCCGAGATTTTAAGAAGAATAGGGAAGGTGCAAGCCAAGTCCCGTCTTGGGCATTGAATAGAACCCGTTAGGGCCACAGAAAAGCCAAGTAAGAAGATGAAAGCTAGTCCACCTATTGTTGTTTCAGGTTTACAGATCAGGGAGGATACTACCTTCCGACATTCGGCCAGACGTACCATCCGGTCCTAGGCCTTCTGCTGCTAGAAGGATGGTGTGGCGTCCTACTACTGGCCAATTAAGACTGAAATAATGACCAGAAAAGGAAAGTCTCGTCAGGAGACTCAAATCTGAAGAGAGCGCCACTGCAATGAAGGGGACTCTCAAGAAAGAAATCCAACAGCCATCGCATGATAACTGTGAAACCATACGAAAAAGAC
The DNA here is from genome assembly GCA_022702705.1 of Papilionanthe hookeriana x Papilionanthe teres. Classification (NCBI taxonomy): domain Eukaryota; kingdom Viridiplantae; phylum Streptophyta; class Magnoliopsida; order Asparagales; family Orchidaceae; genus Papilionanthe; species Papilionanthe hookeriana x Papilionanthe teres. The sequence goes on along the minus strand of CM040424.1, from coordinate 150,453,622 downwards.
CATTGGAGGACACTATGGAAAAGCTAAGAACCGACATTCAAAGATTAGCAAGAGAAAGAGAAGAAAAGTTTGGAGATGAAGTTGACTCTTCGGAGTTCATGGATGACAAATATGTGGAGATCAACATGGTCGAGACACGAGCATCGTCAGCTTTGCAAGGTGCTCCGGCAGCTGCGGAGAGAGATGAACCGGAAGCATTAAGAGCACAAATTTGAGAAAAAGATGATACAATCTCTCAAATGGTAAAAAGGATGGAAGAGATGGTCGCAGCCCTAGCCACTCTTCAGAGTCAGGCTCCACCCCCAAGAGAAACGCCTCCAAAAGTTATTCATATTACAGACGGAGGAAAAGAGATTACATCCGTTAACGGAGATGATCAGCCAAAGAAAGATTCTACTCAGAATATGATTCCAGAGAAGGACATCAAGAACATGTAGAACAGCAGGTGCGAGAAGCCTTAGCACACTCTAAGAGCGGAGCATCTATTCAGACGGGTAGGCCTTACCCCGAAGAATTTGATGCAGTACAATACCCAAAAGGCTTCGTACCACCTCTGTTCAAGACTTTTGATGGTACTAGAAATCCTCGACAACATGTTTCACATTTTCGTGCTAGTTGTTGCAATGCCGGTGGAAGTGACGTCTTACTCTTCCGACAATTCGTCAGCAGCCTGTCAGGGATCGCCTTTGATTGATATGCAGAGTTATCGAACGGTTGGGTAAAGACATTTTCAAAATTAGAAAACCTCTTCGTGAAACGGTTTGCCGGAGCTCAGCACCATATCACCATCGGTGACTTAGTGGTGGAGAAACAGAACCGGAACGAGACTTTAGTGGACTACATACTTCGATGGAGAAATCTAAGCATTAAGTGTGAGCCACAGCTACAAGAACAACATGCAGTCGGTATCTTGCTTAAAAGCATTCACGGGCCAATAGCACTTCTCCTTAAGGGATTTACAATTAAGACTTTCTAGAAGTTGTTAAGCAAGGCCGAAAGCTTGCAAGAGGAAGCAAAGCAACTAAGTTTTGTCAACAAGACAGACAAACAGAAGCCTATGAAGACATTTAAAAAGAAATCCGGGATCGTCGCGGCAGTCGATAAGGGCAAACAAACCAATGCAAATACAACGGAGTAAGTCGCAGACCTCACTATCAACAACCTCAACGAACTACCAACAACCTCAACCCGGTTATCAGCCAACTCAACAATATGAGCAACCACCTCGCCCACATCGCACGTTAAAGGAGCTTATAAATAGAGAATATTCATTCAAGAATGAGGCAGTGCCAAAGATGTTCTGTAGTTTGATGAAGACTTTGGATTTTCGACTGCCAGAACCCAAGAAGCCAGAAGAAGTTAATAAGAAGGACCATCCCAACTACTACCCTTACCACCAGATGCTTGGACATAAGATAGAGGATTGCATCACCTTCAATAGTTGGTTTGACAATAATCTCCGAAAGGGGAACATAACGATCCCGAAGGAATACATGAAAGAACCCCAGAAAGGAGGTTCTGTCAATGTTATTTCAATGGATCCCATTATTCCGATAGACCCTTACAGAACAGATGATGGATGGAGTACCGCTTGGACGAAGTCATCGAGGAAAATTTTGGATCGCATCCAAATCGCTTCGGCACGTTCTTCAATTCAGAGTTTGAAACCTGTCAAGCCGGCACTATCGCTTGCAATTGAAGAAACACCCCAGGAAGAAAAGATCATAGAAAAGAATGTGATTGTAGAAGAAGAAAGGACCGAGGCTCCTAAGGCTAGACTAGGGGCTGCTTATCCTAGGATGGTTGTTTCCGATTCGGGGGAAAAATTCCTCGAACCTCTAACTCTGTATGATTATTTGCTAGATCCGGCGGGATCTTATAATGATAAGAGTTATGGCGTTGGCTACGTTTTGATTGTTTCTAACGATTACGTAACTAACGACAACCAATCTAATCCGGTTCTCGATTTCGATACCAATAACAATTCTCAAATCATACACAACCTCGACAATCACGATAACAAAGAAGACATTCACCAAGAAGGCTACGAAAGTTCAACAAGCAATAAATCTATATGTGAATTCCATGGAACTCCAATCACAATAGAGTTAGAGCTTTCAGATTCCGAAGCAACTCCAGAAGAACCTGTCATGCTCGATTCAAAAGGAGACACCAGTAAACTCGCACTGCATTCGAAGAAATCACGAAGTCAACTTAAGGAGCGGAAGGGTTCTACCTCCGAGAATGGGTCCAAAAGACAAAGGAAAGCAGGTGGTTGTTCAGGAAGAATCAACCCCAGCAGAAGAATTGCCCATTCGAGAATAAACTGAGACACATGATAACAAAGTGGACTATAACGTGCTAGGCCATCATAGGAAACTACCAGCCAAATTGAGCATCTACGACGCTCGCATCTTATCAAAAGAGATGAAGGAAGCTCTGGTCAAAGCCTTACTTGATCCAGAGATTTGTTTAGCTCAGATGGCCGGAGATTCCTTAGATGAGGTTTGCTCGTTAAAGGAACAGTGGGGTGTTACCTTCACGGACAATGATCTACTACTCGGGACAGCTGATCACAACCGACCGTTGTATATTTCAGTTACAATCGAAAAATTTACGCTCTCCAGGGTATTGGTAGATCCAGGAGCATCGATCAACATAATGAATCTTCGGGCGCTAGCATACATGGAAATTGATGCTCGCGAGCTTGAAGCGGATAAGATGTTATTAAGAAGATTCATCCAGAAAGGAGAAAGAGCCCTTGGATTAATAACACTGTTTAAGAAGACCGGTGACTTAGCAAAGAGAACCGCAAAATTCCACATAATTGACTCTGAGACATCGTTCAACGCACTACTGGGCCAACCATGGATCCATGAAAACCGGATGGTACCATCGTCTCTGCATCAGTGTATAAAATACTATGAAGGAGGAGAACAATGCATTAAAGGTGATTTGCAACCTTTCTCCATACATGATATTGGAATCCATGAAGATGCAGCTTATTACGCACCTCCAAAGAAAATAATCTTCTCCAGAAACACCGTGCCAAATGAAGCAAAAGAAGTTTGAGACGATGAAGAACCTGAAGTTCTAATCCAACAGTCACTCACCACTCCCTTACGGCGAGATGGTAAAGGTTTCTCCAGAAGTCGCATCCGAGGTCGAGGCCGGGGACGAGGTCGTGAAAGAGACACTAGGACAGTTGGACAGAAAAAGCTGATGATTAATGTTGATTGGGAGAACAGCTCTGAGGAAGAAGAAGAAGTCAAGAAAGAAGTAGCTACAATAAACTAGAAGAAACCACAATTCAAGATTTCTCTTGAAGATGAAAGGAACGAAGAATACAAATCAATGTACGAGAAGATTAACCACTATGTACACACTATGACCCTGACCTCGATCCATTCTAATAAAATCGAGGGTCTGGTGGTCAAAGAAGTACATAGCAGCGGTGCAAAGCCAATCAAATTTTACCGTGGCACTTCTTCTTTCAATACTAAAAGAATGTACAATTTGAAGATGTCACTTTTTCTGAATTAATGGAATTACCTTTTGAGTGGTACTCTCCCTGTGTTTAAAATTTAATTCAGCGTGGTGTCTTACCTCGACAATGGACAAAAGGTCGATCACAACACTTCGAAAAATTATGGAATAATGCCGGTCGGCCTCCCAATTCAAAACATGATCTCGGATTCGGCACGCAGGTTCGACTGACGATACAGAATTTTGTTTGGTTGTCACTTGCAAACCTAATGAGGACTGTTTGGAAAATACAGAAGATCTTGAAGATCTACAAATTGGAGACACTCCACCATAATTCAAAGAAGAAATCAAATCTACAATATATGAGTTAATGGAAGTTAACTTAGGTACTAGCGAAAAGCCTAGACCAATCTTTGTTAGCTCCTTACTCAATAAAGAAGATTCTGAGGAAGTGATCAAGCTATTAATGGAATTCAAGGACTATTTTTCTTAGAGTTATGATGAAATGCCAGGATTAGCTCCAGAAGTCGCAGTTCACAGGCTAGGAGTGGATCCTATTTCCGTTCCAGTCAGACAAGCTTCCAGAAGAATGTGTCTAGAAATTGAACAACAAGTAATTGCTGATGTTAAGAAGCTAATCGACGCTAAATTTGTCCGTGAAGAACAATACCCTACTTGACTAGCCAATGTGGTACCAGTCAGGAAGAAGAATGGTCTGATCAGAATCTGCGTGGATTTCAGAGACTTGAACAAAGCATGTCCGAAGGATGAATTTCCACCGCCAATCCCAGAACTGATGATCGACATTGCTTCAACACATGAAATATTTTCATTCATGGATGGATCTTCAGGATACAACCAGATAAAGATGGCACCAGAAGACGAAAAGCTCACAACATTCAGAACACCAATTGGAGTGTATTGCTACACAGTAATGCCATTACTAAAGAACGCAGGAGCAACATACCAAAGAGTAATGACAAAGATTTTTGATGAGCTCATTCACAACCAAGTTGAGGGCTATGTGGATGATGTGGTCATCAAAAGAAAACTGAAGGAAGATCACCTGTATGATTTGAGAATTGTCTTCGAGCGACTAAGGCAATACAACCTTAAGATGAATCCCTTAAAATGCACCTTCGGTGTCACCTCCGGGAAATTCTTAGGATTTGTTGTCCGACATCGCGGGCTCAAAATTGATCCGGAAAAGATTAAAGCTATCTTAGAAATGCCGCCTTCCAAAACCTTAAAATAGCTATGATCCTTTCAAGGGAAGCTGGCATATCTGCGACGCTTTATTTCGAACTTGTCAGGTAGGTGTCAGCCCTTCTCGACATTAGTTAAAAAGGACGCCAAATTCATTTGGGAAGAAAAATGCCAATGGGCCTTAGAGGACATTAAACAATACTTAATGACACCTCCTGTCTTAGCAGCCCCAGCCTCAGGTAGACCGTTGATACTTTATACCACGGCTCTAGACAACTCCCTTGGAGCCCTGCTAGCCCAGGTCAATGATGAGGGAAAAGAAAATGCTCTCTACTACTTAAGCCGTCGTTTGATTCCGATGGAAGTAAAGTATCCTCCAATTGAGAAGCATTGTTTGGCCCTGATCTTCGCCGCTCAAAAGCTCAGGCATTACATGCTCTCTCATAAGGTCAACCTTATCGGGAAAGTTAATCCGTTGCAATATTTGATGACCCGTCCAACCCTTTCTAGCAGACTTGCCAGGTAGTCGATGATACTATTGCAATTCGACATAACTTTCGTTCCTCTCTGTGCCGTAAAGGGACAAGTTCTAGCTGACTTCCTTGCAGCACACCCTTTACCGGCAGATTCGCCTCTCGACGACGATTTGCCTGACAAACAAATAATGAGCCTAGAAGACACCGATGATCGACGTTGGGAACTATACTTCGATGGAGCATCATCAGCACATAAAGACAAAGAATTGCAAACGATAGTGCCCGGTAAAGCAGGAATCAGACTAATCTTTATAACACACCAGAGCGGGGATGTTAAGATACTCCTACCACTTAACAGAGCCGAGCACAAACAACGAGGCAAAATACGAAGCCCACATAACAGGACTAGAACTGACCATTCAAATGGGAATAACAGATATCAACATCTACGGAGAATCTCAGTTGATCATTCAACAGGTCACATGACAATACAAAATTTTAAAACCAAGACTCGAGCAATACTTTCAGTATGCCATGAAACTGTTGGAACAAATTCCGAATGTAACAATCTACAAGATCCCCAGAAGAGAAAATGCTCTCGCGGATGCACTAGCTCGCCTTGCAAAAGAATTTGCCTGTTTACAAGATGAGTTAGTTAAAATGTTAGTTCAAGGACGACAGGTCCTATCACAGCTCAACATGGATATGATACGAAATCGGGAAAAGCGAGAGGAATAAATTGCAAGCAGGTGACGGAAAACACAGAAGATTGGCGTCAACCGTTAATAGACTACCTGCAAAGAGGGAGATTACCAGACGATAAGTCATTAGCACATCAAATCAAGAAAAGAACTCTGTCTTACGCATTAATAAATAATACATTATACAGAAGGTATTTTAATCAAATGTGGTTAAGATGCCTGAGCGGGTCCGAGGCTCTGTGAAATTGTCAAAGAAGTGCATTCAGGACTTTGTGGCGCTCATCAGTCGGGTCCGAAAATGAAAATGAAAATTAAAAGACTAGGGTATTACTGGCCCTCAATGATGACCGATTGCATGAAGATTGCCAAAAGTTGTCACCAGTGCCAAGTGCAAGGAGTGGTTCTACACCAACCTCCAAACGTGCTACATCCGACAATTGCATCGTGACCATTTGAGTGTTGGGACACAGATATAGTGGGTCCGATAGAACCACCTTCTTCAAGAGGAGATCGCTTCATCCTTGCGTGCTACGTACTACTTTTCTAAATGGGCGAGCCGGTTCCACTCAGAGAAGTAAATGCACACCATGTGCTACAATTTTTCAAGAATCAAGTTGTATACCGTTTCGGAGTACAGTACAGAATCACTTCAGATAACGGGTCTGCATTCAAAAGCACAAAAATCAATAATTTTGTCAGAAGACATGGAATCGATTGGAGGTATTCAACAATCTACTACTCAAGAGCAAACGGCTTGGCCGAGGCTTTTAATAAAACTCTCATTCAGATTTTAAAGAAAACTTTGGACGACAACAAGAGAAATTGGCACGAGAAGTTGTTAGAAGCCTTATGGGCCTACGGGACAACTTTCGGGACTCCTACTCGACCTACGCCTTATGCTTTAGTATACGGATCCGAGGCAGTGTTGCCATTGGAAGTCCAGCTTCCATCACTCAGGATTGCAGTTGCAAATAAAATTACTACAGAAGAGAATGCCAGATTACGACTGGAAGAACTAGAAAACCTGGAAGGGAAAAGACTTGCAACGCAACAAAATTTGGAACTGTACCAAGCTAAGATGATCCAGGCCCATGATAAACTGTTCTGCCTGAGGACTTTCAAAGTTGGTGACTTAGTTCTTGTTCTCAAAAGACCCATTCTTGCACATCGCAAGATAGGAGGCAAATTTGAACCGACTTGGGAAGGGTCGTTTGTAGTTGAGGCAGTCTACTCAGGAGGCTCCTACCAACTTGTGAATTGCCAAAAAGAACGACAAATGCTTCCAATCAAAGGACGATATTTGAAGAAGTATTACGCAACCTGATGTTTCGAAGGGTGGCCTCTAAAATAGAGACTTATCCCTAGAAACACGAGTAAAGTAATCACTTTGTGACAGGGTCCTAACCCAAAAACATAATGGATAAAAAATATATGTGCTAAAAATAAAATATGTGAAAATCATAATAATAATGTTTTACCCTTCCTTTCAAATTAAATCTTGTTCCTGATCTTTCTTCATCTTTTCCTATCTTCCTTAAAAATTAAAATTGAAATAAGTGAATAAGAATCTTCAGTAATAAATACTTTCTTAATGTTCTTGTTCTTAGTACAGCCCTTGATCTTTCCTTGTCTTCTTTGCAGGGAAACGTCGAACGGGCGGTTGGTCCTAAACTTGAAAAATGGTGTGAGTCTCGCACTCGATGAAAAGAGGGTGAAGGATGTAGCTGTGATAGAAATTGATTCTGACTTCACACCAGCCAGCCTACAGTACGAAGAAAATGATTGGTTCCCTGTGGACCGATAAGAGCTTCATAGCCAGACAGTGATGAAGATGGGTGGCCCAAGCCACCAATCCAGCAACAAGAAAAGAAAGACAAACACCGAGGAAAGCAAGAAAATCAAGTCAGTAGTTGCCACGGTAGAGGGTAGGCTCGTCAGCGCCGCGCCCGCAGAAATTCAAGAAGTGAGGAGAGCTACACTCACTGCTACTCAAAGAAGGAATAAAAATCACCGTATCCGCAAGATGTTGACTAAACTAGCAGCAGATCAACACAAGGAAACAACCACCTTCGCCAACACACACATTTCAAAGATGCCGGTTCATCGAGAACCCGAAAAGAGAGAACAAGTTCCAAGAACAACGAAATGATAAACGAAACTCTAAGAAGACCAGAGGCAGAGAGATTACCACGACGCCGGACAAAGCCATCAGTGGTAAGAAACCTTGTTGCGAGAGCAACCCCGGAGGATGTCCCGACAGAGACAATTGTCGGCATTATTTTTAGGGTGTGTTGTATTTAGAAAAGGGGTCGCCTAACAAAAATTGTCGGCGAATTTTAAGATTTTAAATTTAGTTTAAATATATATAATTTGAAAAGTAGTATTTGATTTTGAAAATAATTTTAAATTTGAAAATTTTAAGATATGAAATCAAACTGATCTCACATCCCAAATAGTTTATATAAACGAGCACCGCACTACAAACCGTGTATCTATCCCTAAGGATAGACACACTGCTTGATGGTGGGGCTTGATTAAATAAACTAAAAGATTTGTGACATCCGTTCGGTCCGCGAACCAATTTTATATGCCGACAAATTCCCTCGCTTAATATGAAAAACATTAAACAGGGTTTATATTACTCGGGTTCTTTAAAATTCCCTATAAGGGCAAGCCCCTATAGTTAATTACATCTTAAGTGACGGAATCACCTAAGAAAACTCTCGATAATAATCAATAGTTTCCGCTCTCAAGAATTTCAAAGTTTAAGTTTTCAAAGGATTGAATTTTGGAATTTCAACAGGGAATGGATCAAGTTTGGAACATTTTGTTTTGGGAATTCAAAGGAAGAAAAGTAGGAGAAATCACAGATCCGAAGCGAACTTCGGTAATTTCCCAACTATCCTATTGTTTGGCTTGGATTTAGGAAAGTCCTAATGTTTATTTAATGTTTTGATCTTGCCAGTTTAGTTAATTAGGACTTATATCCGTATAACATGATCATACAAATGGCCTGGAAGATATGAGGGTTTATGTCGTATCGGACGACTACCTCGGAATCCTAAGACCGATTAGGGCTTAATTTGCAATGCAAATGCCTAAGAAAAGGTTGAGGATTTATGTTGCACTAGGCAAACTACCTCGAAGTCCTATGGCTTTGTTGTTTAATTCTAAGAAAGTTTTACTGATGTAGATTCAAGTTTTGCTGACGACGATGGCCGTGCTGCCCACCAAGCTCCAAGCTCCTTGTTGTTGCAGAGGTTTAGTTTTAGAAGTCATAAATCAGGAGATGAGAGAAGTGTTTTGGTTGTAGAGAAGTCTTAATTTCCAAGTGTTTTTGTGTTTTAATTAAAACAAATCTTAAAGTTGATTATAACGACACCGGCTAAGATCCCACGGCTCCATCCTTCCGGCATCGTTATTTTTATCGGATTTACTTAGTCCGGATGAATTTGCTAAACTCAACCGAATGAGTTCCACACTTTCATTTAGACCGTGGGAAATCTCGTTAGCAACACGTAGGTTACATCATCCGAGGTATTCCCGATCATCCAACAGGACGTTTTAATTTAGTTGTAATTATAGTTTTGTGTTCCGTTTGTGATTAAATTTTGAGTTGTTTTATATTTTGAAATGTTGTGGTGGTGAATTTTATCTTGTAATGACTTTTAATTTAGTTTTGGTTTCAGCTTTAGGGACTATCCTAAAGGTGTGGGTTTTCATGCAACAGCTTGTTTATCATGCAAGAAAAAGTAAGTGCGATGCAATTAAAGAAATTGCAATAATGTAAATTGCAATAAAATAAAAGAGTACCTGGAGGGTCTTCCCGTCATCCCAAGCCACACTTAAAACACAATTAGAATATTTAAACAAGTTCCTAGGTAAAGCTAAGGGAAGGGTTATGGTTTTCTACCAAATTCCTAATCCTATAGCTAGTCATTTCCTATGACGTCTAGGTCTTTGATGTTTGGTTTGAGGACGATTTTCTTCATCAAAGAATAATTAAGTTCAATTGTTCTTATGAACATCCTATCATATCGAGGAAGTGCTTAAGACAAATCTTAAACATCTTTTCAATATTTCTAGGATTGTTTTAAATCCAAATGAATTTAATTATACAAATGAATTAATCGTCCAGGAATTCAAGTTTTGTTGTTATCTTGCTCAGATGAACTAGGACATTTGAATATCCTATGGTGAAGTAACATTTCATTTAATGTTCGTTTAGGAGTTATAATAACCAAAGCTTTCGAGGGTAAATTGGTGTTCAAATGATTTAATTCAAGTTAATGGGTTTAAATTTGGAATAAGTGTTCAAGTTGCTTTATATTTAATTTCTTTATGTCTTAGGTAATGTTATTTAATTCAATTTCATTTAACTTTAATTTAATTTAATCTAATTTTAATTTAATTTAATTTAATTTAATTCAATTTAGTTTGATTTGATGTTAAATTAATTTAGTTTAATTTGATTTAATTTCCTTTAATTTAATTTAATTTGATTTAATTTTAATTTAATTTAATTTAATTTAATTTAATTTAATTTAATATGTTTTAATTTAATTTAATTTAATTTAATTTAACACATTTTTTTAATTTAATTTAGTTTAATTTAATTTAACTTAATCTATTTAATTTGATTTAATTTAATTTAATTTAAATTAATTTAATTTAATTTAATTTAATTTGATTTAATTTGTTTGATTTAATTTAATTTAATCTTTAATTTAATATTTTTTAATTTAATTTAGTTTAATTTAATTTACTTTAATTTATTTATTTAATTTAATTTAATTTAATTTAATTTAATTTAATTTAATTTAATTGATTTAATTTAATTTAATCTTTAATTTTATTTTATTTTTAATTTTAATTTAATTGAAAATTTAAAAAGAGTTTAATAATTTAACTTTTTAATTTAATTTAATGATTAGTCCTTTAACATTTTAAAATTTAAATTTGAGTTATCATTTTTAATTATGATTAAATATTATTGAAATGATTAATTTAGGGATTTTTTAAATTAAAGAATAAATCTCTTCCTAATAATAATATCCCTATTTAATAATTCCAATTTTATTATTCTTCCAAATTTAATCAATTATTTAATTAAGGTTTATTTCAATTATTTTAAATTGTTCAATGGGTTTCTACCCTTTAATTATTTAAATTTCAATCATCCAAATCATATTAGGATCAAATATTTTACTTGTTAATTTTTATTAAACCTAAAGTTTTAATTAGGGGTTAAAGTTTTTAATTACCATTTTACCCTTCAAGCTTAATAATTTCATAACTCACTAAATTGGGCTCAAATGAACTTGAAATTTTTATGTGACTTCACTCATATGCCAATAAAGACATGAGAGGAGAAAATGTGATTTTTCTGTATTTAATTTATTTTTATAATTATTTTTAGTGGAAAATAGGAATTTCCAAGGAAAATTTAATAATATGACCAAGGGAAAGTTTCTATTCTTAAGAAAATTATGGGACATTCCTAATGACCAGAGGACCACTTGGACCAATTTTGGTGATTTTTTGAATTATATTATTTTTATTATAATTATTTTAAGTTTTGGAGTATTAATTAATTCAAAAAATAAAATAAAGGTTGAAAAATGAAATTTATATTTTTCAAAAATCTCTCTGATATCAAGGAAATCAGAGAATCAATTTTTGCAATTTTCTGATTTTTCTATGATTTATTATAATTATTTTATTGAAAATGCCAAAAGAAATGTATTTTTAAATTTTTAAATTACCTTAGGGCTTTAAAATTTAATATCTCATTAAATAGACCTAAGAAAAATATGGGGTTTGTTCCTAAGTGATTAAAATTCAAAATGTGACATTTTGGTGAATTTTATTATTTTTGTGATTTTTATTATTTTTTAATTATTAAAATATTAAAATAATGCAAAAAAAATCAACTTTTTTAGAAAATTGAAATTTTAATTTTCTTAAATTCCCCTGATATCAGAGAGACTCCAAAACCAATTTGGTGAATTTTTAAAAAGTATTTTGAAAGTTATGAATTTTTAAAGTTTAAATTGCCTAAATGGCTTAATGAACCCATTTAGTAGGGCTAACCAAGTCCAATTGACTTCAAATTTTTATGATGGGTTCCTCTAATCCTAAAGGTCAGTGGAGAATTGATTTCAAGTCAATTTGATGTATGGTTAGCTCTAATTAATTAGGGATCTATTTTGGGTGTTTAAGCCAATTAGTGGTTATTTTAAATGAGTTAACTCAAAACCTATTTTTCCTAGGGTCCTCTCGGTCATAAGAGACATCAACAAATTTTCCTAGAATTTATTTCACAACATGCTAATTATTGGAATTAAAATACTCAAAACAAGTAACATGAATTTGAAAAATCAATAACTTCTCATAGTGGATGGCCTCGACTTTGGAAAATTCAGGAAATGTTCCCAAATTCCCAGGCTTCAAAAGCCCTATGGTCACATGCCATGGTGAATTTCCTATATGCATGGAGAGTTAAAATAATGCAGTCAGTAAATAAATTATTAAAAATAAAATACTTGATGAAATTAAATGATTTCTTTTCCACATTATTCTCCTCTGTTCACTGAGCAAGAGGGTATTTTTATTTTATTTTTCTGATTTTCCTACACAAAGTTATGGATTTTCGAAGTTTAGGGAATTAAATAAATCGAAAATCCCTAATTTTCTATTTATCCGAGTCGGCGCCGCGTCAACCTTAGCATCTCCGAAGTGCCGCGTGGCGCGCTCCCATTCAATGCCGCCGCCGAGTCGCAGCCCCGGGTCCCGCCTTCCGCATATCATCTGCCGATCCGACCTAATCTGAGCCGTCCGTCCGCGCGTGTATTAAATGGACGGCATCCATTCATCGTCCCCAAGTGTCCTCACCTGAGAGCCATCCAAACTAAATCCCTAATATCTCACTCGATACTCAATGGATTTTCATGTTCTTATGCTCTATGGATTCATCTTGAAGAGACGAATACATCTATACGGTGATCATGCATTGAAATTAAAGCATTTGAAATGGAGAATCTCCAGAAGCTCGGGATGAAGAATTAGCTCAATCCTTTGCTCAGAGAAGTGTGGCTTCAATCCGAGGGTTGTGTCACCTTCGATTGCGTCCCAAGCAAGCTCCGGATGAAGTCTCCCGGTCCGGTGAATTGCTCAGGTAGGATTTCGACCACGCCCAATCACAAAGCTTCGGAGGCCGGAGCAACCGGGTGGCCCGGAGATGGGGCTTTTGCCGGTGGACACCTTCTCTTGGTCCGGTGAAGGTGTAGGACCAATCAATTCCGAGGATTGATCCACCGTGGAGAAGTGTCCTAGTTTTGGGTGGAATTTCAGCTGAGAAATCGGATTTTGTCATCGTGGATTGAGGCAAATCGACACTCTGGGATCAACCGCTCAAAGGGTGGAGAAGGGTTTGGAACAATTTTGCGCAGTTTCAACAAGGTTTGTGCAACTCTCTTCTCATGGCCGTGAGGGGGTGGTGTTTAAATAGGAGAGGGTGGAGGGCCTCCAGTGGACGAGTTAGGGCTTGGGATCACTGCTCCGGGCATGGGAAGAACAACCATGGTGGCCATTGGGCATGGGGCAGCTCAGCAAGGGAGAATTCCAAAGTCGGCTCACATGCGAGCTCTCGGCCATGGTGTTTTCCGGCGACCCGGTGATCGGGCCGGCCGTGCATCGGTCACCATCTTGTTCGAGTGAGTCGTGGTCGGGGTTTAGTGTAGGCAATCGGCAAATGCCATGTGTAAAAGGCTCGGATTAGAATGGAATCGGAGAGGGCTCATTTTGGCTCAAATTGGTCAACCCCTCCATTTGGGCTAGGTGCACCACCCAAGGCCTGGTTTAGGCTGAATAGAAAGTGATTTATGTCAGCTTAATCAGTTGGGAATGGTCACCATCCAAGTACAATTAAGCTTAAGCAAGATTTAGTGGAATCATGGGAGTGGTTAATCACCTTTAGGAATTAAGGAAAGAGTCTCCTCCTTTTACCCAAAATGGCATGGTGACATGTAAAGAGGCTCTTATGGCTTCCATGTGGCTCATGCATGGCTAAATGGCTCACCTTTGGCTTGGGAAAAGTCAAGTCAATTTCATGGAAATGGATTTAAGAAAAATTTCAGTATTTAGGGGTGATTTGGCATGAGGCTTGATTTGGAATTATTTGATGATGGGATTATAACTTAGGGAATGGCTTTGATTAAATGGATGGCAAATGGAAATGTCATGTGGGCTTTAGGGCCAATTTTGGGCTTTTGTATTTGGTGGAAATGGGCTTTTAGGAAGGTTTAGGGAAGTGGGCTTTTGGATTTTAAAATGGATTTTAGGATGGAATTTTAGTAAAGGCTTGGGCCAAATAATTGTTGGGTTTAGCTCATGGATGTGTCATGAGTGACTTGGAGCAAATTGGAAGTGATTTGGATTTGAATTGGGTTGAATTTGGGCTTCTTTGGCGAATGAGCCAATAAAGGTCAAATTGGGCTAACTTGGGCCAATGTTGGGCTAGGGTTGAAATTGATGAAAAATTAATGTTGGGAAAAGTTTATGGGAGTATTTCAAAGAGGTTTTGACTTTGGTTGGGCTTTGATTTTGGGGTTTGGGCTCATTTGGGTTAGGTTTGGGTTTAGGTCAAAATTGGGCCATTTAGTTTTGGGTTTAATTTGAGTGAGGTTTGGGTCTAAATGTTGGGCAAATCATGTTAGTGTTTTGTTTTTGGGGACGCTAAGGAAGGTTTAGAAAAGATTTGGGGTTAATTGGAGTTGAATTGGGTGAGTTTGGGTTAGGTTTGGGTCATGGGTCCAAATTGGGCTTTAAGGCCAAAAGTGAAATTGGATCCAAATGTCAATCAAATTGGACTTTCATTTGGTCTAGATTGGTGTTGGGAATGTTGAATTGAAGTTTAGAATTGAATTGGACCAGAATTTGGGTTAATTGGGTAGGTTTGGTTTGACATTGGGTTCACTTAGGGTTAAAATGGGTCAAATTGGGGGTTTTGAAAAAAGTGGGGTAAATTGACAAAATTGGCCCATGGTGTAGTTGAACAAAATGAAATTGGTAATATTTGGGATTTTATGGAATTTTCTGGGAATTTTCTGAATTTCTGGATTTTTGGGTCAAGAGGGGTATTTTGGGTATTTGGAGGGTATTGGGAGGTATTTTTGGAATTTTTGATATTTTTGGGTATGGATGGTCAATTTGAGTGGAGAGAAATGTTTAGGAATGATTTTGGAGAATTTTGGGTGATTTGGAAATTTTTGAGAAATTTTGGTAGTTTCAAGGGTTTTGGGTAGTTGCAAGTGTGTAGGTCCGGGGGTCAAAAATTGAAAATTTGGAAAATTGAAGATTGGGTGAATATAAGTGGAATAAAATCATTTTGGTTGAGCCATGAAGCCATATCAAGCCCACATGAGCCATGAAGGGACTCATTTGAGGCATTCACTATGTTGTTCCCAACCCTCTTAGCCAAGGGCTTGGGGTTAAGGACCATCCACGCGAATCACCTACATGAGTCAGGAGGTCAAGTTAGGTATGGGTGTGGTTTTAGGAGGTGTGTGCAAGTGTAGTGTATGAGTGTAGTGTGTGTGTAAGTCAGCCCCTTCACTGCACCGTGCCACCTGTAGGGCCCTAAGGCCAAAGATTCCTATAGAACCCATCCTTTAAACTTCCACATTTGATTTCAACCCTCTAGGTGATTAGGGGTCTACGGTCAAGTTTGTGGAGTTTGCGGGGAGTTAAGAAGTGGTTTGAATTTCTAAAAGGTGGTGGATCCCAATTCTAGTCCTCTAAGATAGTCAAAGGAAAAGCCTAAGGCTAGATCCTAAGTACTAAAAGAAGAAGAGAAGACCTCATTAAAAATGAGGTCAACAAATGGACCCCCAATAGGTGTGGTGAGCTGACGGAGCACATCGCGCGTATTGGTGTTGACCGAAGCGATCAACAAAACCAACACAGATGTCCAAGTGACAAATTTAGGACAAAGTAGAAGAGTTTCCGCTGGGGAGTGTCAAGTATATCTTTGAAACTGGAGATTCCTGAACTCTCGCTGGGGAAAGTGAAAAGGAGGTGAATCCCAAATCACATGATCTGGGGGAATTTCAACTTAGATTTTATTTTGTTTTAGTTTAATTTTTTTATGTGTGAGCATAGATTTTAGTTTGGAGTTTCAATTTAGATTGAAGTTTTGTCAAAAGGGATTTGAAGTTGAAATGAAAATTGGAATTTTGTGGTCTTAGATGTAACCTCTTCAACCTCAAAAAAGAATTGAATTGATTGGATTGAATCATTACAATGAGGAGAGATCTCACAGCAATGTGGTATTGGATGTAAAATCCTTAACCTTAAGAGTTTGATTTTGATGAATTTCATTCGTCGTAGGGAAAGATTCCTAAAGCAAGGCAGTCTCTGATGTAAAATCCTTAACCCTGTGAATTTGATTTGATGTATTTCATTGCGATAGGAAAGAATCCTAAAGCAATGCGATCTCGTATGTAAAATCCTTAACTCCAAAAGTTTGATTTTTTTGATGTATTTCATTGCGATAGTGACGTAATCCTAAAGTACATGCAGTCTCGGATGTAAAATCCTCGACTCCAAAAGTTTGAATTTGATGTATTTCATTGCGATAGGGACAGAATCCTAAAGCAATGCAGTCTCAGATGTAAAATCCTCGACTCCAAAAGTTTGAATTTGATGAATTTCATTGCGATAAGGAAAGGATCCTAAAGCAATGCAGTCTCGGATGTAAAATCCTCAACCCCAAGAATTTGATTTTTGATGTATTTCATTGCGATAGGGAAAGAATCCTAAAGCAATGCAGTCTCAGATGTAAGATCCTCAACCCCAAGAATTTGAGTTTGATGTATTTCATTGCGATATGGAAAGGATCCTAAAGCAATGCAGTCTTGGATGTAAAATCCTCGACTCCAAAAGTTTGAATTTTGATGTAATTCATTGCGATAGAGCAAGAATCCTAAAGCAATGCAGTCTTGGATGTAAAATCCTCGACTCCAAAAGTTTGAATTTTGATGTATTTCATTGCAATAGGGAAAGGATCCTAAAGCAATGCAGTTTCGGATGTAAAATCCTCGACTCCAAAAGTTTGAATTTTGATGTATTTCATTGCGATAGGGCAAGAATCCTAAAGCAATGCAGTCTTGGATGTAAAATCCTCGACTCCAAAAGTTTGAATTTGATGTACTTCATTGCGATAGGGCAAGAATCCTAAAGCAATGCAGTCTTGGATGTAAAATCCTCGACTCCAAAAGTTTGAATTTTGATGTATTTCATTGCGATAGGGAAAGAATCCTAAAGCAATGCAGTCTCGAATGTAAAAATCCTTGACTCCAAAAGTTTGATTTTGATGTATTTCATTGCGATAGGGACAGAATCCTAAAGCAATGCAGTCTCGGATGTAAAATCCTTGACTCTGAAAGTTTGATTTGATGTATTTCATTGCGATAAGGCAAGAATCCTAAAGCAATGCAGTCTTGGATGTAAAATCCTCGACTCCAAAAGTTTGAATTTGAATAGTCATTGGCTTTGTAAAGATTTGTAGTGTTGATTTGAAAAGTGTGGAATTTTGGTGTTTCGAGAATTTCATGAAAGTTGTAAAAGACTTTCATGAAGGAAATAAATTAGGAGGGAATATGTAGATGTTACATACCCCGTTCAAAAGAGTTGATCGGAAGTCACTGGTTTGGATTGGATATAATCCCTCGCCATCAGATTTGATCCGCGTCAATGGAATCAACCGCTTCCATCCCAGATAAGGGAGAGAATAGAACGGATTGGATTTCAGATTTGGAAGGTTGAGTTTGAATTTGATTGATATTTGATTTGAAATTTGGAAAGATTGAATTTGAATTTGATTGAGATCTGGATTTGGAATTTGATTGAAATTTGATTTTGGATCAGGAAAGATTGAATTTGAAATTTGATTGAGATTTGATTTGGAATTTGATTGAAATTTGATTTTGGATCTGGAAAGATTGAATTTGAAATTTGATTGAGATTTGTGTTCATTTTGTTTGTCCTTTAACGATTCAAATTTATTTTATCATTAATTTGGAGTTCATCATTTTTTAGATTTTTAAGGAAAGTTTTCTTTTATTCCTTTTTTTTATTTCTTTTCTATTCTTTGTTCGAAGTTCATTTAACTTTAATGGCGTTTCTCAGTCAATTTGCACAAAAGAGGTGAAGGCCAAAAATGTGACATGGTCACTTTCATTCCAATCATGTCGAAGATACCTCATATAACTCGATCTGGAATACATCTCATAGAATCCATGTAGACTTAAAACGGACTATGTATGATCTTTGTCGATCCATCCAAAGAAGCATCTGTCAAAATCCATGTCTAAATAGTGGGGTACATGGTCAATAACATCACCTTCCAAGCCATCCTTGCAAGGATGCCGTATGGATGTACATCGGAGGTGTGATATTTTCCATGTAGCTCACAGCTCGTAAGGCCGGAGGCTCTCTAGCTCCGGTCCGGCCGGAAATGGTAAGGTGTCTTCCTGTCGTCCATCCTCCCGAAAGTAACCGAGATCCGCTTCTCTCGGTACTCCCGGTATGCAATGCTTAGCGATATCCGCTCCGTTGCCCTTCGGCATCATGACGGAACCTACCGGTAAAGGTATCTTCACCGGCCCTCGAACTCACCCGGGCCTACTATCCGGAGGTCGGATCCGAACATGATGTTACACTCATTCAAGAAAGAGACCGTGCAGTAAAGGTCCGACAAAATCATGGTGATCTATGTGTGGGGCTATGCGACTCACCCCGCTCGTAGATGTTAATAATGCGACTATTGGGTATGCAATCTGTCTGGCAGTACCCTCCATGTTATCAATCTCTTTACCATTCTCTTGATGACTAATGGCATTGGATCCACTTGCCCATGACGGAGTATCCCCGGTGGATTTCCCTTCCGTCTTCCGCAAAGTTGTAACAGCACCCACATTGTATTGTAATTCTTCCCTTCCCTGGCATCCATCTTCAGGGTTCTGAGTAGGTGTTTTCCCTTAGGCGACCCGCTCGGCCCATTCTTTTCAAAACCCGGATGCAATCCACGATTTGTTGTTGTTCATATTCCGAGAATACGTCTGTATGTAGCTCGAGGCCTAGTATATTGATCCTTCTGCCTCTGATTCTCTCGAAGTATTCAAAGGTTTTCTTTTCGACATTCTGCATTCTTTCCAGCTCGTATTCTGGAATAATCTGCAAATGGCGGGGCCTGGTGACATATTGTGGGATATACGGCTCAATCCCTTCACGTTCTCCTGCATACCTCGGCTCCTCGGGGGTGATGTCCGTCGGGACATCCCCGGGGTTGCTTTTGCAATAAGGTCATGCACTACTGGTGGTTCTATCTGGTAGCGTGGTAGCCTTCTTTCTTCTGATTTTCGTGAGATTTCCCTGGTCCTTTCTGTTATCCTAGGAGCTGGCCTCCTTTCTTCCGGTACCTGGTGAACTGGCGTCCTTGAAGTGTATGTACTGGCAGTAGCAACTGGCTCGTCGCGCTGGTCCGCTTACGGATACGGTGATTCTTATTTCTTCGTTGCGTTGCTATGAGAGTAGCTCTTCGAACTTCTTGAATCTCTGTGGGCGCGGCGCTGACAAGCCTGCCCTCTGCTGTAGCGACTACAGACTTCATTTTCTTATCTTCTTCAGTGTTTGCCTTTCTTTTCTTGCTGCTGGATTGGTGGCTTGGGCCACCCACTTTCATCACTGTCTGCTCGGGCAGTTCTTCTCGGTCAACCGGGACCCAGTCACTTTCCTCGTACTGTAGGCTCCGCTCGGTGCGAAATCCGAGTCAATCTCGATTATCGCTCCATCTTTCACCCTCTTTTCATCGAGTGCAAGGCTTACGCCATTTCTAAAGTTCAGGACCAACCGCCCGTTTGACATTTCCCTGCGAAAAGACAAGGAAAAGGATCAGGAGCTGTACTAAGAACAAGAACATTAAGAAAATGTTTATTAAAGACATTTTTTATTATATTATTATTTATATATTTTTTTAACAGGAATGAAATGGGATAAGATCAGGAAAGAGATCTTGATATGGAGGAGAAAACAAGGAAAACTTTTATTATCATGATTTTATTTATCTTAGCACATTTTTTATTATTTTTGGGTTCGAACCCAGTCATAAGTAATTACTTCGCCCGTGCTTCTAAGGATAAAGAATTCATTCCTTCGAAACATCAGGTAGCGTAATACTTTTTCAAGTATCGTCCGTTGATCGGAAGCATATGTCGTTCTCCCTGGCAATTCACTAGCTGATAGGAACCTCCTGAGTAGACTGCCTCAACCACGAACGACCCTTCCCAAGTGGGTTCAAATTTTCCTCCTATCTTGCGGTGTGCAAGGATAGGTCTTTTGAGAACGAGAACTAAGTCACCAACTTTGAAGGTTCTTGGGCGGACCCGCCTTGCCATGGGCTTGAACCATCTTAGCTTGGTATAGTTCTAAATTCTGCTGCGCCGCAAGTCTTTTACCTTCCAGTGCTTTCTAATTCCTCTAGTCATAATTTGGCGTTCTCTTCGTCGTGATCTTGTTTGCAACTCGCAATTCGAGTGAAGGAAGCCGAACCTCTAAAGGTAACACTCGCCTCGGACCCATACACCGCAGCGTAAGGTGTAGTTTGAGTAGGAGTTCGAAGGTTGTCCGGTAGGCCCATAAGGCTTCTAATAACTTCTCGTGCCAATTTCTCTTATTATCGTCCAAGGTTTTCTTTAAGATTTGAACGAGAGTTTTATTAAAAGCCTCGCCGAGGCCGTTTTCTCTTGGATAGTAAATTGTTGAGTATCGCCGACTGATTCCGTGTCTCCCGACAAAATTATTGATTTGTGTGCTTATGAATGCCGACCCATTATCCGAGATGATCTCGCGCGGCACTCCGAAACGATAGTACAACTTGGTTCTTGAAAAACTGTAGCACGTGGTGTGCTTTCATTTCTCTAAGTGGAACTGCCTCTGCCCACTTGGAAAAGTAATCTGTAGCCGCAAGAATGAAGCAATGTCCTTTTGAAGATGGTGGTTCTATTGGACCCACTATATCTGTGCCCCAACATTCAAATGGCCACGACGCAATTGTCGGCTGTAACACATTTGGAGGTTGGTGTAGAACCACTCCGTGCACTTGGCATTGGTGACAGCTCTTGGCAATTTTCATGCAGGCGGTCATCATCGAGGGCCAGTAGTACCCTAGCCTTTTAATTTTCATTTTCATCTTCGGACCCGACCGGTGAGCGCCACGGAGTCCCGAATGCACCTCTTTAACAATTTCACGGGCCTCGGACCCGCTTAGGCACCTTAGCCACATTCGATCAAAAGACCTTCCGTATAACGTGTTGTTTATTACTCGCGTAGGACGAGTTCTTTTCTTGATCCGATGGGCTAGCGACCTATCGTCCGGTAGCTTTCCTGTTTGCGAGTGAGTCTATCAATGGCTGTTGCCAATCTTCTGTGTTTTCTGTCACTGTTGCAACTGATTCTTTTTCTTTTTTTGATTTATGTATTGTGTCTATGTCGAGCATTGATAGGACCTGACGTCCGTGAAATGACATTTCTACTGACTCATCTTGCAAACATACAAATTCTTTTTGCGAGGCGAGCTAATGCATCTGCTAAGGCATTTTCTTTTCTGGGAATTTTGTAGATTGTCACATTCGGAATTTGTTCCAACAATTGTATGGCATACTGGAAGTATTGCTCGAGTCTTGGTTTAAAAATTTTGTACTGTCCGACGATCTGTTGAATGATTAACTCGCGAATCCCCGTAGATGTCGATGTCCGTTATCCCCATTCGAATAGCTAATTCCAGTCGCCGTTATGAGGGCTTCGTATTCTACTTCGTTGTTTGTACACGGTTCGGTTAAGTGGTAGGAGTATCTTAACATCCCCCGCTCCGGTGTTATAAAGATTAGCCCGATTCCCGCCTTACCGGCACTATCACTTGCGATTCTTCGTCTTTGTGTGCCGAAGATGCTCCGTCGAAGTATAATTCCCAACGTCGATCATCGTGGTCTTCTAGGCTCATTATTTGTTCATCCGGCAAATTGTCATCGAGAGGAGATTCCGCCGCAAAGGGTGTGTCTGCGAGGAAGTCTCGCTAAGACTTGTCCCTTTACGGCACGAAGAGGCACGAAAGTTATATCAAATTGCAATAATATCATCGACCTTCCGGCAAGTCTGCCGGAAAGTGCTGGACGAGTCATCAAGTATTGCAATGGATTAAACATCGAGATCAGGTTGACCTTATGAGTAAGCATGTAGTGCCTGAGCTTTTGAGCGGCGAAGATCAAGGCCAAACAATGCTTTTCAATTGCGGGATACCTTATTTCCTTCGGAAGTAAACAACGGCTTAGGTAGTAAAGAGCATTTTCTTTACCCTCATCATCGACTCTGGCCAACGGTGGTTCCGAGAGAGTCGTCTAAAGCCGCGGTATAAAGTATCGCCGGTCTACTCCGAGATCGGGTCGCTAAGACAGAGGTGTCATTAAATATTGTTTAATGTCTTTGAAGGCCCTCTGGCATTTCTCTTCCCAAATAAATTTAGCGTCCTTTTTAACTAGTGCCGAGAAAGGCTGACACCTACCTGACAAGTTCGAGATAAAGCGTCGAAGATATGCCAACTTCCCTTGAAAAGATCGTAGTTGTTTTAAGGTTTTGGGAGGTTGCATTTCTAAGATAGCCTTTAATCTTTTCCGGGTCGATTTCAATTCCACGATGTCGGACAACGAATCCTAAGAATTTCCTCGAAGGTGACGCCGAAGGCGCATTTTAAGGGATTCATCTTAAGGTTAAATTGCCTTAATCGTTCGAAAACAATTCTCAAATCATACAAGTGGTTGTCCTTTACTTTGCTTTTGATGACCACATCGTCCACGTAGCATTCGACTTGATTGTGGATGAGATCATCAAAAATTCTTGTCATCGCTCTCTGGTATGTTGCTCCTGTGTTCTTCAGTCCAAATGGCATCACTGTGTAGCAATATACTCTGATCGTCGTTCTGAATGCTGTAAGCTTTTCATCTTTTGGAGCCATTTTTATCTGGTTGTATCCTGAAGATCCATCCATGAATGAGAATATTTCATGCATTGAAGCAATGTCGATCATTAATTCTGGGATCGGTAGAGGGAATTCATCTTTTGGACATGCCTTGTTTAAATCTCTGAAGTCCACACAAATTTTGATCTGACCATTCTTCTTTCTGACTGGCACCACATTGGCTAACTAAGTCGGGTATTGTTCTTCACGGACAAATTTAGCGTCTATTAGCTTTTTAACTTTAGCTATGACTTGTTGTTCAATTTCTAGACGCATTCTTCAGGGACCTTGTCTGACCGGGACAGAAGTAGGATCCACTCCTAGCTTATGGACCGCGAACTGTGGAGCTAATCCTGGCATCTCATCGTAGTTCCAAGCAAAATAGTCTTTAAATTCCATTAATAACTTGATTATTTCTTCGGAATCTTCTTTATTGAGTAAGGAGCTAACAAAGGTAGGTCTAGGCTCTTCGCTAGTACCTAAGTTAACTTCCGTTAACTCATCTATTGTAGATTTAATTTCTTCTTCGAATTGTGGTGGAGCGTCTCCAATTTGTGAATCTTCAAATTCTTTTGTGGTTTCCATGCAGTTTTCATTAGATTCGCAAGTGACAACCAAGCAAAATTCAGTATCATCAACTGATCCTATTATGCCGAATCCGAGTTCATGCTTTGAATTGGGTGGACGACCGGAGTTATTTCATAACTTTTCAAAATGTTGTGATTGGCCTTTTGTCCATTGTCGAGGTAAGAAACCAAGCTGAATTAAATTTTGAACACAGGGAGAATACCACTCAAAAGGTAATTCCATTAATTCTGATGAAGTGACATCTTCAAATTGTACATTATTCTCGGCTTTGGAGGAAGTAGCACCATGGTAGAATTTGATCGGCTTTGCACCGCCGCTACGTACCTCTTTGACCACCATATCCTCGATCTTATTAGAATGGATCGGGGTCGGGGTCATAGTATGTACATAGTGGTTAATCTTCTCGTACATCGATTTATATTCTTCATTCTTCTCATCTTCGAGAGATCTTCGAATTGCGGCTTTTTCCAACTTATTGTCGCCGCTTCTTGTTTGATTTCTTTTTCTTCTTCGAACTCGTCTTCCCAATCAACATTGATGGTCGGTTTCCTCTGTCCAACTATCCTAACGTCTCTACCATGACCTCGTCCCCGGCCTCGACCTCTGATGCGAGTTGTGGAGAAACCTTCACCATCTCCCTGTAAGGGAGTGGTGAGTGACTGTTGGACTAGAACTTCAGGTTCTTCGTTGTCTCGAACTTTCTTTGCTTCATTTGTCATGGTATCTCTGGAGAAAATTGTTTTCTTCGGTGGTGCATAATAAGTCGCATCTTCATGGATTCCAATTTCATGTACGGAGAATGGTTGTAAGTCACCTTTGATGCACTCGTTCCCCTCCATCGTAGTATTTGATGCACCGGTGTAGAGATGATGGTACCATCCCGTTTTCATGTATCCATGGTCGGCCCGATAGAGCGTTGAACGATGTTTCTGAATCAATTATGTGAAATTTTTCGGTTGTCTTTGCTAAGTCACCGGTCTTCATTAGTAGTGTTATCGATCCGAGGGCTCTTTCTCCTTTCTCGGTTGAATCCTCTTAATAACATTTTGTCGGCTTCGAGCTCGCGGGCATCAATTTCCAAATATGCTAGTGTTCGAAGACTCATTATATCGATTGATGCTCCCGGATCCACCAATACTCCGGAGAGCGTAAACTTCCCAATTATAACCGAAATGTACAACGGTCGGTTGTGGTCTGCTCGTCCCAAGTAAGTAGGGCATTGTCCATGAAGGTAACACCTCGTCGTTCCTTTAACGAGCAAACCTCATCTAAGGAATCTCCGGCCATTTGAGCCAAGCAAATTTCTCGGATCAAGTAAGGCCTTAATCGAGCTTCTCTCATCTCCTTTGATAAGATGAGAGCGTCGTAGATGCTCGGCTTGGTCGGTAGTTTCCTAAGATGGGCTAGCACGTTGTAGTCCACTTTATTTCCATGTATCTCGGCTTCTTCTTGAATGGGTATTTCTTCCGCCGGGGTTGGTTCTTCTTGAACAACCACCCGCTTTCCTTTGTCCTTTGGACCCATTCTCGGAGGTAGGACTCTTCCACTTCTTAAGTTAACTTCGTAATTTCCTCGGAATCTAGTGTCGAGCTTGTCGGTGTTTCTTCCTGAATCGGAATGACAGGTTCTTCCGGATTAGCTTCGAAGTCTGAAGGCTCTAACTCTATTGTGACTGGAGCTCCTCGAAACTCGCAAATGGATTCATTGCTTATTGAACTCTCGTAGCCTCCTTGGTGGATGTCTTCTTCGTCATCGTGATCGTCAAGATCGTGTATGATTCGAGAATTGTCATTTGTATCGAAATCGATGTCCGGATTGTCGCTAGTTACGTAATCGTTAGAAACAATCAAAACGTAGCCAACGCCATCACCCTTATCATTATAAGATCCCACCGAAGTGAGCGAGATAATCATACGTAGTCGTGGGTTCGAGGGATTTCTCCCCCGAATCTGAAACAACTATCCAAGGATAAGCAGCCCCTAGTCTAGCCTTAGGAGCCTCGGTCCTTTCTTCTTCGTTGATTTTCTTCTTCTCTTCAATCGTCTCCTGTTGAGGTGGTTCTTCTATTGTAAGTGACAGTGTCGGCTTAGCAGGTTTCGAACTTTGAATTGAAGCTCGCACCGAAGCAATTTGGATGTCGTCTAAAATCTTTTTAAAGACCTCGTCCAAGCGGTAGTCAATCCATCGTCAGTTGTATAGGGATCTATCGGAATGATGGGATCAGTCGAGACAACATTGACGGAACCTCCTTTCTGGGGTTCCTTCATGTACTCCTTCGGGATTGTTATATTCCCTTTCGGAAGGTTGTCGTTGATTCAACTTTTGAAGGTAATGCAATCTTCTATCTTGTGTCCAAGCATCCGGTGATAAGGGCAAAAGTTGGGATCACCATTCTTGTTGACTTCTTCTCGGTCTCTTAGGCTCGGCAACTGGAAATCGGAGTCTTCATCGACTACGGAACATTTTCGGCATCGCTTCATTCTTGAATGGATATTCCCCGCTCGAAGCTCCCTTAATGTATGTTGCGGACGAGGCGGTTGTTCATACCGTGGAGATGACCGATAGCCGGGTCGGGGTTGCTCGGTAATTCGTCGAGGTTGTTGTGGTCGTTCGGACGATATTTGTATCGGCTGCTTGCCTTTGTCGACCGCCGCAACGATCCCGGATTTCTTTTCAAAAGTCTTCACAGTGCTTTTGCTTGTCCGTCTTGTCGGTGAAATTTAATTGCTTCGCCTCCTCTCGCAAGCTCCCGGCCTTGCTTAACAACTTCTTGAAAGTCTTAATAGTGAATCCTTCGAGGAGAAGTGCTATCGGGCCGTGAATGCTTTTAAGTAAGATGTCGATTGCATGTTGTTCTTGTAATTGTGGTTCACACTTCATGCTTAAGTTCCTCCATCGAAGTATGTAATCCACCAAAGTTTCGTTCGGCTTCTGCTTCTCTACCACTAAATCACCTATAGTGATGTGGTGCTGAGCTCCAGCAAATCGTTTGATGAAAAGGTTTTCTAGTTCTGAGAACGTCTTCACTGAACCATTCGGTAATTCTGCGTAGCAATCAAAGGCGATCCCTGACAGGCTGCTGACGAACTGTCGGAAGAGTAATGCATCGCTCCCGCCGGCATTGCAGCAACTGGCAAGAAAGTGTGCAACATGCTCGTCGGGGTTCCCGGTTCCATCAAAGGTCTTGAACGGAGGTGGTACGAAGCCTTTTGGGTATTGGACAGCGTCGAATTCTTCCGGGTAAGGTCTACCCGTCCGAATGGATGTCCCGCTCTTCGATTGTGCTAAGGCTTCTCGCACCTGCTGTTCCACCAAGCTTTTGATATCCTTTTCTAGAATCATACTTTGTGTTGTATCTTTCTTTAGCTGATCATCCCCGTTGACGGATGTAATCTCCTTTCCTCCGTCCACAATGTGAATGACCTCTGGGGGTGTTTCTCTTTGGGGTTGCACTTGACTTTGGAGAGTGGCTAGGGCTACAGCCCATCTCTTCCATCCTCTTCGCCATTCGGGCGATCTTATCGTCTTTCTCTTGAAGCCGTCTTCTCATCACTTCCGGCTCCTCTCTTCGCGGCCGCAGGAGCACCTTGTGAAGCTGACGAAGCTCGTGTTTCGACCATGTTGATTTTCGCATACTCATCGTCCATGAATTCCGATGAATCAATCTCATCTCCAAATTTCTCTTCCCTTTCTTTTGCTAGTCGTCGAATATCAGTCCTCAACTTTTCCATAGCGTCCTCTAGCGGTCTTTTCTGTGCATCCTCGCAGTTGTCGTACGATAGCTGCCGGGTTCCCTTCTCACGAGTCCCCTTTACTGCAGTGGCGCTTTCTTCGGATTCAAGTCTCCTGACGAGACTTTCCTTCTCAGGCCGTTGTTTCAACCTTAACTCGTCCAAGTAGTGGGACGCCATACCATCCTTCTAGCAGACAGAAGGTCTAGGACGCGATGGTCCGTCGCCCAAATGCTGGAAGGTGGTATCCTCCCTAATCTGTAATCCTGAAACGACGACAGGCGGACTAGCCTTCATCCTTTTATTTGGCTTTTCTATAACGATGGAAGGTTCTACTCGTGGCCCAAGACGGGATTTGACTGGCACCCGCCCTATTCTTCTTAGAATCTCCGATACGGGGCATTTCTCTTTCTTTGCTAGCTTCTCGATCACAGTCCGTAGTCGGGTAAATGGCGTGATCCTAGCCCGTTTCTTTCGTCGTCGTCGTAGTATGCTGGTCAAGGTAATGTAGAAACAATCCTGCGGACATTTTCCTCATCAGCAGCGGCGAAAAGGGGATGTAATCTACTTCCTTCAAAAAAGGGTGTATCTTCAGGCAATGGTATGTATTCAGGTAGTGGTGTGTACTCAAGGATTTCTGGGATTTCCTCCAGGAAAGCGACTTCAGTAGCTCTGTCCTTCCTGGCAATCTTCCTACTTCTGTTCCTTCCTTGGGTCCGTGTTAGTGATGGAATTCTTGAGCTGGACCCGATTTCAAAAACAGAAGGTCTCACAGGAAAGTCTGTACCCTCCACGGTAGCAGGGTTCACCATAGTTCCGAATTTCCTTCCCTTTAATCTGCGTAGCCGGGGTAGGTGCAGAGACAATTAGACCAGTGGGGGTAGCAAGAACAGTCCTCCTGCAGATAGCAGTACTCCTCTCAGTCGGGATCTTTTGCAGGGGAGGAAACTCTTGGGTTGACCTAAGGTTGAACTTGATCAGCGGCTTCTTAGCTGCAGATACCTTGTTTGTCAATGCGAAAAGGGAAACGTCAGTGATCTTGACATTTGTGTTCTCGAATCCTTGTCCAAACCGGATGATCCCATTGTCGGGCAGCTCGTCCTTGTAAACAGCGAAGTCGAGTCCATTGGTGAAGGAGAAAATCAGCTTTGGGGCCTCCATTTCTGCAGGCGGATCCTAATTGTCGATCCCAAGTTATGCTTCTTCTCATCGAGACGAAAAGAAAGGAATTGAAAAGAGTCCGAACACATTCTTGTTCATGTATTTATAAGAAGGAGTTATTTGTTAAAAGAGTCATTCATTAAAGGGTTTGTTTGTTTAGAACGAAATGTTCAAAGGTGTAGAGAAGGTAGGGAATCCAATTCAGAGTTGGAAAGGAAAAGAAAGTCTTATGCAAGACTTCTCGACTCGAAGGATTACTCCTAAACTAACACCTATTGGGGGTCCACCCCACCTTAGAAATGAGGTAGAAGGATCTCGGAACCTCTCCGTTTAGGGGTGTCTAAACAGATGGCTCCTAAATCCAAGAGAATGTTGGTTATACTTGTTCAAGGTAGAAATGAACATAGTATTCCAACTGGAAAGAAGGATAGCTTCGATCCACAAGGGACATGGATACACTACCGATTTTTGAAAGCGAATTATCCGATTAAAAATGGAGAGAGGAATTTTCCTCACGGAGTCGCCGTAAATATGTCGGCATTATTTTTAGGGTGTGTTGTATTTAGAAAAGGGGTCGCCGAACGTAAATTTTCGGTGAATTTTAAGATTTTAAATTTAGTTTAAATATATATAATTTGAAAAGTAGTATTTGATTTTGAAAATAATTTTAAATTTGAAAATTTTAAGATATGAAATCAAACTGATCTCACATCCCAAATAGTTTATATAAACGAGCACCGCACTACAAACCGTGTATCTATCCCTAAGGATGGATCACACCGCTTGATGGTGGGGCTCGATTAAATAAACTAAAAGATTTGTGACATCCGTTTGGTCCGCGAACCAATTTTATGTGCCGACAAATTCCCCGCTTAATATGAAAAACATTAAACAGGGTTTATATTACCTGGGTTCTTTAAAATTCCCTATAAGGGCAAGCCCCTATAGTTAATTACATCTCAAGTGACGGAATCACCTAAGAAAACTCTCGATAAAAATCAGTAGTTTTGCTCTCAAGAATTTCAAAGTTTAAGTTTTCAAAGGATTGAATTTTGGAATTTCAACAGGGAATGGCTCAAGTTTGGAACATTTTGTTTTGGGAATTCAAAGGAAGAAAAGTAGGAGAAATTACAGATTCGAAGCGAACTTCGGTAATTTCCCAACTATCCTATTGTTTGGCTTGGATTTAGGAAAGTTCTAATGTTTATTTAATGTTTTGATCTTACCGGTTTTAGTTAATTAGGACTTATATCCGTATGACATGATCATACAAAATGGCCTGGAAGATGTGAGGGTTTATGTCGTATCGGACGACTACCTCGGAATCCTAAGACCGGTTAGGGCTTAATTTGCAATGCAAATGCCTAAGAAAAGGTTGAGGATTTATGTTGCACTAGGCAAACTACCTCGAAGTCCTATGGCTTTGTTGTTTAATTCTAGGAAAGTTTTGCTGATGTAGATTCAAGTTTTGCTGACGACGATGGCCGTGCTGCCCACCATGCTCCAAGCTCCTTATTGTTGCAGAGGTTTAGTTTTAGAAGTCATAAATCAGGAGATGAGAGAAGTGTTTTGGTTTAGAGAAGTCTGAATTTCCAAGTGTTTTTGTGTTTTAATTAAAACAAATCTTAAAGTTGATTATAACGACACCGGTTAAGATCCCACGGCTCCATCCTTCCGGCATCGTTATTTTTATCGGATTCACTTAGTCCAGATGAATTTGCTAAACTCAACCGAATGAGTTCCACACTTTCATTTAGACCGTGGGAAATCCCGTTAAGCAACACGTAGGTTACATCATCCGAGGTATTCCCGATCATCCAACAGGACATTTTAATTTAGTTGTAATTGTAGTTTTGTGTTCGGTTTGTGATTAAATTTTGAGTTGTTTTATATTTTGAAATGTTGTGGCGGTGAATTTTATCTTGTAATGACTTTTAATTTAGTTTTGGTTTCAGTTTTAGGGACTATCCTAAAGGTGTGGGTTTTCATGCAACAGTTGTTTATCATGCAAGAAAAAGTAAGTGCGATGCAATTAAAGAAATTGCAATAATGTAAATTGCAATAAAATAAAAGCGTACCTGGAGGGTCTTCCCGTCATCCCAAGCCGCACTTAAAACACAATTAGAATATTTAAACAAGTTCCTAGGTAAAGCTAAGGGAAGGGTTATGGTTTTCTACCAAATTCCTAATCCTATAGCTAGTCATTTCCTATGACGTCTAGGTCTTTGTGTTTTGGTTTGAGGACGATTTTCTTCATCAAAGAATAATTAAGTTCAATTGTTCTTTTGAACATCCTATCATATCGAGAAAGTGCTTAAGACAAATCTTAAACATCTTTTCAATATTTCTAGGATTGTTTTAAGTCCAAATGAATTTAATTATACAAATGAATTAATCGTCCAGAATTCAAGTTTTGTTGTTATCTTGCTCGCTGAACTAGTGACATTTGAATATCATATAGGTGAAGTAACATTTCATTTAATGTTCTGTTTAGGAGTTATAATAACCAAAGCTTTCGAGGGCAAATTGGTGTTCAAATGATTTAATTCAAGTTAATGGGTTTAAATTTGGAATAGTGTTCAAGTTGCTTTATATTTAATTTCTTTATGTCTTAGGTAATGTTATTTAATTCAATTTCATTTAACTTTAATTTAATTAAATCTAATTTTAATTTAATTTAATTTAATTTAATTCAATTTAGTTTGACTTGTTGTTAAATTAATTTAGTTTAATTTGATTTAATTTCCATTAATTTAATTTAATTTGATTTAATTTTAATTTAATTTAATTTAATTTAATTTAATTTAATATGTTTTAATTTAATTTAATTTAATTTAATTTAACACATTTTTTTTAATTTAATTTAGTTTAATTTAATTTAACTTAATTTATTTATTTAATTTGATTTAATTTAATTTAATTTAATTTGATTTAATTTGATTTAATTTGTTTGATTTAATTTAATTTAATCTTAAATTTAATATTTTTTAATTTAATTTAGTTTAATTTAATTTAATTTAATTTAATTTAATTTATTTAATTTAATTTAATTTAATTTAATTTATTTGATTTAATTTAATTTAATCTTTAATTTAATTTTATTTTTAATTTTAATTTAATTGAAAATTTAAAAAGAGTTTAATAATTTAACTTTTTAATTTAATTTAATGATTAGTCCGTTAACATTTTAAAATTTAAATTTGAGTTATCATTTTTAATTAGGAATTAAATATTATTGAATTGATTAATTTAGGGATTTTTTAAATTAAAGAATAAATCTCTTCCTAATAATAATATCCCTATTTAATAATTCCAATTTTATTATTCTTCCAAATTGAATCAATTATTTAATTAAGGTTTATTTCAATTATTTTAAATTGTTCAATGGGTTTCTACCCTTTAATTATTTAAATTTCAATCATCCAAATCATATTAGGATCAAATATTTTACTTGTTAATTTTTATTAAACCTAAAGTTTTAATTAGGGGTTAAAGTTTTTAATTACCATTTTACCCTTCAAACTTAATAATTTCATAACTCACTAAATTGGGCTCAAATGAACTTGAAATTTTTATGTGACTTCACTCATATGCCAATAAAGACATGAGAGGAGAAAATGTGATTTTTCTGTATTTAATTTATTTATATAATTATTTTTAGTGGAAAATAGGAATTTCCAAGGAAAATTTAATAATATGACTAAGGGAAAGTTTCTGTCTTTAAGAAAATTATGGGACATTCCTAATGACCAGAGGACCACTTGGACCAATTTTGGTGATTTTTTGAATTATATTATTTTTATTATAATTATTTTAAGTTTTGGAGTATTAATTAATTTAAAAAATAAAATAAAGGTTGAAAAATGAAATTTATAATTTTCAAAAATCTCTCTGATATCAAGGAAATCAGAAAATCAATTTTTGCAATTTTCTGATTTTTCTGTGATTTATTATAATTATTTTAGTGAAAATGCCAAAAAAAATGTATTTTTTAATTTTTAAATTACCTTAGGGCTTTAAAATTTAATATCTCATTAAATAGACCTAAGAAAAATATGGGGTTTGTTCCTAAGTGATTAAAATTCAAAATGTGACATTTTGGTGAATTTTATTATTTTTGTGATTTTTATTATTTTTTTAATTATTAAAATATTAAAATAATGCAAAAAAATCAACTTTTTTAGAAAATTGAAATTTTAATTTTCTAAAATTCCCCTGATATCAGAGAGACTCCAAAACCAATTTGGTGAATTTTTAAAAAGTATTTTGAAAGTTATGAATTTTTAAAGTTCAAATTGCCTAAATGGCTTAATCAACCCATTTAGTAGGGCTAACTAAGTCCAATTGACTTCAAATTTTTATGGTGGGTTCCTCGGATCCTAAAGGTTAGTGAAGAATTGATTTCAAGTCAATTTGATGTATGGATAGCTCTAATTAATTAGGGATCTATTTTGGGTGTTAAGCCAATTAGGGTTATTTTAAATGAGTTAACTCAAAACCTATTTTTCCTAGTGGTCCTCCGGTCATAAGAGACATCACCAAATTTTCCTAGAATTTATTTCACAACATGCTAATTATTGGAATTAAAATATTCAAAACAGCAACATGAATTTGAAAAATCAATAACTTCTCATAGGGATGGCCTCCGACTTTGGAAAATTCAGAAATGTTCCCAAATTTAGAGGCTTCAAAAGCCCTATGGTCACATGCCATGGTGAATTTCCTATATGCATGGAGAATTAAAATAATGCAGATAGTAAATAAATTATTAAAAATAAAATACTTGATGAAATTAAATGATTTCTTTTCCACATTATTCTCCTATCGTTCACCGAGCAAGAGGGTATTTTTATTTTATTTTTCCGATTTTCCTACTCAAAGTTATGGATTTTTGAAGTTTAGGGAATTAAATAAATCAGAAAATCCCTAATTTTCTATTTATCCGAGTCGACGCCGCGTCAACCTTAGCATCTCCGAAGTGCCGCGTGGCGCGCTCCCATTCGACGCCGCCGCTTGAGTCAGCAGCCCGGGTCCCGCCTTCCGCGTATCATCTGCCGATCCGACCTAATCTGAGCCGTCCGTCCGCGCGTGTATTAAATGGACGGCATCCATTCATCGTCTCCAAGCGTCCTCACCCGAGAGCCGTCCACACTAAATCCCTAATATCTCACTCGATACTCAATGGATTTTCGTGTTCTTATGCTCTATGGATTCGTCTTGAAGAGACGAATACATCTATACAGTGATCATGCATCGAAATTAAAGCATTTGAAATGGAGAATCTCCGGAAGCTCGGGATGAAGAATTAGCTCATACCTTTGCTCGCAGAAGTGTGACTTCAATCCGAGGGTTGTGTCACCTTCGATTGCGTCTCGACGAAGCTCCGGATGAAGTCTCCCGGTCCGGTGAATTGCTCAGGTAGGATTTCGACCACGCTCGATCACAAAGCTTGGAGGCCTGGAGCAACCGGGTGGCCCGGACATGGGGCTTTCTGTCGTTGGACACCTTCTCTTGGTCCGGTGAAGGTGTAGGACCAATCAATTTGAGGATTGATCCACCGTGGAGAAGTGTCCCGGTTTTGGGTGGAATTTCGGCTGAGAAATCGGATTTTGTCGATGGGGATTAAGGCAAATCGACACCTGGGATCAACTCGCTCTAAGGGTGGAGAAGGGTTTGGAACAATTTTGGTAGAGTTTCGCAAGGTTTGTGCAACTCTCTTATCATGGCCGTGAGGGGGTGGTGTTTAAATAGGAGAGGGTGGAGGGCCTCCCAGGGAGAGTTAGGGCTTGGGATCAGCTGCTCTGGGCATGGGAAGAACAGCCATGGTAGCCATTGGGCATGGGGCAGCTCAGCAAGGGAGAATTCTAAAGTTGGCTCACATGTGAGCTCTTGGTCATGGTGTTTTCTGGCGACCTGGTGGCTAGCCGGCCAGGCACTGGTCACCATCTTGTTCAGGTGAGTCAGGGCTGGGGTTTAGTGTAGGCAATTGGCAAATGCCATGTGTAAAAGGCTTGGATTAGAATGGAATGGGAGAGGGCTCATTTTGGCTCAAATTGGTCAACCCCTCCATTTGGGCTAGGTGCACCACCCAAGGCTCGGTTTAGGCTGAATAGAAAGTGATTTAGGTCAGCTTAATCAGTGAGGAATGGTCACCATCCAAGTACAATTAAGCTTAAGCAAGATTTAGTGGAATCATGGGAGTGGTTAATCACCTTTAGGAATTAAGGAAAGAGTCTCCTCCTTTTGCCCAAAATGGCATGGTGACATGTAAAGAGGCTCTTATGGCTTCCATGTGGCTCATGCATGGCTAAATGGCTCACCTTTGGCTTGGGAAAAGTCAAGTCAATTTCATGGAAATGGATTTAAGAAAAATTTCGGTATTTAGGGGTGATTTGGCATGAGGCTTGATTTGGAATTATTTGATGATGATATTATAACTTAGGGAATGGCTTTGATTAAATGGATGGCAAATGGAAATTTCATGTGGGCTTTAGGGCCAATTTTGGGCTTTTGTATTTGGTGGAAATGGGCTTTTAGGAAGGTTTAGGGAAGTGGGCTTTTGGATTTTAAAATGGATTTTAGGATGGAATTTTAGTAAAGCCTTGGGCCAAATAATTGTTGGGTTTAGCTCATGGATGTGTCATGAGTGACTTGGAGCAAATTGGGAGTGATTTGGATTTGAATTGGGTTGAATTTGGGCTTCTTTGGCAAATGAGCCAATAAAGGTCAAATTGGGTTAACTTGGGCCAATGTTGGGATAGGGTTGAAATTGATGAAAAATTAATGTTGGGAAATGTTTATGGGAGTATTTCAAAGAGGTTTTGACTTTGGTTGGGCTTTGATTTTGGGGTTTGGGCTCATTTGGGTTAGGTTTGGGTTTAGGTCAAAATTGGGCCTTTTAGCTTTGGGTTGAATTTGAGTGAGGTTTGGGTCTAAATGTTGGGCAAACCAAGTTAGTGTTTTGTTTGTGGGGACGCTAAGGAAGGTTTAGAAAAGATTTGGGGTTAATTGGAGTTGAATTGGGTGAGTTTTGGTTAGGTTTGGGTCATGGGTCCAAATTGGGCTTTAAGGCCAAAAGTGAAATTGGATCCAAATGTCAATCAAATTGGACTTGGATTTGGTCTAGATTGGTGTTGGGAATGTTGAATTGAAGTTTGGAATTGAATTGGACCAGAATTTGGGTCAATTGGGTAGGTTTGGTTTGACATTGGGTTCACTTAGGGTTAAAATGGGTCAAATTGGGGGTTTTGATAAAAGTGGGGTAAATTGACAAAATTGGCCCATGGTGTAGTTGAAAAAAATGAAATTGGGAATATTTGGGATTTTCTGGAATTTTCTGAGAATTTTCTGAATTTCTGGATTTTTGGGTCAAGAGGGGTATTTTGGGTATTTGGAGGGTATTGGGAGGTATTTTTGGAATTTTTGATATTTTTGGGTATGGATGGTCAATTTGAGTGGAGAGAAATGTTTAGGAATGATTTTGGAGAATTTTGGGTGATTTGGAAATTTTTGAGAAATTTGGGTAGTTTCGAGGTTTTGGGTAGCTAAGCGGGTGTAGGGTCCCGGGGGTCAAAAATTGAAAATTTGGAAAATTGAAGATTGGGTGAATATAAGTGGAATAAAATCATTTTGGTTGAGCCATGAAGCCATATCAAGCCCACATGAGCCATGAAGGGACTCATTTGAGGCATTCACTATGTTGTTCCCAACCCTCTTGCGCAAGGGCTTAGGGGTTAAGGACCATCCACGTGAATCACCTACATGAGTCGGGAGGTCAAGTTAGGTATGGGTGTGGTTTTAGGAGGTGTGTGCAAGTGTAGTGTATGAGTGTAGTGTGTGTGTAAGTCAGCCCCTTCACTGCGACCGAGCCACCTGTGGCGATCCTAAGGCCAAAGAGTCCTATAGGAACCCATCCTTTAAACTTCCACATTTGATTTCAACCCTCTAGGTGATTAGGGGTCTACGGTCAAGTTTGTGGAGTTTGCAGGGAGTTAAGAAGTGGTTTGAATTTCTAAAAGGTGGTGGATCCCAATTCTAGTCCTCTAAGATAGTCAAAGGAAAAGCCTAAGGCTAGATCCTAAGTACTAAAAGAAGAAGAGAAGACCTCATCAAAAATGAGGTCAACAACAATCCCCGAGGAGCCAAGGTATGCAGAAGAACGTGATGGGATTGAGCCATACATCCCGCAGTACGTTATTAGGCCTCGTCACTTGCAGATCATCCCAGAATATGAACTAGAAAGAATGCAAAATGTTGAGAAGATGACTTTCGAATACTTTGAAAGGATTAGAGCCAAAAGAATCAACATTTTGGAAGGCCTCGAGTTACACACAGGTGTATTCTCAGAGTACGAGCAACAGCAGATTGTGCATTGCATTTTAGAACTTCAGAAGATGGGTCGAGTAGGCCGTCTGAGAGAAAAGACTTATTCGGAACCCCAGAAATGGATGCCAGGGAAAGGAAGAGTCACAATACAATGTGGATGTTGCTATAACTTCGCAGAGGACAGAAAGGGAAATCCACCAGGGAATCTCCGTCATGGTGAGGTTGATCCAATGCCGAGAATAATTAAAAGAATGGTGAAAAGAATGATAACGTGGAGGGTACTGCCAGCATACTGCATACCCAACAGTTGCATCATCAACATCTATCAGAAGGGCGACTGCATACCTCCACACATAGACCACCATGACTTTGTCAGACCTTTCTGCACAGTTTCATTCGTCAATCAATGCAATATCATGTTCGGATCTCACCTCCGAATAGCAGGTTCGGGTAAGTTCCGAGGGCCGGTGGAAATACCACTTCCGGTAGGTTCCGTCATGATATTACAAGGAAATAGAGCAGACATCGCAAAACATTGTATACCGGGAGTACCAGTGGAGCGGATCTCCATCACTTTTAGAAGGATGGACGACAGAAAGAAGCCTTACCACTTCCAGCCAGATCCAGAATCGGAGAGTCTCCAGCCCTACGAGCTGTGAGTTACACGGGAAATAGCACACCTCCAATGCACATCCATGCGGCATTCCTGCCAAGGATGGCTTGGAAGGCAATGTTATTGACCGTGTATCTCATTACTCAGACATGGATTTCTAACAGATACTTTTTGGATGGATCAACAAGAATCGTACATAGTCCGTTTTGAGTCATGGATTGTATGAGAAATATTTCAGATCGAGTTGTATGATGTATCTTCAACAAGATTGGAATGAAAGTGACCATGTCACATTTTGCCTTCACCTCTTTTTGTGCAAAATTAATCTGGAAACGCTATTAAAGTTAAATGAACTTCGAACAAAGAACAGAAAAGAAAAGGAGAATAAATAAGAAACTCTCTTTCATAAAAATCCAAACATTAAAAAGAACTTCAAATCCACATGAACTCCTACAAACATTCTCTGCACATTACAATATATTTTCACGATCTCAGCATTCATAAATCTCAGCAATATGTTCAGCCTCTGCATTCATAAATCTCTGCATTCCCAAATATCAACAAAATCTTTCACAACTACTGCATAAACTGAATCTCAGCAAAAATTCCCCATGGACCTCAGCAAAATTTCCTCAATGTCTACATAATAAATTTCAACAAAATTCTTCAATCTCAGCATTCGGGATAGGCTTCCGCCCTACTCCTATCACCGTACTCCGATCTCAGCAATCTCAGCATTAGGGATAAGCTTTCGTCGTACTCCCATCTCAGCAATCTCAGCATTCGGGATAGGCTTTCGCCCTACTTCCATCTCAGCAATCTCAGCATTCGGGATAGGCTTTCACCGTACTCCCATCTCCGCAATCTCAGCATTCGGGATAGGCTTCCACCGTACTCCCATCTCAGCAGTCTCAGCACTCGGGATAGGCTTCCGCCCTACCCCCGCTCGGCGATTCTCGGCACTCGGGATAGGCACGGTCCTACTCCTTTCTCGACGAATCTCGAAATTCGACCCTCTCGGTAAGAAATTGAAATTAAAACACTCTGCATTTCAGATAGGCTTTGTCCTATTCTTCCTCAGCATTTGGAATAGGTTCAGTCCTACTTCCTTCTCAGCATACAAATGCATTCGGGTGGGCCTTAGCCCTACTCTTTTCTCCGCATAAAATCAAAATTGAAACTCGAATCGAAATTCAAACTCAAAATTAAAACTTAAAATAAAAAATATGAAACGAATCTAAGATCCAATCTCTTGAAATATTGTGACCTGAAATTCACCGCCTTTTTCCCCAGCGAGAGTTCTGGCGTCTTCAGTCTTGGAGATTTACCTGATACTCCCCAGTGGAAATTCTTCTACTTCGTCCTAAGTTTGTCACGTGGACATCTGTGTTTGTTTTGTCGCTCTTTTTGGTCAACATCAATACGCGCGGTGTGCTTGGTTAGCACACCACACCTATTGGGGGTCCATTTGTTGACCTCATTTTTAATGAGGTCTTCTCTTCTCTCTTTAGTACTTAGGATCTAGCCTTAGGATTTTCCTTTGACTATCTTAGAGGACTAGAAGTGGAACCCACCCTTTAGAAATTTAAACACCTCTTGACTCCCTGCAAACCCCACAAACTTGATTGAAGACCCCTAATCATCTAGAGGGTTGAAATCAAATGTGAAGGTTTAAAGGATGAGTTCCCTATAGGACTCTTTGGCCTTAGGACCACCCTGGGTGGCTTGGTCTGGTGAGGGTTGACTTACACACTCACTACACTCATACTCTATACTCTCACACACACAATACAAATCCTAAAACCACACACATACCCAACTTGGCTCCTTGGCTCATGTAGGTAATTCATATGGATGGACCATAACCCCTAAGCCCACAGGTAAGAGGGTTAGGAACAACATAGTGAATGCCTCAAATGAGTCCTCTCATGGCTCATATAGGCTTAACATGGCTTCATGGCTCAACCAAAGTGCTTCCATTTCACTCATATTTGATCAATCTTCTTCTTTCCAAAATTTCAAATTTTGACCCCGGGGACCCTACACTCATCAAACCTACTAAAAGCCCTTAAAATTGCCCAAATCCTCCAAAATTTCCAAATCACCCAAAATTCCCCAAAATTAACCTTGAACATTTCCTCACCAATCAAATTGATCATCCATAGCCAGAAATACCAAAAATTCCAAAAATACCCCCCAATACCCTCCAAATACCCAAAATACCCCTCTTGACCCAAAAATCCAAAAATTCATAAAATTCCCATAAAATTCGAGAAAATCCCAAATATTCCCCATTTCATTTTCTCCAACTATATCTTGGTCCAATTTTGTCAATTTACCCCACTTTTACCAAAACCCCTAATTTAGCTCATTCTTAACCCAAATGAACCCGATGTCGAACCAAATCTACCCGATTGACCCCAATTTTGGTCCAATTCAATTCTAAACTTCAAATTAATATCCACAATATCAATCTACACCAAATCCAAGTCCAATTTGATTGACATTTGGGTCCAATTTCACTTTTGAGCTTAAAGCCCGATTTGGACCCATGACCCAAGCTTAGCCCAAACCAAACCAATTCAACTTCAATTGACCCCAAACCTTTTCTAAACCTTCCCTACCATCCCCACAAAAAAAATACTAACATGATTTGCCCAAAATTTGGACCCAAACCCTACTCAAATTACACCCAAAACCAAAAAGCCCAATTTTGACCTAAACCCAAACCTAACCCAAATGAGCCCAAGTCCCAAAACCAAAACCCAACCAAAGTTAAAACCTCTTTGAAACACTCCCATAAAAATTTCCCAACATTAATTTTACATCACTTTCAACCTTAGCCCAACATTGGCCCAAATTAGCCCACTTTGACCTACATTGGCCCATTTACCAAAGAAACCCAAATTCAATCCAATTCAAACCCAAACCACCTCAAATTCATTTCAAATCACTCATGACACATCCCTAAACTAAACCCAACATTTACTTGGCATGGCCCTTTACAAAATTTCCACT
Organism: Papilionanthe hookeriana x Papilionanthe teres; assembly: GCA_022702705.1. Taxonomy (NCBI): domain Eukaryota; kingdom Viridiplantae; phylum Streptophyta; class Magnoliopsida; order Asparagales; family Orchidaceae; genus Papilionanthe; species Papilionanthe hookeriana x Papilionanthe teres. Next base: position 150,413,246 of record CM040424.1, on the reverse strand, counting down.
TACCAATTTGTTTTTTTTAATTTAAAAGCCCATCCCTAAACCATTTCAAAAGCCCATCTTCACTAAATTTCAAAGGCCCAAAGTCCATGACAAAGCCCACATGGCAGTCCTCTATCATCATCCATTTGATAAAACCATCCCCTAAGTTCTAAATCCATAATAAAATGATTCCAAATCAAGCCATATGCCAAATCCCATCAAATCACCCCTAAATTACCAAAATTTCTAAAACCCCTTTTCATGAAATTGACCAAGCTCTTGCCAAGCCATAGGTGAGCCAAAGACAAGCCATGTACAAGCCATATGAAGCCATGAAAGGTTCGACATGTGACCAAGCCATTAATGGCAAGAGAGGGCATCTCTTTATTAAACCTTTTTAAACCTTTTTTACCTTAAACATGATACACTCTAAACCATACTTTGCCACCTAATCCTTGATGTGGATTTCACTACCTTTGGTAGGATGACTCACATGATCCTCTCAGCCCAAAACCAGGTCATGGGGAGGTGAACCCCACCCAAACACATGGGTTGACCCAAACCAAGCCAAAATAGCCATGCCCCCATTCCATTTTTGATCTAAACCCTTTACACATTGCATGGGCCAATTGCTTGCACAAACCTCCAGCCCTGACTCACCTGGACCTGAGGGTGACCCATGCCTGCCGGCCAGCCGCCTGGATCGCCGGAAAACACCATGGCCGAGACCTTGGGAGGAGCCAAATTTTGGAATTCCACCTTGCTGAGCTTCCTCACTCCAAATGGCCATTTCAGCTGTTCTTCTCCTCACCGAGCAGACTGATCCCAACCCTTAAACCCCACAGGAGGCCCTCCGGCCTCTCTATTTAAACACCACCTCCTCTCGGCCATGAGAGGTGCTGAACCAAACCTTCTCGAAACCACCGCCAAAATCATCCCGGACCACTCTTTACACATAGAGAACTTGATCCCCACCGAAATCCCCTGCCATTTCCTCTCTCGTGAGCTCGATTTCGAGTTGAAATTCAAGCCCAAAACCAGGATACTTCACCACAGTGAGCCAATCTCCAAATTGATTGGTCCTACACCGTCACCAGACCAAGAGGAGAAGTTTCCCAGCAAAAGCCCCCTCACCAGGCTAGCCGTTGCTTCCAGCCTCCAAGCTTTGTGATCGGGCTTGGTCGAAATCATACCTAGACAGTTCACCAGGCCAAGGGACTTCATCTGGAACTTGCTTGGACCCAATTGAACTTGACACAACTCTCAGATCAAAGCTTCACTTCTCTAAGCAAAGGTATGGACTCACTCTTCCTCTCGAGCTTCCAGAGATTCTCCATTTAGTTTGGGTCAATTTCAATGCATGTTTACCGTATGGATGTGTTCGTCTCTTCAAGACGAATCCATAGAGCATAAGGACTCAAAAATCCGTTGAGAATTGAGTGAGAAATTAGGGTTAGAAGGTTGACGGTCACGGGTTCACACCAGTCGTAGACGATGACTGAGAACCATTGGATCACGCGTGTATTGAGCAGACAGCCAGGATCGCGCCGGACGGAGCAACGGGACATGAACTGCGGGCCCCTGGAGCGCTGAATCGGATGGCGGCGCCGAATCAGAGCGCGCCGCGTGGCCTTTCGGAGCTGCCGAGGATGGCGTGGCGCCGCGTGGATAAGTAGAAAAATAGACTATTTTTCTATTTATTTAATTCCCAGAACTTCAAAAATTGATAACTTTATGTAGAAAAATCCTAAAAATAAAATAAAATTACCCTCTTGCTCAGTGAATAGAGGAGAAAAATGTGGAAATGAAATCAAGTAATTTCATAAAGTATTTTATTTTTAATGATTTATTTACTCTCTGCACTATTTTAATTCTCCATGCATATAGGAAATTCACCATGGCATGAGACCATAGGGCTTTTGAAGCCTCTGAACTTGGAAACATTACCTGAATTTTCTAAGGTCAGAAGCCATCCCTATGAGAAGTTATTGATTTTCCAAGTGCATGTTACTGTTTTGAGTGTTTTAATTCCAATAATTAGCATGTTGAGAAATAAATTCTAGGATAATATGGTGATGTTTCCTATGACCAGAGGGACCTAGGAAAAATAATTTTTGAGCTAATTCACTTTGAACAACCCTAATTGGCCTAAACACCCAAAATTGAACTTTAATTAATTAGGGTTAATCATTCATCAAATTAACTTAAAAACAATTCTCCACTGTCCTCTAGGGATAGGAGAACACCACATAAAAATTTGAGATCAATTGGACTTGGTTAGCCCCACCAAATGGGTTAATTAAGCCTCATCAATGAAATCAAACTTTAAAAATTCATAACTCACAAAATAATTTTCAAAAATTCACAAAAATGGTTTTGGATCTTCTCTGATATCAGAGGAACTTAGGAAAATTAAAATTATAATTTTCTAAAAAAGTTGATTTTTTTCATTATTTTAATATTTTTAATAATTAAAAAATAATAAAAATCACAAAAATATTAAAAATCACCAAAATGTCATATTTTGAATTCTAAACACTTAGGAGCAAACCAAATATTTTTCTTAACTCCCTAGGATAAGATATTGAATTTTAAAGGTTTAATGTAATTTTTAATATTAAAAATGTATTTTTCAACCTTTTCACTAAAATAATTCTAATAAAACAAAGAAAAATAAAAAAATTATAAAAATTGGTTTTCTGGTTTCTCTTATATCAGAGAGATTAATGAAAAACATAAAATTTATTTTTCAACCTTTATTTTATTTTTAAATTAATTAATATTCCAAAAGTCAAAATAATTATAATAAATAAAATCAAATTAAAAAAATCACCAGAATTAGTCCAAATGGTCTTCTGATCATTAGGAATGCCCCATAATTTTCTTAAGAATAGAAAATTTTCTTTGGTCATCTTATTGAACTTTCCTTTAAAATCCCTATTTTCCACAAAAAATAATTATATAAATAAATTAAATACAAAAAAAATCATATTTTCTCCTCTAGAGTCTTAATTGACATGTAAGTGAAGTCACATAAAAATTTCAAAGTCATTTAAGATCAATTTAGTGAGTTATGGAATTATTAAGCTTGAAGGGCAAAATGGTAATTAAAATTTTAACCCTTAATTAAAACTTTAGGTTTAATAAAATGAAAGAGTAAAATATTTGATCCTAATCAGATTTGGATGATTGAAATTTAAATAATTAAAGGGTAGAAACCCATCAATCATTTTTAAGAATAAACCTTATATCAATTAATTAATTAAATTTGGAAGATTAATAAAAATTGAAATTATTAAAATAGGGATATTATTTAGAAGACATTTATTCTTTAATTTACGAGTCCCTAAATTAATCACTTCAATAATATTTAATTCCCAATTAAAATGATAATCCAAACTCAAGATTTAAGATACTAAAAGACTTAATCATTAAATTAAATTAAACTTAAAACATTTAAACTAAATTAAATCAAAATTTCAATTAAATTAATACTTTAATAATTAAATTAAATCATCTTTAAAACATTAAAAATAAAAATTAAATCAAATTAAAATTAAATTAAATCACAATTAAATCAAAGTAAATTCAAGTTAAATTAAATTAAATTAAAACATATTAAATTAAATTAAATTAAATTAAAAATAAAATCAAATTAAAATTAAATGAAAATTAAATTAAAATTAAAATAAAATAAAATTAAAATTAAATTAAACCAAATTAAATTAAATTGAATTAAATATAACATCACTTAAGACATAAGGAATTCAAAATAGATCTAAAACAACTTGAACACTATTCCAAACTTAAACCTATTAATTAAAATTAAATTAAATCACAAATCACTTAAACATCAATTTTCCCCCAAAAGCTCTTGTTATCATAACTCCTAAATAGAGTATTAAGTGAAGTGTCACTTCATTCATAGGATATTCAAACATCCTAGTTCACTGAACAAAAGAACAAAACTTAATTAAACTGCAGATGATTAATCCACTTGATTAATTAAATCCATTTGGACTTAGAACAATTCCCGCAATATTGAAAAGATGTTTAAGATTCGTCTTAAGCACTTCCTCAATATGACGGGGTATTTCATAAGAACAATTGAACTTAATTATTCTTTGGTGCGGAAAATCATCCATAAAACAAAATTGGAAACCTAGACGTCATAGGAATGACTAGCTATAGGATTAGGGTCTTGGTAGAAAACCAGAAACCTTGCCCTTAGCTTTACCTAGGTAATTGCTACAAATACTTAAAATGCTCTAACATGTGTTTCAAGTGCAGCTTGGAATGACGGGAAGACCCTCCAAGTACGCTTTTATTTTATTGCAATTTACCTTCTCGTAATTAATCGCATTGCACTTTCTTTTCTTGCATGATAAATAACAGTTGCATGAGAACCAAAACCTTTAGGATAGTCCCTAAACTGAAACCAAAACTAAATTAAAAATCACTGCAAGATAAAATTCACCACCACAACATTTCAAAATATAAAACAACTCAAAATTTAATCACAAACAGAACAACAAAACTACAATTACAACTAAATTAAAACGTCTCGTTGAATGATCGGGAATACCTCGGATGATGTAACCCACGTGTTGCTAACGGAATTTCCCACGGTCTAAATGAAAGTGTGGAACTCATTCAGTTGAGTTTAGCAAATTCATCTGGACTAAGTGAATTCAATGAAAATAACGATGCCGGGATGACGGAACCGTGGGATCTTAATCGATTCTGTTATAATCAACTTTAAGATTTGTTTTAATTAAAATATTAAAAACACTTGGAATTTAAGATTTCTAAACCAAAACACTTCTCTCATCTCCTGATTTATGACTTTAAAACTAAACCTCTGCAACAACAAAACTTGCAGTATGGTGGGCAGCTCGGCCATCGTCATCAGCAAAACTCAGATCTACTTCAGCAAAACTTTCCTAGGATTTAAACAACCAAGCCATAGGACTTCGAGGTAGTTTGCCAAGTGCAACATAAATCCTCAACTCTTCGTTATTCATTCACATGATCATGTCATGTAAATTAAGTCATAACCAGTCTTAAGACTCCGAGGTAGTCGTTCGGTACGACATAAACCCTCAAATTTTCTAAGTTGATTGTATGATTATGTCATACGAATATAAGTCCTAATTAATTAAAATTGGCAAAATTAAAATATCAAATAATATTAGGATTTCCTTAAAACCGAGCCAAACAATAGGATAGTTTGGGAAGTTACCAAGATTCTTCTTGGATCCTCAGCTTCTCCTACTTCTCTTCCTTTTGATCCTCGAAAATAAATTGTTCCAAATTTTGAGTCATTCCCTTTTGAATTTCCAAAATCCAATCCTTTGAAAACCTCAAACTTTGAAATTCTTGAGAGAAAAACCATTGATCATTATCGAGAGTTTTCTTAAATGATTCCCGTCATTTAAGATGTAATTAACTATAGGGGCTTGCCCTTATAGGGAACTTTAAGAACCTGTGTAATATAAACCCTGCGTAATTCATTTATATTAAGTAGGGGAATTTGCCGGCTTATAAAATAGGTTCGCAGACCAAACGGATGTCACAAATCTTCTAGTTTATTTAACCGAGCCCCATCATCAAGCAGTGTGTCTATTCTCCGGGATAGATATACAGTTTGTGGTGCGGTGCTCGTTTATATAAACTATTCGGGAAGTGAGATCAGTTATATTTCATATCTAAAAATTTTCAAATTTAAAATTATTTTCAAAATCAAATACTACTTTTCAAATTATATATTTAAACTAAATTAAAAATTTGCCGATAATTTCTGTAGGCAACCCCTTTTCAAAATACAATACACAACCTAAAAATATGCCGACAATCTTCTAGCTAAAGATGTTAGGAACGGAACACAACTGAAACGGTGCGAAACGAAGCTAAAATTGTGCCAGAAGAAGCAAAATAGTGGAGCTGTTGTAGAATGGCACTGATCGTGCTAGAATTGGCGCCGACGGTGCCAGAGTCTAGAGATCGACGCGTTTGGGTGCTAACATGTTGAACTCACTTTTGGTTGAGGTCTAGTTTCTTCTTAGATAGCCTAAGGTCTAGTCATAAGACTCTCTTGGTGACTCTTCTACTAGCAATGGAACCCTACCACTTAGAAATTCCACATGCTTGCTTTTCTCACTTGGAGCTCTCACATGTTAAGGCCTAACCTCTAATAATCAGAGGAAAGAAACTAAACATTAGGAAGGCTAAGTGAAATCCCCCATAGGTAGTCAGGCCTTAGGATTTACCCTGGAAAGGGGCCCAAAACCCAAAACTTCATAGAATCATCAGAGCTCTACAGAAATCATTCCAGAGCATTCCTCTCGTCAAATGATGAAATTTAACAGTTTCGAGCAACCGGTGGATGCCTCACAGTAGAAGAAGCTGATATTTGGAAAAGCGATCCAGGATTTGTAAAACTCTTCACATTTGTCAGAAAAGCCCCTGGACAATGTCGTTCAACTCCAAATTCCATTTAGAACCACTTTGGATCTTTTAATCAGACTTTTGACCGAATTCCTAAGAAATTCTCGAAATTACCAAAATACTCCTACAAAGCCAAAAATTTCCAAAAATTCTCAAAACCTCTGAAATATTACCAATTTCATTTTCTCCAACTACATCAAAACCCAATTTTGTCAATTTAAGCCAATTTAATCAAAAACCCCAATTTTGACCTAAACTCTGATTTGACACAATTTGAACCCAATGTTGACCAATTTCTTCACAATTTGAATTTTAAACACTTCACGCCAAACTAAATGAAACATTCAAGTTTGGCCTTGATTTTCACAAAAATCCGATTTAATCACAAAAATCCCAAATTTGACATGTTTTTGACTTGTTTCGATGACGAGGTTGCCCAAACGACTTCGAATTCCCAAACGTACGTCGAAATTACTTGGGAAGCATAAATAATTTGATATAGTTCGATACGCGAGGAAATGATGTCGAAATCGGCGTCCCCGGGTGAGTAAATAGCTAATAAAATATATTTTTTGGCTCCCTCACTTAACCTAGCCGAACCCCTCTTCCTCCCCTCCTTTGTAATTCACGAACCAGCCCCTTCCTCCTCCAAAAAAGGGCACAAGTTTAGCCTTAGCCTAGCCCTCTTGGTGCAAGCTCCCATGGTTTGGCTCCTTACCCTTTGCTTCTTCTCCAAGGCATGACTTTCTCCCTCCCCTAGCTTTAATCTAATCAATGGTAGCTTTTGGGTCACTTCTCCTTTCACTTCTATCACCTTAAAAATGGTCTCATGGCTGCCTTATTCTTGCTACCAAAGGTCCTTACCCATTGGTAAATTCAATGGCTCACTTTTGACCTTCTTCTTCTTCCTTTTCTTTGCCTATTTAATGGCCTTTTCTAGGCCTTATTTCGGTTGGTTGAAATTTGCACAAGGAAGTGGGAGGTGCTTCCTTTTTTTTCTTAAGCCAAATCTAAGGTAAAATTATGTTTAAATTATTTTGGAGCTAAGTGCTTTTCCATTCTTTCACCTCTTTTTGGCTTGGTTGATTCGCCCTAGGCATTAAAGAATGTTTCTCCCCTCTCATGGCTTATATTTTCTTGCTTTTGACTAATGAGTTATATGGTGGGAATTGAAGTTTATGCTTGAGTTTTTGGAAGCTCTTTCATGTGGCAAAAGTTTGAAATTTATGCTTGGATTCTTGAAGTACTTTTCGAAGGCTAATGTTTAGAATTCATCCGAAGCTTGGGACACCTCCCATGTGGCAAAATTTGGAATTTTTACTACGTTTTGGAAAGGCTTTCATATAAAAAATATATATTTGAGTTTCATATTTAGTCTTGGGACTATTTTACATGCCAAACATTTTATGTTTCTTTAGCTAAAAAAAAAAGAGAAAAAATGAAGTTTCCTACATGTTACCTATATGCTTGGTCTCATTTATGTTGCTTGACTTAAAAAAAAAAGTGTAAAAAAAAAAAAGAAAAAAGAAGAAAAAAAAAGAGAGAAAAGGAATGCTTGAAGTTGGTTGGCTTAGCTTTGCATAAATTAGCTCTTACATACTTGCTTGGGTTTTATTTAGGCTTGATTAAGTCTCCTACATGGTAGCCTAAGTTCCTACATGTTTGTTTGGATTTTCTATATGCTTCTTCTCATGTAAGTATGCTTGAAGAAAATGTGTAAAAATCTGATTTCTAGGGGAAATGCTGCCGATTTTTCTTTTAAAAAAATTAGTGGATTTTTCTCCCTAAGCATGCTTAATATATGGGGGGGCTAGGACCTTAAATGGCATGAGCTTCTCTTTGTGTTTCACTTAAAAATTTGGAGTTGGGTTAGCTCATGGTATGTTTCATGGTGCATTCTTATATAATTTGGATGGCTAAACTCATGTTCAAAATGTGTAGGACTTTTGTCATTTCTATGAGCAAGTTGTAGGGCTTGTTGTAAAATTCATTTGTTTTTTTAGAGTCAAAGCTTATGTATCAATTGCTTAAAGCTTTTGTTATTTTCATGTGTAAATTGGAAATGAAATTGGCTTAGTGACATATTTTGCAATTTTCGGATTGGAAAATATTCACTCTTGGAACACTTGCAAATGTGACCATAAATGCTTTCCTTTCACTTATTTCATGAAGTTATCACATATACAACACATGGGCATTGTTTTCACACACATTCACCCCATTCCAAACATGAAATTAGCTTGGTGATACCTTATATATATTGGAAAGTGCTTAAGGCTTGATACACCTCACTTAGAAGAGGTCACATGTTTCTCTTTTGTTATTTGGGAGATCTTGGCTTTAGAGCTATGTATTTTCGAAGCATAAAAAGACTTGTTCAATTTATAAAATTTTCAGATTTCAAGGTAACACCACATGTAACACCCAAAAATATGAAGAAATAGGTGCCTCTATTCACTCATTTCACTAGGCCTTTACATGTTTAACATATAGGCTTTGTTTTCTTACACATATTCCATCTTTCCTCATGTACAAAATGATATTTTGATGGCAAAAACCTTGAAATTTTTTTACATTTGGTATCTTTTTCCTATAGTGCCTTTATGTTGAAAACTTACACTCGGAAAGTTACATATTGTTTAAAAGTCACTTGCTCTATTGTGTCTCATGTGAACTTGTCACTTCCCTACTAAATGTATTACATGGTTTTGTGGGAATTCAATGTTAACTCGTACTTATTGGTTTGCATGCAAATGACTTGATAAAATTTGTACAATTTTCGGATCTAGAGATAGACACAAGCATAACTACCAAAATTCGAACAGATGTGTGATTGTTTGTTTCACTTACTTTCTCAGGTATTCATGTGTATAACATCTAAGCTTAGTTTTCACACATATCCTACTTTATTCTATGCATTTATGAAGCTTTTCATTGGTTGGAATACCATGAAACAATTTGTTGAAATATTTACAATTTTCGGATTCAAACATGCTCACTCATGAAACATCAAAATTTGAACTCGCCTACACTTGTTTTTCATCTATTTCGACATCTATTCACATATGCAACATCAAAGCTATAATTTCACATATGTTTCACCTTATTCTATGAACAAAATTCATGTTTTACTTGTAGAAATTCAAAGCTCTCTTTTTCATATAAGTCATCCCATAGTTTTGAGGTGTTTACATATCACATACATGAAGTGTACTTTTCACATTACACTCTACCTTTACTTCGCTTTATTTTTCAAAAGCTTGAATGTGTTTCTTATAGAAGTTACTACGAGCATCAAATACTTTATTGGAAATGTTGGTCATTGCTACATGGATGCCTATAGCCCCTTTTGGTGATGTCTATTGTACATACGAGAGAGTGTCATTGTTCATATGCTACCGTTAAGTGGAAATCTACACTTTTGCAGTTATTTTAAATTAATTTGGATTACTTGTTGTCCCTATGCAAAATATACTTGATTTGGCATGTGTATGTTCGTTCTAAGTGCTCTTTTATTGCCCCTATGTTGAGAATTGCATGGGTGGTAACCATGCAAGCTTACTTTAAATGTTCCCTTACTTCCCTCACTTAAAATTTACATTATAAAGCATCATTTAAATTGCTTTAAGTGAGAAAAAAAGGAAAGAAAAGGAGGTGGCATGTTTACCCTTTCAAAAAAGGGAGAAAGTTGGGATATACTATTCATGCTCAGTTTACCTTAGACTCACATACTCATGTTGAGTGCCTTTAAATTCTTATTCATGCTCTCCTACTTGTTTAATACGCTTGGTATGCTTGGAATGGGGTCATATGCTCATGTTACTTCACTATCATGTTGTTGCGAATGAGGGAAACTCAAAATTGGTGGAAATATTTAATGTTACATATATATACATGCTTGTGGCGCTTCTTTTATGAAAATTGCATGTGTGAAAAATTTATTTTTTATGCCATTATGTTGCCTAATTTTTCTCAATCAAATTCAGTTTTCCTACGTTGTTTCTTCGTTTTGATTTTACATGACTTCTTTTGCCTTGCGTTACTACACCACTTACATAACCCACATACTATACACTACATTATCTTACATAACATACATCATCACACTCATTATATCACTACGCCAAATTACCCTACACCACGTTACCCCTACATGATACACTACCTCGCCACCTCACATCTCACATTACATTACTTCCTTCACTACTCCACATCTTACATCACATCCTAAATTACTTCATATGCTACATTAGCTCACATCCATACACGACATCACCCTACATGCCACATTGCCTCAAGTCTTACACTATCCCACCTCTGTCAACATATTTTAGGTTAAGTGTTTTGAAAAGGGGTCGCATACAGAAATTGTCGGCGAATTTTTATATTTTAAATTTAATTTATATATAATTTAGAAAGTAGCATTTGATTTTGAAAATAATTTTAAGTTTGAAAATTTTAAGATATGAAATCAAACCGATCTCACATCCCGAATAGTTCATATAAATGAACACCACACCACAAATCATGTATCTATCCTGAAGAATAGGCACACTGCTTGATGATGGGGCTTGATTAAATAAACTAGAAGATTTATGACATTCGCTTGGTCTCCGAACCAATCTTATAAACCGACAAGTTCCCCTGCTTAATATAAATTAATTAAGCAGAGTTTATATTACCTGGGTTCTTAAAGTTCCCTATAAGGGCAAGCCCCTATAGTTAATTACAACTTAAATGACAGGAATTATTTAAGAAAACTCTCGATAATGATCAGTGGTTTTGCTCTCAAGAATTTCAAAGTTTAAGATTTTCAAACAATCGAATTTTGGAAATTTCAATATGGAGTAGCTCAATTTGAAACAGTTTATTTTAGGAGTCTAAAGGGAAAAAAGTAGGGAATGTCACAGACCCAAAGTGAACTTTAGTGACTTCCCGACTATCCTATTGTTTGGCTTTAATTTGAAAGTTTATTTAACGTTGTAATCCAGTTAATATTAATTAATTAGGACTTATATTTATATGACATAATCATACAAATAGCCTGGAAGATGTGAGGGTTTGTGTCGTACCAAACGACTACCTCGGAGTCCTATGACCGGTTAGGGCTTAATTTGCATAACATGATTATACGAATGCCTAAAAAAAAGGTTGAGGGTTTATGTTGCACAAGGAAGACGACCTCGAAGTCCTATGGCTTATTATTTAATTCTAAGACAGATTTTGCTGACGAAGATAGTCGTGCCGCCCGACGTGCTCCAAGCTCCTTATTGTTGCAGAGGTTTAGTTGTAGAAGGTGAAAATCAGGAGATGAGTCCAAATTTCTTTAATGGTTTATTAAGGGAATCTTAAAGTTGATTATAACAACACTAGTTAAGATCCCACGGTTCCATCATTCTGGCACCCTTATTTTTATCAGATTCACTTAGTCCAGATGAATTTGCTAAACTCAACTGAATGAGTTCCACGCTTTCATTTAGATCGTGAGAAATCTCGTTAGCAACACATAGGTTACATCATTCGAGGTATTCCCGATCATCCAACAAAACATTTTAATTTAGTTATAGTTATAGTTTTGTGTTCTGTTTGTGATTAAATTTTGAGTTGTTTTATATTTTGAAATGTTGTGGCGGTGAATTTTATCTTGTTGTGATTTTTAATTTAGTTTTGGGTTTCAGTTTTGTGGCTATCCTAAAGGTTTCAGTTTTCATGCAACAATCTTGTTTAACATGCAAGAAAAGTAAAGCGTAATACATGTAAGTAACTTGTAATAAAATAAAAGCGTACCTGGAGGGTCTTCCCGTCATTCCAAGCTACACTTAAAGCACATGTTAAGGCATTTATATATATTTGCAAGAAAACACCTAGGTAAAGCTAAGGAAAGGTTTTGGTTGTCTACCAATTTCCTAATCCTATTGCTAGTCAATCCCTACGACGTCTAGGTTCTTCTGGGTTTTGTAAAGGATGATTTTCTTCATCAAAGGACAATCAAGTTCAGTTGTTCTTCTAAAACATCTCATCATATTGAGAAAGTGCTCATGACGAATCTTAAACATCTTTTCAATATTTTTGAGATTATTTCGAGTCTAAATGAGTTTTTATTGTAGAGATGAATCAATCATCCAGAAATTTTTAGTCAAGTTTTAACTCTTGCTCAGTGAATTTAGGACATTTGACTATCCTATAAGTAAAGTGACATTTCACTTGATACTTTACTTAAGAGTTATAATAATGAAAACCTTTAGGGGACAAATCAGTTTGTTAAAGAATTTAATGATTTAAAACTGGAATTGGTGATTTAAAGTGATTTAATTTAGTTATGAAATTCTAATAATTTAATTCTGGAATAGTGTTCAAGTTGTTTTATTCTTAAATGTTTTATACCATTTGAATTGAAAGAGGAGTTTAAATTATTTAATTTAGAATTTAATGATTAAATTTTTAATTTAATTGCAATATTCTATATTAACTTTTAATTGGTTTGATTTTCTTCATTAAGAATCATTTTTTTTGAAATTGATTTTGATGTTTCAAGTTTGCTTTAAATTTTCTTTCAAGTGATTTTTGACATTAATTTTAGTGTTTTAAATTTATTTCAATTTGATTATTAAATTACTTAATGTTTCAAGCTTAATTTAATTAAAGCTTACTTTATTTTAATTATCATCTTAAGTTTAATTAAGAGTTAAATATTATTAAAGTAATTCATTTAGGAATTTTAAATTAAAGAATTAATATCTTCTTAAATAAAATCCCTAATCTTAATAATCCAAACTTTTAATCCATTCTTCCAAAATTTAAATTATTTAATTAATTAAAATTTACTTTAAATATTTTCAAGATGATTAATGGGTTTCTACCCCTTAATTTCCTAGGTTTTAATCATCTAATAAAAATTTTAAAATTAGATATTTTACCCTCCCCTTGATTAAACCTAAATATTAATTAGGGTTAAAATTCTTTAATTACCTTTATGCCCCTTTTAAGCTTGTTCATTTCATAACTCATCAAATTAAGCTCAAATGAACTTCAAATTTTTATGTCACTTTACTCACATGTCAATTAAGACATTAGAGGAGAAGATGTGATTTTTCTGAATTTAATTTAATTTATATAATTATTTTAATGAAAAATAGGTATTTTTAATGGAAATTCAACAATATGACCAAGGTAAGGTTTCTGTCCTTAGGAAAATTATGAGATGTTTCTATTGACTAGAGAAACATTTGGACCAATTCTGGTTATTTTGTGAATTATATTTTATTTATTATAATTATTTTAAGTTTTAGAGTGTTAATTAATTATAAAATAAAATTAAAGTTGAAAAATGAATTTTATATTTTTTTTAAGTCCCTCTGACCTCAAGGAGTTTAGAGAAGTAAATTTTATATTTTTCTGATTTTTCTTTGATTTATTAGAATTAATTTGGTGAAAAGGTTGGAAAATACATTTTTTAAAATTAAAAATTGTCTTGAGCATTTAAAATTCAATATCTTAACCAAGAGACTTGGGAAAAATATTTAGTTTATTCCTAAGTGATTAGGAGTCAAAATATGACATTTTTGTGATTTTTATTATTTTTATGATTCTTATTATTTTTTAATTATTTAAAATATTAAAATAAGGTAGAAAATGAAGATTTTTAAAAAAATTCCAATTTTAATTTTCTTGGACTCTTCTAATATCAGTGAGCCCACAAAACCAATTTGGTGAATTTTTAAAATATATTTTTAGAGTTATGAATTTTTAAAGTTTAGTTTTGGTCATGTAACTTAATTAATCCATTTAGTGGGGTTAAACATTTCCATTTGATTCTAAATTTTTATGTGAGGTCCCTCTGATTCTAAAGATTAGTGGATAATTATTTTTAAGTTATTTTGATGTGTGGTTAACCCTAACTAATTAAAGTTCAGTTTTGAGTAATTAGGCCAATTACGGTTATTCTTAATGAATTAACTCAAAACATAATTATCCTAGGGTCCTCTAGCCCTAAGAAACGTCCCCAAATTTTTCTAGAATTTTCTAAGCAATATGCTAATTAATGGAATTAAAATAACAAAAACTGTGACATAAATTTGAAAAATACATAACTTGCCATAGAGATAACTTTTAACCTTGAAAATTTCAGGGAATGTTCCTAAGATTAGAGGCTTCAAAAGCCCTATGGATTTTCTACACAAAGATATAGATTTTATAAGTTTCAGGCATTTAATTGAATCATAAATTCAATATTTTCCTATTTATCTAACTCAGCGCGACGACAACCTTAGCGTCTCCGAAGCTCCACACGGCGCGCTCACATTCGCCGCCACCATCCGACTCAGCGCCACGCAGCCCGTAGTTCACGTACCGTTCCCTGGTCTGACGAAATCTGAGCCGTCCAGTCGATACACGCTCGATCCAACAGAGGTTGGTCGTCGTCTCCGACTGGTGTGCACCCGTGACCTTCCACACTCAAACCCTAATATCTCCCTCGTTTCTCAATGGATTTTCATGTTCTTATACTCTATGGATTCGTCTTGAAGAGACAAACACATCCATACGGTTTACATGCATTGAAATCAACTCAAAAGAAATGAAGAATCGCTGGAAGCTCTCGTGGAGGAGGAGTGTCCATACCTTGGTTCAGGAGGTGCGGCCTCAACTAAATGTGCTCGGCATGTTCGTTGGAGCTGGAAGAGCCTAGGGATGAAACCTCTAGCCCTGGTGAAAGATCTAAGTATGAAAGTGACAAGTCTCGACTTCAGACTTTGGAGGTTAGAGCAATTAGTTGGCTTGAAGAGGGGGCTTTCACTAGGGAACTCCTTCTCTTGGTCCTGTGTAGGTGTGGGTGACTTTAATTTGATTTTGGTGGTGGTTCAAGAGATGTCCTGTTCTGGCCTGAGAATTGAGCTCCAAAATTGAGCTCAATCAATGGGATTTAGGGCAGGATAACAGTGGGGATGGATTGCTCTTGGCTAGGGGAAGCTCTGTGAGGAGTTTGGAGGGATTCTTTGAAGGTTGATTTCAGCCAACCTTTTGGCTGAGAGGGGGAGGCTTGTTTAAATAGCCATGTCCAGGGCTTCCCAGGGGCAATTGATGGTTGGGATCAGCTGCCTAGGGGAGGAGATGAAGAGCTGTGGTGGCCAATTGTGTTGGGACAGCTCAACCAATTCAATTTGGATTTTTGAATCAAATTAGCCTTCTCGGCCTGGTGGTTTCCGGCGACTGGGGTGGTGGTCCGGCCAGGGTCAGGTCACTCTCAGGGTTAGAGAGGTCAGGGCTTGATGTTTGTGAGTTCAATGGGCTGATGCCATGTGTAAAGGGATTGACTCAAATGGAATGGGGGAAGTGGCTCTTTTGGGTTTAAATGGGTCAAGTCATGGTTTAGGCTAGGTGCACCTCCCCAAGGCTTGACTTTGGGCTGAGGGAGAATCATTTGGGTCAGCTAGGAAGGGGTGGTGAAGTCCCCATCCAAGGTGATGTGGCTAAGCTTGGTTTAGAGTGTGACATGAATGGGGTTAAAAAGCTTAATGAAGGATTAAGAAAGAGGCCCCCTCCATTTGCCATAAATGACATGGTGAGGTGTAAAGTGGCTCCCATGGCTTGCATATAGCTTATGCATGGCTTCATGGCTTCATTTGGCTTGGGAAAAGATTTGGTCAATTTCAAGGAAGAGGGTTTTATGAATTTTGGCATTTTGGTGGAAATTTAGATGAATCTTGATTTGGAATGGTTTAATGAAGATTTTGAAACTTAGGGGTGATATCAATTAAAGGTATGATGAAAAGAAATTGACATGTGGGCTTTAGAGCCAATTTTGGGCTTTTGGATTTGGTGAAAATAGGCTTTTAGAATGGTTTAAGAAAATGGGCATTTAGGTTTGAAAACAAATTGGTGGATGGAAATTTTGTGAAGGATTGGGCCAAACAAATGTTGGGTTTAGTTTATGAATGTGTCATGAGTGATTTGAAGCAAATTTGAGGTGATTTGGAATTGAATTGGGTTTGATTTGGGGACTTTTTTGGTAAAGGGGCCAAAGTGGATAAAATTGGGCTAACTTGGGCTAAGGTTGGGATAATTTTAGATTTGATGTAAAATTAATGTTGAGAAATTTTTATGGGAGCTGTTACAAAGAGTTTTCAATTTTGGTTGGACTTTGATTTTGGGATTTGGGCCCATTTGGGTTCATGGTGGGTTTAGGCCAAAATTAGGGATTTTTGGTTTTGGTTAGGTTTGGGTGGAGTTTAGGTTCAAATTTGGGGCAAATCAAGTTAGTTTTTTGTTTATGGGGATGTTAGGAAGGTTTAGAAAAAGATTTGGGGCTAATTGGAGTTGAATTGGGTTGGTTTGGGCTAAGTTTAGGTTATGGGCCAAAATTGGGCCTTAGGCTTCAAATTGAAATCGGATTCAAATTTTCATTAAATTGGGCTTGGATTTGGGCTAAATTTATATTAGGGATATGGAATTGAAGTTTATAATTGAATTGGATTAACATTGAGGTCAATTGGGTTGATTTAGTTTGACATTGGGCTTACTTTGGTTAAAAATGTGCCAAATTGAGGGTTTTGGTAAAAGTGGGTTAAATTAACAAAATTGGCCTATGGTGTAGTTGAAAAAAAAGAAATTGGTAATATTTGGGATTTTTTTAGAATTTTTTGGGAATTTTCTGAATTTTATGGATTTTTTGGTTAAAAATGGCATTTTGGGTATTTGGAGGGTATTGGGGGGTATTTTTGGAAATTTTGGTATATTTGGCAAAGGATGATCAATTTGAATGGTGGGAAATGTTTAGGATTAGTTTTGAGGAATTTTAGATAATTTAGATAATTTTTGCAAATTTTGGGTAGCTTCAAGGACTTTTGGTAGGTTTCGTGGGTGTAGGGCCCCGGGGTTCAAAAAATGAAATTTTGAAAAAATGAAATTTTGAAAAAATGAAGATTGATCAAGTTTGAGTAGAATGGAATCACTTTGGTTGAGCCATGAAGCCATATAAAGCCCATAAAAGCCATGAGAGGACTCATTTGAGGCATTCACTATGTTGTTCTTAACCCTCTTAGCCAAGGGCCTAGGGGTTTAGGTCCATCCATATGAATTACCTACATGAGTCAGGAAGTCAAGCTAGGTATGAATGGTTTTAGGATTTGTAATGTGTGTGTGTGGTGTATGCAGGTCAACCCTCACCAGACCAGGCCACCCAAGGTTGTCCTAAGGCCAAAGAGTCTTATAGGGAAGTCGTCCTTTAAACCTTCACATTTGATCTTAACCCTCTAAGTGGCTTAGGAGTTTACAATCAGGCATGTGGGGTTTAAAGGGAGTTAAGAGGTGTTTGAATTTCTAAATGGTGGGTGCCATCTCTAATCCTCCAGGATAGTTAAAGGGAAAACCTAAGGCTAGATCCTAAGTACTAAGGAGAGAGAAGAGAAAAGACCTCATCAAAAATGAGGTCAACAAATGGACCCCCAATAGGTGTGGTGTGCCAACCAAGCACACCGCATGTATTGGCGTTGGCCGAAGAGATCAAAAAAACCAACACAGACGTCTAAGTGACACACTAAATAGGGTAGAAAAAAATTTCCGCTGTGGAGTATCGAGTAAATCTCCAAGACTGGAGATACCTGAACTCTCGCTGCGGAATAGAAAATGACGTGAATTCCAGATAATAAGATCTGGGAAAATTTGATTTAGATTTCATTTTATTTTCTATTCCGAGTTTTATTTTAATGTGTGAGTTTAGATTTCGATTTGTTCTGCGTTTCAATTTTGATTGAGGTTTAATTTAAAATCAATTCAAGGAAATCTTGATTTGAAATGAGAATTGGAACCTAGGTTCCAACCTCGGGATTGCGAAGAGAACTGGAACTTAGGCATTAGCCTCAGAGTAAGAATCAGAGTTTAAGTATCGATTGAAATGGATGAGAATCAGAATTTAGGTACTGATCTCGAAATAAGGTTTAGAATTTGGTACCAGTCTCGGAAGGAGAGAGTTGAAATTTAGTATCAATCTCGGGAAGAGAGTCAGAATTGGTATCGACCTCAAAAGGAGAGAACTGGAATTTAGTACCGATCTCGAAGGTTTAAAGAGAAGCTGGAATGCGGTTCCGAGTCTCGAAGGTTTAAAGAGAGCTGGAATGCGGTTCTAGTCTCGAAGGTTTAAAGAGAACTTGAATCTGGTTCCCGTCTCGAAGGTTTAAAGAGAACTGGAATCTGGTTCCCATCTCGAAGGTTTAAAGAGAACTGGAATCTAGTTCCAGTCTCGAAGGTTTAAAAAGAACTGGGATCTGGTTCCAGTCTCGAAGGTTTAAAGGGAACTAGGATCTGGTTCCAGTCTTAATGGTTTAAAGAGAACTGGAATCTGGTTCCAGTCTTGAAGGTTTGAAGAGAGCTGGAATACGGTTCCGATCTCGAAGGTTTAAAGAGAAGCTGGAATCCGGTTCCGGTCTCGAAGGTTTAAAGGGTTGAAATTTCTTTGTGGAGATTTGAGTTTAGCGGAAGATTTGGAATGAGACCTGAAAGTTTTTCACGTCTCACGAGGATACATCATACATCTTGGTCCAAAACATGATGATATTTTCCTTGAGAATTCAATATCTCATACAATCCATATAAATCCAACATGGATTGTGTAAGAATCTTGAAGTTTCTTTTAAAAAGCAGCTGTCCAAATCTATTTCTAAATAGTGAGATACATGGACAAAACATCACCTTCCAAGTCATCCTTAGCAGGAATGTCGCATGGATGTGCATTGGAGGTGTGATATTTCCCATGTAAATCACAGTTCGTAGGGCCGGAGACTCTCTAACTCTGGATCTGGCTGAAAGTGGAAAGGCATTTTTCTGTCATCCATTCTCCTAAAAGTGACGGAGATTCGTTCCACAGGCACTCCTAGAATGCAATGTTTTGCGATGTCTGCTCTGTTTCCTTGCAACACCAAAACTGAACCTAAAGGTAGTGGTATCTCCACCGGCCGTCGAAACTCACCGGGGCCTGCAATCCGGAGGTCAGATCCAAACATGATGATACATTGGTTGACAAAAGTCACTGTGCAGAAAGTTCTGATGAAGTCATGATGTTCTATGTGGTATGCAGTCGCCCTCCTTGTAGATGTTAATGATGCAGCTGTTGGGTATGCAATCTTCAGGCAATACCCTCCATGTTATCATCCTTTATATCATTCTCTTGATAATATTCGGCATCAGATCCACCTCACTGCGACGGAGTATTCCTGGTGGATTACCTTTTATGTCTACAACGAAGTTGTAGCAACATCCGCATTGGATTGTAATTCTTCCTTTTCCTGGCATCCATCTTCGGGGTTACGAATAGGTCTTTTCCCTCGAGCGGTCGGCTCGGCTCATTTTACGAAGTTTAATGACGCAATCTACAATTTGTTGCTTGCTCGTAATCTGAGAATACATCTGTATGCAGCTCGAGGCCTTCTAAGATATTGATCCTCTTTCCTCCAATTCTTTCGAAGTATTCAAAAGTTTTCTTTTCAAAATTCTGCATTCATTCCAACTCATATTCTGAAATTATCTGCAATCGAAAAGTTCTAGTAACGTACTGGGGAATGTATGGTTCAACCTTGACACGCTCTCCTGCATGTCTTGGCTCCTCAGGGATAGTCTCTATCGGGACATCCTCCGGGGTTGCTTTCGCAACAAGACTCTTCAGAACTGGTGCATCTGCTTGGCGTCGAGGCGCTAATTGTATCTCTGTTCTTCTTTGAATTTCTTTTATCTGTTTTGCTTTCCTTGGAGTTGATCTCCTCCTTTTCGGTTCTTGACGAACCAATTTCTTCGGAGTATTTGTTTGACGGTAGCAACTGTCTCTTCATGTTGATCTGCTGCTACGTTGGTTAACATCTTACGAATGCGGCGATTCTTATTCCTCCGCTGGGTGGCAGTGAGAGTAGCTCTCCTTACCCCTTGGACTTCTGCAGACATGGCACTGATAAGCTTGCCCTCTGCTGTAGCAACAATGGACATAACTTTCTTATCTTCTCCTGTTACATGAGCGGTGTTTGCATTTCTCTTATTGCTGGTGGACTGCTGACTTGGGCAACCCACTTTCATCACTGTTTGGCTATGGAACTCTTCCCGATCAATCGGGGTCCAATAATTTTCTTCATATTGTAGCCCGGAATGTGTGAAGCCAAAGTTAATCTCGATCACGGCTCCATCCCTTACCCTCTTTTTATCAAGTTCTAGACTCACGTCATTTCTAAAGTTCAGAACCAACCACCCGTTCAACATTTCCCTGCGAAAAAAATAAGGAAAGGATCATGGGCTGTACTAAGAATAAGAACAATAAGAAAAACATTTATTAATGAAAAATTCTTATTTATCTCTTTTAATTTTTAAAGAAAGTAGGAAGAGATGAGGGAATGATAAGGAATGAATTGATTTAAAAGGAAAGATTGACATTTTATTATTACAATTTTCACACGTTTTTTTTAACACATTTTTTGTTAATGACTTTCTTTTTTATCATCCATATTTTTTTATGTTTTGGGTTCAGACCCAGTCGCAAATGATTACTCTACCTGTGCTTCTAGGAGCGAGTCCTCATTTTTAAGGTTCATCCTTCGAAACATCAGGTTGCGTAATACTTCTTCAAATATCGTCCATTGATTGGAAGCATAGGTCGTTCTCCACGGCAATTCACCAGTTGGTAGGAACCTCCTGAGTAGGCTTGTCTCGACCACGAATGGCCCTTCCCATGTTGGTTCAAATTTACCTCCTATCTTGCGGTGTGCAAGAATAGGTCTTCTGAGAAGTAGAACCAAGTCACCGACTTTAAATGTCCTTGGACGAACTAGTTTATCGTGGGCCTGGACCATCTTGGCTTGATACAGTTCCAAATTCTGCTGTGTTGAAAGTTTTTTTCCTTCCAAGCTTTCCAATTCTTCCAATCGTAATTTGACATTTTCTTCTGTAGTGATCTTTTCTGCAACTGCAATTCTGAGTGACGGAAGTTGTACTTCCAAGGGTAAGACGGCCTCGGACCCGTACACTAAAGCGTAAGGTGTAGACTGAGTAGGAGTTTTGAAAGTCGTCCTGTAGGCTCATAAGACTTCTAACAACTTCTTGTGCCAATTTCTTTTGTTGTCGTCCAAGGTTTTCTTTAGGATTTGGACGAGAGTTTTATTAAAAGCCTCGATCAAGCCTTTTTCTCTTAGGTAATAAATTATCGAATAATGCCAATCAATCCCGTGTCTTCTGACAAAATTGTTGATCTTCGTACTCTTGAACGCGGACCCATTATCTGAAATGATTCTGCGCGGAACTCCAAAATGGTGGAGAACTTGATTCTTGAAGAACTGCAACACATGGTGCCCTTTCACTTCTCTGAATGGTATTGCTTCTGCCCACTTGGAAAGGTAATCTGTAGCTGCAAGAATGAAGCGATGTCCTCTTGAAGAACATAATATCTGTGCCCCAACACTCAAATGGCCACGACGCAATTGTCGGATGTTACACATTTGGAGGTTGATGTAGAACCACTCCATGCACTTGGCACTGGTGACAACTTTTGGCAACCTTCATGCAGTCGGTTATCATCGAGGCCGAGTAATACCCTAGTCTTTTAATCTTCATTTTCATCTTCGTACCCGATTGATGAGCGCCACAAAGTCCTAAGTGTACTTCTTTGACAATTTCACGAGCCTCGGACCCGCTGAGTCATCTTAGCCACATCTGATCAAAAGAACTTCTGTATAACGTGTTGTTTATTAATGCGTAAGACAGAGTTCTTTTCCTGATTTGATGGGCTATAGACTTATCATCTGGTAGGTTTCCTGTTTGCAAGTAGTCTATTAGTGACCGCTGCCAATCTTCTGTATTTTCTGTTACTGCCGAAATTGTTTCTTCTTCTTTTCCTGACTTGTGTATCGTGTCCATGTCGAGCTGTGAGAGAACCGGATGTCCCTGAACTGACACTTCAACTGATTCATCCTACAAGCAGGAAAATTCTTTTGCAGGGCGGGCTAATGCATCTGCAAGAGTGTTTTCACTCCTAGAAATCTTGTAGATCGTTACATTTGGAATCTGCTCCAACAATTTCATAGCATACTGAAAGTATTGTTCGAGTCTTGCCTTTAGAATTATGTATTATCTTGCGACATGTTGAATTATCAACAGAGAATCCCCATAGATGTACATATTCGTTATCCCCATCTGAACGGATAATTCTAATCCTGTTATGAGGGCTTCATATTCTACTTCATTGTTTGTACACGGTTCTGTTAAGTGATAGGAATACCTTAACATCCCCCGCTTCGGTGTTATAAAGATTAGTCTGATTCCTGCCTTACCGAGCACTATCGTTTGCGATTCTTTATCTTTCTGTGCTAAAGATGCTCCATCGAAGTACAGTTCCCAATGCTGATCATCGGGGTCTTCTAGGCTCATTATCTGCTCGTCTGGCAAGTCGTCGTTGAGAGGTGATTCTGCCGGTAAAGGGTGCGCTGCAAGGAAGTCTGCCAGGACTTGTCCCTTTATGGCACGAAGAGGAACGATATATCGAATTACAATAATATCATTGACCACCTGGCAAGTTTGCCGGAAAGCGTCAGTCGGGTCATCAAATATTGCAAAGAATTAAACTTCGAAATAAGGTTGACTTTATGAGAAAGCATGTAGTGCCCGAGCTTCTGTGCGATGAAGATCAGGGCCAAACAGTGCTTCTCAATAGGAGGATACTTCACTTCCGTCGGAATTAGACGACGGCTTAAGTAGTAGGGAGCACTTTCTTTTCCCTCATCATTGACCTGAGCTAACAGGGCTCCGAGAGAGTCATCTAAAGCCACGGTATAAAGTATCAACGGTCTTCCCGAGACTGGGGCTGCTAAAACAGGAGGTTTCATTAGGTATTGTTTGATGTCATCGAAGGAATGTTGACATTTGGAGTCCCAAGTAAACTTGGCATCCTTCTTAACTAAAGAAGAAAACAGCTAACACCTTCCTGACAAATTCGAGATAAAGCGTCGAATATATGCCAATTTTCCTTGAAAGGACCGTAGTTGTTTCAAGGTTTTAGGAGGTGGCATTTCTAAGATAGCTTTAATCTTCTCCAGATTGATTTCAATTCCACGATGTCGGACAACAAATCCTAAGAATTTCCCAGATGTGACGCCGAAGGCGCATTTCAGGGGATTCATCTTAAGGTTAAATTGTCTTAATTGCTCGAAAACAATTCACAAATCATACAAGTGATCTTCCTTTAATTTGCTCTTGATGACCACATCATCCATGTAACACTCAACTTGGTTGTGAATGAGATCATCAAAAATCCTTATCATTGCTCTTTGGTAGGTTGCTCCTGCGTTCTTCAATCCAAATGGCATCACTGTGTAGCAGTACACTCCAATTGGCGTTCTGAAAGCTGTGAGCTTTTCATCTTCCGGTGTCATCTTTATCTGGTTGTATCCTGAAGATCCATCCATGAAAGAGAAGACTTCGTGCGTTGAGGCGATGTCGATCAACAATTCTAGAATTGGTAGCAGGAATTCATCCATTGGACATGCTTTATTCAAATCTCTGAAATCCATGCAGATTCTGATCTGACCATTCTTCTTTTTGACTGGTACCACATTGGCTAACCAAGTCGGTTATTGCTCTTCACGGACAAATTTAGCATCTATTAGCTTCTTAACTTCAGCTATTACTTGTTGTTCAATCTCTAGACGCATTCTTCTCGGAGCTTGTATGACTGGAACAGTAGTGTGATCCACTCCTAGCCTGTGAACTGCAACCTCTGGAGCTAATCCTGGCATTTCATCATAACTCCAAGCATAACAATCTTTGAATTCTATTAATAGCTTGATTATGCTTTCGGAGTCTTCTTTATTGAGTAAGGAGCTAACAAAGGTCGGCCTAGGCTCTTCGCTAGTACATAAGTTAACTTCCATTAACTCGTCTATTGTAGATTTAATTTCTTCTTCGAATTATAGCGAAGCATCTCCGATTGGTAGATCATCGAGATCTTCTGAAACTTCCAAGTAGTCTTCATTAGGCTCGCAAGTGACAACCAAGCAAAATCCAGTATCGTCAACTGATCCTACTGTGTCGAATCCGAGACCATGTTTTGAATTGGGAGGCCGGCTGGCGTTATTCCATAAATTTTCCAAATGTTGTGATTGACCTTTTGTCCATCATCGAGGTAAGACACCACGTTGAATTAAATTTTGAACACAAGGAGAGTACCACTCAAAAGGCAGTTCCATTAGTTCAGATGAAGCAACATCTTCAAATTGTACATCATTTTCAGTCTTAGAAGAAGAAGTACCACGGTAAAACTTGAATGATTTAGTACCACCACCATGCACTTCCTTGACCATCATACCCTAGACATTATTAGGGTGGATCGAGGTTAGGGTCATAGTATGTACATAGTGGTTAATCTTCTCGTAAATTGATTTATATTCTTCATTCTTTTCTTCTTCGAGAGAGATCTTGAACTGAGGTTTCTTCTGACTTATCGCCGCTGCTTCTTTCTTAATTTTTTCTTCTTCGAAACTGTTCTCTCAATCAACGTCGAAGACTAGTTTCTTCTGTCCAACTGTTCCAACGTCTCTTCCACGACCTCATCCCCGGCCTCGACCTCAGGTGCGAGTTCTGGAGAAACCTTCACCATCTCACCATAAGGGAGTGGTGTGTAACTGTTGGACTAGAATTTCAGGCTCTTCATCATCTTGCACTTGTTTTGCTTCATTTGGTATGAGATTTCTGGAGAACATTGTTTCCTTCGAAGGCGCGTAATAGGCTGCATCTTCATGAATTCCAATCTCGTGTACGGAGAATGGTTGCAAGTCACCTTTGATACATTGTTCTCCTCCTTCGTAAAGGTTTATGCACTGGTGCAGAGACGACGGTACCATCCAGTTTTCATGGATCCATGGCCGACCCAGTAGAGCATTGAACGATGTCTCAAAATCAGTTATATGGAATTTTGCGGTTGTCTTTGCTAAGTCACTGGTTTTCATTAATAGTATAATCGATCTGAGAGCTTTCTCTCCTTTTTGATTAAAGCCTCTCAATATCATCTTGTTTGCTTCAAGCTCACGAGCATCAATTTCCAAATATGCTAGTGTCCGAAGATTCATAATGTAGATTGATGCTCCCGGATCAACCAACACTCTGGTGAGCGTAAACTTTCCAATAGTGACCGATATGTAGAGCGGTCGGTTGTGATCGGCTGTTCCCCGTAATAGATCATTGTCCGTGAAGGTAACACCTCGCTGTTCTTTTAACGAGCAAACCTCATCGAAGGAATTAACGGCCATTTGAGCTAAACAAATCTCTGGATCAAGTAGAGCCTTGATCAGAGCTTCCCTCATCTCCTTTAACAAGATCTGAGCATCGTATATGCTTAGTTTGGCTGGTAACTTCCTAATATGAGCTACCACGTTATAGTCCACTTTATGACCATGTTCCTCAGTTTCTACCCGAATGGGCAATCCATCTGCTGGGGTTGGCTCCTCCTGAGCAACCACCTGCTTTCCTTTATCCTTTGGACCCATTCTCGGAGGTAGAACTTTTTCGCTTCTTAGGTTGACTTCAGTTACTTGTTCTGAGTCTGGTGCTAGATCTGTCGATGTTTCCCCTTGAATTAGACTGACTGGCTCTTCTAGACTTTCTTCAAAATCCGATAACTCTAATTCTATCGCGATTGGAGCTTCTCGAAATTCACAAATCGACTCGTTGCATATTGAGCTTTCGTTGCCTCCTTTATGAACATCTTCTTCGCCGTGGTCATTGAGGTTGTGTATGATTTGAGAATCGTTATTTATATTGGAATCGAGATCCGGATTAAGTCGGTTGTCGCTAGTTACGTAATCGTTGGAAACTGTCAAAACATAGCCAATGACATAACTCTTATCATTATAAGATCTTGCCGGGGTGAGAAAATAATCATACAGAGTCAGAAGTTAGAGGGATTTCTCTCCCGAATCGAAAACAACCAACCTTGGATAAGCAGCCCCTAGTCTACCCTTCGGAGCCTCGATCTTCTTCTCTTCTACGATCTTCTCCTCATTCTGAGGCTATTCATTGATAGCAAGCGATAGTGCTGGCTCGGCAGGTTTCAAACTCTGAGTTGAAATGCGTTCCGAAGCGGTCTGAATGTCATCAAAAATTTTCTTTGAAGACTTTGTCCAGAAGGTACTCCATCCATCATCGGTCGTATACGGGTTTATCAGAACAATAGGATCCGTTGAGATAACATTGACGGAACCTCCTACGAATTGCAGTACTTCTTTCAGCTAGAACCCTTTGCAGGGGAGGGAATTCTTGAGTCGACTTCAGGTTGAACTTAATCAGGGGTTTTTCAGTTTCTGGCACTTGGTCCATTAGTGCGAAGAGAGTGACGTCAGCGAACTTGATATTTGTATTACCGAATTTTTATCCGAAACGGATGATCACATTGTCAGGCAGCTCATCCTTGTAGACGGCGAAGTCCATTCCATTGGTGAAGGAGAAAATTAACTTTGGTGTAGTCATTTTCTGCAGTGTAGATTTAAAATGTCAGTCCCGAGTTATGCTTCCTTTTGTCTTAGAACTCAGAACGGAAAAGAAAGAGTCCGAACACATTCTCGTTTATCTTAATGTATTTGTGATTTTGAAGAGAATTCTTTTATTAGAAGGTTGTTTATTAGAGGATTTGTTTATTAAGAACATAATGATTAAAGGTATAGAAAAGGTAAAGGACCCGATTCAAAATTGGAAAGGAAGAGAAAGTCTCGTAAGACTTCTCAACCCGAAGGACCGCTCCTAAGCTAACACCTATTGGGGGTCCACCCCACCTCAGAAAAGAGGTAAAAGGATTTCGGAACCTCTCTGTTTAGGGGTGTCTAAACAGTGGCTCCTAAATCCGATAGAAACTGGTTATACCCGTTGAAGTTAGAAATGAACATGGTATGCCAACGAAAAGAATGGTAGTTTGCTCCACTAGGGACATGGATACACTACCGATTTATGAAAGCAAAACCATCTGATCAAAATGGAGAGAGGAAACTTTCCCCAGCAAAGTCGCCAGAAGTTGTCGGCATATTTTTAGGTTAAGTGTTTTCAAAAGTGGGGTCGCCTACATAAATTGTCGGTGAATTTTCATATTTTAATTTTAATTTATATATAATTTGGAAAGTAGCATTTGATTTTGAAAATACTTTTAAGTTTGAAAATTTTAAGATATGAAATCAAACATATCTCACATCCCGAATAGTTCAAATAAATGAACACCACACCACAAATCATGTATCTATCCCGAAGAATAGACAGACTGCTTGATGATGGGGCTCGATTAAATAAACTAGAAGATTTGTAACATCCGCTCGGTCTGCTAACCAATTTTATAAGCGGACAAGTTCCCCTACTTAATATAAATGAATTAAGCAGGGTTTATATTACCTGGGTTCTAAAAGTTCCCTATAAGGGCAAGCCCCTATAGTTAATTACATCTTAAATGACGGGAATCATTTAAGAAAACTCCTTATAATGATTAGTGGTTTTGTTCTCAAGAATTTCATGATGAATTATGAGATTAATTAGCTTAAGAGGGCATTAAGGTAATTAAAAGGGTTTAACTTTAATTAATGTTTAGGCTTAACCAAAGAGAGGGTAAAAATATTT
Organism: Papilionanthe hookeriana x Papilionanthe teres; assembly: GCA_022702705.1. Lineage (NCBI taxonomy): Eukaryota > Viridiplantae > Streptophyta > Magnoliopsida > Asparagales > Orchidaceae > Papilionanthe > Papilionanthe hookeriana x Papilionanthe teres. The sequence continues at coordinate 150,385,211 of CM040424.1, read as the reverse complement.
GATCTTAACTTTCCATTTGGATGATTGAAACTTAGGGAGTTAAGGGGCAGAAACACATTAATCACCTTGAATATTTAAAGAGGAAACCTTAATCAATTAAATCGTTAGAACTTTGGATGTTAATTAAGAACTGAATTATTAAAGGTGAAGGGATTTTGACCCAGGAAGATTCTAATACTTTGGAATTCAATCCTTAATCAAGGAATTGATCAAACATCACTTAATCTCTACTAATGAAGTCATAACAAATAATGTTTAAAATCAAAAGGGAACAATCTTGAAATTTTATAATTAAATTAAAATAGTTTAAGATATTTAAGTCAATCAAAGTGAGATGACTTAAGATATTAAAAGTAGCTTGAAATCACAAAAAAAAAAACTAATATTGAAACAAAATTGAAATATTAATGTTGATTCATAATCAAAACATTAAAACTAAATGAGTTAATAATTAATCCAAAACATCAAACTTAAAACTTTAGAACTTAAATTGGATCGAATAATTCAAAACACATTTTTAAATTAAATGATTTAAAACATTTGAAAATCAACTTTAAAATTCTTATAACTAAATTGAATCGCTCTCAAATCATCAATTCAACTTTAACTAAGAATGGTTAAATCCTCTAATGAGTTGAGTTGCCCCTAAAGGCTATCATCTCCATAACTCTTAAATGAAGCATCAAGTGAAATGCCACCTTATTCATAGGATAATTAAACATCCTAGTTCACTGAGTAAGAAAAAAAACTTAACTAAAATCTTGGATGATCAATTTATATGTACAATGAAATTCGTTTGGACTCGAAATAATCCCAGAAGCATTGAAAAGATGTTTAGGACTCATCCTAAGCACTTTCTCACTCTGATGGGATGTTTTAGAAGAACAATTGGACTTAGTTTTTCTTTGATGAAGAAAATCATCCTTAATAAAACACAAGAACCTAGACGTCATAGGAATTGACTAGCAATAGGATTAGGATTTTGGTAGACAACCAGAACCATCCCTTAGCTTTACCTAGGTATTTCTTGCAAGTATTTAAATGCTCTAACATGTGTTTTAAGTGCAGCCGGGAATGACGAGAAGACACGCCAGGTATGCTTTTACTTTATTGTAATTTATTTACCTGCGCTGTACTTTCCTTTTCTTGTAAGCTTGCCTATTAAACAACAATGTCACCCTGCATTAAAACTGAAACTTTTAGGATAGCCACAAAACTGAAAGCCAAAATTAAACTAAAAGTCATAACAAGATAAAATTCACCACCTCAACATTCAAAATATAAAACAACTCAAAATTTAATCACAAGTAGAACAACAAAATTACAACTACAACTAAATTAAAAAGACTCGTTGGATGATCGGGACTCCCTCGGATGATGTAACCCACATGTTGCTAACGAGATTACCCACAGTCTAAATGAAAGTGTTGAACTCATTCAGTTGAGTTTAGAAAATTCATTTGGACTAAGTGAATCTGATGAAAATAGCAATGCCGGGATAACGGAACTGTGGAATCTTAATTGGTTCTGCTTAATCAACTTTAAGATTTGTTTTAATTAAAACACTTAAACATCTCAAATTTTTAAGATTTCTAAACCAGAATACTTCTCTCATCTCTTGATTTCCACTTTCTAAAACCAAACCTCTGCAACAATAAGAAGCTTGGAGCACAGTGGGCAGCACGACCATCTTCATCAGCAAAACTTGCATCTACATCAGCTAAACCTTTTAAGATTTAAATAACAGAGCCATGGGATTTCAAGGTAGTTTGCCTAGTGCAACATAAAGTCTCAACTTTTCGATAGGCATTTTCATAATCATGTTATGCAAATTAAGCCTTAACCGGTCTTAGGACTCCGAAGTAGTCATTTGGTACGACATAAACCCTCACATTTTAGAGGTGACCTCCGGCTGCAAATATTAGAATTCACTCTTTGGGGAAAGCAGGGTAGAAAATTGAAGGATGTATATAATTGTTAAGCTTAATTAAGTTATAGATGTTTCTCAGAGTACAATAACAATTGTACTCTCTCCCCTTCTAATCAACGCAAGTATACATATCGTTCAAGTAATAAAGGGCTCTATTGGAGTCCTAGATATCGATCCCACAGAGAAGTTAGAGATTTAAAGACTAATTTTTAGTAAAAGTTGATCACTAATCTAATTTAGTATAGTATACGAAAAATGAAGAACGCTTAAACTTAAAACTATTACTTAAGGGCAGAATATATAAGTGAATTTAGAAAAATATCTTTCTCCTTATTAAGAGGATTGAGTGAATGAATAATTAAATGAGTTTAAAATTATATTGTGCCAAATAAGAACATTCTTATTCTTTACCCTTTGGTCGAGTGCAAAAAACATTGACTAATCCTATGTTTGGTTACCGAATGCTGTAGCGAAGTCGCGAGGATACTTGTTGCCACTTCGAGCTCCACGTTCCCCTCACTCGAGGGCCAACATCTACACTTCAGCTCCCAAATAATAGGACTGAATTGAAGATTTTAGTCTGTCACACTAAAATGTTCAATTCTTTGCCCGATAATTAATTATTTCCCTATTTATTTGTACCCTCCTTCCAAGGCTTTTGAATTCCCTGAATCTTGGATGTAATTTTTACTATAGTTGAATAATTCAACATATGTTAACAATTCAATTGGCCAAATTGAAAGTAAATTAAGATTTAAGTAAAAGATTATCACAATCTCTATTTAATATTATCAGTCACAACTCATTTAATTCTTCATTTCAAAAAAACTCAATGACAAGGAGAAAGACAAAGAAAACTACTCAGAATGCATGGGAAAAATAACACAGATATTGGATTTCATTTAAAGTTATAAAAGAATAAATAAATATACTTATCTCAAATCTTCTCCCCAAGCAGATTCCTTAAAGTTCCTTTAACTCTTCCTTCTAGTACAACACACTTAGAAACTCACCACGACACTAAACAATAACTCTTACTACAAAAGGAAACACTAATTTGACACCAACTAACACACACTAACACACAAAATCATCTCTATTTATAGAAGGAGTCATATTTCCAAAGGTTGTTTAAGCACCTCTTCAAAACGCGCCCATCTTCATCGTATTTGGCTTGAATCAACTGTCTCGCCATCGACGGGCTCGATCTCTCCATCGGCGAGCTTCTAGAAGAAAGGCTAACCGTTCAAGCTGGCTGTCGGCGGGCTCGATCTGGCTGTCGTCGGGCTTCTATTATAATATATTCAAAACTTTCAGAAAAATCTCGCCTTCGGCGGCCTAAATCTTTCCGTCGGCGGGACAGTTTTATTTTCATTTATTTTCATGATTTTTGCTCCAAATTCGTGCCTTTTTGCTCTTTTTGCTCTCAGGACCTATAAATCTTCATTCCTGCAATAAAACACAGAAAATACCTTTCTTTAAAGTGTAATTTCATTTGAAATTGGTATGAATTTCTCAATATATTTTCTTGTGGTCACGAGGCTATTTGTTTGATTATGTTATACAAATATATGTCCTAATTAACTAAAATTAGCAGGATTGAAACATTAAATAATTCTCTCAAATTGAAGCCAAATTATAGGATAGTTTGGGAAGTTGCCAAGATTCCTCTTGGATCCTTAGCTTCTCCTACTTCTCTTCCTTTGAACTCACAAAATAAATGTTCCAAATTTGAGCTATTTCCTATTCAAATTTCCAAAATCTGATTCAGAAGATTCAATGTCTGCAGCTATTGAACTACGCATGCAAACTTAAAGACTTAACTAATAGGATAGATATCAAAAATATTTTTGGTATTTTGGATTTTTCTTGAAAATAAAAACACAATGATTAAGCACACTATATAGTACTATAAATTTCAAATCTAAATCTTATAGGTTTAAATGAAATTATCCTAAAGTTCTTAGTGAAGCTTCATCGGCAACAGTGCCAAAAACTTGATGTGCCTCAGTCATATTGTTTGAAAGTCACTTGCTCTATTGTGTCTCGTGTGAACTTGTCACTTCCCTACAACATGTATTACATGGATTTGTGGGGATTCAATGTTACCTCGCACTTATTGGTTTGCATGCAAATGACTTCAAAAAATTTGTACAATTTTCGGATCTAGAGATAGACACATGCATAACTACCAAAATTCGAACAGATGTGTGATTGTTTGTTTCACTTACTTCCTCAAGTATTCATGTGTGTAACATCTAAGCTTAGTTTTCACACATATCATACTTTATTCTATGCATTTATGAAGCTTTGCATTGGTCGGAATACCATGAAACAATTTGCTGAAATATTTACAATTTTCGGATTCAAACATGCTCACTCATGAAACATCAAAATTTGAACTCGCCTACAGTTGTTTTTCATCTATTTCGACATCTATTCACATATACAACATCAAAGCTATAATTTCACATATGTTTCACCTTATTCTATGAACAAAAATCATGTTTTACTTGTAGAAATTCAAAGCTCTCTTTTTAATATAAGTCATCCCATAGTTTTGAAGTGTTACATATCACATACATGAAGTGCACTTTTCTCATTACACTCCACCTTTACTTCACTTTATTTTTCAAATGCTTGCATGTGTTTCTTATAGAAGTTACTACGAGCATCAAATACTTGATTGGAAATGTTGACCATTGCAACATGGATGCCTATAGCCCCTTTTGGTGATGTCTATTGTACATATGAGAGGGTGTAATTGTTCATATGCTACCGTTAAGTGGAAATCTGCACTTTTGCACATATTTTAAATTAATTTGGATTACTTCCTCATTGTCCCTATGCAAAATATACTTGATTTTGCTTGTGTAAGTTCGTTCTAAGTGCTCTTTTATTGCACCTATGTTGAGAATTGCATGGGTGGTAACCATGCAAGCTTACTTTAAATGTTCCCTTACTGCCCTCACTTAAAATTTACATTATAAAGCATCATTTAAATTGCTTTAAGTGAGAAAAAAACGAAAGAAAAGGAGGTGGCATGTTTACCCTTTCAAAAAAGGGAGAAAGTTGGGATATACTATTCATGCTCAGTTTGCCTTAGACTCACATACTCATGTTGAGTGCCTTTAAATTCTTATTCATGCTCTCCTACTTGTTTAATACGCTTGATATGCTTGGAATGGTGTCATATGCTCATGTCACTTCACTATCATGTTGTTGCGAATGTGGGAAACTCGAAATTGGTGGAAATATTTAATGTTACATATATATATACATGCTTGTGGCACTTCTTTTTATGCAAATTGCATGTGTGAAAATTTTATTTTTTATGCCGTTATGTTGCCTAATTTTTCTCAATCAAATTCAGTTTTCCTACGTTGTTTATTGGTTTTGATTTTACATGTCGTCTTTTACCTTGCATTACTACACCACTTACATAACCCACATCCTATACACTACATTATCTTACATAACATACATCATCACACATTATATCACTACGCCACATTACCCTACACCACATTACCCCTACATGATACACTTGCTCGCCACCTCACAGGTCACATTACTTCACTTCCTTCACTACTCCACATCTTAAATAACATCCTAAATTACTTCATATGCTACATTAGCTCACATCCATACACGACATCACCCTACATGCCACATTGCCTCAAGTCTTACACTATCCCACCTCTGTTAGCGTATTTTAGGTTAAGTGTTTTTAAAAGGGGTCGCCTACAGAAATTGTCGGTAAATTTTCATATTTTAAATTTAATTTATATATAATTTAGAAAGTAGCATTTGATTTTGAAAATAATTTTAAGTTTGAAAATTTTAAGATATGAAATCAAACCGATCTCACATCCCTAATAGTTCATATAAACGAACACCACACCACAAATCATGTATCTATCCCGAAGAATAGACACACTGCTTGATGATGGGGCTTGATTAAATAAACTAGAAGATTTGTGACATTCACTTGGTCTACGAACCAATCTTATAAACTGACAAGTTCCCCTGCGTAATATAAATTAATTAAGCAGGGTTTATATTACCTGGGTTCTTAAAGTTCCCTATAAGGGCAAGCCCCTATAGTTAATTACATCTTAAATGACAGGAATCATTTAAGAAAACTCTCGATAATGATAAGTGATTTTTCTCTCAAGAATTTCAAAGTTTAAGGTTTTCAAACAATCGGGTTTTGTAAATTTCAATATGGAATAGCTCAAATTTGAAACAGTTTATTTTAGGAGTCCAAAGGGAAAGAAGTAGGGAATGTCATAGACCCAAAGTGAACTTTAGTGACTTCCCGACTATCCTATTATTTGGCTTCAATTTGAGAGTTTATTTAATGTTGTAATCCGGTCAATTTTTATTAATTAGGACTTATATTTATATGACATAATCATACAAATAGCTTGGAAGATGTGAGGGTTTGTGTCGTACCAAATGTCTACCTCGGATTCCTAAGACCGGTTAGGGCTTAATTTGCATAACATGATTATACAAATGCATAAAAAAAGGTTGAGGGTTTATATTGCACTAGAAAGACGACCTCGAAATCCTATGGCTTATTATTTAATTCTAAGAAAGGTTTTGGTGACGAAGATAGCTGTGCTGCCCGCCGAGCTCCAAGCTCCTTGTTGTTGCAAAGGTTTAGTTGTAGAAGGTAAAAATCAGGAGATGAGAGAAGTGTTTTGGTTTAGAAAATTTTTAAAATCCAAATGTCTTTAATGTTTTATTAGGGGAATCTTAAAGTTGATTATAACAACACCGGTTAAGATCCCACGGTTCCATCATTCCGACACCCTTATTTTTATCGGATTCACTTAATCCAGATGAATTTGCTAAACTCAACTGAATGAGTTCCACGCTTTCATTTAGACCGTGGGAAATCCCATTATCAACACGTAGGTTACATCATCCGAGGTATTCTCGATCATCCAACAAGACGTTTTAATTTAGTTATAGTTATAGTTTTGTGTTCTGTTTGTGATTAAATTTTGAGTTGTTTTATATTTTGAAATGTTGTGGCGGTGAATTTTATCTTGTTGTGATTTTTAATTTAGTTTTTGGTTTCAGTTTTGTGGCTATCCTAAAGGTTTCAGTTTTCATGCAATAATCTTGTTTAACATGCAAGAAAAGTAAAGCGTAGTACATGTAAGTAACTTGCAATAAAATAAAAGCGTACCTGGAGGGTCTTCCCGTCATTCCAAGCTACACTTAAAGCACATGTTAAGGCATTTATATATATTTGCAAGAAAACACCTAGGTAAATCTAAGGGAAGGTTTCGGTTGTCTACCAATTTCCTAATCCTATTGCTAGTCAATCCCTACGATGTCTAGGTTCTTTTGTGTTTTGTTAATGATGATTTTCTTCATCAAAGGACAATCAAGTTCAGTTGTTCTTCTAAAACATCTAATCATATTGAGAAAGTGCTTAGGACGAATCTTAAACATCTTTTCAATATTTCTGAGATTATTTCGAGTCTAAATGAATTTTTATTTTAGAGATGAATCAATCGTCCAGAAATTTTTAGTCAAGTTTTAACTCTTGCTCAGTGAATTTAGGACATTTGACTATCCTAAAAGTAAAGTAACATTTCACTTGAGACTTTACTTAAGAGTTATAAAAATGAAAACCTTTAGAGGACAAATGAGTTTGTTAAAGAATTTAATGATTTAAAACTGGAATTGGTGATTTAAAGTGATTTAATTTAGTTATGAAATTCTATAATTTAATTCTGGAATAGTGTTCAAGTTTTTTAATTCTTAAATGTTTTAAACCATTTGAATTGAAAGAGGAGTTTAAATTATTTAATTTAGACTTTAATGATTTAATTTTTAATTTAATTGCAATATTCTATATTAACTTTTAATTGGTTTGATTTTATTTATTAAGAATCATTTTTTTTGAAATTGATTTTGATATTTCAAGTTTGCTTTAAATTTGCTTTCAAGTGATTTTTGAAATTAATTTTAGTGTTTTAATTTATTTCAATTTGATTATTAAATTACTTAATGTTTCAAGCTTAATTTATTTAAGCTTACTTTCTTTTAATTATCATCTTAAGTTTAACTAAGAGTTAAATATTATTATAGTAATTCATTTAGGAATTTTAAATTAAAGAATTGATATCTTCTTAAATCAAATCCCTAATCTTAATAATCCAAACTTTTAATCTATTCTTCCAAAATTTAAATTATTTAATTAATTAAAATTTAATTTAAATAATTTCAAGATGATTAATGGGTTTCTATCCCTTATTTCCTTAGGTTTCAATCATCTAATAAAAATTTTAAAATTAGATATTTTACCCTCCCCTTGATTAAACTTAAATATTAATTAGGGTTAAAATTCTTGAATTACCTTTATGCCCCTTTTAAGCTTGTTCATTTCATAACTCATCAAATTAAGCTCAAATGAACTTAAAATTTTTATGTCACTTTACTCACATGTCAATTAAGACATTAGAGGAGAAGATGTGATTTTTTTGAATTTAATTTAATTTATATAATTATTTTAATAAAAATAGGTATTTTTTTGAATTTATTTGTTAAACAAATCCAACATTAATATAAACCCCATTTAATTCTCTTCTGTATTAAATAAGGGAAACCTGTCGGTCAAAGCACAGGTTTCGCAAACCAAACGGATGTCATGAATTTTTCTAGTTCATTTAATTGAGTCGTATAGTTAAGCAATGTGCTTATTCTTTAGGATAAATGTGTGGCTTAAATTACATTGCTCGGCTATTTGAAATATCAGGAATATGATATCAGTTCTGTATTCCTTACCTAAATTAAATCTACATATAAATTAAATTAAACCTCGTCCTTCTGGAGCGGGTGACCGGATTTCGATTCTGGCAACCGATAGCTTCTACATGGTGACTCCTAAAATAAAAACACACATCCACCGTGACCGCACACGACAAGCAAAATGCCCCGGTAGGATTTCTGGCGACTCCGTTGGGGAACTTGTTTCTCTCTCCATTAAAATTAGGAAAGTTATTTTTACACATCGGTGAGGTGTTTATGTCCCTCATAGGCCAGATTACTATTCTTCCGTCGAATGATTTTAGGATTTGTAATGTGTGTGTGTGGTGTGTGCAGGTCAACCCTCACCAGACCAGGCCACCCAGGGTAGTCCTAAGGCCAAAGAGTCTTACAGGGAACTCATCCTTTAAACCTCCACATTTGATCTTAACCCTCCAAGTGGCTTAGGGGTTTACAATCAGGCATGTGGGGTTTAAAGAGAGTTAAGAGGTGTTTCAATTTCTAAATGGTGGCTGCCATCTCTAATCCTCTAGGATAGTCTAAAGGAAAACCTAAGGCTAGATCCTAAGTACTAAGGAGAGAGAAGAGAAAAGACCTCATCAAAAATGAGGTAAACAAATGGACCCCCAATGGGTGTGGTGTGCCAACCAAGCACACCGCGCGTATTGGAGTTGACCGAAGAGATCAACAAAACCAACACAGACGTCTAAGTGACACACTAAACAGAGTAGAAACAAATTTCTGCTGGGCAGTATCGAGTAAATCTCCAAGACTGGAGATCCCTAAACTCTCGCTGGGGAATAGAAAAGGAGGTGAATTCCAGATCATAAGATCTGGGGAAATTTGATTTAGATTTCATTTCATTTTCTATTACGAGTTTTTTTTAATGTGTGAGTTTAGATTTCGATTTTTTCTGAGTTTCAATTTTGCTTGAGGTTTAATTTAAAATCAATTCAAGAAAATCTAGATTTGAAATGTGAATTGGAACCTAGGTTCCAACCTCGGGATTGCGAAGAGAACTGGAACTTAGGTATTAGCCTCGGAGTAAGAATCTGAGTTTAAGTATCGATTGAAATGGATGAGAATCAGAATTTAGGTACTGATCTCGAAATAAGGTTTAGAATTTGGTACCAGTCTCGGAAGGAGAGAGTTGAAATTTAGTATCAATCTCGGGAAGAGAGTCGGAATTGGTACCGACCTCGAAAAGAGAGAACTGGAATTTGGTACCAGTCTCGAATGTTTAAAGAGAACTGGAATCCGGTTCCACTCTTGAAGGTTTAAAGAGAACTGGAGTCTGGTTGCAGTCTTGAAGGTTTAAAGAGAACTGGAATCTGGTTCCAGTCTCGAAGGTTTAAAGAGAACTGGAACTTGGTTCCAGTCTCGAAGGTTTAAAAAGAACTGGAATCTGGTTCCCATCTCGAAGGTTTACAGAGAACTGGAATCTGGTTCCAGTCTCGAAGGTTTAAAAAGAACTGGGATCTGGTTCCAGTCTCGAAGGTTTAAAGAGAATTGGGATCTAGTTCCAGTCTCGAAGGTTTAAAGAGAACTAGAATTTGGTTCCCGTCTCGAAGGTTTAAAGAGAACTGGAATCTGGTTCCCGTCTCGAAGGTTTAAAGAGAACTGGAATCTGGTTCCAGTCTCGATGGTTTAAAGAGAACTGGAATCTGGTTCCAGTCTCGAAGGTTTAAAGGGTTGAAATTTTTTGTGGAGATTTGAGTTTAGCAGAAGATTTGGAATGAGACCTGAAAGTGTTTCACTTCCCACGAGGATCGATCAAAGTCTGATTACTTGGCAAAGGATATGAATCCATGCCATCAGAACCAAATCAAAAATTTTCGTGATTCTGTGTCAGTCGATTCAGTCGACCTTTTCAAAAGAGGGAAGGAAATATGGAGAGTCAAAAAGCGATTTTAGAATAGTCGAAGGCTGGGGATTTCAGATTCAGGAATTTGTCTTAGTCGCTTGTTGTGATTTGATTTTAGCTTGATTTTCAATTTAGGGTTCACATTTATTTGGGGTTTGTTTTGACATTCAGATTTTTAAAAGAGTTCTCATTTATTTTTATTTTTCCTTTGTTCTTTGTTCGAAGTTGATTTAACTTAATGGCGTTTCCCAGTCAATTTGCACAAAAAGAGGTGAAGGCAAAACATGACATGGTCGTTTTCATTCCAATATCGTCGAAAATACATCATACATCTTGCTCCAAAACATGATGATATTTTCCTTGAGAATTCAATATCTCATACAATCCATATAAATCCAACATGGATTATGTAAGATTCTTCAAGTTTCTTTTAAAAAGCAGCTGTCCAAATCCATGTCTGAATAGTGAGATACATGGACAAAACATCACCTTCCAAGTCATCCTTGGTAGGAATGCCGTATGGATGTGCATTCGAGGTGTGATATTTCCCATGTAAATCACAGTTCGTAGGGCCGAGGACTCTCTAACTCTGGATCTGGCTGAAAGTGGAAAGGCATTTTTCTGTCATCCATTCTCCTAAAAGTGACGGAGATTCGTTCCACAGGCACTCCTGGAATGCAATGTTTTGCGATGTCTGCTTCGTTTCCTTCCAACACCAGGACGGAACCTACCGGTAGTGGTATCTCCACCGGCCCTCAAAACTCACCGGGGCCTATAATCCGGAGGTCAGATCCGAACATGATGATAAATTGGTTGACAAAAGTCACTGTGCAGAAAGTTCTGATGAAGTCATGATGGTCTATGTGTGGAGGTATGCAGTTGCCCTCCTTGTAGATGTTAATGATGCAGCTGTTGGGTATGCAATCTGCAGGCAATAACCTCTATGTTATCATCCTTTTTACCATTCTCTTGATAATATTCGGCATCAGATCCACCTCACTATGACAGAGTATTCTTGGTGGATTCCCTTTTCTGTCTACAATGAAGTTATAGCAACATCCGCATTGGATTGTAATTCTTCCTTTTCCTGGCATCCATCTTCGGGGTGCTGAATAAGTCTTTTCCCTCAGGGGGCCGGCTCGGCCCATTTTCTGAAGTTCAATGAAGCAATCTACAATTTATTGTTGCTCGTAATCTGAGAATACATCTGTATGTAGCTCGAGGCCTTCTAAGATATTGATCCTCTTGCCTCCAATTCTTTCGAAGTATTCAAAAGTTTTCTTTTCAACATTCTGCATTCTTTCCAACTCATATTCTGAAATTATCTGCAATCGACAAGGTCTAGTAACATACTGGGGAATGTATGGTTCAACCTCGACAAGCTCTCCTGTATGTCTTGGCTCCTCGGGGATAGTCTCTGTCGGGACATCCTTCGGGGTTTCTTTCACAACAAGACTCTTTGAAACTGGTGCATCTGCTTGCCATCGAGGCGCTGATTGTATTTCTGTTCTTCTTGGGATTTCTTTTATCTGTTCTGCTTTCCTTGGAGTTGATCTCCTCCTTTCTGATTCCTGACGAACCAATTTCTTCGGAGTATTTGTATTGACGGTAGCAACTGTCTCTTCATGTTGATCTGCTGCTAACTTGGTTAAGATCTTGCAAATGCGGTGATTCTTATTCCTCCGCTGGGTTGCAGTGAGAGTAGCTCTCCATACCCCTTAGACTTCTGCAGGCATGACACTGAGAAGCTTGCCCTCTGCTGTAGCAACAATGGACATAACTTTCTTATCTTCTCCTGTTGCATGAGCGGCGTTTGCTTTTCTCTTATTGCTAGTGGACTGCTGACTTGGGCCACCCACTTTCATCACTGTCTGGCTATGGAACTCTTCCCGATTAATCGGGGTCCAATCATTTTCTTCATATTGTATCCCGGCTGGTGTGAAGTCAGAGTCAATCTCGATCACGACTCCATCCCTCACCCTCTTTTCATCAAGTGCTAGACTCATGCTATTTCTAAAGTTCAGAACCAACCGCCCGTTTGACATTTCCCTGCGAAAAAAACAAGGAAAGGATTAGGGGCTGTACTAAGAACAAGAACAATAAGAAAAACATTTATTAATGAAAAATTCTTATTTATCTCTTTTAATTTTTAAAGAAAGTTGGAAGAGATGAGGGAATGATAAAGAATGAATTGATTTAAAAGGAAAGATTAACATTTTATTATTACTATTTTCACACGTTTTTTTTAACACATTTTTTGTTAATGATTTTCTTTTTCATCATCCTTTTTTTTATGTTTTGGGTTCGGACCCAGTCGCAAATGATTACTCTACCCGTGCTTCTAGGAGCGAGACGTCATTTTTAAAGTTCATCCTTCAAAACATCAGGTTGCGTAATACTTCTTTAAATATCGTCCATTGATTGGAAGCATAGGTCGTTCTCCACGGCAATTCACCAATTGGTAGGAACCTCCTGAGTAGGCTGTCTCGACCACAAATGGCCCTTCCCATGTTTGTTCAAATTTACTTCCAATCTTGCGGCGTGCAAGAATAGGTCTTCTGAGAACTAGAACCAAGTCACCGACTTTAAATGTCCTTGGACGGACTAGTTTATCGTGGGCCTGGATCATCTTGGCTTGATACAGTTTCAAATTCTGCTGTGCTGAAAGTCTTTTTCCTTCCAAGCTTTCCAATTCTTTCAATCGTAATTTGGCATTTTTTTCTGTAGTGATCTTTTCTGCAACTATAATTTTGAGTGAAGGAAGCTGTACTTCCAAGGGTACGACGGCCTCGGACCAGTACACTAAAGCGTAAGGCGTAGACTGAGTAGGAGTTCTGAAAGTCGTCCTGTACGCTCATAAGGCTTCTAACAACTTCTCGTGCCAATTTCTTTTGTTGTCGTCCAAGATTTTCTTTAGGATTTGGATGAGAGTTTTTTTAAAAGCCTCGGCCAAGCCGTTTGCTCTTGGGTAATAGATTGTCGAATAACGCCAATACTTCCCGTGTCTTCCGATAAAATTGTTGATCTTCGTACTCTTGAATGCGGACCCATTATTTGAAATGATTCTGCGCGGTACTCCAAAATGGTAGCGAACTTGATTCTTGAAGAACTGCAACACATGGTGCGCTTTCACTTCTCTGAGTGGTATTGCTTCTGTCCACTTGGAAAAGTAATCTGTAGCTGCAAGAATGAAATGATGTCCTCTTGAAGAACACGATATCTGAGCCCCAACACTCAAATGGCCACGACGCGATTGTCGGATGTTACACATTTGGAGGTTGATGTAGAACCACTCCATGCACTTGGCACTGGTGACAACTTTTGGCAACCTTCATGCAGTCGGTTATCATCGAGGGCTAAAAATACCCTACTCTTTTAATCTTCATTTTTATCTTCGGACTCGAATTATGAGCGCCACAAAGTCCTGAGTGTACTTCTTTGACAATTTCAAGAGCCTTGGACCCGCTCAGGCATCTTAGCCACATCTGATCAAAAGACTTTCTGTACAATGTGTTGTTTATTAATGCATAAGATAGAGTTCTTTTCTTGATTTGATGGGCTATCGACTTATTGTCTGGTAGGTTTCCTGTTTGCAAGTAGTCTATTAGTGGCCGCCGCCAATCTTCTGTATTTTCTGTTACTGCCGAAATTGTTTCTTCTTCTTTTCCTCACTTGTGTGTCATGTCCATGTCGAGCTGTGAGAGAACTTGACGTCCCTGATTTGACACTTCAACTGATTCATCCTACAAGCAGGCAAATTCTTTTGCAAAGCGGGCTAATGCATCTGCAAGAGCGTTTTCACTCCTGGGAATCTTGTAGATCGTTACATTTGGAATCTGCTCCAACAATTTCATGGCATACTGAAAGTATTGTTCGAGTCTTGGCTTTAGAATTATGTATTGTCTTGCGACATGTTGAATTATCAACTGAGAATCCCCATAGATGTTGATATCTGTTATCCCCATCTGAATGGATAATACCAATCCTGTTATGAGGGCTTCATATTCATCTTCAATGTTTGTACACGGTTCTGTTAAGTGATAGGAATACCTTAACATCCCCCGCTTCGGTGTTATAAAGATTAGTCTGATTCCTGCCTTACCGGGCACCATCGTTTGCGATTCTTTATCTTTCTGTGCTGAAGATTCTCCGTCAAAGTACAGTTCTCAACGGTGATCATCGGGGTCATCTAGGCTCATTATCTGCTCGTCTGGCAAGTCGTCGTTGAGAGGCGATTCTGCCGGTAAAGGGTGTGCTGCAAGGAAGTCTGCCAGGACTTGTCCCTTTATGGCACGAAGAGGAACGAAAGTTATATCGAATTGCAATAGTATCATTGACCACCTGGCAAGTCTGCCGGAAAGCGTCGGTCGGGTCATCAAATATTGCAACGGATTAAACTTCGAAATAAGGTTGACCTTATGAGAAAGCATGTAGAGCCTGAGCTTCTGTACGATGAAGATCAGAGCCAAACAGAGCTTCTCAATAGGATGATACTTCACTTCCGTCGGAATTAGATGACGGCTTAAGTAGTAGAGAGCATTTTTTTTTCCCTCATCATTGACCTGGGCTAACAGGGCTCCGAAAGAGTCGTCTAAAGCCACGATATGAAGTATCAACGGTCTTCCCGAGACTGGGGCTGCTAAGACAGAAGGTGTCATTAGGTATTGTTTGATGTCATCGAAGGAATGTTGACATTTGGAATTCCAAATAAAATTGGCATCCTTCTTAACTAAAGCAGAAAACAGCTGACACATTCCTAACAAATTCAAGATAAAGTGTCGAAGATATGCCAATTTCCCTTGAAAGGATCGTAGTTGTTTCAAGGTTTTAGGAGGTGGCATTTCTAAGATAGCTTTAATCTTCTCCGGATCGATTTCAATTCCATGATGTCGGACGACAAATCCTAAGAATTTCCCAGATGTGACACTGAAGGCGCATTTCAGGGGATTCATCTTAAGGTTAAATTATCTTAATTGCTCGAAAACAATTCTCAAATTATACAAGTGATCTTCCTTTAATTTGCTCTTGATGACCACATCATCCATGTAACACTCAACTTGGTTGTGAATGAGATCATCAAAAATCCACGTCATTGCTCTTTGGTAGTTTGCTCCTGCGTTCTTCAATCCAAATGTCATCAGTGTGTAGCAGTACACTCCAATTGGCGTACTGAAGGCTGTGAGCTTTTCATCTTCCGGTGCCATCTTTATCTGGTTGTATCCTGAAGATCCATCCATGAAAGAGAAGACATGCTTTATTCAAATCTCTGAAATCCATGCAGATTCTGATCTGACCATTCTTCTTTTTGACTGGTACCACATTGGCTAACCAAGTCGTTTATTGCTCTAACTGGACAAATTTAGCTTCTATTAGCTTCTTAACTTCAGCTATTACTTGTTGTTCAATCTCTAGACACATTCTTCTCGGAGCTTGTATGACATGAATAGCAGTGTGATCCACTCCTAGCCTGTGAACTGCAACCTCTGGAGTCCTGGCATTTCGTCGTAACTCCAAGCAAAACAGTCTTTGAATTCCATTAATAGCTTGATTATACTTTCGGAGTCTTCTTTATTGAGTAAGGAGCTAACAAAGGTCGGCCTAGGCTCTTCGCTAGTACATAAGCTAACATCCATTAACTCGTCTATTGTAGATTTAATTTCTTCTTCGAATTCTAGCGAAGCATCCCCGATTGGTAGATCATCGAGATCTTCTGAATCTTCGAAGTAGTCTTCATTAGGCTCGCAAGTGACAACCAAGCAAAATCCAGTATCGTCAACTGATCCTACCGTGCCGAATCCGAGATAATGTTTTGAATTGGGAGGCCGGCTGGCGTTATTCCATAATTTTTCCAAATGTTGTGATTGACCTTTTGTCCATCGTTGAGGTAAGACACCACGTTGAATTAAATTTTAAACACAGGGAGAGTACCACTCAAAAGTCAGTTCCATTAGTTCAGATGAAGCAAAATCTTCAAATTGTACATCATTTTCAGTTTTAGAAGAAGAAGTACCACGGTAAAATTTGAATGATTTAGTACCACCACCAT
The DNA here is from genome assembly GCA_022702705.1 of Papilionanthe hookeriana x Papilionanthe teres. Classification (NCBI taxonomy): domain Eukaryota; kingdom Viridiplantae; phylum Streptophyta; class Magnoliopsida; order Asparagales; family Orchidaceae; genus Papilionanthe; species Papilionanthe hookeriana x Papilionanthe teres. The sequence goes on along the minus strand of CM040424.1, from coordinate 150,368,579 downwards.
GCACTTCCTTGACCATCATACCCTAGACATTATTAGGATGGATCGGGGTTAGGGTCATATTACGTACATAGTGGTTAATCTTCTCGTAAATTGATTTATATTCTTCATTCTTTTCTTCTTCGAGAGAGATCTTGAAATGATGTTTCTTCTGACTTATCGCCACTGCTTCTTTCTTGATTTCTTCTTCTTCGGAACTGTTCTCCCAATCAACGTCGAAGACTGGTTTCTTCTGTCCAACTGTTCCAATGTCTCTTCCACGACCTCATCCCCGGCCTCGACCTCGGGTGCGAGTTCTGGAGAAACCTTCACCATCTCACCATAAGGGAGTTGTGAGTAATTGTTGGACTAGAATTTCAGTCTCTTCATCGTCTTGCACTTCTTTCGCTTCATTTGGTATGACATTTCTGGAGAAGACAGTTTTCTTCGGAGGCGCGTAATAGGCTGCATCTTCATGAATTCCAATCTCGTGTACGGAGAATGGTTATAAGTCACCTTTGATACATTGTTCTCCTCCTTCGTAATACTTTATGCTCTGGTGCAGATATGACGGTACCATCTAGTTTTCATGGATCCATGGCCGACCCAGTAGAGCGTTGAACGATGTCTCAGAATTAATTATGTGGAATTTTGCGGTTGTCTTTGCTAAGTCTCTGGTTTTCATTAACAATATAATCGATCCGAGAGCTTTCTCTCCTTTCTGATTGAAGCCTCTCAATAACATCTTATCTGCTTCAAGCTCACGAGCATCAATTTCCAAATATGCTAGCGTCCGAAAATTCATTATGTTGATTGATGCTCCCGGATCAACCAACACCCTATTAAGCGTAAACTTTCCAATAGTGACCGATATGTAGAGCGGTCGGTTGTGATCAGCTGTTCCCAGTAATAGATCATTCTCCGTGAAGGTAACACCTCGCTGTTCTTTTAACGAGAAAACCTCATCGAAGGAATTAACGACCATTTGAGCTAAACAAATCTCTGGATCAAGTAGAGCCTTGATCAGAGCTTCCCTCATCTCCTTTGACAATATCAGAGCATCGTATATGCTTAGTTTGGCTGGTAGCTTCCTAAGATGGGCTAGCACGTTATAGTTCACTTTATTACAATGTTCCTCAGTTTCTTCTCGAATGGGCAATCCCTCTGCTGGGGTTGGCTCGTCTTGAGCAACCACCTGCTTTCCTTTATCCTTTGGATCCATTCTCGGAGGTAGAACATTTCAGCTTCTTTGGTTGACTTCAGTTACTTGTTCTGAGTTTGGTGCTAGATCTGTCGATGTTTCCCCTTGAATTGGAACGACTGGCTCTTCTAGAGTTGCTTCAGAATCCGATAAATCTAATTCTATCGCGATTCGAGCTCCTCAAAATTCACAAATCGACTCGTTGCTTGTTGAGCTTTCGTAGCCTCCTTTATGAACATCTTCTTCATCGTGGTCATTGAGGTTGTGTATGAATTGAGAATCGTTATTTATATTGGAATCGAGATCCGGATTAAGTCGGTTGTCGCTAGTTACTTAATCATTAGAAACTGTCAAAACGTAGCTAATGACATAACTCTTATCATTATAAGATCTCGCCGGGGTGAGCAAATAATCATACAAAGTCAAACGTTAGAGGGATTTCTCCCCTGAATCAGAAATAACCATCCTAGGATAAGCAGCCCCTAGTCTACCCTTCGGAGCCTCGATCTTCTTCTCTTCTACGATCTTCTCCTCCTTCTAAGGCGGTTCTTTGATAGCAAGCGATAGTGTCGGCTAAGTAGGTTTCAAACTCTGACTTGAAATGCATACTGAAGCGGTCTTGATGTGATCCAAAATTTTCTTTGAAGACTTTGTCCAGACGGTACTCCATCCATCATCAGTCGTATACGGGTTTAACGGAACAATAGGATCCGTTGAGATAACATTGACGAAACCTCCTACGAATAGCAGTACTTCTTTCAGCTGGAACCCTTTGCAGGGGAGGGAATTCTTGAGTCGACTTCAGGTTGAACTTAATCAGGGGTTTCTCAGTTTCTGGCACTTTGTCTATTAGTGCGAAGACGTCAGCGAACTTGATATATGTATTACCGAATCCTTATCTGAAACGAATGATAACATTGTCAGGCAGCTCATCCTTGTAGACGGCGAAGTCCATTCCATTGGTTAAGGAGAAAATTAACTTTGGTGCAGTCATTTTCTGCAGTGTAGATTCCGAATGTCAGTCCAGAATTATGCTTCCTTTTGTCTTAAAACTTAGAACAGAAAAGAAAGAGGCCAAACACATTCTCGATTATCTTAATGTATTTGTGATTTTTAAGAGAATTCGTTTATTAGAAGGTTGTTTATTAGAGGATTTGTTTATTAAGAACAAAATGATTAAAGGTATAGAAAAGGTAAAGGACCCGATTCAGAATTAAAAAGGAAGATAAAGTCTCGTAAGACTTCTCAACCCGAAGGACCACTCCTAAGCTAACACATATTGGGGGTTCACCCCACCTCAGAAAAGAGGTAAAAGGATTTCAGAACCTCTCTATTTAGGGGTGTCTAAACAGTGGCTCCTAAATCCAAGAGAAGCTGGCTATACCCGTTCAAGATAGAAATGAACGTGGTATGCTAACGGAAAGAATGGTAGTTTGCTCCACTAGGGACATGGATTCACTACCAATTTATGAAAGAAAAATCATCTGATCAAAATGGAGAGAGGAACCTTTCCCCATCGGAGTCGCTAGAAGTTGTCGGCATATTTTTAGGGTTAAGTGTTTTCAAAAGGGGTCGCCTACAGAAACTGTCGGCGAATTTTCATATTTTAATTTTAATTTATATATAATTTGGAAAGTAGCATTTGATTTTGAAAATAATTTTAAGTTTGAAAATTTTAAGATATGAAATCAAACCGATCTCACATCCCGAATAATTCAAATAAACGAACACCACACCACAAATCATGTATCTATCCCGAAGAATAGACACACTGCTTGATAATGGGGCTCAATTAAATAAACTAGAAGATTTGTGACATCCGCTCGGTCTGCGAACCAATTTTATAAGCGAACAAGTTCCCCTGCTTAATATAAATGAATTAAGCCGGGTTTATATTACCTGGGTTCTTAAAGTTCCTATAAGGGCAAGCCCCTATAGTTAATTTCATCTTAAATGACGGGAATCATTTAAGAAAACTCTCGATAATGATCAGTGGTTTTGCTCTCAAGAATTTCAAAGTTTAAGGTTTTCAAAAAATCGGATTTTGGAAATTTCAATAAGGAATAGCTCAAATTTGGAATAGTTTATTTTAGGAGTCCAAAGTGAGAGAAGTAGGGGATGTCACAGACCCGAAGTTAACTTCAGTGACTTCCCAACTATCCTATTGTTTGGCTTCAATTTAAGAGTTTATTTAATGTTGTAATCCTGCAAATTTTAATTAATTAAGACTTATATTTATATGACATAATCATACAAATAACATGGATGATGTGAGGGTTTGAGTCGTACCAAACGACTACCTCGGAGTCCTAACACCGGTTAGGGCTTAATTTGCATAACATGATTATACAAATGCCTAACAAAAAGATTGAGGGTTTATGTTGTACTAGGCAGACGACCTCGAAATCCTATGGCTTATTATTTAATTCTAAGAAAGGTTTTGCTGAAGTAGACTTAGTTTTTGCTGACAAAGATAGTTGTGCTGCCCGCCGTGCTCCAAGCTCCTTGTTGTTGTAAAAGTTTAGTTGTAGAAGGTGAAAATCAAGAGATGAGAGAAGTGTTTTGGTTTAGAAAAGTTTTAAAATCCAAATTTCTTTAATGTTTTATTAGAGGAATCTTAAATTTGATTATAACAACACTAGTTAAGATCTCACTGTTCCATCATTCCGGCACCGTTATTTTTATTGGATTCACTTAGTCGAGATGAATTTGCTAAACTCAACTGAATGAGCTCCACACTTTCATTCAGACCATGGGAAATCCCATTAGCAACACGATGGTTACATCATCGGAGGTATTCCCGATCATCCAACAAGACGATTTAATTTAGTTATAGTTATAGTTTTGTGTTTTGTTTGTGATTAAATTTTGAGTTGTTTTATATTTTGAAAAGTTGTGGCGGTGAATTTTATCTTGTTGTGATTTTTAATTTAGTTTTGGGTTTCAGTTTTGTGGCTATCCTAAAGGTTTCAGTTTTCATGCAATTGTCTTGTTTAACATGCAAGAAAAGTAAAGCGCAGTACATGTAATTAACTTGCAATAAAATAAAAGCGTACCTGGAGGGTCTTCCCGTCATTCCAAGCTACACTTAAAGCACATGTTAAGGCATTTATATATATTTGCAAGAAAACACCTAGGTAAAGCTAAGGGAAGGTTTTGGTTGTCTACCAAAGTCATAATCCTACTGCTAGTCAATCCTACAACGTCTAGGTTCTTTTGTGTTTTGTTAAGGATGATTTTCTTGATTAAAGGACAATCAAGTTCAGTTGTTCTTCTAAAACATCTCATCATATAGAGAAAGTGCTTATGACGATTCTTAAACATCTTTTCAATATTTCTGAGATTATTTCGAGTCTAAATGAATTTTTATTGTAGAGATGAATCAATCTTCCAGAAATTTTTAGTCAAGTTTTAACTCTTGCTCTGTGAATTTAGGACATTTGACTATCCTATAAGTAAAGTGACATTTCACTTGATACTTTACTTAAGATTTATAATAATAAAAACCTTTAGGGGGCAAATCAGTTTGTTAATGAATTTAATGATTTAAAACTGGAAATGGTGATTTAAAGTGATTTAATTTAGTTATGAAATTCTAATAATTTATGTCTGGAATAGTGTTCAAGTTGTTTTATTCTTAAATGTTTTAAACCATTTGAATTGAAAGAGGAGTTTAAATTATTTAATTTAGACTTTAATGATTTAATTTTTAATTTAATTGCAATATTCTATATTAACTTTTAATTGGTTTGATTTTCATTATTAAGAATCATTTTTTTAAAAAATTAATTTTGATGTTTCAAGTTTGCTTTAAATTTGCTTTCAAGTGATTTTTCAAATTAATTTTTCTGTTTTAAATTTATTTCAATTTGATTATTAAATTACTTAATGTTTCAAGCTTAATTTAATTAAAGGTTACTTGCTTTTAATAATCATCTTATGTTTAATAAAGAATTAAATATTATTAAAGTAATTCATTTAGGAATTTTAAATTAAAGAATTGATATCTTCTTAAATCAAATCCCTAATCTTAATAATCCTAACTTTTAATTTATTCTTCCAAAATTTAAATTATTTAATTAATTAAAATTTACTTTAAATATTTTCAAGATGATTAATGGGTTTTTACCCCTTAATTCCCTAGGTTTCAATCATCTAATGAAAATTTTAAAATCAGATATTTTACTCTCTCCTTGATTAAACCTAAATATTTATTAGGGTTAAAATTCTTTGATTACCTTTATGCCCCTTTTAAGCTTGTTCATTTCATAACTCATCAAATTAAGCTCAAATGAACTTAAAATTTTTATGTCACCTTACTCACATGTCAATTAAGACATTAGAGGAGAAGATGTGATTTTTATGAATTTAATTTAATTTATAAAATTATTTTAATGAAAAATAGTGATTTTTAATGGAAATTCAACAATATGACCAAGGTACGGTTTGTGTAATTAGGAAAATTATGGGATGTTCCTACTAAATAGAGGAACACTTGTACCAATTTTGGTGATTTTTTGAATTATGTTTTATTTATTATAATTATTTTGAGTTTTGGAGTGTTAATTAATTATAAAATGAAATTAAATTTGAAAAATGAATTTTATATTTTTCTTAAGAGTCTATGACTTCAAGGAGTTCAAAGAAGTAAATTTTATATTTTTTTGATTTTTATTTGATTTATTAGAATTAATTTGGTGAAAAGATTGGAAAATCTTTTTTTTAATATTAAAAATTGTCTTAAGCATTTAAAATTCAATATCTTAACCAAGAGACTTGGGAAAAATATTTAGTTTGTTCCTAAGTGATTAAGAGTCAAAATATGACATTTTTGTGATTTTTATCATTTTTATGATTTTTATTATTTTTTAATTATTTAAAATATTAAAATAAGGTATAAAATGAAGGTTTTTGAAAAATTCCAATTTTAATTTTCATATTTTAATTTTCATAGACTTCTTTGGTATCAAAGAGCCCACAAAACCAATTTGGTGAATTTTTAAAATGTACTTTTAGAGTTATGAATTTTTAAAGTTTAATTTTGGTCATGTAACTTAATTAATCCATTTAGTGGGGTTAAACATTTCCATTTGATTCCAAATTTTTATGTGAGGTCTCTCTGATCCAAAAGAACAATGGAGAATTGTTTTCAAGTTCTTTTGATGTGTGGTTAACCCTAATTAATTAAAGTTCAGTTTTGAGTAATTACGCCATTAGGGTTATTCTTAATGAATTAAATCAAAAAATAATTATCCTAGGGTCCTCCGGTCCTAAGAAACCTCCCCAAATTTTCTTAGAATTTTATAAGCAATATGCTAATTAATGAAATTAAAATACCAAAAACAGTGACATAAATTTGAAAAATACATAACTTACCATAGAGATAACCTCTGACCTTTAAAAATTCAGGGAATGTTCTCAAGATCAGAGGCTTCAAAAACCCTATAGTCTCATGCCATGATGAATTGCCTATGCAAATAGAAAATTAAAATACTAAAATGAGTAAATAATTAATAAAAAATAAAATACTTATCAAATTAACTCAATTCTTTTTCCACGTTATTCTCCTCTGTTCACTGAGTAAGAAGCTAATTTTATTTTATTTTTGTGATTTCTCTACACAAAGATTTGTATTTTCTAAGTTTCAGGCATTTAATTAAATCATAAATTCCAAATTTTCCTACTTATCCGACTCAGCGCCGCGGCAACCTTAGCGTTTCCGAAGCTCCACGCGGAGTGCTCCCATTCGCCGCCACCATCCAACTCACTGCCACGCAGCCCGTGATTCACGTACCGTTCCCTGGTCCGATGCAATCTGAGTCGTCCAGTCGATACAAGCTCGATCAAACGGCGGTTGGTCATCGTCTCCGACTGGTATGCACCCGTGACCGTACACACTCAAACCCTAATATCTCCCTCGTTTCTCAATGAATTTTCGTGTTCTTATACTCTGTGGATTTGTCTTGAATAGACGAACACATCCATATGGTTTACATCCATTGAAATGAACTCAAACGAAATGGAGAATCGCCGGAAGCTCTCAGGGAGGAGGAGTTTCCATACCTTGGCTCAGGAGGTGAGGCCTCAACTAAATGTGCTCGGCACGTTCGTTGGAGCTGGAAGAGCCTAGGGATGAAGCCTCTAGCCTTGGTGAAAGATCTAAGTATGAAAGTGACCAGGCCCGATTTCAGACTTTGGAGGCTAGAGAAATTGGGTGGCCTGGAGAGGGGGATTTCACTGGGGAACTCCTTCTCTTGGTCCTGTGCAGGTGTGGGTGAGTTTAATTTGATTTTGGGGGAGGTTTGAGAGATGTCCTGTTCTGGCCTGAGAATTGAGCTCCAAAATTGATCTCAATCAATGGGATTTAGGGCAGGAGAACAGTGGGGATGGATTGCTCTTGGCTAGGGGAAGCTCTGTGAGGAGTTTGGAGGGATTCTATGAAGGTTGATTTCAGCCAAACTTTTGGCCGAGAGGGGGTGGCTTGTTTAAATAGCCATGGCCAGGGCTTCCCAAGGGCAATTGATGGCTGGGATCAACTGCCTAGGGGAGCAGATAAAGAGCTGTGGTGGCCAATTGGGTTGGGACAGCTCAGCCAATTCAATTTGGATTTTTGAATCAAATTATCCTTCTCGGCCCGGTGGTTTCCGGTGACTGGGGTGGTGGTCCGGCCAGGGTCAGGTCACGCTCAGGGTTAGGGAGGTCAGGGCTTGATGTTTGTGAGTTCGATTGGCTGATCCCATGTGTAACGGGATTGAATCAAATGGAATGAGGGAAGTGGCTCTTTTAGGTTTAAATGGGTCAAGTCGTGGTTTAGGCTAGGTGCACCTTCCCAAGGCTTGACTTTGGGCTGAGGGAGAATCATTTGGATCAGCTAGGAAGGGGTAGTGAAGTCCCCATCCAAGGTGATGTGGCTAAGCTTGGTTTAGAGTGTGACATGAATGGGGTTAAAAATCTTAATGAATGATTAACAAAGAGGCCCCCTCCATTTTCCATAAATGACATGGTGAGGTGTAAAATGACTCCCATGGCTTGCATATGGCTTATGCATGGCTTCATGGCTTCATTTGGCTTGGGAAAAGATTTGGTCAATTTCATGGAAGAGGGTTTTATGAATTTTAGCATTTTGGTGGAAATTTGGATGAAGCTTGATTTGAAATGGTTTAATGATGATTTTGAAACTTAGGGGTGATATCAATTAAAGGTATGATGAAAAGAAATTGCCATGTGGTCTTTAGAGCCAATTTTGGGCTTTTGGATTTGGTGAAAATGTGCTTTTAGAATGGTTTAAGAAAGTGGGCCTATAGGTTTGAAAACAAATTGGTGTTTGGAAATTTTGTGAAGGATTGGGCCACACAAATGTTGGGTTTAGTTTAGGAATGTGTCATGAGTGATTTTAAGCAAATTTGAGGTGATTTGGAGTTGAATTGGGTTTGATTTGGGGACTTTTTTTGGTAAAGGGGCCATAGTGGGTCAAATTGGGCTAACATGGGCTAAGGTTGGGCTAATGTTGTATTTGATATAAAATTAATGTTGAAAAATGTTTATGGGAGTTGTTACAAAGAGTTTTCAATTTTGGTTGGACTTTGATTTTGGGATTTGGGCCCATTTGGTTTCATGGTGGGTTTAGGCCAAAATTGGGGATTTTTGGTTTGGGTTAGGTTTGGGTGGAGTTTAGGTTCAAATTTGGGGCAAATAAAGTTAGTGTTTTTTTTATGGTGATGTTAGGAAGGTTTAGGAAAAAATTTAGGGCAAATTGGAGTTGAATTGGGTTGGTTTGGGCTAAGTTTAGGTTGTGGGCCAAAGTTGGGCCCTAGGCTTCAAATTTAAATTGGATCCAAATGTTCATCAAATTGGGCTTGGATTTGGTCTAAATTTATATTAGGGATATGGAATTGAAGTTTAGAATTGAATTGGATCGACATTGAGGTCAGTTGGGTTGATTTGGTTTGACATTGGGCTTATTTTGGTTAAAAAAGGGCCAAATTGGGGGTTTCACTAAAAGTGGGTTAAATTGAAAAAGTTGGCCTATGATGTAGCTGAACAAAATGAAATTGAGAATATTTGGGATTTATTGGAATTTTTTGGGAATTTTCTGAATTTTATGGATTTTTTGGTTAAAAAGGGCATTTTGGGTATTTGGAGGGTATTGGGGGGTATTTTTGGAAATTTTCGTATATTTGGCTAATGATGATCAATTTGAATGGTGGGAAATGTTTAGGATTGGTTTTGAGGAATTTTAGGTAATTTAGGTAATTTTTGCAAATTTTGGGTAGCTTCAAGGATATTTGGTAGGTTTGGTGGGTGTAGGGCCCCGGGGGTCAAAAATTGAAATTTTGAAAAAATGAAGATTTATCAAGTTTGAGTAGAATGGAATCACTTTGATTGAGCCATGAAGCCATATTAAGCCCATAAGAGCCATGAGAGGACTCATTTGAGGCATTCGCTATGTTGTTCCTAACCCTCTTAGCTAAGGGCCTAGGGGTTAGGGTCCATCCCTATGAATTACCTACATGAGTCAGGATGTCAAGCTAGGTATGAATTGTTTTAGAATTTGGAATGTGTGTATGTGGTGTGTGCAGGTCAACCCTCACCAAACCAGGCCACCCAGAGTAGTCCTAAGGCCAAAGAGTCCTATAGGGAGCTCATCCTTTAAACCTCCACATTTGATCTTAACCCTCCAAGTAGCTTAGGGGTTTACAATCAGGCATGTGGGGTTTAAGGGGGTTAAGAGGTGTTTGAATTTCTAAATGGTGGGAGCCATCTCTAATCCTCTAGGATAGTCAAAGGAAAAACCTAAGGCTATATCCTAAGTACTAAGGAGAGAGAAGAGAAAAGACATCATCAAAAAAGAGGTCAACAACCTCCTACATCACTTTACACATCACATGCTAAATTACCCTATATACTACATTACCCTACATCACACCACATGCTACATCACTTTACACATCACATGCTACATTACCCTATATTACCCTACATACAAAATCACACCTTATGCTATATTATCTCAAATATATACACTACATTACCCCATATACTACATTACCCTACATCACATCATATGCTACATTATCCCACATCCCTACACTACATGACCCCAAATACTACATTACCCAACGTCACATCATATGCTACATTATCCCAAATCCCTACACTACATTACCCCATATATTACATTACCCTACATCACATCATATGCTACATTAGCTCACATCCCTACACCACCTCACCCTACATGCCACATTGCCTCAAGCCTTACACTATCCCACCTCCTACATCACTTTACGCATTATATCCCTACACCACTTCACTCACTACATTACTTTATTTGTGACATCGTATTTCTCTTTACGACTTTATGCACAGAAAAGGATTTAAGACTTTTGCATCTTTTTTCTTAGCCACTTGTGGGCTCGGCCTAGTTGCCTTTGTCAATTCCCCCTCGCACCATGTTGGAAGGGTTCGTTGCTTTTCTCACCTTACATACTACATGATAGCCTCTTGCACCATGTTGAAGAGGTTTGACTCATTTACCATATACACTCTATAGTTATCCCTTGCACCATGATGGAGGGGCTTAGCCTACCTTTTTCACACGTCTCACCATTACCTCTCTGCACTATGTTGGGAGAGGTTTAGCTGCTTTGACACGTGTTTTGGTTTTTCTACGATTTTGAGAAACAACCCACCTCTTTTACGACATTATGTTAGGTGAATTGTTTTCATCCATTTCATCTCCTTGATCCCCCTGTCCTTTATTTCTTCTTATTTATTAGCTTAAGTCACGTGCTTATGCAGGACACATAAGTGCACATGTATAGCCTTTCGCTACATGTGGGGTCATCAAGCAAGGCTATAAGTAGGATGGATAGGGTAGGACGATGATGACAGTGCATAAAGGAGGGATCCGAGAAAATTCTAGAATAGTATCTCCTAACTCAAAGACCCTGGAGGGGGTAAACGAAGAAATTTGTTGATATTATTCACCCGTCCTTGGGGTATCTGCCACTGTCACCCTTTAGTTGCTAGTAGTCCTAGTTATATTAGGGTAGTCAACCTGTGGATCACATTACTTTATAAAATATACATATACATTTTTCAAAATACAAAATTACCTCCACTACAAGAAAGCCTTTCACCCATACATTTTTACTTGCATGAAATCCAAATTGAAATGAATGAATAATCTACAAAGGTCCACGGTTGAATGTCTGAATCAAATTAGGACTGCCTTCTGTAGGGTCTCAGCCTGGTAGTTAGCACTTAAGGTTGGAATTTATAGCACAGCTCTAAGTCCTCCGAGCCATCGTGCTTACGGTCCTCCGGGACTTGTAGTCCAATCTTTGTGGCTTTCACGAGTTTTCTATTGGCTTTTCTACGAGCTTTTTCCGAGCTTTCTATACACTTTGTTTGCAATGTATTTTATTAAACTTTCTACATATTGTTTGTCTTTTTGACTTTTTCCACACACCTTTACATTCTTACATACACCACAGCACACACTTGCACCACTTGTGCTCTACTACCATTTTACTTTACTACTTGTACCGTTACTACTGTTTGTCACCTACTGTACTTATACTTTTTGTGCTTCACTGTACATTTACTATATTGCAAATATAATATCTGCTTGTGAAGACTAAAATCACCTCACAACATTCAAAATATAAACTAACTCAAAATTTAATTACAAACAAAATAACACTAGCAATTATAACTAAACTTAAGATGTCTCATTGGATGACCGGGAATCCCTCGGACGACGTAACCTACATGTTGCTGACGAGATTTCCTGCAGTCTGGATTTATAGGCAGCACCGTCATCTTCAACAGTAGAACATGTCTACATCAGCTAAACTATTCCTTAGAATTAAATAACAAGCCACAGGACTTCGAGATAGCTTGTCTAGCGCAGCATAAATCCTCACCTGATTTTTTAGGCATTTACGCAGCTCGCTGTGAAATTTAAGCCCTAACTCGACTTAGGATTCGAGGCATTATCAGATGTGACATAAACCCTCCCTATTTTCAGGCTATTCACATGATCAGTATCAAGTGAACGTAAGCCCTAAATAGTTAAAATAGGCAGGATGAAATCTAAAAAAATATCTTCTCTACCTAAATTGAGCCAAACAATAGGATAGATTGGGAAGTCACCAAGACTTCTTCTTGGATCCGTGATATCCCCTAGTTCTTCCTCCTTTAGATTCCCACAAAAACTGTTCCAAAACTTGAACCTTTCACCTATTGGACTCTGATTATCACATTCATTGAAGAATCCTTAGCCTTTTGAAGTCAATTCGTAAAAATATCATTCCTGATTTAAATCAAGAGTTTTCTTAGGTAACTTCGGTTATCTAATATGTAATCAACTATAGGGGCCTGCCATAATAGGAAACGAAAATGAACCCAACATTAATATAAACCCCATTTAATTCTCTACTGTATTAAATAAGGGAAACCTGTCGGTCAAAGCACAGGTTCCGCAAACCAAACGGATGTCATGAATTTTTCTAGTTCATTTAATTGAGTCATATAGTTAAGCAATGTGTTTATTCTTCAGGATAAATGTGTGGCTTAAATTATATTGCTCCTATTTGAACTATCTAAGGATATGATATCAGCTTTGTATTCCTTACCTAAATTAAATCTACATATAAATTAAATTAAACCTCGTCCTTCTGGATCGGGTGACGGGATTTCGATTCTGGCATCCGATAGCTTCTACTGGGTGACTCCTAAAATAAAAACACACATCCACCGCGACCGCACACGACACCCAAAATGCCCCGATAGGATTTCTGGCGACTCCGTTGGGGAACTCGTTTCTCTCTCCATTAAAATTAGGAAAGTTATTTTTACACATCGGTGAGGTTTTCATGTCCCTCATAGGCCAGATTACTATTCTTCCATCAATATACTTCACCCATTTCTTTCTTGGGAAAGTACAATCGACTCTCCTTGACTTTAGGATTGTTCATTTAAATCTCTCTTAAATGAAAGGGTCTAGAAGGCTTTTAGGATTTTTATTTGATCTTGTGGGCTCGGACCCCCAATAAGTGTGTTAGTATGTAGGGTGCGTTGTGGAATCAACCTCGAAATGGGTCATGAATTTCACTTTTACTTTGTGTTTCTCGAGTTTGATTCGCTACCTGCAAATTAAACCAAGTTTATTTACTCTCGCGCCCCCTTAAATTTTGAAATTAAGTAAAATCCATTAATACATATACATGAGTCACATTTCAAAGTTTGGGAATAAAGATGAAATAAAATGTCAAAGCAAGAAAAATAGATATAAAAGAAAAATTGCCTAGTTTACAGTACAAGTGCGTTAACTTGAGTGCTCCTGTTGAACTGCAAGCATGGGACATCACTAACTTCGATAAATTCTCTCCAACTGATAGGAACAATATTATCGCCAAAGTTGGTCTTTTCTTTCGCCTCCAGGATGGAGTTCACTGTCAATAGGGAAGAATTGCCTGACCTGGCAGTTATTAAGTTTGGACAAGTGTTCGACAATGTTGAAGTCAATTTGGGGATGTGGCCATCGTAATGACAAGCCTGAAATGAACAAGTCTGTTAATCCTATTGTAGAATTCAACATGAAGTCTATTGAGGAACTCCCCTTGCCATAGAGGGAATGGATTGAAAAAAACTATTATGTCATTAGGAGCATTGAGACTTCTCCTCAGGCTATTTTTGCTCTTACTACCGGATTCGCCGTCATTACACCAGGTACTCTGCCAAATAAAGGAAGGAAGATTCTACGTGGGGAAGAGTCAGTTGATACCTGTATCCTACCATTTTAAAATTTAAGATTGGGTATGATTAAAAATCCATACAACTGACAAAGGCATAGGAAAGGAGGCGCAGCCAGGGAATTCTGAAAGTCGAGCAGCTGCGATAGCCTTACCCACCGCAGTACAGTCAGCCGCTCTAGTAGCCATTTTAGCAGAGATTGTAACGGTCAGATATGAGAAAGACAATAGTAGAACATCTCAACAGAAACTATTCATTTAGGGATGATGTCATAATAAAGATGTTCCGTTACTTAATAAAGAAGCAAGAATTCAAACTAACGGAGCCAAAGAAGCTGGAGGAAGTGGACTAGAAAGGCCAACTCAACTACTGTCCCTACCACAGATTACTTGAACATACGATAGATGGGTGCTTTGTTTTCAAGGATTGGCTCGAGGAGAATTTCAAAAGTTGAAATGTAATGATCCCAAAGGAATGTTTAAAAGAACTTAAAAAAGGTTCTTTCAATACAATTTCAGAGGATTCAATCAACTCCTACAGGACGCCGGTGCCCGAGGAAGTAAACGATGTTGCTAAAAAATCTTCAGCTGTTCTTAAAATTTTCAAAAGAATATCGATAGTCAGCCTTGGAAAAACTCTGAGTTGACATTGCGCAACTGTTTGAAGATCAAAAAGAATATATTGAAGATGAAGGTTACAACCTAGCAGATCTCATGGAAGGTGATTTTGGATAAATCAATTTTTTCGAGACTAGGGTTGCATCATCTGCGCGTCAGGCTCCTTTACCTGAGGAGAACACTGTAGAAGAGTACCAAAGGACTATCCAGCAAAATGATGAGCAGATCAGCCACCTCGAGAAGAAGATTGAATATATGACGACTGCTATGACTACAGTGCAAAGATAGTCACAACCACCTCAGATGGTGCCTCTCGAAGCAAGCCAGCCAGAAGCTGTTCATGTTGCGGATGAAAGAAGAGAGTTTACCTCTGATAAATAGCTGGAAGGATTTAGTTCAGGGTCCAGTGCTAGAAAACTACAATAAACAGAGGGTCGAACAATAGGTGAGAGAAGCCCTGAAGCAATAAAAAATAGGGACATCAATTCTGAAAGGTAGGTGATACCCCTTAAATATATAATGTTTTTATGCACATATTTATAATTATTTTTTTTGATATTGCACTGTAATGGAAGGTATTTTGTGTTTTTCTTGCAGTTATAATGAAAATGAGTGATTATGATGAAAGGAGCAAAATTGGATCAAATTTGGAGCAAAAAAATGAAAAAAATGAAAAATTGGACCTTGGAGGCTAAGCGCCGCCTAGTCGGCGCTTAGCCGCCACAGTTAAAAATCAAATTTTCTTCATTTTTGGCACCAATTTCAAGGGGTATTTGAAGAAACTTTTGGTGGTGACTTCATTAACTTCCCATGGGCGGCAAATTTGAATGAAGAGATGCATCTTTTCGTGGATACGTTGAATCAGGACATGATTTGAAGAGACACCAAGGTAACTTTTGGATTATTATTAAAGATATTTCATGAAAGTCTTTAGTGTGTGTGTCCTTAGTGAGAGTTAGTCTTTTAATTTAGTTTTTAAGAGTCTCTTCTAGTTTTTAGTTTCATCTTCTAGTTTAAAGAGATTTACTTTCAGTCTTTATTGTTTAAAGTTAGTTAGTTTGGTGTGAAAATTTCTTTCCACTAATTTACTTTCATCAATTTATCTCAGAGTTGGAGTCAACAGAGTTGGGTGCCAACCTCTGTAGTGTTATCCTGTGAAAATTCAAGTTTGAAAGGAACTTCCAGAGTCTTGTGGAGAGGATTTTGAGATAAGTTTTTACTTTTGTTTTCTATATTTAGTTTTTATTATTGTGCATTCTTTATGATTTTTATTTTCAAATCAAAGTCTGCTTGTGTTTTCTCCTTGAAGACTGAATAGTTTTCTTTATCTTTTTCTTTCTTAAATAAAGAAGTAATTCAATTATGTAGAATTGTTGTGGAATGTATAAGTATTTAAAGTTGGAATATGTTGTGAAGATTTAATTCCAAGAACTTAATTTACTTCTTAATTTGGCCAGTTAAGATGTTAAATTTGTTGTGAGATTATGTAAGATCCAACGTGGTATTGTCTCAAACAACAAATGATATAAATCGCATCCAATTATATAGATGAGAATTGTAGTCAATATAATTGAATGCTTAGGAGATATGCTTTTAACGGGGAGTAAAATTAGAGGTCTTTAGAGTGACAGGTTAAACCCCCTAATTTTGTTTGATATTTTAAATTTTGTTATGAGAAGTTAGCCTCCAGGTGGAGGGAATCGAGGGAACTCTAGACTGAGAGCTAGTATCTTCGCTGCCTAACCATGTTCAAGATTTTAAAATTTCAAATTAACCATTATTTTTTATAGAACCAAGTAAGGGTAAAGAATAAATTTGCTCCTATTTATCACAACACATTTAAATACTTCCACAACAATACTTTCATAATTATTACTGCTTTATAAGATAAAGAAAAAGATATTTTATTTCCTAGTATTTTATATCGCATTTTAAAGTTTTGATAAATTTCGTTTACTGCTTAGCTTTAATTAAAAATACCAAAAATAATTTTTAAGTTTTCAAATCAAAACATACTTTGAAAAAATCATTAAAAAAGGAAAAGTTTAATTATCTTAATTCTTTAAAAAGTTTTTACATTTCCCTATGGGTTCGATATCTCGGGACTTAATCAGAAAGTTCTATATTACTTGATAAATGATACGTATACTTGCGCAGTATCCCATATTATAAAATAATAATTTTCATATCTAAATCATTAGCACATATATTCAGTGTGAAGTCAAGTTTTTGGTGCACATATATTTACTAGGGATCAAGTTTTTGGCGCCGTTGCCGGGGAAATTAATTAAAACTGCATTTTTAAAGAATATTAAGAAAAATTTAAATTTTTACTTTTCTTTATTTTTGTTAGTGTGTTGTGTTTTGTTTTATTTTATTGTTGTATGCGTAGTTTAGGTTCTGAGGGACTTGTGCCTTACGATTCTGAATTAGAAAGAACTATCAGAAAAATCAAAAAAATTAAAAATTCCAAAAAAATAAAAATATTCAAGAAATGGCAAATCATCAAAATTAAAATGTTGGCATCCATTAAGAATTCAGACCTTTAAGAGATTATGCTAACCCTACAGTGGATGAACTTCGTGGTATTCAACACCCTGCTGTAGCTGCTAATTCCTTTGAACTTAAACCTCCTATTATTTAAATGGTGTCTAATAATCAGTTTGGGGGAGCAACAACTGAAGATACTAATTTGCATCTTGCTAAGTTTCTAAAGTTGTATGCTACTTTTAAATATGATGGTGTTTCAGATGATGCTATTAGACTCAGACTTCTTCCTTTCTCACTAAGGGATAAAGCTAAGATATGGTTAAATTTGTTAGCACCTGGATCTATCAGAACTTGGGATGATTTAGCACAAGAGTTACTTGCTAAAAATTTTCCACCATCGAAGATTGCGAAGATGAGAAATGATATTACATCTTTTCGTCAGTTTGAGGGTTAATCAATATATGAAGCATGGGAAAGATTTAAAGATCTCCTCAGGAAGTGTCCACATCTTTTGATACATATTGGTTAATAAATTAAACCTTTTACAATGGATTAGTTGCATCTCTTAGATCAATTATCGATGATGCTGCTGGTGGATCATTAATTTCTAAACAGTTTTCAGAAGCTTAAGCTTTAATTGAAGAAATAGCTACTAACAATCTTCAATGGCCTTCTGAAAATTTAAATCCTAAAAAGGTAGTCAGTGTTCATGATAATGATGCTTTTGCAATATTAGCAATTCAGGTTGCTACAATTTCAAGAAAGATAGAACAATTTGGGATGAATTGTTCTCAGCCAAATTACATGATTGAAGAAAATTCATTAAGCCAAATAGTTGATTCTTATTCTTTACCAGAAACTTTGAATGCTATAAGTAAGCCTAATAAACCATATTCCAATTATTATAACCCAGGTTTATAATATCCCAAGAGATGCTTAAGTGCCTCTTCAAAATAGTTCAGGTTCAATGAATCTTCTAAGGGGTGCCTCAAGTGCCTCTTCAATCCAAAAGACACATCTCTTCAATAATAACTCCTCATAACGCCCCTAACTCTTCTAGAAAGTCCATTTTATTATTTTCAATAAATGCCCCTTGAAGTAAGCTTCGCAATGCATCGAAAATCATCAAAATCCGAGTTATATTGAAGAAATTATGCCAAAAACTGCCACTGGCGCCTAAGCGGCGTCGAGTTAGCGCTTAAGCGCCAGACACAGGTACATAAGTGTTCAATTCGACCCGTTTTAGCCCGTATGAGCTGGTTTGACCTGTTTTGTTCTGGTATGCTCCATTTTGGTCCCTTTTTTTTCCTTTTGCTCAAAGTACTCCAAATTCTTCAATTTTATGCACTTGCAACCAAAAACATAAGAAGACCTACCTTTAAAGTGCAATATCATTATAAAATATGGCATAAAAAGTAGTACATTTTTAGGTGTATCAGTTGCCTCTTCTATGGGATTCCCGATCATTTGATAGAGACATTTTAATTTAGTTGTAATTGTACTTTTGTTTTGCTTGTGATTAAATTTTGAGTTCTCTTATATTTTGATTATTGTGACGGTGAATTTTATCATTATTTTGTTTTAATTTTTATTTTAGTTTTGCTTTTGTGGCTATCCTAAAAGTTTTAGTTTTGACATGTAGGGTGACCTTGTTATTTAACATGCAATCTTGTTTTTACAAAAAATTATTGAATACAAAAAGGTAAATGTAATGAAATAAAGCCGATTCTTCCTATTCATCCACCTGGAAGTTTACCCTTGCAATGCTTATATATAATTTTACGGGAATTAAAGCATGCTTGTAAGAAAGGCAGAGAAATCCTATAGATAGATTCATCATGGGCCTACCATGTCTTATATCTTAACTTGGTGGGTCCTATTTGTTTAAGTGTATAGATGACTTATTAAGCAAGGCATAATAAGTTTAATCATTCTCCAAGATGTCCAAAATATTATGAGAAAGGCTCGAGGGTCGGGCTCTGGACATCTCACAATCCTCTGAAACGTCTTAAGTTCATTCAAACTTTTTATGTTTTCTGATGATTCATCCCTATCATACCCTTATACTCAAAGCACACTGATGTTTTAATCATCCGTAGGAATATGGTAATTATGAATTTGCATTTCATTTATAGTTTATGTAGGTGATGGCCCTCTAGGGGTAAATTGGTATTTTAAAATGACTTAGCCAATAAATTTTGATTTGGATTTATAGTTTTCCAAAGTGTTTTGTGTTGATTAAATTTCTTTTCTAAACCTCATTTGTCAAATTTTGATCAAGCCTAGTTCACTACCATGCCCTTAAGAATTGATGGGTGTATTTGTATTTTTTAAAAAGGTTAACTTATGCGATCATGATTCTTATTAAAATACTAGATCGTTATTTAAATACCAACTAAGGGTATTAAATCAATGAGTCCCAAAAACCATACTCTTAAATTCAGGATCATTTGATTTTGATTATTTTCCAAATTAAAGTAATTAATGAAATTGCAAATTTATCCATTGATCTGACGCAAGTGAGATGGGTTTCTACCACTTATCCCTACATGTTTCGATCATTTAGACATGTTAATTAGGATCATTATTGCCCATTTACCATCTCAATTAAGCCTAAACATTAATTATGGCTAAATCTTCAAAAATTATAATTTTGCTTCTATGGCCCTAACACTTCATATTTCATTAAAGTCAACTCAAATGACTTTAAAATTTTTATGTTACCCCACTCATGGGTCAATTAAAACATGAGAGGAGAAAATGTGATTTTTTCTAATTTTAATTTAATTATATAATAATTTACATGCAAAAAAGGGGATTGTCAAAGATAATTCTATAACTTAATCAAAACATAATATTTATTCTTAGGAAAATTAGTGGAGCTTCATCAAGACTACTGAAGCATTTGAACCAAACTTTATGATTTTTTGAATTTTAATTTTACTATTATAATTATTTTACTCTCTGGAGTATTAATTAAATATAAATAATTATTTAATTAGTAAATTAAATTTTATATTTTTTTAAATCTCCCTAGGGTTAAGGAGCCCAAAGAGATAAGTTTTATATTTTTGTGGCATATATTTTTATTATTAGAATTACTTTAGTAAAACATGAGAGGAAATTCATTTTATTCTTTTCTTAATTAGTTTAAGCCCTTTAAAAAGTGATATCTTTACTTACAAAATTAAAAAAATTATTTTTATGTTTCCTAAATGGTTAGTATACCAAACGTGCGATTTTATTGTGTTTTGGTATTTTTATGATTTTTTTGATTTTTAATTATTTTAAAATTCCTTAAATATTAAAATATAATTTTAAATTAAAATATTTATTTTAATTACCATTTTATTTTTGTTAAATTCCTCTAATCACCAGAAACTCCCAAAACCTTTTTCATAATTTTTCAACTTATATTTTAATTATTATAATTATTTTAATTCCAAATATGTCATTTAACTTAAACAAGTTTAGTGATCAAATTAACTCCAAATGACTTGAATTTTTTCATGGAGCTCCTCTGAATATAATCCCCAGTGGAGAATCATTATTAAGTCATTCACTATCATACTTAACCTATTTTAATTTTCTTTTATTTGAGAGGTTTAATTACCATTAGTGAGATATTTAATAAGTTAAACCAAGTTATATTTTTTCTCTAGTCCACTAGAAACAGTGAACTTACCAAAATTTACTTTGTATTTTTCTGATCAATATACTACTTATTATAATTTTTTTTACTAAAACAGGGTGATTAACTTGAAAATTAAAGATGTTTATATAGATCCCCCCCTGACCTTGGGAAAATTAGTGAAGATCCCTCATGACAGAGAGAACAAAAGCTCTAAAGCTCAAGCCATGGTGAAATGTCTATGCAATATTATTAAAACATGAAATATTGTATTTAATTAATTAAAATTCATACATGCATCAAGTAAACATGAAACCATTTCCACATTATTCTCATCTGTGTGCTGAGCAAGTGGAAGTTTTTATTTTATTTTTTGTAATTTTTATACACCATGTTATGAATTTTCTAAGGTTAACAGAATTAAATAAATCTAACATATCATATTTTCATATTTAAACAGCTCAGCGCCGCTTCATCCTACAACGAATCTAAAGCACACGGGATGCAGCACTTTTGGACATCGCTATCTGACTCAGCACTGACAGGGCGCAGTGGTTCTACTCCATCTCTCCATCCAGCACGATCTGAGCTGTTTGTCCGATACACGCACCATCCAATGACTCCGCGTCATCTTCCCCAACAAAATCATCTCAAGGGTCTTCCACCTTTTAGCCTTAAGAACTTGAGCTAGACTCAACCAAATCATGTGTGGTTTGTTACTAAAGACTCATCTTGTCCGGACGATTCTATCAATACGGCAAACCTAGCCTGAAATTGATCCAACATGTATGGAAAATCAAAATGAGCTCGGGAAGCTAATAGATTTATATAAAGGGGAGTCCTCAATCAGATGATTACAAAAGCTTCAGAGAGATCCAACAAACTCACAAATGAAGTACCTCGCTATGGTGAATTCCTAGACCCAAATTTGACCAGATACGAATTTAAGTGTTGATCAAATTCTATGTTAAAGAATCTCTGTGATGGGGCTTTTGTGAGGGATCTTCTTCTTTCAGTGTGGGGATGGTTTGGAGACAATCAATTTGAAGTTTGGTGCACATGGAGCTATGAGGGAAATCTATTCTAGTTTCAGCTGAGAATTAAGTTGGAAAATTGGCTCAAGGCAGTGGGAATCAGAGCTGCAGAGTGGCTGGATTGAACTCACGAGGTCTTGAGGAAGCTCTGGAAGCAACTTTGCAAAGTTTCCCCAAGGATGGAAGCACTCTCCCACTTGGTCATGGAGAGTTCAATTTGTAGTCATGGTGGTCTGGTGGAGCTCAATGGTGGCTGGTGGGTGCAATAGGCTGTTAAGCCAAAAAGCTGAATGGTGTAAGTGACAAATCAAAGCTTGACACATTGGTTGGGTTCAATTGGGTGTATTCAATGTGTATGGCCTTCTCAGTTTGGGGTCCTCCAGTGACTAGGTCGGCCGCAAGGACAGAGGAGATGAGTCAGTGGTTAGGTGAGCCAGCGATAAGGTGAGCCAGGTAATTAATTTGAATGTTATAGGTTTTGGCAAAGGTCTCATTGGTTTAAGCTTATTAGGAAAGAAATCCCCTAATTTAGGGGACCCTTGGTCCATGGCTCAACTAGGTTAGATTAGGTGGACCTAAATAAGTTCCTAGAGCTGTGGTGGACTGGGGTTGGTCACATTGGGTCATAGTTTCAATTTGAGTTAATTTTGGCTAGGTTTAATTTGATCTTTGTTTGGGTTTAATTAATTTAGCAATTTTGTGTGGATGATTGTGATGAAGTATTTGGAAAAGGTTTGGAGTGATTTTGAATTCGCTTGGGGGGTCAATTTGGCTTGATTTGGTTATTTAGTTAATATTGGGCATGTTGGGCTAGCTTGAGTTTAGGTTAGGATAAAGTTGGTTTAAGACTCAATTGAATGCTCAAAATGGTTTAGAGGATGTTCTGAAGATTTCTTGATATTAATTGGTTGGAAATTTTAGGGTTAGGGCATTCAATTTGGTGGAATTTTAACATGTGACCAACTTGGGGAAAATTTAGGGATTTTGACTTGGGTTAGATTTTGGTGAGGTTGGATTTATATTTAGCTCAATTAATAGATCAATTTAGTTTGTATGAATGTCATGAAGAGTTTGGAATTTTGGCGATTTTAGGACATGGTCAAGATTGGATCTTTTTTTTTGAGTTGAAATTGAGCTTGAAATTAAGTTAAATTGGACTTGTATTTGGTTTACAATGAAAGGGATGATAAATTTTGGTTTAAAGTTGAAATTGAGGAGGATAGGGATCAATTGGATAGACATTGGAGGTAATTTGAGTGTTTTAGGCCTTAAGGGGCAATTTGGGGCATTGGTCAAAATGGGTCAATTTGCTCAAATTAAGTCCCATGAGACTACACATCCCATTTTATCTAACAGTAGTGAAATTGAACATTTATCTTTCTGTGCTAATCTTTTAAACATAGAATTTATGGCGTGAATTGACAAAGTATTTCTGGGTTGGAATGTATTATCTTCATATTCGAAAGTTATTGGGAAATATCAGTTTCAACACTTTTCTTAAATTCAAATCTCTCAAAATCATCATTTTTGTTCCATTTTTTCTTTCTTTTAAGAGAACGAGTTTCATCTCTTTGTTGGGAACGAGTTTTTAGAATTTTTTTTGAACAAGATCCAACTTCATATATGTATGGTGGTATAATATCTCTTTCTTGTTCAACACAAATTTTCTTTCCTTTTCTGTCAATTTGTTCTTCCTTTTCGTCAAAAGTACACTATTCTATGGGAATGCCTTGAGGTAAATCTTCTGTAAAGTGAAGAAAATCTTCATCAGGTTCCAGATTGAATTCCTCAAAAGATTGTAGGTCAGTTATATCAGCTTGATATGAATTATTTAGAGCAAATTGAGTTTCGTCAAATAATTCAAAGTCACTCTGATAAAAGTAACCATCTTCATCAACTAGTGTATTGAGATATTGAAAATAAGAAAAGACCGAATCCAGGGATTTCATTGCAACTTTTCTAAAAATTCAATGAGAATAAAATGTCATAGACTTATTTATAAATTGGTAATTTTATATTTTTAGTTTGTCTTATGAAATGTCAAGAATAACTCTTTAAAAGAGTTAAATACTAAAAATATGTTGTCCTATCTCTCAAAAGATGAAACATATTTTGAAAACTAGTGATTTAATAAGAGATGAGAAGAAAGATCATACTCAGCGGAGTCTCCAATAAAATCTCTTGGTGGCAACCGGTGTGTCGTGGGGTGTTAGCTCGTCGTCGGCCCGTTGCCGTTGAGATTATCTCGTGTCGATATGAAGTGTCAAATATCAATGTCAGAGTGTCGGCATATTTTTAGGTTGTGTATTTTATTTTGAAAAGGGGGTCGCCTAACAGAAATTGTCGGCGAATTTTAAATTTTAAATTTAATTTAAATATATATAATTTGGAAAGTAGCATTTAATTTTGAAAATAATTTTAAATTTGAAAGTTTTAAGATATGAAATCAAACTAATCTCACATCCTGAATAGTTTACATAAACGAGCACCGCACCACAAACCGTGTATCTATCCCTAAGGATAGACACGCTGCTTGATGGTGGGGCTCGATTAAATAAACTAGAAGATTTGTGACATCCGTTTGGTCTGCGAACCAATTTTATAAGCCGACAAATTCCCCTGCTTAATATGAATGCATTAAACAGGGTTTATATTACCTGGGTTCTTAAAATTCCCTATAAGGGCAAGCCCCTATAGTTAATTACATCTTAAGTGACGGGAATCACCTAAGAAAACTCTCGATAATAATCAATAATTCTGCTTTCAAGAATTTCAAAGTTTAAGTTTTCAATGGATTGAATTTTAGAATTTCAATGAGGAATGGATCAAATTTGAAAGATTTTATTTTGGGAATTCAAAGGAAGGAAGGTAGGAGAAATTACAGATTCGAAGCGAACTTCAGTAATCCCCGTCTATCCTATTGTTTGGCTTGGATTTACGAAAGTCCTAATATTTATTTAATGTTTTGATCTTGCCAATTTTAATTAATTAGGACTTATATTTATATGATAGAATCATACAAATAGCCTGGAAGATATAAGGGTTTATGTCGTATCGGACGACTACCTCGGAATCCTAAGTCCGGTTAGGGCTTAATTTGCAATGCAAATGCCTAACAAAAGGTTGAGGATTTATGTTGCACTAGGCAAACTACCTCGAAGTCCTATGGCTTTGTTGTTTAATTCTAGGAATGTTTAGCTGAAGTAGACTCAGGTTTCGCTGATGACGATGGCCGTGCTGCCCACCATGGTCCGAGCTCCTTGTTGTTGCAGAGGTTTAGTTATAGAAGTCATAAATCAGGAAATGAGAGAAGTGTTTTGGTTTAGGGAAAATCTTAATTTCCAAGTATTTTTAATATTTTAATTAGAGCAAATCTTAAAATTGATTATAACAACACCGGTTAAGATCCCACGGTTCCATCCTTCCGGCATCGTTATTTTTATCGGATTCACTTAGTCCAGATGAATTTGCTAAACTCAACTGAATGAGTTCCACACTTTCATGTAGACCGTGGGAAATCCAGTTAGCAACACGTAGGTTACATCATCCGAGGTATTCCCAATCATCCAACAAGACGTTTTAATTTAGTTGTAATTGTAGTTTTGTGTTCTGTTTGTGATTAAATTTTGAGTTGTTTTATATTTTGAAATGTTGTGGCGGTGAATTTTATCTTGTAATGACTTTTAATTTAGTTTTGGTTTCAGTTTTAGGGACTATCCTAAAGGTGTGGGTTTTCATGCAACAATTGTTTATCATGCAATAAAAGTAAGTGCGATGAGATTAAATAAATTGCAATAAGGTAAATTGCAATAAAATAAAAGCGTACCTAGAGGGTCTTCCCGTCATCCCAAGTTGCACTTAAAACACAATTAGAATATTTAAGCAAGTTCCTAGGTAAAGCTAAGGGAAAGGGTTATGGTTTTCTACCAAATTCATAATCCTATAGCTAGTCATTTCCTATGATGTCTAGGTTCTTTTGTGTTTTGGTTTGAGGACGATTTTCTTCACCAAAGAATAATTAAGTTCAATTGTTCTTATAAGTATCCTATCATATTGAGAAAGTGCTTAAGAAGAATCTTAAACCTTTTCAATACTGATAGGATTGTTTTATGTCCAAATGAATTTAATCATACAAATGAATTAATCGTCCGGGGATTCAAGTTTTGTTATCCTGCTTAGTGAACTAGGACATTTGAATATCCTATAAGTGAAGTAGCATTTCATTTAACGTTCTGTTTAGGAGTTATGATAACCAAAACTCTCGAGGGCAAATTGGTGTTCAAATGGTTTATGATTTGGTTTAACTTCAATTAACGGGTTTAAATTTGTAAAAGTGTTCAAGTTGCTTTATATTTAATTTCTTTATGTCTTAGGTGATGTTATTTAATTCAATTTAACTTTAATTTAATTCAATTAGATTTAGTTTTAATTTTAATTTAATTTTAATTTTTAATTTTAATTTTAATTTTAATTTTAATTTTAATTTTAATTTTAATTGATTTTATTTTAATTTAATTTAATTTAATTTAATTTAATTTAATTTAATTTAATATGTTTTAATTTAATTTAATTTAATTTAATTTGATTTAATATGTTTTAATTTAATTCAATTTAATTTAATTTAATTTATTTATTTATTTATTTTTTTAATTTAATTTAATTTAATTTAATTTAATTTATTTGATTTAATTTAATTTAATTTATTTAATTTGTTTAATTTAATTTAATTTAATCTTTAATTTAATTTTATTTTTTTTAATTTTAGTTTAATTGAACATTTAAAAAGAGTTTAATAATTTAACTTTTTAATTTAATTTTAATGATTAAGTCCTTTAACATTTTAAAACTTAAATTTGAATTATCATTTTAATTAGGATTTAAATATTATTGAGATGATTAATTTAGGGATTTTTGAATTAAAGAATAAATCTCTTCCTAATAATAATATCCCTATTTTAATAATTCCAATTTTATTATTCTTCAAAATTTAATCAATTATTTAATTAAGGTTTATTTCAATTATTTTTAAATTATTTAATAGGTTTCTACCCTTTAATTATTTAAATTTCAATCATCCAAATGAGATTAAGATCAAATATTTTACTTGTTAATTTTATTAAACCTAAAGTTTTAATTAAGGGTTGAAATTTTTTAATTACCATTTTGCCCTTTAAGCTTAATACTTTCATAACTCACTAAATTGAGCTTAAATGAACTTGAAATTTTTATGTGACTTCACTCATATGCCAATAAAGACATGAGAGGAGAAAATGTGATTTTTCTGTATTTAATTTATTTATGTAATTATTTTTGGTGGAAAATAGAAATTTCAAAGGAAAATTTAATAATATGACCAAGGGAAAGTTTCTGTCTTTAAGAAAATTATGGGACATTCCTAATGACCAAAGGACCACTTGGACCAATTTTGGTAATTTTTTAAATTATATTATTTTTATTATAATTATTTTAAGTTTTGGAGTATTAATTAATTTAAAAATAAAATAAAGGTTGAAAAATTAAATTTATATTTTTCAAAAATCTCTCTGATATCAAGGAAATCAGAGAATCAATTTTTGTAATTTTCTGATTTTTTTTTATTTATTATAATTATTTTAGTGAAAATGCTAGAAAATACATTTTTTTAATTTTAAAATTATCCTTGGGCTTTAAAATTTAATATCTCATTAAATAGACCTAAGAAAAATATGGGATTTGTTCCTAAGTGATTAAAATTCAAAATGTAACATTTTGGTGAATTTTATTATTTTTGTGATTTTTATTATTTTTTAATTATTAAAATATTAAAATAATACAAAAAATCAACTTTTTCAGAAAATTACAATTTTATTTTTCTTAAATTCCCCTAATATCAAAGAGGCACCAAAACTAATTTGGTGAATTTTTGAAAGGTATTTTAAAAGTTATGAATTTTTAAAGTTTAAAATGGCTAAATGGCTTAATCAACCCATTTAGTAGGGCTAACCAAGTCCAATTGACTTCAAATTTTTATGGTGGGTTCCTCTGATCCTAAAGGTCAGTGGAGAATTGATTTCAAGTCAATTTGATGTATGGTTAGCTCTAATTAATTAAGGAGCTATTTTGGGTGTTTAAGCCCATTAGGGTTATTTTAAATAAACTAATCCAAAATCTATTTTTCCTAGGGTCCTCTAGTCATAAGAGACATCACCAAATTTTCCTAGAATTTATTTCACAACATGCTAATTATTGGATTTAAAATACTCAAAAAAGTAACATGAATTTGAAAAATCAATAACTTCTCATAGGGATGGCCTCGACTTTGGAAAATTCAGGGAATGTTCCCAAATTCGTAGGCTTCAAAAGCCCTATGGTCTCATGCCATGATGAATTTCCTATATGCATGGAGAATTAAAACAATGCAGAAGGGAAATAAATCATTAAAAATAAAATACTTGATGAAATTAAATAATTTCTTTTCCACATTATTCTCCTCTATTCACTGAGCAAGAGGGTATTTTTATTTTATTTTTCTGATTTTCCTACACAAAGTTATGGATTTTTGAAGTTTAGGGAATTAAATAAATCAGAAAATACCCTAATTTTCTATTTATCCACGCGGCGCCGCGTCAACCTCGGCAGCTCCGAAATGCCGCGTGGCGCTCTCCGATTCGACGCCGCCATCTGACTCAGCGCTCCGGGGCCCCACTGTGTCGTTCCATCTTCTGATCCGGCGAGATCCTGGCCATCCGTTCGCGCGTGTATTAAATGAACGGCATCCGTTCATCGTCCCCAGACGTCCTTACCCGAGAGCCGTCCGTCTTCTAGGCTTAAGATCTCACTCGATACTTGACCAAATTTAACGTTCTTATGCTCTATGGATTCGTCTCGAGAAGACGAACACATCTATACGGTTTATGTGGCATGAAATTGACTCAATGAAAATGGAGAAAGTTCAGAAGCTCGGGAAGAAGAGTGAGGCCATACCTTTGCTCAGAGAAGTGTGGCTTTGATCTGAGGGTTGTGTCACCTTCGATTGGATCCCAACAAGCTCCAGATGAAGTCTCCTAGTTCGGTGAATTGCCTAGCTATGAAAGTGACCACAGTCGATCATAATGCTTGGAGGCTGGAGCAACTGGGTGGCCTGGAGATGGGGCTTTTAGTGGGGAACTTCTCCTCTTGGTCCAGTGAAGGTGTAGGACCAGTCAATTTGAGGATTAGCTCACCGTGGCAAAGTGTCCTGGTTTTGGGTGAAATTTCGGTTAAGAAATTGGATTCGTTGGTGGGGATTGGGGCAAATTGACACCTGGGATCAACTGCTCTAAGGATGGAGAAGGGTTTGGAACAATTTTGGCAGAGTTTCGGCAAGGTTTGTGCAACTCTCTTCTCATGGCCGTGAGGGGGTTGGGTTTAAATAGAGGTGGCTGGAGGGCCTCATAGGGATGGCCAAGGGTTGGGATCGAGCTGCTCCGGGCATGGGAAGAACGACCATGGTGGCCATCGGGCATGGGGCAGCTCGAGCAAGGTGGAATTCCAAAGTTTGGCTCCTCCCGAGGTCTCGGCCATGGTGTTTTCCGGCGACCCGGGCGAGCTGGCCGGCAGGCATGGGTCACCCTCAGGTCCAGGTGGGTCAGGGCTGGAGGTTTGTGCTGTCAATTGGCCATGGACATGTGTAAAGGGTTTGAATTAAAAGGGTATGGGGAGAAGCTCATTTTGGGTCCAAATGGGTCAACCCACCATTTTGGGTTTGGTGCACCCTTCCATGGCTGATTTGGGCTGAGGGAGGATCAGGTGAATCAGCTTGAAAAGGGTAGAGAAGTCACCATCCATGAATATTTTAATTAATCATGGATTAAGGTGAAGCATTAAAAGGGTTAAAACCTTTTTAAGGGGGCTTAAAAGAGGCTCCTCTTTTTGCCATTAATGGCTTGATCACATGTCAAACCTTCCATGGCTTCATGTGGCTTGTCCATGGCTTGTCTTAGGCTTGGGGAAAAGCTTAGTAAATTTCATGAAAATGGAATTTGGAAATTTTGGTAATTTAGGGGTGATTTGATGGGATTTGGCATATGGCTTGATTTGGAACCATTTGATGATTGATTTGAACTTAGGGAATGGCTTTGATTAAATGGATGGCAAATGGAAATGTCATGTGGGCTTTAGGGTAGATTTTGGGCTCTTTGAAATTGTTTTAGATGGGCTTTTAAAGTGATTTATGGAAGTGGGTTTTTTTGATTTTAGGATGAGAATTTTGCAAAGGATTGGATCCAATAAGTGTTGAATTTAGTTTAGGAATGTTTCATGAATGATTTGGAATAAACTTGAAGTGTTTGGGCTAGGTTTTGGTTGGATTTGGACCTCTTTGGTGAATGGGTCAATGTAGGTCAAATTGGGCTAACTTAGGCCAATGTTGGGCTAGGGTTGAAATTGATGTAAAATAAATGTTGGGAAATGTTTATGGGAGTGTTTCAAAGAGGTTTTGGTTTTGGTTGGGTCTTGATTTTGGGGTTCGGGATTATTTGGGTTAGGTTTAGGTTTAGGTTAAAATTGGGCCTTTTAGCTTTGGGTTGAATTTGAGTGGGGTTTGGGTCTAAATTTTGGGCAAATCATGTTAGTGTTTTGCTTGTGGGAATGTTAAGGAAGGTTTAGAAAATATTTGGGGTTAATTGGAGTTGAATTGGGTGAGTTTGGGTTAGGTTTGGGTCATAGGTCCAAATTGGGCTTTAAGGCCAAAATTGAATTTGGATCCAAATTTCAATCAAATTGGACTTGGATTTGGTCTAAATTATTGTTGAGAATGTTGAATTGAAGTTTAGAATTGAATTGGACCAGAATTTGGGTCAATTGGTTAGGTTTGGTTTGACATTGGGTTCACTTAGGGTTAAAATGGGTCAAATTGGGGGTTTTTGACAAAAGTAGGGTAAATTGACAAAATTGGCCCATGGTGTAGTTGAAAAAAATGAAATTGGGAATATTTGGGATTTTCTGAAATTTTCTAGGAATTTTCTGAATTTTTGGATTTTTGGGTCAATGGGGGTATTTTGGGTATTTGGAGGGTATTGGGAGGTATTTTTGGAATTCTTGGTATTTTTGGCTATGAATGATCAATTTGAGTAATGTGGGAATGTTTGGGATTGATTTTGAGGAAGTTTGGGTGATTTGGAAATTTTGCAAAAATTTGGTTAATTTCAAGGGTTTTGGGTAGGCTAAGCGGGTGTAGGGTCCCGGGGGTCAAAAATTGAAAATTTGAAAAATTGAAGATTGGGTGAATATAAGTGGAATGAAATCATTTTGGTTGAGCCATGAAGCCATATCAAGCCCACATGAGCCATGAAGGGACTCATTTGAGGCATCCACTATGTTGTTCCTAACCCTCTTAGCCAAGGGCTTAGGGGTTAAGGACCATCCATATGAATCACCTACATGAGTCGGGAGGTCAAGTTGAGTATAGGTGTGTGAAAGTGTAGTGTATAAATGTAGTGTGTGTGTAAGTCAGCCCCTTCACCAGACCAGGCCACCCAGGGTAGTCCTAAGGCCAAAGAGTCCTATAGGAACCCATCCTTTAAACTTCCACATTTGATTTCAACCCTCTAGGTGATTAGGGGTCTATAATCAAGTTTGTAGAGTTTGCAGGGAGTTAAGAAGTGGTTTGAATTTCTAAGTGGTGGGTCCCAATTCTAGTCCTCTAAGATAGTCAAAGGAAAAGCCTAAGGCTAGATCCTAAGTACTAAAAAGAAGAAGAGAAGACCTCATCAAAATGAGGTCAACAAATGGACCCCCAATAGATGTGGTGAGCTAACCAAGCACACCGTGCGTATTGGCGTTGACCGAAGAGATCAACAAAACCAACACAGATGTCCAAGTGACAAACTTAGGACAAAGTAGAAGAGTTTCCGCTGGGGAGTGTCAAGTATATCTCTGAGACTGGAGATTCTTGAACTCTCGCTGGGGGAAGGAAAAGGAGGTGAATCCCAAATCACATGACCTGGGGGAATTTCAATTTAGATTTCATTTTGTTACAATTTAAGTTTTGATGTGTGAGCTTAGATTTTAGTTTGAGTTTTAATTTAGATTGAAGTTTTGCTAAAATTAATTTGAAGGGATTTGAACTTGAAATAAAGATTGGAATTTTGTGGTTTTAGATGTGACATTTTCAACCTCAAAAGAAAATTGAATTGATTGGATTGAATCATTACAATGAGGAGAGATCTCAGAGCAATGCGGTATTGGATGTAAAATCCTTAACCTCGAGAGTTTGATCTTTGATGTACTTCATTGCAATAGGGAAAGAATCCTAAAGCAATGCAGTCTCGAATGTAAAATCCTCAACCCCAAAAGTTTAATTTTGATGTATTTCATTGCGATAGGGAAAGAATCCTAAAGCAATGCAGTCTCGGGTGTAAAATCCTCAACCCCAAAAGTTTGATTTTGATGTATTTCATTGCGATAGGGAAAGAATCCTAAAGCAATGCAGTCTCGGATGTAAAATCCTCAACCCCAAAAGTTTGATTTTGATGTATTTCATTGCGATAAGGAAAGGATTCTAAAGCAATGCAGTCTCGGATGTAAAATCCTCAACCCCAAAAGTTTAATTTTGATGTATTTCATTGCGATAGGGAAAGAATCCTAAAGCAATGCAGTCTCGAATGTAAAATCCTCAACCCCAAAAGTTTGAATTTTGATGTATTTCATTGCGATAGGGAAAGAATCCTAAAGCAATGCAGTCTCGGATGTAAAATCCTCAACCCCAAAAGTTTGAATTTGATGTATTTCAATGCGATAGGGAAAGAATCCTAAAGCAATGCAGTCTCGGATGTAAAATCCTCAACCCCAAAAGTTTGAATTTGATGTATTTCATTGCGATAGGGAAAGAATCCTAAAGCAATGCAGTCTCGGATGTAAAATCCTCAACCCCAAGAATTTGATTTTGATGTATTTCATTGCGATAAGGAAAGAATCCTAAAGCAATGCAGTCTCGGATGTAAAATCCTCAACCCCAAAAGTTTAATTTTGATGTATTTCATTGCGATAGGGACAAAATCCTAAGGCAATGCAGTCTCGGATGTAAAATCCTCAACCCCAAAAGTTTGATTTTGATGTATTTCATTGCGATAGGGAAAGAATCCTAAAGCAATGCAGTCTCGGATGTAAAATCCTCAACCCCAAAAGTTTGATTTTGATGTATTTCATTGCGATAGGGAAAGAACCTAAAGCAATGCAGTCTCGGATGTAAAATCCTCAACCCCAAAAGTTTGATTTTGATGTATTTCATTGCGATAGGGAAAGAACCTAAAGAAATGCAGTCTCGGATGTAAAATCCTCAACCCCAAAAGTTTGAATTTGAATAGTCATTGACTTTGCAAAGATTTGTAGCGTTGATTTGAAAAGTGTGGAATTTTGGTGTTTTGAGAATTTCATGAAAGTTGTAAAAGACTTTTATGGAAGAAAATAGATTAGGAGGGAATATGTAGATGTTACATATCCCGTTCAAAAGAGTTGATCGGAAGTCACTGGTTTGGATTGGATATAATTCCTCTCCATCAGATTCGATCCATGTCAATGGAATCAACCGCTACCATCCCAGACAAGGGAAAGAGTATAACGGATTGGATTTCAGATTTGGAAGGTTGAGTTTGAATTTGATTGAGATTGGATTTGAAATTTAGAAAGATTAAATTTGAATTTTGATTGAGATTTGATTTGAAATTTGGAAAGATTGAATTTGAATTTGATTGAGATTTGATTTGACATTTGGAAAGATTGAATTTGAAATTTGATTGAGATTTGTGCTCATTTTCTTTGTCCTTTAACGATTAAAATTTATTTTATCGTTTATTTAATGTTCATGTGAATTTGGTGTTCATCATTTTTAGAATTTTACAGAAAGTTTTTTTTTTATTCCTTTTTTTTATTTCTTTTCTGTTCTTTGTTCGAAGTTCATTTAACTTTAATGGCGTTTCCCAGTCAATTTGCACAAAAGAGGTGATGGCCAACAATGTAACATGGTCACTTTCATTCCAATCATGTCGAAGGTACATCATACAACTCGATCTGGAATACATCTCATACAATCCATGTAGACTCAAAACGGACTATGTATGATCTTTATCGATCCATCCAAAAAAGGTAACTGTCAGAAATCCATGTCTGAATAGTGGGGTACATGGTCAATAACATCACTTTCCAAGCCATCCTTGGCAAGGATGCCGTATGGATGTACGTTGGAGGTGTGATATTTTCCATGTAACTCACAG
Source organism: Papilionanthe hookeriana x Papilionanthe teres (assembly GCA_022702705.1). Classification (NCBI taxonomy): domain Eukaryota; kingdom Viridiplantae; phylum Streptophyta; class Magnoliopsida; order Asparagales; family Orchidaceae; genus Papilionanthe; species Papilionanthe hookeriana x Papilionanthe teres. Next base: position 150,334,638 of record CM040424.1, on the reverse strand, counting down.
CTCGTAAGGTCGGAGATTCTCTAGATCCGGATCTGGCTGGAAGTGGTAAGGTGTCTTCCTGTCGTCCATCCTTCTGAAAGTAACTGAGATCCGCTTCATTGGTACTCCTAGTATGCAATGTTTAGCGACATCTGCTCCGTTGCCCTTCAGTATCATGACGGAACCTACCGGTAATGGTATCTTCACCGGCCCTCGTAACTCACCTGGGCTCGCTATCCGGAGGTCGGATCCCAACATGATGTTACACTCGTTCGAGAAAGAGACTGTGCGAAAGGTCCGACAAAGTCGTGGTGATCTATGTGCGGGGGTATGCGATCACCCAGCTTGTAAATGTTAATAATGCAGCTATTGGGTATGCAATCTGCTGGCAGTACCCTCCATGTTATCAATCTTTTTACCATTCTCTTGATGACTAATGGCATTGGATCCACTTGTCCATGACGGAGTATCCCTGGTGGGTTTCCCTTCCTGTCTTCTGCGAAATTATAGCAGCATCCACATTGTATTGTAATTCTACCTTTCCCTGGCATCCATCTCCGGGGTTCTGAGTAGGTGTTTTCTCTTAGGCGGCCCGCTCGACCCATTCTTTTCAAATCCCGGATGCAATCCACAATTTGTTGTTGTTCATATTCTGAGAATACGTCTGTATGTAGCTCGAGGCCTTCTAGTATATTGATCCTTCGCCTCCGATTCTCTCGAAGTATTCAAAAGTTTTCTTTTCGACATTCCGCATTCTTTCCGGCTCGTACTGCGGAATAATTTGCAAATGGCGGGGCACAGTGACATATTGTGGGATATACGGCTCAATCCCTTCACGTTCTCCTGCATACCTCGGCTCCTCGGGGATGATGTCCGTCGGGACATCCTCCGGGGTTGCTTCTGCAACAAGGTTATGCATTACTGGTGGTTCTCTCTGGTGGCGTGGTAGCCTTCTTTCTTCTGATCTTCATGAGATTTCCCTGCTGCCTTCTGTTATCATAGGAGCTGGCCTCCTTTCTTCCGGTACCTGGTGAATTGGCGTCCTTGAAGTATATGTACTGGCAGTAGTAACTGCCTCGTCGCGCTGGTCCACTGCTAGTTTGGTTAACATCTTACGGATACGGCGATTCTTATTTCTTCGTTGCGTTAAGGTGAGAGTAGCTCTTCGAACTTCCTGAATCTCTATAGGCGCGGCGCTGACAAACCTGCCCTCTGCCGTAGCCACTACAGACTTGATTTTCTTGTCTTCTTCAGCATTTGCTTTCCTTTTCTTGCTATTGGATTGGTGGCTTGGGCCACCCATTTTCATCACTGTTCGACTGGGTAGTTCCTCTCGGTCAACTGGGACCCAATCACTTTCCTCGTATCGTAGGCTCGTCGGTGCGAAGTCCGAGTCAATCTCGATTATCGCTCCATCTTTCACCCTCTTTTCGTCGAGTGCAAGGCTTACTCCATTTCTAAAGTTCAGGACCAACTGCCCATTCAACATTTCCCTGCGAAAAGACAAGGAAAAGGATCAGGGGCTGTACTAAGAACAAGAACATTAAGAAAATGTTTATTAAAGACATTTTTTTTATTATATATTTTTTTTGTATATATTTTTTTTTAAACTTAACAGGAATGAAGTAGGAAAAGATCAGGAAAAAGATCTTGATATGGAAGAGAAAACAAGGAAAACCTTATTATCATGATTTTATTTATTTTAGCACATTTTTTTATTTTTGGGTTCGGACCCAGTCATAAGTAATTATTTCGCCCGTGCTTCTAGGGATGAAGAATTCATTCCTTCGAAACATCAGGTAGCGTAATACTTTTTCAAGTATCGTCCATTGATCGGAAGCATATGTCTTTCTCCTTGGCAGTTCACTAGCTGGTAGGAGCCTCCTGAGTAGACTGCCTCAACCACAAAAGGCCCTTCCCAAGTGGGTTCAAATTTTCCTCCTATCTTGCGGTGTGCAAGGATAGGTCTCTTGAGAACGAGAACTAAGTCACCAACTTTGAAGGTTCTTGGGTGGACCAGTCTGTCATGGGCTTGAACCATCTTAGCTTGGTATAATTCTAAATTCACTGCTTGTTGTAAGTCTTTTACCTTCCGGGTTTTCTAATTCCTCCGGTCGTAATCCGGCATTTTCTTCCGTAGTCATTTTGTTTGCAAGCTGCAATTCTGAGTGAAGGAAGCTGAACCTCTAAAGGTAACACTGCCTCGGACCCATACACCAGAGTGTAAGGTGTAGCTTGAGTAGGAGTTCTGAAGGTTGTTCGGTAGGCCCATAAGGCTTCTAATAACTTCTCGTACCAATTTCTCTTTTTATCGTCCAAGGTTTTCTTTAAGATTTGAACGAGAGTTTTATTAAAAGCCTCGACTCGAGCCGTTTGCTCTTGGGTAGTAGATTGTTGAATATCGCCAGTCGATTCCATGTCTCCTGACAAAATTATTGATTTGTGTGCTTCTGAATGCTGACCCATTATCTGAGATGATCCTGCGCGGCACTCCGAAACGGTACACAACTTGGTTCTTGAAAAATTGTAGCACGTGGTGTGCCTTTACTTCTTTGAGTGGAACTGCTTCTGCCCACTTGGATAGGATGAAGCGATGTCCTTTTGAAGATGGTGGTTCTATTGGACCCACTATATCTGTGCCCCAACATTCAAATGGCCACGATGCAATTGTCGAATGTAACACATTTGGAGGTTGGTGTAGAACCACTCCTTGCACTTGGCATTGGTGACAGCTCTTGGCGATTTTCATGCAGTCGGTCATCATCGAGGGCCAATAGTACCCTAGTCTTTTAATCTTCATTTTCATCTTCGGACCCGATCGGTGAGCGCCACGAGTCCCGAATGCACCTCTTTAACAATTTCACGGGCCTCGGACCCGCTTAGGCACCTTAGCCACATTTGATCAAAAGACCTTCTGTATAACGTGTTATTTATTAATGCGTAAGACATAGTTCTTTTCTTGATCTGGTGGGCTAATGACCTATCGTCTGGCAGTTTTCCTATTTGCAGGTAGTCTATTAATGGTTGTCGCCAATCTTCTGTGTTTTCTGTCACTGTTGCAATTAATTCTTCTTCTTTTTCGATTTGTGTATTGTGTCTATGTCGAGTCGTGATAGGACCCGACGTCCGTGAGCCGACACTTCCATCGATTCATCCTGCGAGCGAGCAAATTCTTTTGCGAGACGGGCTAACGCATCTGCTAAAGCATTTTATTTCTGGGAATTTTGTAGATTGTCACATTCGGAATTTGTTCCAACAAGCTTGTATGGCATACTGGAAGTATTGCTCGAGTCTTGGTTTTAAAATTTTGTACTCGTCCGGCGATCTCGTTGAATGATTAACTTGCGAATCCCCGTAGATGTTGATGTCTATTATCCCCATTTGAATAGCTAATTCCAGTCCTGTTATGAGGGCTTCATATTCTGCTTCATTATTTGTACACGGCTCTGTCAAGTGGTAAGAGTATCTTAACATCCCCCGCTCCGGTGTTATAAAGATTAATCCGATCCCTGCCTTACCGGGCACTATCACTTGTGATTCTTCGTCTTTGTGTGCTGAAGATGCTCCGTCGAAATACAATTCCCAACGTCGATCATCAGGGTCTTCTAGGTTCATTATTTGTTCATCTGGCAAATCGTCATTAAGAGGAGATTCTGCCGGCAAAGGGTGTGCTACGAGGAAATCTGCTAAGACTTGTCCCTTTACGGCACGAAGAGGCACGAAAGTTATATCGAATTGCAATAATATCATCGACCATCTGGAAAGTCTGCCGGAAAGCGTTGGACGAGCCATCAAGTATTGCAATGGATTAAATTTCGAGATCAGGTTGACCTTATGAGAAAGCATGTAGTGCTCGAGCTTTTGAGCGGCGAAGATCGGGGCCAAACAATGCTTTTCAATTGCAGGATACCTTATCTCCGTCGGAAGTAAACGACGGCTCAGGTAGTAAAGAGCATTTTCTTTACCCTCATCATTGACCTGGGCTAATAGGGCTCCGAGAGAGTCGTCTAGAGCCGCGGTATAAAGTATCAGTGGTCTACCTGAGACTGGGGCTGCTAAGACAGGAGGTGTCATTAAATATTGTTTAATGTCCTCGAAGGCCCTCTAGCATTTCTCTTCCCAAATAAATTGGGCGTCCTTCTTAACTAGTGCCGAGAAAGGCTGACACCTACTCGACAAGTTTGAGATAAAGCGTCGAAGATATGCCAACTTCCCTTGAAAAGATCGTAGTTGTTTTAAGGTTTTGGGAGGCGGCATTTCTAAGATAGCTTTAATCTTTTCCGGGTCGATTTCAATTCCACGATGTCGGACAACGAATCCTAAGAATTTCCCGGAGGTGACGCCGAAGGCACATTTTAAGGGATTCATCTTAAGGTTAAATTGTCTTAAAAGTTCGAAAACAATTCTCAAATCATACATGTGGTTTTCCTTTACTTTGCTTTTGATGACCACATCGTCCACCTAGCATTCGACTTGATTGTGGATGAGATCATCAAAAATTCTTGTCATCACTCTCTGGTATGTTGTTCCTGCGTTCTTCAGTCCGAATGGCATCACTGTGTAGCAATATACTCAGATCGGCTTTCTGAATGCTGTAAGCTTTTCATCTTCTGGAGCCATCTTTATTTGGTTGTATCCTGAAGATCCATCCATGAATGAGAATATTTCATGTGTCGAAGCAATGTCGATCATTAATTTTGGGATCGGTAAAGGGAATTCATCTTTTGGACATGCCTTGTTTAAATCTCTGAAGTCCACACAAATTCTGATCTGACCATTCTTCTTCTTGACTGGCACCACATTGGCTAACCATGTCGGGTATTGCTCTTCACGGACAAATTTAGCATCTATTAGCTTTTTAACTTCATCTATGACTTGTTGTTCGATTTCTAGACTCATTCTTCTGGGACCTTGTCTAACTGGGACAAAAGTAGGATCCACTCCTAGCTTATGGACTGCGACCTCTGGAGCTAAACCTGGCATCTCATCTTAGTTCCAAGAAAAACAGTCTTTAAATTCCCTTAATAACTTGATTATTTCTTCGGAGTCTTCTTTATTGAGTAAGGAGCTAACAAAGGTAGGTCTAGGCTCTTCGCTAGTACCTAAGTTAACTTCCGTTAATTCATCTATTGTAGATTTAATTTCTTCTTCGAATTCTGGTGAAGCATCTCCAATTTGTAAATCTTCGAATTCTTCTGTGGTTTCCATGCAGTTTTCATTAAACTCGCAAGTGACAACCAAGCAAAATTCAGTATCGTCAACTGATCCTACTGTGTCGAATCTGAGACCATGCTTTGAATTGGGTGGACGACCGGAGTTATTCCATAATTTCTCAAAATGTTGTGATTGACCTTTTGTCCATTTTCGAGGTAAGAAACCGTGATGAATTAAATTTTGAACACAGGGAGAGTACCACTCAAAAGGTAATTCCATTAATTCTGATGAAGTGACATCTTCAAATTGTACATTATTTTCAGTTTTGGAGGAAGGAGCACCACGATAGAATTTGATTGGCCTTGCACCACCGCTACGTACCTCTTTGACCACCATACCCTCGATCTTATTAGAATGGACCGGGGTCAGGGTCATAGTATGTACATAGTGGTTAATCTTCTCGTACATTGATTTGTATTCTTCGTTCTTCTCATCTTCGAGAGAGATCTTGAATTGCGGCTTTTTCCAACTTATTGTCGCTGCTTCTTGTTTGATCTCTTTTTCTTCTTCAGAACTATCTTCCCAATCAACATTGATGGCTGGTTTCCTTTGTCCAATTGTCCTAACGTCTCTACCACGACCTCGTCCCCGGCCTCGACCTCGGATGCGAGTTGTGGAGAAACCTTCACCATCTTGCCGTAAGGGAGTGGTGAGTGACTGTTGGACTAGAACTTCGAGTTCTTCATTGTCCCGAACTTTCTTTGCTTCATTTGTTATGGTATCTCTGGAGAAGATTGTTTTCTTCGGAGGTGCATAATAAGTTGCATCTTCATGGATTCCAATTTCATGTACGGAGAATGGTTGTAAGTCACCTTTGATGCACTGTTCTCCTCCATCGTAGTATTTGATGCACTGATGTAGAGATGATGGTACCATCCTATTTTCATGTATCCATGGTCGGCCTAGTAGAGCGTTGAACAACGTTTCTGAATCAATTATGTGAAATTTCGCGGTTGTCTTTGCTAAGTCACCGATCTTCATTAGTAGCGTTATTGATTCGAGGGCTCTTTCTCCTTTCTGGTTGAATCCTCTTAATAATATTTTGTCGGCCTCGAGCTCGCGACCATCAATTTCCAAGTTTGCTAGTGTTCGAAGACTCATTATATTGATTGATGCTCCTGGATCCACCAATACTCTGGAGAGTGTAAACTTCCCAATTGTAACTGAAATGTACAACGGTCGGTTGTGGTCTGTTGTCCCAAGTAGTAGGTCATTGTCCGTGAAGGTAACACCTCGCTGTTCCTTTAACGAACAAACCTCATCTAAGGAATCTCCGACCATTTGAGCTAAGCAAATTTCTGGATCAAGTAAGGCCTTGATCAGAGCTTCTCTCATCTCCTTTGATAAGATGAGAGCGTCGTAGATGCTCAGTTTGGCCTGTAGTTTCCTAAGATGGGCTAGCACGTTGTAGTCCACTTTATTTCCATGTGTCTCGATTTCTTCTCGAATGGGTATTTCTTCGTCGGGGTTGGTTCTTCTCGAACAACCACACGCTTTCCTTTGTCCTTTGGACCCATTCTCGGAGGTAGAACTCTTCCACTTCTTAAGTTAACTTCCGTAATTTCTTCGAATCTAGTGTTGAGTTTGCTTGGTGTTTCTTCCTGAATCGGAATGACGGGTTCTTCTTGATTAGCTTCGAGTCCGAAGGCTCCTAACTCTATTGTGATCTGGAGCTCCTCGAAACTCGCGAGATAGATTCGTTGCTTGTTGAACTGCGGTAACCTCCTTGATGGATGTCTTCTTTGTCATCGTGATCATCGAGATTGTGTATGATTTGAGAATTGTCATTGGTATCGAAATCGATGTCCGGATTGTCGCTAGTTACGTAATCGTTAGGAACAGTCAAAACGTAGCCAACGCCATCACCCTTATCATTATAACATCCCACCGGAGTGAGCAAATAATCATACGAGTCGGAGGTTCGAGGGATTTCTCCCCCGAATCCGAAACAACTATCCTAGGATAAGCGGCCCCTAGTCTAGCCTTAGGAGCCTCGGTCCTCTCTTCTTCGTCGATTTTCTTCTTCTCTTCAATCGTCTCCTCTTGAGGTGGTTCTTCTATCGCAAGTGATAGTGCCGACTTGACAGGTTTCGAACTCTGAATGGAAGCTCACACCGAAGCGGTTTGGATGCCGTCTAAAATCTTTTTTGAAGACCTCGTCCAAGCGGTAGTCCACCCATCATCAGTTATATAAGGATCTATCGGAACGATGAGATCAGTCGAGACAACATTGACGGAACCTCCTTTCTGGGGTTCCTTCATGTACTCCTTCGGGATTGTTATATTTCCTTTCTGAAGGTTGTCATTGAGCCAACTTTTGAAGGTAATGCAATCTTCTATCATGTGCCCAAGCATCCGGTGGTAAGGGCAAAAGTTGGGATCACCTTTCTTGTTAACTTCTTCTGGTCTCTTAGGCTCTAGCAGCTGGAAATCTGGAGTCTTCATCAGACTACGGAACATTTTTAGTACTTGCCTCATTTTTGAATGGATATTCCACCGCTCGAAACTCCCTTAATGTACGTTGCGGACGAGGCGGTTGTTCATACTGTTGAGATGACTGATAGCTGGGTCGGGGTTGCTGATAATTCTGTTGAGGTTGCTGCAGCCGTTCGGACGATATTTGTATCGGTTGCTTGCCTTTGTCGACTGCTGCAACGATCCCAGATTACTTTTCAAAAGTCTTCACAGGCTTTTGCTTGTCTGTCTTGTCGGCGAAACTTAATTGCTTCGCCTCCTCTTGCAGGCTTCCGGCCTTGCTTAACAACTTCTCGAAAGTCTTAATGGTAAATCCCTTGAGGAGAAGTGCTATCGGGCCATGAATGCTTTTAAGTAAGATGCCGACTGCATGCTGTTCTTGTAATTGTGGTTCACATTTTATACTTAGATTTCTCCATCGAAGTATGTAATCTACCAAAGTTTCGTTCGGCTTCTGCTTCTCTACCACTAAATCACCTATAGTGATGTGGTGCTGAGCTCCGGCGAATCGCTTGATGAAGAGGTTTTCTAGTTCTGAGAATGTCTTCACTGAACCATTCGGTAATTCTGCATACCAATCAAAGGCGATCCCTGACAGGCTGCTGACGAACTGTCGGAAGAGTAATGCATCGCTCCCGTCGGCATTGCAACAACTGGCATGAAAGTGTGCAACATGCTGTCGGGGGATCCCAGTTCCATCAAAGGTCTGTAACAGAGGTGGTACGAAGCCTTTTGGGTATTGGACAGCGTTGAATTCTTCCGGGTAAGGTCTACCCATCCGAATGGATGTCCCGCTTTTTGATTGTGCTAAGGCTTCTCGCACCTGCTGTTCCACCAAGCTCTTGATATCTTTTTCTGGAATCATACTTTGTGTTGTATCTTTCTTTAGCTAATCATCCCCGTTGACGGATGTAATCTCCTTTCCTCCGTCTACAATGTGAATGACCTCTGGGGGTGTCTCTCTTTGGGGTTGCACTTGACTTTGGAGAGTGGCTAGGGCTACAACCATCTCTTCTATCCTCTTCGCCATTTGGGCGATCGTATCGTCTTTCTCTTGAAGCTGCCTCTTCATCACTTCTGGCTCCTCTCTTTCTGCGGCTGCAGGAGCACCTTGTGAAGCTGACGAAGCTCGCGTTTCGACCATGTTGATTTCTGCATACTCATCGTCCATGAATTCCGATGAATCAATCTCATCTCTGAATTTCTCTTGTCTTTCTTTTGCTAGTCATCAAATATCAGTCCTCAACTTTTCCATAGCGTCCTCTAGCGGTCTTTTCTGTGCATCCTCGCAGTTGTCTTGTGATAGCTGCCGGGTTCCCTTCTCACGAGTCCCCTTTACTGTAGTAGCACTTTCTTCGGATTCAAGTCTCCGACGAGACTTTCCTTTTGGTCGTTGTCTCGATCTTAAGCTGTCCAGGTAGTGGGATGCCATACCATCCTTCTAGCGACGAAGGTCCAGGACCGGATGGTGCCGTCGACCAAATGTCTGGAAGGTGGTATCCTCCCTAATCTGTAATCCTGAAACGACGACAGGCGGACTAGCCTTCATCCTTTTATTTGGCTTTTCTGTAACGATGGCGGGTTCTACTCGGGGCCCAAGACAGGATTTAACTGGCACCCGCCCTATCCTTCGTAGAATCTCCGATACGGGGCATTTCTCTTTCTTCGCTAGCTTCTCGATCACAATCTGTAGTCAGGCAAATGGTGTGATCCTAGCCCTTTTCTTTCTGCTGTCATTGTAGTATGCTGGTTGAGGTAATGTAGAAACAATCCTGCAAACATTTTCCTCGTCAGCTGCGGCGGAAAGGGGTGGAATCTACTTCCTTCCAAAAAGGGTGTATCTTCAGGCAATGGTATGTATTCAGGTAGTGGTGTGTACTCAGGGATTTCTGGGATTTCTTCCAGGAAAGCAACTTCGACAACTCTGGCCTTCCTGGCAATCCTCCTACTTCTATTCCTTCTTTGGGTCCGTGTTAGTGATGGAATTCTTGAGCTGGACCCGATTTCAAAAACAGAAGGTCTCATAGGAAAGTCTGTACCGTCCACGGTAACAGGTTCACCATAGTTCTTGATTTCCTTCCCCTTTAATCTGGGAGAAGTCGGGGTAGGTGCAGAGACAACTAGACCAGTGGGGGTGGCAAGAACAGTCCTTCTGTGGACAGCAGTACTCCTCTCAGTTGGAATCTTTTGCAGGGGAGGAAATTCTCGAGTTGACCTAAGGTTGAACTCGATCAGCGGCTTCTTAGCTTCAGATACTTTGTTTGTCAGCGCGAAAGGGAAACGTCGGTGATCTTGACATTCGTGTTCTCGAATCCTTGTCCAAGCTCGGATGATCCCATTGTCGGGCGGCTCATCCTTGTAAACGGCGAAGTCCAGTCCATTGGTGAAGGAGAAAATCGGCTTTGGGGCTTCCATTTCTGCAGGGTAGATCCCGATTGTCGGTCCCAAGTTATGCTTCTTCTCATCAGGACGAAAAGAAAGGAATCGAAAAGAGTCCGAACACATTCTTGTTCACGTATTTATAAGAAGGGGTTATTTGTTAAAAGAGTCATTGATTAGAGGGTTTGTTTATTTAGAACAGAATGTTCAAAGGTGTAGAGAAGGTAATGAACCCGATTCAGAGTTGGAAAGGAAAAGAAAGCCCTATGCAAGACTTCTCGATTAGAAGGATCACTGCTAAACTAACACCTATTGGGGGTCCATCAGAAATGAGGTAAAAGGATCTCGGAACCTCTCTGTTTAGGGGTGTCTAAACAGTGGCTCCTAAATCTGAGAGAATGTTGGTTATACTTGTTCAAGGTAGAAATGAACATAGTATTCCAACAGAAAGAAGGGTAGTTTGATCCACAAGAGACATGGATACACAACCGATTGAAAGCAGAATTGTCTGATTAAAATGGAGAGAGGAATTTTCCCCAGCGGAGTCGCCAGAAATTGTCGGCATATTTTTAGGTTGTGTATTTTATTTTGAAAAGGGGTCGCCTAACGTAAGCTGTCAGCGAATTTTAAATTTTAAATTTAATTTAAATATATATAATTTGGAAAGTAGCATTTAATTTTGAAAATAATTTTAAATTTGAAAGTTTTAAGATATGAAATCAAACTGATCTCACATCCCGAATAGTTTACATAAACGAGCACCGCACCACAAACCGTGTATCTATCCCTAAGGATAGACACGCTGCTTGATGGTGGGGCTCGATTAAATAAACTAGAAGATTTGTGACATCCGTTTGGTCTGCGAACCAATTTTATAAGCCGACAAATTCCCCGCTTAATATGAAAGCATTAAACAGGGTTTATATTATCTGGGTTCTTAAAATTCACTATAAGGACAAGCCCCTATAGTTAATTACATCTTAAGTGACAGGAATCACCTAAGAAAACTCTCGATAATAATCAATAATTCTGCTCTCAAGAATTTCAAAGTTTAAGTTTTCAAGGGATTTAATTTTAGAATTTCAATGAGGAATGGATCAAATTTGGAAGATTTTATTTTGGGAATTCAAAGGAAGGAAGGTAGGAGAAATTACAGATTCGAAGCGAACTTCAGTAATCCCCGTCTATCCTATTGTTTGGCTTGGATTTAGGAAAGTCCTAATATTTATTTAATGTTTTGATCTTGCCAATTTTAATTAATTAGGACTTATATTTATATGATAGAATCATACAAATAGCCTGGAAGATATGAGGGTTTATGTCGTATCGGACGACTACCTAGGAATCCTAAGTTCGGTTAGGGCTTAATTTGCAAAGCAAATGCCTAACAAAAGGTTGAGGATTTATGTTGCACTAGGCAAACTACCTCGAAGTCCTATGGCTTTGTTGTTTAATTCTAGGAATGTTTAGCTAAAGTAGACTCAGGTTTCGCTGATGACGTTGGTCGTGCTGCCCACCATGCTCCGAGCTCCTTGTTGTTGCAGAGGTTTAGTTATAGAAGTCATAAATCAGGAAATGAGAGAAGTGTTTTGGTTTAGGGAAAATCTTAATTTCCAAGTATTTTTAATATTTTAATTAGAGCAAATCTTAAAATTGATTATAACAACACCGGTTAAGATCCCACGGTTCCATCCTTCCGGCATCGTTATTTTTATCGGATTCACTTAGTCCAGATGAATTTGCTAAACTCAACTGAATGAGTTCCACACTTTCATGTAGACCGTAGGAAATCCCGTTAGCAACACGTAGGTTACATCATCCGAGGTATTCCCGATCATCCAACAAGACGTTTTAATTTAGTTTTAATTGTAGTTTTGTGTTCTGTTTGTGATTAAATTTTGAGTTGTTTTATATTTTGAAATGTTGTGGCGGTGAATTTTATCTTGTAATGACTTTTAATTTAGTTTTGGTTTCAGTTTTAGGGACTATCCTAAAGGTGTGGGTTTTCATGCAACGAGTTGTTTATCATGCAATAAAAGTAAGTGCGATGCGAATAAATAAATTGCAATAAGGTAAATTGCAATAAAATAAAAGCGTACTCGGAGGGTCTTCCCGTCATCCCAAGATGCACTTAAAACACAATTAGAATATTTAAGCAAGTTCCTAGGTAAAGCTAAGGGAAAGGGTTGTGGTTTTCTACCAAATTCCTAATCCTATAGCTAGTCATTTCCTATGATGTCTAGGTTCTTTTGTGTTTTGGTTTGAGGACGATTTTCTTCACCAAAGAATAATTAAGTTCAATTGTTCTTATAAGTATCCTATCATATTGAGAAAGTGCTTAAGAAGAATCTTAAACATCTTTTCAATACTGATAGGATCGTTTTAAGTCCAAATGAATTTAATCATACAAATGAATTAATCATCCGGGGATTCAAGTTTTGTTATCCTGCTCAGTGAACTAGGACATTTAAATATCCTATAAGTGAAGTAGCATTTCATTTAACGTTCTGTTTAGGAGTTATGATAACCAAAACTCTCGAGGGCAAATTGGTGTTCAAATGGTTTATGATTTGGTTTAACTTCAATTAACGGGTTTAAATTTGGAATAGTGTTCAAGTTGCTTTATATTTAATTTCTTTATGTCTTAGGTGATGTTATTTAATTCAATTTAACTTTAATTTAATTCAATTTGATTTAGTTTTCATTTTAATTTAATTTTAATTTTTAATTTTAATTTTAATTTTAATTTTAATTTTAATTTTAATTGATTTTATTTTAATTTAATTTAATTTAATTTAATTTAATTTTAATTTAATATGTTTTAATTTAATTTAATTTAATTTAATTTAATATGTTTTAATTTAATTTAATTTAATTTAATTTAATTTAATTTATTTATTATTATTTTTTTAATTTAATTTAATTTAATTTAATTTAATTTATTTGATTTAATTTAATTTAATTTATTTAATTTGTTTAATTTAATTTAATTTAATCTTTAATTTAATTTAATTTTTTTTAATTTTAGTTTAATTGAACATTTAAAAAGAGTTTAATAATTTAACTTTTTAATTTAATTTTAATGATTAAGTCCTTTAACATTTTAAAACTTAAATTTGAATTATCATTTTAATTAGAAATTAAATATTATTGAGATGATTAATTTAGGGATTTTTAAATTAAAGAATAAATCTCTTCCTAATAATAATATATCTATTTTAATAATTCCAATTTTATTATTCTTCCAAATTTAATCAATTATTTAATTAAGGTTTATTTCAATTATTTTTAACTTGTTTAATAGGTTTCTACCCTTTAATTATTTAAATTTCAATCATCCAAATCAGATTAAGATCAAATATTTTACTTATTAATTTTATTAAACCTAAAGTTTTAATTAAGAGTTGAAATTTCTTAATTACCATTTTACCCTTCAAGCTTAATACTTTCATAACTCACTAAATTGAGCTTAAATGAACTTGAAATTTTTATGTGACTTCACTCATATTCCAATAAAGACATGAGAGGAGAAAATGTGATTTTTCTGTATTTAATTTATTTATGTAATTATTTTTGGTGGAAAATAAGAATTTCCAAGGAAAATTTAATAATATGACTAAGGGAAAGTTTCTGTCCTTAAGAAAATTATGGGACATTCCTAATGACCAGAGGACCACTTGGACCAATTCTGGTGATTTTTTAAATTATATTATTTTTATTATAATTATTTTAAGTTTTGGAGTATTAATTAATTTAAAAATAAAATAAAGGTTGAAAAATGAAATTTATATTTTTCAAAAATCTCTCTGATATCAAGGAAATCAGAGAATCAATTTTTGTAATTTTCTGATTTTTTTATTTATTATAATTATTTTAGTGAAAATGCTTAGAAAATACATTTTTTTAATTTTAAAATTATCCTTGGGCTTTAAAATTTAATATCTCATTAAATAGACCTAAGAAAAATATGGGATTTGTTCCTAAGTAATTAAAATTCAAAATGTAACATTTTGGTGAATTTTATTACCTTTGTGATTTTTATTATTTTTTAATTATTAAAATATTAAAATAATACAAAAAATCAACTTTTTCAGAAAATTACAATTTTATTTTTCTTAAATTCCCCTGATATCAGAGAGGCTCCAAACCCAATTTGGTGAATTTTTGAAAGGTATTTTGAAAGTTATGAATTTTTAAAATTTAAAATGGCTAAATGGCTTAATCAACCCATTTAGTAGGGCTAACCAAGTCCAATTGACTTCAAATTTTTATGGTGGGTTCCTCTGATCCTAAAGGTTAGTGGAGAATTGATTTCAAATAAATTTGATGTATGGTTAGCTCTAATTAATTAAGGAGCTATTTTGGGTGTTTAAGCCCATTATGGTTATTTTAAATAAACTAATCCAAAATCTATTTTTCCTAGGGTCCTCTGGTCATAAGAGACATCACCAAATTTTCCTAGAATTTATTTCACAACATGCCAATTATTGGATTTAAAATACTCAAAACAGTAACATGAATTTGAAAATCAATAACTTCTCATAGGGATGGCCTCTGACTTTGGAAAATTTAGGGAATGTTCCCAAATTCAGAGGCTTCAAAAGCCCTATGGTCTCATGCCATGGTGAATTTCCTATATGCATGGAGAATTAAAACAATGCAGAAGGGAAATAAATCATTAAAAATAAAATACTTGATGAAATTAAATAATTTCTTTTCCACATTATTCTCCTCTGTTCACTGAGCAAGAGGGTGTTTTTATTTTATTTTTCTAATTTTCCTACACAAAGTTATGAATTTTTGAAGTTTAGGGAATTAAATAAATCAGAAAATACCCTAATTTTCTATTTATCCACGCGGCGCCGCGTCAACCTCGGCAGCTCTGAAACGCCGCGTGGCGCTCTCCTATTCGAGGCCGCCATCTGACTCAGCACTCTGGGGCCCCGCTATGTAGTTCCATCTTCTGATCCGGCGCGATCCTGGCCGTCCGTCCACGCGTGTATTAAATGAACGGCATCCGTTCATCGTCCCCAGACGTCCTTACCCGAGAGCCGTCCATCTTATAGGCTTAAGATCTCACTCGATACTTGACAAAATTTAACGTTCTCATGCTCTATGGATTCGTCTCGAGAAGACGACCACATCTATACGGTTTATGTGGCATGAAATTGACTCAATGAAAATGGAGAAAGTTCAGAAGCTCAGGAAGAAGAGTGAGGCCATACCTTTGCTCAGAGAAGTGTGGCTTCGATCTGAGGGTTGTGTCACCTTCGATTGGATCCCAGCAAGCTTCAGATGAAGTCTCCTGGTCTGGTGAATTGTCTGGATGTGATTTCGACCAAGCCCGATCACAAAGCTTGGAGGCCGGAGCAACCGGGTGGCTCGGAGATGGGGCTTTTATCGGTGGACACCTTCCCTTGGTCTGGTGAAGGTGTAGAACCAATCAATTTGGGAATTGGCTCACTGTGGAGAAGTGTCCTGGTTTTGGGTGGAATTTCAACTCTGAAATTGAGCTCACAGAGGAGAAATGGCAGGGGGATCTCACTGGGGATTCAAGTGCTCGTGTATGGGGAGGAGTCTGGAACAATTTTGGCAGAGTTTTGGCAAGGTTTGTGCTTTGCTCCTCTCATGGCCGAGAGAGGTGGAGTTTAAATAGGAGAGGGTGGAGGGCCTCCCAGGGAGAGTTAGGGCTTGGGATCGGCTGCTCTTGGCAAGAGAAGAACAGCTACAATGGCCACTGGGGATGGGGCAGCTCAGCAGGTGAGAATTTCAAAGTTGGCTCACATGTGAGCTTTCGGCCATGGTGTTTTCCGGCGGCCTGGTGGCCGGCCGGCCAGGCATGGGTCACCCTCAAGGTCAGGTGGGTCAGGGCTGGGGCTTGGTGCAAGCAATTGGCCATTGCCATGTGTAAAGGCTTTGATTCAAAGTAGAATGGGGCATGGCTAGTTTTGAGTCTAAATGGGTCAATCCATCCATTTGGGCTTGGTGCACCCTTCAAGGTGGCTTTGGATGCTGTGGGGGATCAAAGGGATCTCGCTGGTTTGGCATGGAGAAGTCTCCATCCAAATATATTTGGATTAAATTTAAGTTTAGGTGAAACATGATTAAAGGCTAATGAGCTTTAGGGATTAAGGAAAGCCCCCCTCTTCTTACCCAATATTGCATGGTGGAGTGTCCAAAGCTCTCATGGCTCACATGTGGCTCATGCATGGCTTCATGGCTCACCTTTGGCTTGGCAAAAAGTTTGGTCAATTTCATAAAAAAGGATTTTAAGGATTTTGGAAATGATAGTTCATGGGTCCAATTTGGGCTTTAAGGCCAAAACTGAGATTGGATCCAAATGTCAATCAAATTGGGCTTGGATTTGGTCTAGATTGGTGTTGGGAATGTTGAATTGAAGTTTAGAATTGAATTGGACCAAAATTGGGGTCAATTGTGTAGGTTTGGTTTGACATTGGGTTCACTTAGGGTTAAAATGGGTCAAATTGGGGGTTTTGACAAAAGTAGGGTAAATTTACAAAATTGGCCCATGGTGTAGTTGGACAAAATGAAATTGGGAATATTTGGGATTTTCTGGAATTTTCTGGGAATTTTTTGAATTTTTGGATTTTTAGGCCAAGAGGGGTATTTTGGGTATTTGGTGGGTATTGGGAGGTATTTTTGGAATTTTTGGTATTTTTGGGTATGGATGATCAGTTTAAGTGATGTGGAAATGTTTGGGAATGATTTTGGAGAATTTTGGGTAATTTGGAAATTTTTGAGAAATTTGGGTAATTTTAAGGGTTTTGGGTAGGTTTAGTAGGTGTAGGGTCCCGTGGGTCAAAAATTGAAAATTTGGGAAATTGAAGATTGGGTGAATTTGGGTGGAAAGAAGTCATTTTGGTTGAGCCATGAAGCCATATCAAGCCCACATGAGCCATGAAGGGACTCACTTGAGGCATTCACTATGTTGTTCCTAACCCTCTTAGCCGAGGGCTTAGGGGTTAAGGATCATCCATGTGGATCACCTACATGAGTCGGGAGGTCGAGTTAGGTATGGGTGTGGTTTTATGAGGTATGTGGAAGTGTAGTGTGTAGGTGTAGTGTATAAGTGTGGTGTGTGTAAGTCGGCCCCTTCACTGCACCGGGCCACCTGCGGGCGATCCTAAGGCCGAAAGAGTCCCATAGGAACTCATCCTTTAAACTTCCACATTTGATTTCAACCCTCTAGGTGATTAGGGGTCTACAGTCAAGTTTGTGGAGTTTGCGGGGAGTTAAGAAGTGGTTTGAATTTCTAAAAGGTGGGTCCCGATTCTAGTTCTCCGAGATAGTCGAAAGGAAAAGCCTAAGGCTAGATCCTAAGTACTAAAGAGAAGAAGAGAAGACCTCATCAAAAATGAGGTCAACAAATGGACCCCCAATAGGTGTGGTGAGCTGACGGAGCACACCGCGCGTATTGGTGTTGACCGAAGCGATCAACAAAACCAACACAAACATCCAAGTGACAAACTTAGGATGAAATAGAGGAGTTTTTGCTGGGGAGTAGCAAGTATATCTCTGAAACCGGAGATTCCTGAACTCTCGCCGGGAAAGGAAAAGGAGGTAAACTTCAAATCACATGACTTGGGGGAATTTTGATTTAGATTTTATTTTGTCTCAATTTAAGTTTTGATGTGTGAGTTTAGATTTCAATTTGGAGTTTCAATTTAGATTGGAGTTTGTCAAAATTAATTTGAAGGATTTGATTTGAAATGAAAATTGGAATTCTGAGGTTTTGGATGTAACATCTTCAACCTCGAAAGAAAATTGGATTGATTAGATTGAATCGTTGCAATGACGAGAGATCTCAGAGCAATGCGGTATTGGATGTAAAATCCTTAACCTCAAGAGTTTGATTTTGATGTATTTCAGTGCAATAGGAAAAGAATCCTAAAGCAGTGCAGTCTTGGATGTAAAATCCTCGACCCAAAAGGTTTGAATTTAATGTATTTCAGTGCAATAGGAAAAGAATCCTAAAGCAGTGCAGTCTTGGATGTAAAATCCTCGACCCAAAAGTTTGAATTTGATGTATTTCAGTGCAATAGGAAAGAATCCTAAAGCAGTGCAGTCTTGGATATAAAATCCTCGACCCAAAAGTTTGAATTTGATGTATTTCAGTGCAATAGGAAAGAATCCTAAAGCAGTGCAGTCTTGGATGTAAAATCCTCGATCCAAAAGTTTGAATTTGATGTATTTCAGTGCAATAGGAAAGAATCCTAAAGCGATGCAGTCTTGGATGTAAAATCCTCGACCCAAAAGTTTGAATTTGATGTACTTCAGTGCAATAGGAAAGAATCCTAAAGCAGTGCAGTCTTGGATGTAAAATCCTCGACCTAAAAGTTTGAATTTGATGTACTTCAGTGCAATAGGAAAGAATCCTAAAGCAGTGCAGTCTTGGATGTAAAATCCTCGACCCAAAAGTTTGAATTTTGATGTACTTCAGTGCAATAGGAAAAGAATCCTAAAGCAGTGCAGTCTTGGATGTAAAATCCTCGACCCAAAAGTTTGAATTTGAAGTATTTCAGTGCAATAGGAAAAGAATCCTAAAGCAGTGCAGTCTTGGATGTAAAATCCTCGACCCAAAAGTTTGAATTTGATGTACTTCAGTGCAATAGGAAAAGAATCCTAAAGCAGTGCAGTCTTGGATGTAAAATCCTCGACCCAAAAGTGAATTTTGATGTACTTCAGTGCAATAGGAAAAGAATCCTAAAGCAGTGCAGTCTTGGATGTAAAATCCTCGACCCAAAAAGTTTGATTTCGATGTATATTTAATTCGAGATCTGGAAGAAATTGAATTTGAATTTGATTGAGACTAGATTTGGAATCTGGAAAGATTGAATTTGGAAATTTGATTTGAAATTTGGAAGATCAAATTTGAAACTTGATCGGGAGTGGATTTGGAATTTGATTGAGAATTTGATTTGTGATTTGAAAAGATTGAAATTTGATTCGGAATTTGGAAAGATTGAATTTGAAATTTGATTTGAAATTTGGAAGGATGGAATTTGAGATTTGTGTTGATTTCGTTTATCTTTTAATGGTTCAAATTTTATTTTATCGTTTATTTAATGTTCATGTGAATTTGGTGTTTGTCATTTTTTAAGATTTTTTTTTTTTTTTAGGAAAGTTTTCTTTTATTCTTCTTTCTTTATTTCTTTTCTGTTCTTTGTTCGAAGTTCATTTAACTTTAATGGCGTTTCCCAATCAATTTGCACAAAAGAGGTGAAGGCCAAAAACGTGACATGGTCACTTTCATTCCAATCATGTTGAAAATACATCATATAACTCGATCTGGAATACATTTCATACAATCCATGTAGACTCAAAACGGACTATGTATGATCTTTGTTGGTCCATCAAAAGAAGCATTTGTCAAAAAATCCATGTCTGAATAGTGGGGTACATGGTTAATAACATCACCTTCCAAGCCATCCTTGGCAAGGATGCCGGCTGGATGTACGTTGGAGGTGTGATATTTCCCATGTAACTCACGACTCGTAAGGTTGGAGGTTCTCTAGCTGCGGGTCCGGTTGGAAATGGTAAGGTATCTTGTCGTCGTCCATTCTCCCGAAAGTAACCGAGATCCGCTCCACCGGCACTCCGGTATGCAATGCTTAGCGATATCTGCTCCGTTGCCCTTCGGTATCATGACGGAACCCACCGGTAAAGGTATCTTTACCGGCCCTCGGAACTCACCCGGGCCTCGCTATCCGGAGATCGGATCCGAACATGATGTCACACTCGTTCAAGAAAGAGACGTGCAAAAGGTCCGACGAAGTCGTGGTGATCTATATGTGGGGGTATCTCTGTCACCCTGTTTGTAGATGTTGATAATGCAGCTATTGGGTATGCAATCTGCTGGCGTACCCTCCATGTTATCAATCTTTTTACCATTCTCCCGATGACTAATGGCATCGGATCTACTTGCCCATGACGGAGTATCCCGGTGGGTTTCCCTTTCGTCTTCGACAAAGTTGTAGCAAGCATCCGCATTGTATTGTGATTCTTCCTTTCCCTGGCATCCATCTCCGGGGTTCCGAGTATGTGTTTTCCCTCAGGCGGCCTGCTCGGCCCATTCTCTTCAAATCCCGGATACAATCCACGATTTGTTGTTGTTCATACTCTGAGAATACGTCGGTATGTAGCTCGAGGCCCTCTAGTATGTTAATCCTTCTTCCTTTAATTCTCTCGAAGTATTCAAAAGTTTTCTTTTCAACATTCCGCATTCTCTCTAGCTCGTATTCCGGAATGATCCGCAGATGGCGAGGCCTTGTGACATATTGTGGGATATATGGTTCAATCCCTTCACGTTCCCCCGCATACCTCGGCTCCTCGGGGATGATGCACTGTCGGGACATCCCCGGGGTTGCTTCGCAACAAGGTCATGCATTATTGGTGGTTCTATCCGGTGGCGTGGTTGCCTTTTTTCTTCGATCTTCCGGAGATTTCCCCGGTTCTTTCCGTTATCCTAGGAGCTGGCCTCCTTTCTTCGTGTTCCCGGTGAACCGGTGTCCTTGAAATGTGTGTGCTGGCATTAGCAATTGTCTCGTCGCGCCGGTCCGCAGCCTAGTTTTGTTAACATCTTACGGATACAGCGATTCTTATTTCTTCGTTGCGTGGGCCGTGAGAGTAGCTCTCCGCACTTCTTGAATCTCCGTGGGCGCGGCGCCGACAAGCTCGCCCTCCGCTGTAGCAACTACGGACTTCATTTTCTTATCTTCTTCGGTGTTTGCTTTTCTTTTCTTGTTGTTGGATTGGTGGCTTGGGCCACCCACTTTCATCACCTGTCCGCCCGGGTAGTTCTTCTCGGTTAAGCGGGACCCGACTCACTTTCCTCGTACTCGCGAGCTCGCTGGTGTGAAATCCGAGTCAATCTCGATTATCGCTCCATCTTTCACCCTCTTTTCATCGAGTGCAAGGCTTACGCCATTCTTAAAGTTCAGGACCAACTGCCCGTTCGACATCTCCCTGTGAAAAGACAAAGAAAAGGATCAGGGGCTGTACTAAGAACAAGAACATTAAGAAAATGTTTATTAAAGAAATTTTTTTATTTCTCCTATATTTTTAAAATTTAACAGGAATGAAGTAGGATAAGATCAGGGAAGAGATTTTGATTTGGAAAGGAAAACAAGGAAAACTTATTATCATGACTTTATTTATCTTAGCACATTTTATCATTTTGTTTTTTTTGGGATCGGACCCAATCATAAGTAATTACTTCGCCCGTGTTTCTTTGGGATGAAGAATTCATTCCTTCGAAACATCAGGTAGCGTAATACTTTTTCAAGTATCGTCCGTTGATCGGAAGCATATGTCGTTCCCCCGGCAATTCACTAGGCGGTAGGAACCTCCCGAGTATACTCGCTTCAACCACGAAACGGTCCTTCCCAAGTGCGTTCAAATTTTCCTCCTATTTTGCGATGTGCAAGAATAGGTCTCTTGAGAACAAGAACTAAGTCACCAACTTTGAAGGTTCTTGGGCGGACCAGTTTGTCATGGGCTTGAACCATCTTAGCTTGGTATAGTTCTAAATTCTATTGCGCTGCAAGTCTTTTCCCTTCCAAGCTTTCTAATTCTTCGAGTCGTAATCTGACGTTTTCTTCTGTCGTGATCTTGTTTGCAACTGCAATTCTGAGTGAAGGAAGCTGAACCTCTAAAGGTAACACTGCCTCGGACCCATACACTAGAGCGTAAGGTGTAGTTTGAGTAGGAGTTCTGAAGGTTGTCCTGTAGGCCCATAAGGCCTCTAACAACTTCTCGTTCCAATTTCTCTTATTATCGTCCAAGGTTTTCTTTAAGATTTGAACGAGAGTTTTATTAAAAGCCTCAGCGAGACCGTTTGCTCTTGGGTAGTAAATTGTTGAGTATCGCCGGCCGATTCCGTGTCTCCCGACAAAATTGTTGATTTGTGTGCTTCGAATGCTGATCCATTATCCGAGATGATCCTCGCGCGGCACTCCGAAACGGTAGACAACTTGGTTCTTGAAAAGCCGTAGCACGTGGTGTGCTTTCACTTCTCTAAGTGGAACCTGTCTCGCCCACTTGGAAAAGTAATCCGTAGCCGCAAGAATAAAGCGATGTCCTTTTGAAGATGGTGGTTCTATCGGACCCACTATATCCGTGCCCCAACATTCAAATGGCCACGACGCAATTGTCGGGTGCGGCACATTTGGAGGTTGGTGTAGAACCACTCCGTGCACTTGGCATTGGTGACGGCTCTTGGCGATTTTCATGTAGTCGGTCATCATTGAGGGCCGGTAGTACCCTAGTCTTTTAATTTTCATTTTCATCTTCGGACCCGATCGGTGAGCGCCACGAGTCCCGAATGCACCTCTTTAACAATTTCACGGGCCTCGGACCCGCTTAGGCACCTTAGCCACATTTGATCAAAAGACCTTCCGTATAATGTGTTGTTTATTAATGCGTAGGACGGAGTTCTTTTCTTGATCCGATGGGCTAGCGACCTATCGTCCGGTAGCTTTCTTGTTTGCGGGTAGTCCATCAATGGCCGTCGCCAATCTTCCGTGTTTTTCGTCACTTCGTCGCAACTACTTCTTTTTCTTTTTCGATTTGTGTATTGTGTCTATGTCGAGCTCGTGATAGGACTCGACGTCCGTGAACCGACACTTCCACCGATTCATCTTGCAAACGGGCAAATTCTTTTGCGAGACGGGCTAAAGCATCTCGCTAAAGCATTCTCTTTTCTAGGAATTTTGTAGATTGTCACATTTGGAATCTGTTACAACGAATTTGTATGGCATACTTGGAAGTATTGTTCGAGTCTTGGTTTAAAAATTCGTATTGTCCAGCGATCTGCTGAATGATTAACCGTGAATCCCCGTAGATATTGATGTCCGTTATCCCCATTTGAATAGCTAATTCCAGATCCCATTATGAGGGCTTCGTATTCGCTTCGTTGTTTGTACACGGTTCGTCAAGTGGTAGGAGTATCTTAACATCCCCCGCTCCGGTGTTATAAAGATTAGCCCGATTCCTGCCTTACCGGGCACTATCACTTGCGATTCTTCGTCATTGTGTGCTGAAGAAGCTCCGTCGAAATATAATTCCCAACGTCGATCATCAGGGCCTTCTAGGTTCATTATTTGTTCATCTGGCAAATCATCATTGAGAGGAGATTCTGCCGGCAAAGGGTGCGCTGCGAGGAAGTCCGCTAAGACTTGTCCCTTTACGGCACGCGAGAGGCACGAAAGTTATATCGAATTACAATAATATCATTGACCATCCGGCAAGTCCGCCGGAAAGTGTTGGGCGAGTCATCAAGTATTGCAATGGATTAAACTTCGAGATCGAGTTGACCTTATGAGAAAGCATGTAGTGCCCGAGCTTTTGAGCGGCGAAGATCGGGGCCAAACAATGCTTTTCAATTGCGGGATACCTTACTTCCGTCGGAAGTAAACGACGGCTTAAGTAGTAAAGAGCATTTTCTTTACCCTCATCATTGACACTAGGCTAACGGGGCTCCGAGAGAGTCGTCTAAAGCCGCGGTGTAAAGTATCGCCGGTCTACCCGAGACCGGGGCTGCTAAGACAGGGAGGTGTCATTAAATATTGTTTAATGTCTTCGAAGGCCTTCTCGGAATTTCTCTTCCCAAATAAATTTGGCGTCCTTTTTAACTAGTGCCGAGAAAGGCTGACACCTACTCGACAGGTTTGAGATAAAGCGTCGAAGATATGCCAACTTCCCTTGAAAAGATCGTAGTTGTTTTAAGGTTTTGGGAGGCGGCATTTCTAAGATAGCTTTAATCTTTTCCGGGTCGATTTCAATTCCACGATGTCGGACAACGAACCCTAAGAATTTCCGGAGGTGACGCCGAAGGCGCATTTTAAGGGATTCATCTTAAGGTTAAATTGTCTTAATCATTCGAAAACAATTCTCGAATCATACGGATGGTTTTCCTTTACTTTGCTTTTGATGACCACATCGTCCACGTAGCATTCGACTTGATTGTGGATGAGATCATCAAAAATTCTTGTCATTGCTCTACGGTAAGTTGCTCCTGCGTTCTTCGGTCCGAATGGCATTACTCGTGTAGCAAAATACTCCGATCGGCGTTCGAATGCCGTAAGCTTTTCATCTTCCGGAGCCATTTTTATCCGGTTGTATCCTGGAGATCCATCCATGAACGAGAATATTTCATGTGTTGAAGCAATATCAATCATTAATTCGGGATCGGTAGAGGGAATTCATCCTTCGGACATGCCTTGTTTAAATCTCTCGAAGTCTACACAAATTCGATTTGACCATTCTTCTTTCGATCGGCACTACATTGGCTAGCCAAGTCGGGTATTGTTCTTCACGGACAAATTTAGCGTCTATTAGCTTTTTAACTTCGGCTATGACTTGTTGTTCGATTTCTAGATGCATTCTTATGGGACCTTGTCCGACTGGAACGAGTAGGATCCACTCCTAGCTTATGGATCGTAACCTCCGGAGCTAATCCTGGCATCTCATCGTAGTTCCAAGCAAAACAGTCTTTAAATTCCATTAATAATTTGATTATTTCTTCGGAGTCTTCTTTGTTGAGTAAGGAGCTAACAAAGGTAGGTCTAGGCTCTTCGCTAGTACCTAAGTTAACTTCCGTTAACTCATCTATTGTAGATTTGATTTCTTCTTCGAATTCTGGTGGAGCGTCTCCAATTTGTAAATCTTCGAGTTCGTCTGTAGTTTCCATGCAGTTTTCATTGGACTTGCAAGTGATAACCAAGCAAAATTCAGTATCGTCAATTGACCCTACTGTGCCGAATCCGAGTCCATGCTTTGAATTGGGAGGACGACCGGAGTTATTCCATAATTTTTCAAAATGTTGTGATTGGCCTTTTATCCATTGTCGAGGTAAGAAACCACGCCGAATTAAATTTTGAACACAGGGAGAGTACCACTCAAAAGGTAATTCCATTAATTTCGATGAAGTGACATCTTCGAATTGTACATTATTTTCGGCTTTGGAGGAAGAAGCACCACGGTAGAATTTGATTGGCCTTGCACCGTCTTTACGTACCTCTTTGACCACCATACCCTCGATCTTATTAGAATGGATCGGAGTTAGGGTCATAGTATGTACGTAGTGGTTAATCTTCTCGTACATTGATTTGTATTCTTCGTTCTTTTCATCTTCGAGGAGATCTTGAATTGCGGCTTCTTTCGACTTATTGTTGCTGCTTCTTGCTTGATTTCCTTTTCTTCTTCATAACTATCATTCCAATCAACATTGATGGCTGGTTTCCTCTGTCCAACTGTCCTATCGTCTCTACCACGACCTCGTCCCCGGCCTCGACCTCGGATGCGAGTTGTGGAGAAACCTTCACCATCTCGCCGCAAGGGAGTGGTGAGTGATCGTTGGACTAGAACCTCGGGTTCTTCGTTGTCCCGAACTTTCTTTGCTTCATTTGTTATGGTATCTCCGGAGAAGATTGTTTTCTTTGGCGGTGCATAATAAGTCTGCGTCTTCATGGATTCCAATCTCATGTACGGAGAATGGTTGCAAGTCACCTTTGATGCACTCGTTCCCCTCCATCGTAGTATTTGATGCACCGATGCGAGAGATGATGGTACCATCCTGTTTTCATGTATCCATGGTCGGCCCGACGGAGCGTTGAACGATGTTTCGAATCGATTATGTGGAATTTTGCGGTTGTCTTTGCTAAGTCACCGGTCTTCATCAGTAGTGTTATTGACCCGAGGGCTCTTTCTCCTTTCTGGTTGAATCCTCTTAATAACATTTTGTCTGCTTCGAGCTCGCGAGCATCAATTTCCATGTATGCTAGTGTTCGAAGACTCATTATATTGATTGATGCTCCTGGATCCACCAATACTCCGGAGAGCGTAAACTTCCCAATTGTAACCGAAATGTACAACGGTCGGTTGTGATCTGCTGTCCCAAGTAGTAGGTCATTGTCCGTGAAGGTAACGCCTCGCTGTTCCTTTAACGAGCAAACCTCATCTAAGGAATCTCCGGCCATTTGAGCTAAGCAAATTTCTGGATCAAGTAAGGCTTTGATCAGAGCTTCTCTCATCTCCTTTGATAAGATGAGAGCATCGTAAATGCTCAGCTTGGCCGGTAGTTTCCTAAGATGGGCTAGCACGTTGTAGTCCACTTTGTTCTCATGCGTCTCGGCTTCTTCTCGAATGGGTATTTCTTCCGCTGGGGTTGGTTCTTCTTGAACAACCACACGCTTTCCTTTGTCTTTTGGACCCATTCTTGGAGGTAGAACTTTTCCACTTCTTAAGTTGACTTCCGTAATTTCTTCCGAATCTAGTGTTGAACTTGCCGGTGTCTCCTCCCGAATCGGAATGACGGGCTCTTCCGGATTATCTTCAAAATCCGAAGGCTCTAACTCTATCGTAACCGGAGCTCCTCGAAACTCGCAGATAGATCCGTTGCTTGTTGAACTCTCGTAGCCTCCTTGATGGATGTCTTCTTTGTCATTGTGATCGTCGAGATCGTGTATGATTTGAGAATTGTTGTTGGCATCGAAGTCGATGTCCGGATTGTCGCTAGTTACGTAATCGTTAGAAACAGTCAAAACGTAGCCAACGCCATCACCCTTATCATTATATGATCCCACCGAAGTGAGCGAGATAATCATACAAAATCGGAGGTTCGAGGGATTTCTCCCCCAAATCGGAAACAACTATCCTAGGATAAGCAGCCCCTAGTCTAGCCTTAGGAGTCTCGGTCCCCTCTTCTTCGTCAATCTTCTTCTTTTCTTCGATCGTCTCCTGTCGAGGTGGCTCTTCTATCACAAGTGATAGTACCGGCTTAACAGTTCTCGAACTTTGAATTGAAGCTCGCACCGAGGCGGTTCGGATGTTGTCTAAAATCTTCTTTGAAGACCTCGTCCAGGCGGTAGTCCATCCATCGTCAGTTGCATAGGGATCTATCGGAATGACTGGATCGGTTGAGATAACATTGACGGAACCTCCTTTCCGGGGTTCCTTCATGTACTCCTTCCGGATTGTTATATTTCCTTTCCGAAGGTTGTCGTTGAGCCAACTTTTAAAGGTAATGCAATCTTCTATCTTGTGCCCAAGCATCCGGTGGTAGGGGCAAAAGTTGGGATCACCGTTCTTGTTGACTTCCTCTGGTCTCTTAGGTTATGGAAGCTGGAAATCTGGAGTCTTCATTAGGCTACGGAACATCTTCGGTACTGCTTCATTTTTGAACGGATATTCTCTGCTCAGAAGCTCCCTCAATGTACGTTGCGGACGGGACGGTTGTTCATACTGCGGAGACGACTGATAGCTGGACCGGGGTTGTTCGTAATTCTGTTGTGGTTGCTGCGGCCGTTCTGGCGGTATTTGCATCGGTTGCTTGCCTTTGTCAACTGCTGCAACGATCCCGGATTTCTTTTCGAAGGTCTTCACCGGCTTCTGCTTGTCCGTCTTGTCGGCAAAACTTAATTGCTTCGCCTCTTCTTGCAAGCTTTCGGCCTTGCTTAACAACTTCTCAAAAGTCTTAATAGTGAATCCTTTGAGGAGAAGTGCTATCGGGCCGTGAATGCTTTTAAGCAAGATGCCGATTGCATGTTGTTCTTGCAGTTGTGGTTCACACTTCATGCTTAAGTTTCTCCATCGAAGTATGTAATCCACAAAAGTTTCATTCGGCCTTTGTTTCTCTACCACTAAATCACCTATAGTGATGTGGTGCTGAGCTCCGGCAAATCGCTTGATGAAGAGGCTCTCTAGCTCTGAGAATGTCTTCACCGAGCCATTGGGTAATTCCGCATACTGGTCGAAGGCGATTCCCGATGACTCGCCGACGAACTCGTCGGAAGAGTAATGCATCGCTCCCGCCGGCATTACAACAACTGGCACGAAAGTGTGCAACATGCTGTCGGGGGTTCCCGGTTCCGTCGAATGTCTTGAACAGAGGTGGTACGAAGCCTTTCGGGTATTGGACAGCGTCGAATTCTTCTGGGTAAGGTCTACCCGTCCGAATGGATGTCCCGTTCTTCTATTGTGCTAAGGCTTCTCTCACCTGCTGTTCTACCAAGTTCTTGATATCCTTTTCAGGGATCATACTTTGTGTCGTATCCTTTTTCAGCTGGTCATCCCCATTGACGGATGTAATCTCCTTTCCTCCGTCTACAATGTGAATGACCTCTGGGGGTGTCTCTCTATGTGGTTGTACTTGACTCTGGAGAGTGGCCAGAGCTACGGCCATCTCTTCCATCCTTTTCGCCATTTGAGCGATCGTGTCGTCTTTTTCCTGAAGCTGTCTTCTCATCAGTTCCGGCTCCTCTCTTTCTGCGGCTGCAGGAGCACCTTGAGAAGCTGATGAAGCTCGTGTCTCAACCATATTGATTTCTGCATATTCGTCGTCCATGAACTCCGATGAATCGATCTCATCTCCGAACTTTTCTTCTCTTTCTTTTGCCAACCGTCGGATGTCGGTTCTCGACTTTTCCATGGCATCTTCTAGCGGAGCTTTACGTGTGTCTTTGCGGTTGTCATGCGATAGGCTGCCGGGTCCCTTTTTCACGAGTCCCCTTTATCGCGGTAGCGCTTTCTTCGATTCCGGCCTTCCGGCGAGACTTTCTTTTCGGGCCGTTGTTTCAATCTCAATCGCCCGGTAGTGGGACGCCACACCATCCTTCTAGCAGCGGAAGGTCTAGGACCGGATGGTCCGCTCGGCCAAATGCTTGGAAGGTGGTATCCTCCCTAATCCGTAATCCCGAGACTACGACGGGCGGGCTAGCCTTCATTCTCTTGCTTGGCTTTTCTGTCATGACGGCGGGCTCTACTCGGGGCCCAAGACGGGATTTGACCGGCACCCGCCCTATCCTTCGTAGAATTTCCGATACGGGGCAGTTTTCCTTCCTTGCTAACTTTTCTACCAAAGTTTGTAGTCGAGCAAACGGCGTAGTTCTAGTTCTTTTCTTGCGACTATCGTTGTAGTATGCGGGCCGAGGTAATGTGGCAGCAATGTTGAGAACATTCTCCTCATCCTCTGCGGCGGAGAGGGGATGGAACCTGCTTCCTCCCAAAAGTGGTATGTAGTCAGACAGTGGTGTATATTATGGTAGCGGTGTATATTCTGGCAGCTCTGGAATTTCCTCCATGAAAGCAATCTCGGCGGCTCCGGCTTCTCCGGCGATCCTTCTACTTCGTTTCTTCTTTGGGTTTTTGTCGATGACGGAATCTTTGAACCGGACCCGATTTCGAAAACGAAGGTCTTACGAGAAGATCCGTACCCTCCACGGTAACGGGTTTACCATAATTCCGGATTTCTTTTCCCTTTGATTTGGCGGAAGTCGGGGTAGGTGCGAAACAACTAGACCGGTGGGGGTAGTAAGAACGGTCCTCTGCGGACGGCAGTACTCCTCCTAGTCGGGACCCTTTGCGGGGAGGAAACTCTTGGGTCGACCTAAGGTTGAACTCGAGCGGTGGCTCCTCGGCTCGGATACCTTGTTCGTCGATCCAAAGAGGGAGACGTCGGTGACCTTGACGTTTGTGTTTTCAAATCCCTGTCCAAATCAGATGATCCCATTGTCGGGCATCTCATCCTTATAAACAACAAAGTCCAGTCCGTTGGTGAAGGAGAAAATCAGTTTCGGGGCTTCCATTTCTGCAAGGTAGATTCTGGTTGTCAGTCCCAAGTTATGCTTCTTTTCTTTAGGACGAAAAGAAAGGAATTGAAAAGAGTCCGAACTCGTTTTTTTGTTCATGTATTTATAAGAGGGAATCATTTGTTAAAAGAGTCACTTATTAGAGAGTTTGTTTATTTAGAACGGAATGTTCAAAAGTGTAGAGAAGGTAAGGAATCTGATTCAGAGTTGGAAAGGAAAAGAAAGTCTTAAGCAAGACTTCTCGACTCGAAGGATCATTCCTAAACTGACACCTATTGGGGGTCCACCCCACCTCAGAAATGAGGTAAAAGGATCTCGGAACCTCTCTGTTTAGGGGTGTCTAAACAGTGGCTCCTAAATCCGAGAGAATGTTGGCTATACTCATTCAAGATAGAAATGAACATAGTATTCCAACGGAAAGAAGGGTAGTTTGATCCACAAGGGACATGGATACACTTCCGATTTTTGAAAGCGGAATTATCCGATTATAATGG
Source organism: Papilionanthe hookeriana x Papilionanthe teres (assembly GCA_022702705.1). NCBI lineage: Eukaryota > Viridiplantae > Streptophyta > Magnoliopsida > Asparagales > Orchidaceae > Papilionanthe > Papilionanthe hookeriana x Papilionanthe teres. The sequence goes on along the minus strand of CM040424.1, from coordinate 150,304,490 downwards.
AGAGAGGAATTTTCCTCAAGTGAGTCGCCGAAATCCGTCGGCATATTTTTAGGTTGTGTTTTATTTTGAAGAGGGTCGCCTAACAGAAATCTGTTGGCGAATTTTTAATTTAATTAAAATAAATAATTCGGAAAGTAGTATTTGATTTTGAAAATAATTTTAAATTTGAAGGTTTTAAGATATGAGATTAAACCGATCTCACGTCCCAAATAGTTTATATAAACGAGCACCGCACCACAAACCGTGTATCTATCCCTAAGGATAGACATACTGCTTGACGGTGGGGCTCGATTAAATAAACTAGAAGATTTGTGACACCCGTTTGGTATGCGAACCAATTTTATAAGCCGACAAAATTCCCCTGTTTAATATGAAAACATTAAACATGGTTTATATTACCTGGGTTCTTCAAAATTCCCTATAAGGGCAAGCCCCTATAGTTAATTACATCTTAAGTGACGGGAATCACCTAAGAAAACTCTCGATAATAATCAATAATTCTGCTCTCAAGAATTTCAAAGTTTAAGTTTTTAAGGGATTGAAGTTTTGAATTTCAATAGGGAATGGATCAAGTTTAGAACATTTTGTTTTGTGAATACAAAGGAAGAAAAGTAGGAGAAATCACGTGATTCGAAGTGAACTTCGGTAATTTCACGACTATCCTATTGTTTGGCTTAGATTTAGGAAAATCCTAATGTTTATTTAAAAGTTTTGATTTTGTCAATTTTAATTAATTAGGACTTATATTTATATGATAGAATCATACAAATAGCCTCGAAGATGTGAGGGTTTATTGTCGTACCGGACGACTACCTCGGAATCCTAAGACCGGTTAGGGCTTAATTTGAAATGCAAGCGCCTAACGAAGAATTGAGGATTTATGTTGCACTAGGCAAACTACCTCGAAGTCCTATGGCTTTGTTATTTAATTCTAGGAAAGTTTTACTGAAGTAGACTCGAGTTTCTTGATGACGATGGCCGTCTTGCCCACCATGCTACGAGCTCCTTATTATTGCGAGAGGTTTAGTTTTAGAAATCATAAATCGGGAGATGAGAAAAGTGTTTTGGTTTAGAGAAGTCTTAATTTTCCAAGTGTTTTTTGTATTTTGATTAAAACAAATCTTAAAGTTGATTATAACGACACCGGTTAAGATCCCACGGTTCCATCCTTCCGGCATCATTATTTTTATCGGATTCACTTAGTCCAGATGAATTTGCTAAACTCAACTCGAATGAGTTCCACACTTTCATTTAGACCGTGGGAAATCCCGTTAGCAACACGTAGGTTACATCATCCGAGGTATTCCCGATCATCCAACGGGACGTTTTAATTTAGTTGCAATTGTAGTTTTGTGTTCTGTTTGTGATTAAATTTTGAGTTGTTTTATATTTTGAAATGTTGTGGCGGTGAATTTTATCTTACAATGACTTTTAACTTAGTTTTGGTTTCAGTTTTAGGGTCTATCCTAAAGGTGTGGGTTTTCATGCAACTGTTGTTTTATCATGCAAGAAAAATAAAGTACATTTGCAAGAAAGTAAATTGCGAGGAAAGTAAATTGCAAGAAAGTAAATTGCAAGAAAGTAAAAGCGTACTCGGAGGGTCTTCCCGTCATCCCAAGCTACACTTAAAACACAATTAGAATATTTAAGCAAGTTCCTAGGTAAAGCTAAGGGAAGGGTTATGGTTTTCTACCAAATTTCTAATCCTATAGCTAGTCATCTCCTATGACGTCTAGGTTCTTTGTACTTTGGTTTGATGACGATTTTCTTCATCTAAGAACGATTAAGTCCAATTTGTTCTTATAAATGTCCTATCATATTGAGGAAGTGCTTAAGAGGAATCTTAAACATCTTTTCAATATTTCTAGGATTGTTTTAAGTCCAAATGAATTTAATTATACAAATGAATTAATCGTCCAAGAATTTCAAGTTTTATTGTTATCTTGCTCGATGAACTAGGACATTTGAATATCCTATAAGTGAAGTAACATTTCATTTAATGTCCTATTTAGGAGTTATGATAACTAAAGCTTTCGAGGGTAAATTGGTGTTCAAATGGTTTATGATTTAGTTTAATTTCCATTAATGAGTTTAAATTTGGAATAGTGTTCAAGTTATTTTAGATTTATTTTGAATTCTTTATGTCTTAGGTGATGTTATATTTAATTTAATTTAATTTAATTTAATTTAATTTAATTGAGTTTTAATTTAATTTAATTCAATATAGTTCAATTTAATTTGATTTGATGTTTAATTAATTTGATTTGATTTAATTTTAATTTAATTTGATTTAATTTAATTTAATTTAATTTAATTATTTAATTTAATTTAATTTGATTTAATTTACTTAATTTAATTTAATTTAATTTAATTATTCAATTTAATTTAATTTATTTAATTTAATTTAATTATTTAATTTAATTTAATTTGATTTAATTTAATTTAATTTAATTTAATTGTTTAATTTAATTTAATTTATTTAATTTAATTTAATTTAGTTTAATTTAATTGTTTAATTTAATTTAATTTAATTTATTTAATTTAATTATTTAATTTAATTTAATTTGATTTAATTTAATTTAATTATTTAATTTAATTTAATTTATTTAATTTAATTTAATTTTAATTTAATTTTATCTTTTTTTAATTTTAATTGAATTTTTTTTTAAAAGAGTTTAATAATTTAATTTTAGTTTAATGATTAAGTCTTTTAATATTTTGAATTTTGAGTTATCATTTTAATTAAGAATTGAATATTAATGAGATGATTAATTTAGGGATTTTTAAATTAAAGAATAAATTTCTTCCTAATAATATCCCTATTTTAATAATTCCAATTTTATTATTCTTCCAAATTTAATCAATTATTTAATTAAGGTTTAATTATTTTAAAATTGTTTAATGGGTTTCTACCATTTAATTATTTAAATTTTAATCATCCAAATCAGATTAGGATCAAATATTTTACTTATTAATTTTTTTTAAACCTAAAGTTTTAATTAAGAATTAAAATTTTAATTACCACTTTACCCTTTAAGCTTAATAATTTTATAACTCACTAAATTGAACTCAAATGAACTTGAAATTTTTATGTGACTTCACTCATATGTCAATAAAGACATGAGAGGAGAAAATGTGATTTTTTCTGTATTTAATTTATTTATATAATTATTTTTGGTAGAAAATAGAGATTTCCAAGGAAAATTTAATAACATGACCAAGGGAAAATTTCTGTCCTTAAGAAAATTAGGGGACATTTCTAATGACCAGAGGACCACTTGGACCAATTTTGGTGATTTTTTGAATTATATTATTTTTATTATAATTATTTTAAGTTTTGGAGTGTTAATTAATTTAAAAATAAAATAAATGTTGAAAAATGGATTTTATATTTTTCAAAAATCTCTCTAATATCAAGGAAACTAGAGAAGCAAATTTTACAATTTTCTGATTTTTCTATGATTTATTATAATTATTTTAGTGAAAAAGCTAGAAAACATATTTTTTAATTTTAAAATTACCTTAAAGCTTTAAAATTTAATATCTCACTAAATAGACCTAAGAAAAATGTGGGATTTGTTCCTATGCGATTAAAATTCAAAATGTGACATTTTGGTGAATTTTATTATTTTTGTAATTTTTATTAATTTTTAATTATTAAAATATTAAAATAATATTAAAAATCAACTTTTTTAGAAAATTGAAATTTTAATTTTCTTAAATTTCCCTAATATCGGAGAGGCTCCAAAACCAATTTGGTGAATTTTTAAAAAGTATTTTAAAAGTTATGAATTTTTAAAGTTTAAAATGACTAAGTGGCTTAATCAACCCAATTAGTGGGGCTAACCAAGTCCAATTGACCTCAAATTTTTATGATGGGTTCCTCTAATCCTAAATGTCAGTGAAGAATTGATTTCAAGTCAATTTGATGTATGGTTAGATCTAATTAATTAGAGACCTATTTTGGGTGTTTAAGCCAATTAGGGTTGTTTTAAATGAACTAATTCAAAACCTATTTTTCCTAGGGTTCTCCGGTCATAAGGAACATCATCAAATTTTCCTAGAATTTATTTCACAACATGTTATTTATTGGAATTAAAATACTCAAAACGAGTAACTCTGAATTTGAAAAATCAATAACTTTTCATAGGGATAGCCTCTAACTTTGGAAAATTCGGGGAATGTTCCCAAATTCGAGGCGTCGAAAGCCTTATGGTCTCATGCCATGGTGAATTGTATGCATGCATGGAGAATTAAAATAATGCAGAGAGTAAATAAATTATAAAAAATAAAATACTTGATGAAATTAAATGATTTCTTTTCCACATTATTCTCCTCCGTTCACCGAGCAAGAGGGTATTTTTATTTTATTTTTCTCGATTTTTCTACACGAGAGATATGAATTTTTGATGTTTAGGGAATTAAATAAATAGAAAAATATCCTAATTTTCTATTTATCCACGCGGCGCCGCGTCAACCTCGGCGAGCTCCGAACGCACACGCGTCGGGCTCCCATTCGACGCCGCCACCCGAGTCGACGGCCGGGCCCCGCGGTTCTCGTACCGTCTCTCGGTCCGACGCCATCCGAGCCGTTCGTCCGCGCGTCTATCGAATGGATGGCATCCGTTCATCGTCCCCGAGCGTCCTCACCGAGAGCCGTCCACACTAAATCTCTAAGATCTCACTCGATACTCGATGGATTTTTATGTTCTTATGCTCCATGGATTCGTCTTGAAGAGACGAACACATCTATATGGTTAACATGCATTGAAAATAAGGCATTTGAAATGGAGAATCTCCGAAGCTCGGGATGAAGAATTAGCTCATACCTTTGCTCGGAGAAGTGTGGCTTCAATCCGAGAGTTGTTGCACCATCGATTGGATCCTAGCAAGCTCCAGATGAAGTCTCCGGTCGCAGTGAATTGTCCGGATGTGATTTCGACCAAGCCCGATCACAAAGCTTGGAGGCTGGAGCAACCTGGGTGGCCCTGGAGATGGGGCTTTTCTTGGTGGACACCTTCCCTTGGTCCGGTGAAGGTGTAGAACCAATCAATTTGGGAATTGGCTCACTGTGGAGAAGTGTCCTGGTTTTGGGTGGAATTTCAACTCTGAAATTGAGCTCGCGAGGAGAAATGGCAGGGGGATCTCACTGGGAATCAAGTGCTCTGTGTATGGGGAGGAGTCTGGAACAATTTTGGCAGAGTTTTGGCAAGGTTTGTGCTTTGCTCCTCTCATGGCCGAGAGAGGTGGAGTTTAAATAGGAGAGGGTGGAGGGCCTCCCAGGGAGAGTTAGGGCTTGGGATCAGCTGCTCTTGGCAAGAGAAGAACAACTACAATGGCCACTGGGGATGGGGCGGCTCGGCGGTGAGAATTTCAAAGTTGGCTCACATGTGAGCTTTCGGTCATGGTGTTTTCCGGCGGCTCGGTGGCCGGCCGGCCGAGCATGGGTCACCCTCGAGGTCGAGTGGGTCGGGGGCTGGGGCTTGGTGCAAGCAATTGGCCATTGCCATGTGTAAAGGCTTTGATTCAAAGTAGAATGGGGCATGGCTAGTTTTGAGTCTAAATGGGTCAATCCATCCATTTGGGCTTGGTGCACCCTTCAAGGTGGCTTTGGATGCTGTGGAGGATCAAAGGGATCAGCTGGGTTTGGCATGGAGAAGTCTCCATCCAAATATATTTGGATTAAATTTAAGTTTAGGTGAAACATGATTAAGGCTAATGAGCTTTAGGGATTAAGGAAAGCCCCCCTCTTCTTACCCAATATGGCATGGTGGAGTGTCCAAAGCTCTCATGGCTCACATGTGGCTCATGCATGGCTTCATGGCTCACCTTTGGCTTGGCAAAAAGTTTGGTCAATTTCATAAAAAAGGATTTTAAGGATTTTGGATAATTTGGTGGAAATTTGGATGAAGCTTGATTTGGAATAATTTGATGGTGAATTTAGGACTTAGGTAATGGATTTAATTAAGTGGATGACAAATGGAGATGTCATGTGGGCTTTAGGGTAGATTTTGGGCCTTTGGATGTGGTGAAGTGGGCTTTTAGGAAAGTTTAAGGGAAATGGGCTTTTGATTTTAGGATGGGTATTTGGATAAAAATTTTGTGAAGAAATTTGTCAAATAAATGTCATAATTGGTTTAGGGATGTTCTATGAAGGGCTTGGAATTAATTTGATGTGATTAGGAGTTGAATTGGTTTGAATTTGGGTTTATTTGGTAAGTGGGCCTATGTAGGTCCAAGTGGGCCAAGTTGGGCTAATGTTGGGCTAGAGTTGAAATTGATGTAAAATCAATGTTTAGAAATGTTTATGGGGGTGTTTCAAAGAGGTTTTGGCTTTGGTTGGGCTTTGATTTTGGGGTTTGGGCTCATTTGGGTTAGGTTTGGGTTTAGGTCGAAAATGGGCCTTTTAACCTTGGGTTGAGTTTGAGTGGGGTTTGGGTCTAAATTTTGGGCAAATCATGTTAGTATTTTGTTTTTGGGAATGTTAAGGAAGATTTAGAAAAGATTTGGGGTTAATTGGAATTGAGTTGGGTGAGTTTGGGTTAGGTTTAGGTCATGGGTCCAAATTGAGCTTTAAGGCCAAAAGTGAGATTGGATCCAAATGTCAATCAAATTGGGCTTGGATTTGGTCTAGATTGGTGTTGGGAATGTTGAATTGAAGTTTAGAATTGAATTGGACCAAAATTGGGGTCAATTGGGTAGGTTTGGTTTGACATTGGGCTCACTTAGGGTTAAAATGGGTCAAATTGGGGGTTTTGACAAAAGTAGGGTAAATTGACAAAATTAGCCCATGGTGTAGTTGGACAAAATAAAATTGGGAATATTTGGGATTTTCTGGAATTTTTTGGGAATTTTCTGAATTTTTGGATTTTTAGGCCAAGAGGGGTATTTTGGGTATTTGGAGGGAATTGGGAGGTATTTTTGGAATTTTTGGTATTTTTGGGTATGGATGATCAGTTTAAGTGATGTGGAAATGTTTGTGAATGATTTTGGAGAATTTTGGGTAATTTGGAAATTTTTGAGAAATTTGGGTAATTTTAAGGGTTTTGGGTAGGTTTAGTAGGTGTAGGGTCCCGGGGGTAAAAAATTGAAAATTTAGGAAATTGAAGATTGGGTGAATTTGGGTGGAAAGAAGTCATTTTGGTTGAGCCATGAAGCCATATCAAGCCCACATGAGCCATGAAGGGACTCACTTGAGGCATTCACTTATGTTGTTCCTAACCCTCTTGCCTAAGGGCTTAGGGGTTAAGGATCATCCATGTGGATCACCTACATGAGTCGGGAGGTCAAGTTAGGTATGAGTGTGGTTTTATGAGGTATGTGGAAGTGTAGTGTGTAGGTGTAGTGTATAAGTGTGGTGTGTGTAAGTCAGCCCCTTCACTGGACCGAGCCACCTGAGGGCGATCCTAAGGCCAAAGAGTCCTATAGGAACTCATCCTTTAAACTTCCACATTTGATTTCAACCCTCTAGGTGATTAGGGGTCTACAGTCAAGTTTGTGGAGTTTGCGGGGAGTTAAGAAGTGGTTTGAATTTCTAAAAGGTTGGTCCCAATTCTAGTTCTCTAAGATAGTCAAAGGAAAAGCCTAAGGCTAGATCCTAAGTACTAAAGAGAAGAAGAGAAGACCTCATCAAAAATGAGGTCAACAATGGTATCTTAGACCTAATTAAGGTTTATTAAGTCAAACCTAATGTGATTAAGGTCTAACTTGGTTTAATTAATCTCATTAGTGACTTAAATTTAATTAGGGTTTGTTAAGTTAAACTTAATGTGATTAATGAATAACTTGGTTTAATTAGTTCTAAATGGTGCCTTAGATCTAATTAGGGTTTGATGAGTTAAACCTAATGTGATTAAGGTCTAACTTGGTTTAATTAGTCTAATTGGAGTCTTAGACATAATTAGGGTTTGTTATGTTTAACCTAATGTGATTAAGGTCAAACTTGGTTTAATTATGTCTAATTGGTAATGTGATTAAGGTCTAACTTGGTTTAATTAGGTCTAATTGGTTTTTTAGAGCTAATTAAGGTTTGTTAAGCTAAACCAAATGTGATAAAGGTCTAACTTGTTTAATTAGGTCTAACTGGCATTTTAGACCTAATTAGGGTTTATTAAACCTAATTTAATTAAGTTATAATAAGGTTAATTTTTATTTGGATTTTTAAAGGTTCAAATTATTTTTAAACCTATCCTAATTAAGTCTTACAAATTTATCTTAAGTTTAATGTGATTTAAACTTATGTGTTAAGACTTAACTAATCCTAATTTATTTCTTTTATGAGAGAGATATATATTTTAGGGGTTCAATTTATCGTTTTCCAATTTCACAAATTTTACCCTAAAAGTTTAAAATGCCATTCTAAATTTTTAGAGGTTAGGAAATGTCATTTTTATGGTTTAAATTCATCACCCAAAAATTACTAACCATCTTTAAGTTTTATCTTCCAACTTACTGATTTTTATAATTATTTTGAAAATAATCATAAAGTAAGTTGAAAATTAGATTTCTCTCATTTAAGACTTCCCCTAGACTTAGAAAAATCAAAGAATGTTTTTAATGATGAGAAGAATGATCCATGGAAATTCCAATATTTTTGGAATTATAATTAATTTTTAATAATTAAATTACTCCACTGAGTATCTAATTAATTAAAAATTAAATATAATTAATTAATTCAAAATTTTGTTTCCACATTATTCTCCACATTTTTTTGAGTTCAGGGATATTTTATTGTATTATTGTGATTTCTTATGCAAAGATATGGATTTTTTATTAATTTAAGGTTAATTTGGATTTATTTAAATCCATATTAACCATAAATTATTAGACAGCTCCACGTGTCCTCGCAGTCATTAAAACACGGCTGATCCGCTACGGGACTCAGAACAATGGATCAGTTGGGATCTATTTCCAAAGCACAAAAATGGGTGACATTCATTCATTCCCTTCCTCTGGTCTAAACCAGCAAGCAGTCCATGGTTTAGGTTTAAAATCTCACTTGATTCTTAATGGATTCGAGTGATTTTTGTTCCTATAGCCTCATTTGAAGATGACAAACACATCTATATGGTGGTAAATGGATTGTGAATTGATTTATTTCACAAAGTACCAAACCCGAGCCTAAACTAGGTCGAATGAACCATACCTTGGCCATGTCGATGAAACTTCAATTGGATTGGTTCTACAGCTTCATCTTGACCTCATAAGACTTGTCCCCAACTCAATATGAGGTGAAATTGGGTGTGGGTATGAGTTCGATCAGAGTGGTTCACAGTTGTGAAAATGAAAATGGAGCAGTGGGTTAGAGCCTATAGGAAGGGTTAATTTCAATTGGGCTTGTCTTAGTAGGGCTCTAGGATGCTTTTAGAGGAATCAATTTGAAGTTTTGAGAAACTTCATTTTAAGCCCAGAAATTGTCCTGTTTTGGGTAAGGAAATTAAAGCAAAACAGTATGTTTCAGGACCTAATTCTATGGTGAATCAGTTACTTAGGTTCTAGAGAGGAACTTTGAAGTTCAAAGTTTCAGGAATTAGGCAGTGTAAATTGGTCCTCTCCATTATGTGAAGCTCTCGGGTTTAGCTTTCTTTATAGCCATGGGGAGGCCATGGGCAAGCTAGTGCTAGTTTGGGTTCAACTAAGCGAGATTTGATCCCCGAATATTGATACTTACGTTTTTCACTTTATTTTTCTTTTCAATGATAATATCTCTTTCTTTGCAAGGGATGCCAAAAACTTGACTCTAAAGCAAATAAGAAATATATTTTAATTGTTTTATAATATGAGATTCTACGCAAGTATACGTATTATTTATCAAATAATATAGAACTTTCTGATTAAGCCCCGAGATATCGAATCCACAGAGAATCTCTGAAATTTTAAAGAAATAAGAAAAATAACTTTTTACTTTTTAAATTGATTTTGTAAAGTATGTTTTAAGATATATAGTTTGAAAATTGTTTTTGGTATTTTTTAGTAAAAAGTAAAGCAGACAATTAAACTTATCAAGAGTCTAAAAATGATATGAAAGCAATGAGAATAAAATATCTTTTTCCTCTTTCAATGAATCAGTAATAACTATGGAATTTCGTTGTGAAAGTATCTAAATGTGTTGTGCCAAATAGGAGATATTATATTCTTTACCCCAACTTGGTTTTATAAAGATCATTGGTTAATTTGAAGTTTTGAAATCTTGTAGATGGGTTAGGCAAGGAAGATACCAGCTGTCACTCTAGAGTCCCTCTATTCTCTCTACCTGAGGGCTAACATATTATAACATAATTTAAAATATCAAACCAATTTAGGGGGATTTTTCCTCTAAAGTCCTCTAATTTTACTTTCATTTAAAACATATTTCCCTAGTTATTTGCACTCAATTATATTGTCTACAATTCTCACCCATATAATTGCATGTGATTCTCTCCAATTATTGATTGAGACAATACCGCATTAGTTCTTGCTTGATCTAACAACAAATTTTAACATCTTATTTGGCCAAATCAAGAAGTAAATGAAGTGCAAGGTAGTGGAATCATCTCAACTTTTTCCAACACTAAACATCTATATATTACACAACTTCCTTCCATAATTTAATTACTTCATCATTTTGCAAGGAAAAAGATAAAGAAAACTACTCATAACTCATAGAGAAAACACAAACACAACTTGATTTGAAAGTAGAAATCATAGTGTAAACACACAATGTCTTACTTAAAAACCAAATTTAAAAATAAAAATAAACACTTATCATAAAATCCTCTCCACGAGACTCTGGAAGTTCCTCTGAAACTTTTGTTTTCGACTAGATAACTCCTTAGAGATTGGCACCCAACTCTAAGGATTGACTCTCATAAATTCTAGTACAAACTATGATAAAGTAAAGTGAAAAAGTAAAGAAGATATGGTAAGAAGAAGGCTCTCTTTCTTCCTCTTTCCCTTAAACCACTTCAAGCTTTTCATCAACTTCTCCTGCCAAAATTTCTCTTCAAAACTCTTCTCCTTTTCTGATCTTAAGTCTTCATTTTAATAATTCTCCAAAATTTCCATTGGTATCACTTCAAATTATGTCTAGATTCAATGAATCTACCAAGAGATGCTTCCATCCATTCAAATTTTAAATGAATTTTGGTGTTAATGGGAAGTTAATGAAGTTTAATCTAAAGGGTGCTTGAAAAACCCCTTCAAATTTGCGACAAAATTAATTTAAGTTCGTCACTATAATTTTTGCGCCTATGCGCCAACCATCTGGCACTTAGGCGTAAAAGGCTAATTTTGCACACCTTTCAATTTTTGCTCCAAATTGATTCTTCTTTTGCTCCTTTCATCACACTCACTCATTTTCATCATACCTGCAAGAAAAACATAAAATACCTTCCATTAAAGTGCAATATTATCAAAATAGGTATAAAAATGTGCATAATATACTATATATTTTAGGTGTATCAAGGTTCTATCAGGTTAATAATGGCTATGGATAAGTTTATTAGTTGAGAATTATCACATTTAAGCATCCCTAAGCATATCCATGTCTAATTTACCCATGGTGAATTTTAACTCAAGGCTTTGGATTCTCTTCATTGGACACTCTATGAGGTGTTTTTAGCCTTTCTTATTTGAGCTGAATACCTCCTTCAAGAAATTATACAGCTCATTCAATGGATTGGTGATAAGGTGCTTAGCCTAATTTCCATCATTTTTATGACTTAGTCATGACGGTCCTTAACCATGGTAATGGGGGGTAGTTTAAGTGATGTTGCACTCCCATTAATGAGTCCTTGAAATGCTTGAAGTGCCCCATAGGTTGATCGGCCACCTCATTCCATGGACACAAATGATTCATCCTTTAAATTTAAAGAATTGTAAAACCCAATATCTTCTTTGTTCAACTTCCTTAACTAGCCATGATGAACTCTTCATTTAATGAAGTGGATTTGGTTCATGTCCTTGGGTGGGGAAGAGGTGTATGTTGATTCATACTAAGAGTCCATGAGGGAATGACACCTCTTTCTTCCCCTTATGATGGCTTCATAATTAACTGTAACCCTAGGGTTACCATGATGTTTAATGGGTTTTCTATAATGTTAGGCATGTCGTCATGAGTTTAATGGGTCATGGGTGACCCATGGGTAGCCCTACATGTGTTTAATTTCATTTTAAAAATCATTTATGGGTTTTATATGTCATGTGTGATGTTATTAAATTGATGTGATTATAATTTCATTTTTAATTAATTATGTATTTAATTAAAAATGTGTGAAATTATAATATTGAACCATAAATTGGTCAAAATCATTTTGGGTGTTAACCATTTGACCAATTTTATTGGTCTAAAATTTTTTATTTTGACATAAGTTGACCAAAATTAACCATGGTTAACCATGATTAACTGACCCACTTTTGATATTTATACTTACAAAAATATGTTATTGATATTGGCAATGACACTAAAAACTTGATCCCGCACCAAATATATGTATTTACACTGATGATTCTTTTATGAAAATTATGATTTATAATGCAGATATTACGCAAGTATACGTTTTGTTATCAAGTAATAAGTGGCTCTAATGGAGTCCAAGATATGGATCCCACAGGGAAGTTAGAGAGTTTCAAAGACAAATTAAAGTAGACTTACTTACTAAGCTAGTATACAGAAATTAGTAACACTTATACTAAAACTATTGCTTAAAAAGGTTTAAATGTAAGATTCCAATTTAGAAAAGAATCTTTCTCCTTGTTGAGAGAATTAAATGAATGATGAATTAAAGTAGTTTAGAGTTTGTATTGTGCCAAATAGGAGCATTTCTATTCTTTACCCTTTGGTCCAGGTGCAAAGAACATTGACTAGTCCTATGTTTGATTACTGAATCTGCGACTAGGCTGGGAGGATACCGGCTGCCACTTCAGAGCTCCCATGTTCCCCTCGCCTGAGGGCTAACATCTACACTTCAGCTCTTAAACAATAGGACTAAATTGAATATTTTAGTTTGTCACACTAAAATGTCCAATTCTACGCCCCATAGTTAATATTTCCCTATTTTTTTGCACCCTCCTTCTAAGGCATTTGACTTCCTTGAATCTCGGATGTAATCTTTACTATAGTTGATAATTCAACATATGTTAACAAATCAATTGGCCAAATTGAAAGTAAATTAAGTTTTAAGTAAAATATTATCACAATTTTTATTTAATAATTTTAGGCACAATTACTTTGATTCGTCACTTCACATAATCTCAACAACAAGGAAAAAGACTAAGGAAACTACTCAGAAAGCATGGGAAAAATAACACAAAGCATGTATTTCATTAAAGTTAATAAACAATAACAAATATACTTATCTCAATTCTTCTCCCCAAGCAGACTCCTTGAAGTTCCTTTGACTCTTCATTCCAGTATAGCACACTTAATTAAACTCACTAAGACTCTCTGATTTACACTCCAACACAAATGAACACTAATTGAATTTAAAACGACACCAAAAGACACCAAAAAAATGACACACTAAAGGGACAAAAATCGTCTCTATTTATAGAAGGAGTCAAATCTTCAAAAGTTGCTTAAGCACCTCTTCAAAAAGCGTCCAGGTTCATTGTATTTGGCTCTTTTCAACTGTCTCGCCGTCGGAGGGCTTCTAGAGGGTGGGCTAACAGCGTCGATCTCACTGTTGGCGGGCTTGATCTCGCCGTCGACGGGCTCTTTATAATATATTCAAAAATTCTCTGGAAAATCTCACCGTCGGTGGCCTCGATCTCGCCGTCGGCAGGATAGTTCATTTATCATCAAATTGAGTCCTTTTTGCTCCAAATCCGCTTCTTTTGTGTTTTTTTGCTTTTAGTACTTCTAATTCTTCATTCATGTAATAAAACAAAAAAATACCTTTCTTTAAAGTGAAATTTCATATAAAATTGGTATGAAATTCTTAATACATTTTCTAGTGATCAAATTCCCCCAAACTTAAGTATTACTTGTCCCCAAGTAATTTTTATACTTAATAAAAGTAAATGATTATTTATAATAAAACTTTTAATTTAGAAAAACTATGATTTAAATTTTAATAAATACTATAGTAAAGTTTAATAGAAATATTTTTAGATACTTAAATTAACTCTATAGATATAAGGTTATCTAGTCATCAAGCTTAAGATTTCTAGTCTTCTATTTATTTCAAGAATAACTATATTTGTAATATTAAATTACTTAAGATATTCAGTTGATAGGAATTCATGAAAACACTACTGAGTAAAATACTAATCCATAAATATAAGTTTAGAAATATAATTGAGTTTACCCTTTAGGTTGATTCGAATGAAACCAATTTTTGATAAGGCATCTCCTCAAGCTTCTCCTCACTTATATTTATTATTTTATTTTTCTTTTCAGGGATTGATTTTCAATCCTTCTTTTTATTTTCCAAGTGAGGATTTTTGTATCTGGATAGCCTGTTAATGATTTTGAACTTCATTTTCCTCTTTCCTAAATTTGAAACTTGAAATATTTTCTTACCTTATATGTATTTTATGGTTTTTACTTCATAGGGTTTTAATCTCTTCTTTCTCAATTAAATACTTAAGAATTTCATATTTTAAAATATAGTTTGCCTTACTTTAAATAGTTGACTATATTCTTATTCTTTTGTACCAAATATCTTAATCTACAAAATTAGTTTAATTACTAGAAATATTTTATTTAACTTTCTATAATAATTAAATAAATTAATTCTAGTTTACTGAACTAAAGTTACTACAAAAAATCATTTTTATAATAAATTTGTTTTTTCAAAATATAAAATGAGAACAATTTAATAATTAAATTTGTGTTTTTCCCTCCCCCAAACTTAAGTTTTTCTATCTAATCATATAGGGTGAAAAGGAAATAAACTGTAATATTTAAATCATACCTTCGAGCTTTAAGTATTTCTCTTTTTTAAAATTTGCAGGTTTTCTTCATTACTTACTTAACATGTACTGTTAGTATCTTTTTACAAATATAATATTTAAGAAAATTGCTGGGTAAAGAAATTTTTGAAATAAGTACAAAATACTAACACAACTTATATTTAATCTACTGCTAAATATACAATTGCTATTCTATTTAGAAATTACAATGACAGTTTGAAATATTAAAATAAACTAACTAATTTCAACAAAAAAATTCCACAATTTAATATTACATCACAATCAGTTCATAAGCTAAACATCCATTTTAAAGTTCCACAAAAAGCACATAAACAATCATCCAACATAACAGTTAAAGTTCATAATTAAAACAACTTAAACAAATAAAAATAAACATCAAATCTAAAATCTAATCTCCTAAATCAAAATCCCAAGCCACGTCATCGTTTCCTTGATCTACAAGTGGAGTAGGCTGATATTGAATGTATCGAGGGCACTCAGGGAATACAACATCGAGTTCTCCTCTCCTGTAGCGACTCTCGGCATCGTAATAAGCTCTCTCATAATCAGAGTGCCTCTGGAGATACTATCATAATTATTTCACCTCTCCAAACCTCCAATCCTGTGATTAATATGCTCCAATTTCTCTTCTATCTTCTCAAAACTCTTTCTTTGTATGGTCATATCATTCATGAAATCATGAAGGGTAGGGGAACTGTAAGTAGGAGGGTCATAACTTGTAGAGGGAATATCTCTACTCGAAGAAGGTACATAACTCCTTGTTCTAGATCTTCATCCTTCGTGGGATTCATAGGTTTTAATATTAGATGGAGTAATGGGTTTCATAGGCTCCACCCATTCCTCATCATCTCTCGCCTCTACCCCAGATAATTGGCAGAGTGCATAAATCAGACCAGGGTGTCCTAGTCCTCCTCCGCTCTCACTTCTAGCAGTGGCTAATATATTCTTGTAAATTACATTTCCCACATTAATACTCTTCTGATTCTGAATACAGAAATTCAGAATTGCTCTATCCCTTGTTACCTCACTATGGTGATATGTGGGTAACAGAGTAGAACAGATAAAATAATGCCAGGCTTTAGACAACGCATTCAACATAGAAAGAGGAAAATTTACCCTTTCTCGCTGCTTGATCTTCCAAACTCCTTTCCTGTCTGTGAGAAAGTCTATCACTTCTTCCAGTGGTCCTTCCATTGTACCAAAAGTATCATACTCACTGGTGTGCAAGTCTCGTACTTCATAAAATGAATTGATTCTAGCAGCACTGAAATCAACCAAAAATCCTCTCACCTTGATTGGTGCATCTTCTATCACTGTTAGATTGGCATAGAATTCTTTAACTACTTCCACTGCAGCTCTATTTGTTGTGTAACAGAAGTTCTCCCATCCTCTTTCCTTGATTATTCGTTCCACTTCTCCTCATGAATTTTTAAAAACACGATCTTGAATGCATTTCCTGGCTTGAATGTTGTGATAATATCTTGACTGTGCTCTTGCATTCACAAATAGATTTTCATCGTAATCCAATCGTCTCTTTTATCGCGGAGCCATTTTTTGATCTATCAAATTTACAAAAATCTCAACTAATCTTCAAAATATTACTAAAATGGCTTCCAAAGATGACTAAAATCATTCTAAATCAAGTTCCATGAACTTCTTACAAATCTTTTCTCCACATTTCAAAATTTTCCAAAAATCCTCAATGTAGAAGAAATTTATTGTGAAAATAAAAAATATTTACATAGGAGTGACGCTCTTACCAAGGGAAGATGAAATTCGGCGTTAAAATGTCTTGAAATCGCTCCAAATCCCAGATCTATCAAGCCCTAGGTCAGTTTTTCAAAGTTTTGAGGAAGGGGATGATGAATAGTGTCGGTTGACCGGTCAAAATATAGTACATTTCGCGATCTCGCTGTCGGCGAGTTAATTATTTTACCAAGGCTAAAGTTTTGGGAAAATCTCACCGTCGGCGGGGTTATGTTTTGAATTATGTTCAATTTAGTTAAGCCTTGTTCTAATGTTCGGTCACTTAGTTTGATATATTTTTCTAAGATTAGATATTCTACTGACTCATATAAGGTTTACACAACACAAACATTATAACTTTTATAAATGAAATCCATGATCTTACAAACTTCAAATACCACAAAACTAACAATTCACTTAGCAAATTAACAAATACACATCTAACTCAGCATTGCAATCCATACCACATTACTTTAAATGTTGAAACTAAACAAACAACATACAATCTCATATAAACAGAGATTAACTTCGTAAAATCTAAATTATATTAAAAAATAAGTTCAAATCAACACACATAAATAAAATAAGGATAAATCTCTACTACTCATTGGAATTTGAACTAACTTCTTCCCTAATATTCCCAATAGATCGTAGGTGCACAAATAGATTGTGGAAAGGCCTGAAGAGGAATTCTTCTGTAGAATCTTCTTCAATCCATCCCTTCTGTCTCAACAGTAGTATGAACCTTGCCTCCAAATGTCCTAAATGATCGAAATGCTCCTTCATTCTCCAGTCTATGTGATCGAATAAATCAGAGATGTTATCAATAGAATTCATCACATTCTGTAATTCCTTCTCCAATCCTTTAATTTTTCGTAGAATCAGGTTAGTTCTATCAGTCAAAGGCCTGATTAAAGGATTGTTTTGAAATGCTTGATCAGAGATAATTATTATATCATCATTTTTTATCCAAAGTAGGAAACATATCTGTCGGATCCAATGGTTTCCAGGGTAACAAAACTTTTTCCCAAGCTTCGTAGGAACTTAGTACTGACTACATAAAGCAAAAATTGTTGATGGGTGTCCGAGTCCATGAATTAATCCATTCACAATTAATCCTAATGCAAGCTTCACAATGATAGATCCAACATCGATAGGTAATCCAGATTTAACACAATAATTTAAAGTTGTGCATTCCTTCGAGACTTTATTTACCCTCATAGTGGGTAATAACTTTGATAAAATAAAGAAATGCCAATGCTTTGAAACGGGGTTAAGAAGTGATGCAGAAAATCTTACATACCCATCTTCTCGTATTTTCTAGTCATCAGGTTCATCGATCAGATATCGATATATCTCGTTCAATTTGTATCTTGTCAGAACAAAATTTGAATATTGGCAAACAGGGATATTTTCAATCGAGTATAATTCATTCATTCGAGAAGGAGTGAAAGTTACCCATCTGCCTCTTACATAAACACTTCCATTATGGATCACATGCAGATTAGAGTAGAATTCTTTGACTACTGGAATGACGACAGCAGATGTTGTGTAACATAATACCTCCCAATATCGCTGAACAATCATTTCTTCAATTGTTGTCGTTGAATTCTCTGCTTCTCTGTTTACGAATCCTCTTTCTTTAATCAGTCACTTCTTCATCAATACTTTGTTGAATAGTCGCTCAGCCTCAGAACTAACAAACTTTCGTCGGTTAAACACTATGGATTTCGTGGTTTCTAATGGGTTGGGGGCCATTATGGATTGTTTTGAAGGGGCTTTATTTGTTTCTAGTGAAGGAATTGTGTAAATAATGAGTTCTAAACGTTTTGTAGTGAATATTATAGGTTAGAACCTCCCAAAGCCGCAAAATAACTCTTAAAAATCACTTTTTAACTATCTCGCCGTCGGCGGTAACGATCTCGCTGTGGGCGAGCTAGTAAATACTTTAAACTGAATTTGGGCGCGCCGATCTAGTCGTCAGCGAGATTAGGTAAACTGCCCAATTTTTCGCTCCGGTCCGAATATTTTCTGATTTATTCGTATAGATTCAAATTTGTGATGATTTTAAAAAGTAAATGAGTAGTAGAATTTATTCTATGTTTTAATCTTCAATAACATTAGTAAATAGATCATAATTAATAACTACTATGGGTTGCCTCCCATAAAGCGCTTGGTTTAGCATCATCAGCCCGACCTAATTTAGTTATTAATCAGGTTGACTGAGCATTAAAACCTCTTTAAAATTTGGTCTCCTCCCTTCAAAATAAGGTTTTAATCTGTGTCCGTTTACTTTAAATCTATGCCCAGTTTTTGGATCATCAATTTCTATAGTTCCGTATGAAAATATTGGAGTTATAGTAAAAGGCCCTAACCATCGAGATTTCAATTTTCTAGAAAATAATTTCAATCTTGTATTATAAAGAAAAACTTCTTATCTTGACTCAAAATTCTTCAGGTTAATCTTCTGATCATGCCATAATTTCATTTTTTTTCTTTATAAATTCTATCATTATGATAAGTTTCATTTCTTAATTCTTCTAATTCATTCATTTGCAATAATCTCTTCTCACCAGCTTCTTTCAGATTGTAATTAAATTCTTTAATTGCCCAATAAGCTTTATGTTCTAATTCAACTGGTAAGTGACAAGTTTTTCCATAAATAAACCTGTAAGGAGTCATTCCAATCGGAGTTTCATAAGCAGTCCTGTATGCCCATAATGCAGTTTCTAGTCTTATAATCCAATCCAATCTATTAGGGTTTACAGACTTTTCTGAAATACGTTTAATTTCTCGATTATAAACTTAAGCTAATCCACTGGTTTGTGGATGATAAGCAGTTAATATCTTATGAATAATGTTAATTTTTTCTACTAGTTTGTGAATATATTTATTTCTAAAATGAGATCCTCCGTCAGTGATAATCACTCTCGACATTCCAAATCTAGTAAAAATACTTTTCATTAGAAACTTTGAAACACTCTTAGCATCACATCGAGGTAATCCATTTAGAAACATAATCAACAACAACTAATATATATGAGTTTCCGAATGAAGGAACCAATTGTCCCATAAAATCTAATCCCCAAACATCAAAAATCTCTTATAATATAAAATTTAGAGGCATTTCATTTCTTCTAGATATATTACCTACTCGTTGGCATTTGTTGCAAGTTTTGATATATCTATAAACATCTCTAAAAAGAGTAGGCCAATAAAATCCATATTGTAAAATTATATAAGTAGTTTTATATGTTCCAAAATGTCCTCCAAAATCAGAATCATGACATTTCTGAATGATTTGTTCTGTTTCTTCATATGGCACACATCTTCTAATTATAAGATCCTTACATTGCTTATATAAATATGGTTCATCCCAAAAATATGTTTTAGCATCATGAATGAATTTTTTCTGTTGTTGCAAAGTTAACATAGGTGGTAAAATATCACTTACAATATAATTTACTATATCGACATACCATGGTATTTTCCACTCATTTATATTATATAGTTGTTCATCGGGAAAAGCTGTCGGTAATTTCATTATCGATGTCAAATAATTCATTATATTCTAGCCTTGATAAATGATCCGCAATTTGATTATCGAGTTCCCTTTTTGTTAATGATTTCAAAATCAAATTCTTGCATTAGTAATATCCATCTAATTAATCATGGTTTGGAATCTTTCTTTTGCATTAGATATTTAATAGCAGAGTGATCGGTATGCACAATACATTTAGTTCCAATTAGATAAGGCCTAAATTTATCAAAAGCATAAACAATTGCTAATAGCTCTTTTCGATAATCGTATAATTCATTTCGAGCATTATTAAGAGTTTTACTTAGCATAGTATATAACTTTAAAAATTTTATCATACCTTTGTCCAAGAATGTCTACTATAGCATAATCACTAGCATCGCACATAAGTTCAAATGGTTTCTCCCAATCAGGGGAAACTATTATAGGTGTTGTGATTAATTTATCTTTTAATAATTCAAAAGCATTTAGGCATTCAGTTGTGAATTCAAATTTCTTATCCTTTTCTAAAAGTTGGCATAGAGATTTAGTAATTTTTGAAAAATCTTTTAATTTAAATAAATAATTTGAAAAGTAGTATTTGATTTTGAAAATAATTTTAAATTTGAAAATTTTAAGATATGAAATCAAGCCGATTTCACATCCCGAATAATTTATATAAACGAGAACCGCATCACAACCGTGCATCTATCTCGAAGAATAGACACTGCTTGTTTGGTGATGGGACTCGATTAAATAAACTAGAAGATTTTTGACATCCGTTTGGTCCGCGAACCAATTTTATAAGCGGACAAATTCCCTCGCTTAATATGAAAGCATTAAACGGGGTTTATATTACTCGGGTTCTTAAAATTCCCTATAAGGGCAAGCCACTATAGTTAATTACATCTTAAGTGACGGGAATCACCTAAGAAAACTCTCGATAATAATCAATAATTCTGCTCTCAAGAATCTCAAAGTTTAAGTTTTCAAGGGATTGAATTTTGGAATTTCAATAGGGAATGGATCAAATTTGGAACATTTTGTTTTGGTAATTCAAAGGAAGAAAATTAGGAGAAATTACAGATTCGAAGCAAACTTCGGTAATTTCCCGACTATCCTATTGTTTGGCTTGGATTTAGGAAAGTCCTAATGTTTGTTTAATGTTTTGATCTTGCCAATTTTAATTAATTTGGACTTATATTTGTATGATAAAATCATACAAATAGCATGGAAGATGTGAGGGTTTATGTCGTACCAAACGACTACCTCGGAGTCCTAAGACCGGTTAGGGCTTAATTTACATGACCTGATCATGCAAATGCCTAACGAAGAGTTGAGAGTTTATATTGCACTAGGCAAACTACCTCGAAGTCCTATGGTTTGGTTATTTAACTCTAAGAAAGTTTTGCTTGAGGTAGATCCGAGTTTTCTTGATTACGATGGTCGTGCTGCCCACCATGCTCCGAGCTCCTTGTTGTTGCAGGGGTTTAGTTTTAGAAGTCATAAATCAGGAGATGAGAGAAGTGTTCTGGTTTAGAGAAAATCTTAAAATTCAGGTGTTTTTTTTATTTTTTTTACAATATTTTAATTAAACAAATCTTAAAGTTGATTATAACAACACCGGTTAAGATCCCACGGTTCCATCCTTCCGGCATCGTTATTTTTATCGGATTCACTTTGTCCAGATGAATTTGCTAAACTCAACTGAATGAGTTCCACACTTTCATTTAGACCGTGGGAAATCCCGTTAGCAACACGTAGGTTACATCATCCGAGGTATTCCCAATCATCCAACAAGACGTTTTAATTTAGTTGTAATTGCGGTTTTGTGTTCTGTTTGTGATTAAATTTTGAGTTGTTTTATATTTTGAAATGTTGTGGCGGTGAATTTTATCTTGCAATGACTTTTAATTTAGTTTTTGTTTCAGTTTTAGGGACTATCCTAAAAGTGTGGGTTTTCATGCAACAGTTGTTTATCATGCAAGAAAAGTAAGTGCGATGCGATTAAATAAATTGCAATAAAGTAAATTACGATAAAATAAAAGCGTACCTGGACGGTCTTCCTGTCATCCCAAGCTGCACTTAAACACAATTTAGAATATTTAAGCAAGTTCCTAGGTAAAGCTAAGGGAAGGGTTATGGTTTTCTACCAAATTCCTAATCCTATAGCTAGTCATTTCCTATGACGTCTAGGTTCTTGTGTTTTGGTTTGAGGACAATTTTCTTCATCAAAAAACAATTAAGTTCAATTATTCTTATAAATATCCTATCATATTGAGGAAGTGCTTAAGAAGAATCTTAAACATCTTTTCAATATTGCTAGAATTGTTTTAAGTCCAAATGAATTTAATTATACAAATGAATTAATCATCCGGGAATCTAAGTTTTGTTGTTATCTCACTCAGTGAACTAGGACATTTGAATATCCTATGAGGGAAGTAACATTTCATTTAACGTTCTGTTTAGGAGTTATGACAACAAAAGCTTTCGAGGGAAAATTGATGTTCAAATGGTTTATGATTTAATTTAATTTCAATTAACGGGTTTAAATTTGGAATAGTGTTCAAGTTGCTTCATATTTATTTTTGAATTTCTTTATGTCTTAGGTGATGTTATTTTTAATTCAATTTAATTTAATTTTAATTTAATTTAATTTGATTTTAATTTTAACTTGATTTTATTATTTAATTTAATTTAATTCAATTTAACTTGATTTGATATGATTTAATTTAATTTAATTTAATTTGATTTAATTTAATTTTAATTTGTTTTAATTTAATTTAATTTAATTTTATTTTATTTTATTTTTAATTTTAATTTAATTGAAATTTTAAAAGGGTTTAATTTAAATAATTTAACTTTAATTTAATTTAATGATTAAGTTTTTTAACATTTTAAATCTTAAATTTGGATTATCATTTTAATTAGGAATTAAATATTATTGAGATGATTAATTTAGGGATCCTTAAATTAAAGAACAAATCTCTTCCTAATAATATCCTTATTTTAATAATTCCAATTTTATTATTCTTCCAAATTTAATCAATTATTTAATTAAAGTTCATTTCAATTATTTTTAAATTGTTTAGTAGGTTTCTACCCTTTAATTATTTAAATTTCAATCATCTAAATCAGATTAGGATCAAATATTTTACTCTTTAATTTTTTTAAGCCTAAAGTTTTAATTAAAGGTTAAAATTTTAATTACCATTTTTCCCCTTCAAGCTTAATAATTTCATAACTCACTAAATTGAGCTTAAATGAACTTGAAATTTTTATGTGACTTCACTCATAAGTCAATAAAGACATGAGAGGAGAAAATGTGATTTTCCTGTATTTAATTTATTTATGTAATTATTTTTGATGGAAAATAGGGATTTCCAAGGAAAATTTGATAATATGACCAAGGGAAAGTTTCTGTCCTTAAGAAAATTATGGGACATTTCTATTGACCAGAGGACCACTTGGACCAATTTTGATGATTTTTTTGAATTATATTCTTTTTATTATAATTATTTTGAGTTTTGGAGTATTAATTAATTTAAAAAATAAATTAAAGGTTGAAAAATGAATTTTATATTTTTCAAAAATCTCTTTGATATCAAAGAAATCAGAGAACCAATTTTTTACAATTTTATGATTTTTCTTAGATTTATTATAATTATTTTAGTGGAAATGCTAGAAAATACATTTTTTTAAAATTTTAAAATTACCCAAGGGCTTTAAAATTTAATATCTCATCATAGAGGCCTAAGAAAAATATGGGATTTGTTCCTAAGTGATTAAAATTCAAAATATGACACTTTGGTGAATTTTATTATTTTTGTGATTTTTATTGCTTTTTATTTATTAAAATATTAAAATAATGCCAAAAAATCAACTTTTTTAGAAAATTACAATTTTAATTTTCTTTAATTTTCCTAATATCAGAGAGGCTCCAAAACCAATTTGGTGAATTTTTGAAAAGTATTTTGAAAGTTATGAATTTTTAAAGTTTAAATTGGCTAAATGGCTTAATCAACCCATTTAGTAGGGTTAACCAAGTCCAATTGACTTCAAATTTTTATGGTGGGTTCCTCCGACCCTAAAGGTCGATGGAGAATTGATTTCAAGTCAATTTGATGTATGATTAGCTCTAATTAATTAGGGACCTATTTTGGGTTTTTAAGCCAATTATGGTTATTCCAAGTGAATTAATTCAAAACCTATTTTTCCTAGAGTCCTCTGGTCATAAGAGACATCACCAAATTTTTCTAGAATTTATTTCACAACATGCTAATTATTGGATTTAAAATACTCAAAACAGCAACATGAATTTGAAAAATCAATAACTTCTCATAGGGATGGCCTCTGACCTTGGAAAATTCAGGGAATATTCCCAAGTTCAGAGGCTTCAAAAGCCCTATGGTCTCATGCCATGGTGAATTTCCTATATGCATGGAGAATTAAAACAATGCAGAGGGTAAATAAATCATTAAAAATAAAATACTTGATGAAATTAAATGATTTCTTTTCCACATTATTCTCCTCTGTTCACTGAGCAAGAGGGTATTTTTATTTTATTTTTCTGATTTTCCTACACAAAGTTATGCATTTTTGAAGTTTAGGGAATTAAATAAATAGAAAAATAGCCTATTTTTCTACTTATCCACGTGGCGCTGACTCAACCTCGGCGTCTTCGAAAAGCCATGCGTCGTCTTCTGATTCGGTGCCGCCATCCAACTCAGTGCTATGGGGGCCCGCTGTATCGTTCTGTCTCCTCATCCGGCGCGATCCTGGCCGTCCGTCCGCACGTGTATTAAATGAATGGCATCCGTTCATCGTCCCCGAGCCTCCTAGCCCGAGAACCGTCCACACTAAATCCCTAATATCTCACTCAATACTTAACGAATTTTCGTGTTTTTATGCTCTATGGATTCGTCTTGAAGAGACGAATACATCTATATGGTGATCATGCATTGAAATTAAGGCATTCGAAATGGAGAATCTCCAGAAGCTCAGGATAAAGAGTTAGCTCATACCTTTGCTCAGAGAGGTGTGGCTTCAATCTGAGGGTTGTGTCACCTTCGATTGGGTCCCAACAAGCTCCAGATGAAGTCTCCTGGTCTGGTGAATTGCGTAGGTATGATTTCGACCAAGCCCGATCACAAAGCTTGGAGTCCGGAACGGATGGGTGGCCCGGAGAGGGGCGTTTGCTGGTGGACTTCTTCCCTGGTCCGGTGAAGGTGTAGGACCAATCAATTTGAGGATTGGTCCACCGTGAAGAAGTGTCCTGGTTTTTGTATCGAAATTTGAACTCGAAATTGAGCTCGGCTAGAGGGAATTGGGGTCGGAATCC
Organism: Papilionanthe hookeriana x Papilionanthe teres; assembly: GCA_022702705.1. Taxonomy (NCBI): domain Eukaryota; kingdom Viridiplantae; phylum Streptophyta; class Magnoliopsida; order Asparagales; family Orchidaceae; genus Papilionanthe; species Papilionanthe hookeriana x Papilionanthe teres. Next base: position 150,278,973 of record CM040424.1, on the reverse strand, counting down.
AGTGGGGATCAAGTGCTCTATGTGTAGAGAGTGGTCCGGAGTGATTTTGCGCGAGTTTCCTTAAGGTTGGTTCAGCACCTCTCCCATGGCCGAGAGAGGGGTGTTTAAATAGAGCTGGCTGGAGGCTCTCCCGGGGGAGTTAGGGCTTGGGATCGAGTCTGCTCCGGTGAGGAGAAGAACAACCATGTTGGCCGCTGGGTATGGGGCAGCTCGGCGAGGTGGAATTTCAAAGTTTGGCTCACATGTGAGCTCTCGGCTGTGGTGTTTTCCGGCGACTCGGTGGCTGGCCGACCAGGCACTGGTTACCATCTTGTTCGAGTGGGTCAGGGCTGGGGTTTAGTGTAGGCAATTGGCAAATGCCATGTGTCAAAAGCTTGGATTAAGATGGCAAGGGGGAAGGCCATTTTTGGCTTGATTTGGTCAAGTCCACCTTTTGGACTTGGTTCACCTCCCCATGGCTAATTTGGGCTGAGGGAGAATCAGGTGAATCAGCTATAAAAGGGTAGAGAAGTCACCATCCATGAATATTTTGATTAATCATCGATTAAGGTGAAGCATTAAAAGGGTTAAAACCTTTTTAAGGGGGCTAAAAAGAAGCTCCTCCTTTTACCATTATTGGCTTGATCACATGTCAAACCTTCCATGGCTTCATGTGGCTTGTCCATGGCTTGCATGTGGCTTCATGGCTTGTCTTTGGCTTGGGGAAAAGCTTGGTCAATTTCACGAAAATGGAATTTGGAGATTTTGGCAATTTAATGAAAAAATTTAGATGGTGCTTGATTTAGGTTGATTTGATGATTGATTTGGGACTTAGGAATTGATCTCAATTAAAGGGATGATGAGAAGGAATTGTCATGTGGGCTTTGGGCATTTTGAAATTATTTTTGATGGGCTTTCAGGAAGGCTAAGGGGTTGGGCCTTTAGGTTTCAAAACAAATTTTAGGATGAGAATTTTGCAAAGGATTAGATCCAATAAGTGTTGAATTTAATTTAGGAATGTTTCATGAATGATTTGGAATAAATTTGAAGTGGTTTAGGCTTGAATTGGGTTGGATTTGGACCTCTTTGGTAAATGGGCCAATGTAGGTCAAATTGGGCTAACTTGGGCCAATGTTGGGCTAGGGTTCAAATTGATGTAAAATTAATGTTGGTAAATGTTTATGGGAGTGTTTAAAAGAGGTTTTGACTTTGGTTGGATTTTGATTTTGGGGTTTGGGCTTATTTGGGTTAGGTTTGGGTTTAGGTCAAAATTGGGCATTTTGGTTTTGGGTTGAATTTGAGTGGGGTTTGGGTCTAAATTTTGGGTAAATCATGTTAGTGTTTTGTTTGTGGGGATGTTAGGGAAGGTTTAGAAAAGGTTTGGGGTTAATTCGAGTTGAATTGGGATAGTTTGGGCTAAGTTTGGGTCATGTGTCCAAATTGGGCTTTAAGGTCCAAAATGAAAATGGGTTCAAATATCAATCAAATTGGAGTTGGATTTGGTCTAGATTGGTGTTGGGAATGTTGAATTGAAGTTTAGAATTGAATTGGACCAGAATTTGGGTCAATTGGATAGGTTTGGTTTGACTTGGGTTCACTTTGGGTTAAAATGGGTCAAATTGGGGGTTTTGACAAAAGTGGGGTAAATTGACAAAATTGGCCCATGGTGTACTTGAACAAAATGAAATTGGGAATATTTGGGATTTTATGGAATTTTCTGGGAATTTTCTGAATTTTTGGATTATTGGGTCAAGAGGGGCATTCTGGGTATTTGGAGGGTATTGGGGGGTATTTTTGGAATTTTTGGTATTTTTGGCTATGAATGATCAATTTGAGTAATGTGAGAATGTTTGGGATTGGTCTGGAGGAATTTTGGGTGGTTTGGAGATTTTTTGAAAAATTTGGGTAATTTCGAGGGTTTTGGGTAGGCAAGGCGGGTGTAGGGTCCCCGGGGTCAAAAATTGAAAATTTAGAAAATTGAAGATTGGGTAAATGTAAGTGGAATGAAGTCATTTTGGTTGAGCCATGAAGCCATATCAAGCCCACATGAGCCATGAAGGGACTCATTTGACGCATTCACTATGTTGTTCCTAACCCTCTTAGCCAAGGGCTTAGGGGTTAAGGACCATCCATGTGAATCACCTACATGAGTCAGGAGGTCAAGTTGGGTATGGGTGTGGTTTTAGGAGGTGTGTAAAAGTGTAGTGTATAACTGTAGTGTGTGTGTAAGTCAGCCCTCACCAGACCAGGCCACCCAGGGCAGTCCTAAGGCCAAAGAGTCCTACAGGAACTCATCCTTTAAACTTCCACATCTGATTTCAACCCTCTAGGTGATTAGGGGTCTACAGTCATGTTTGTGGAGTTTGCAGGGAGTTAAGAAGTGGTTTGAATTTCTAGGTGGTGGGTCCCAATTCTAATCCTCTAAGATAGTCAAAGGAAAAGCCTAAGGCTAGATCCTAAGTACTAAAGAGAAGAAGAGAAGACCTCATCAAAAATGAGGTCAACAGGTGGTAAAATATCACTTACAATATAATTTACTATAACAGCATACCATGGTATTTTCCACTCATTTATATTATATAGTCGTTCATCAGGAAAATCGTCGGTAATTTCATTATCGTTGTCGGATAATTCATTATATTCTAGCCTTGATAAATGATCCGCAATTTGATTATCAGTTCCTTTTTGTTAATGATTTCAAAATCAAATTCTTGCATTAGTAATATCCATCTAATTAATCTTGGTTTGGAATATTTCTTTTGCATTAGATATTTAATAGCAGAGTGATCAGTATGCACAATACATTTAGTTCCAATTAGATAAGGCCTAAATTTATCAAAAGCATAAACAATTGCTAATAGCTCTTTTTCAATAACTGTATAATTCATTTCAGCATTATTAAGAGTTTTACTAGCATAGTATATAACTTTAAAAATTTTATCATACCTTTGTCCAAGAACAGCTACTATAGCATAATCACTAGCATCACACATAAGTTCAAATGGTTTCTCCCAATCAGGGGAAACTATTATAGGTGTTGTGATTAATTTATCTTTTAATAATTCAAAAGCATTTAGGCATTCAGTTGTGAATTCAAATTTCTTGTCCTTTTCTAAAAGTTAGCATAGAGGTTTATTAATTTTTGAAAAATCTTTTATGTAGCGTCTGTAGAATCTAGCATGTCCAAGAAAACTTCTTACCCCTTTTACTGTAGTTGGAGGTGGTAATTTAGCTATAACTTGAATTTTTGCAGGGTCTACTTCCATGCCATTTTCCGAAATTTTATGCCCTAATACAATTCCTCCTGCAACCATAAATTGACATTTCTCCCAATTTAGATCTAATTTAGTTTTCTCGCATACCTCTAATACTTTTTCATGATGATTCAAGCATACGTCAAATGACGTTCCAAATACAGACAATCATCCATAAATACTTCTATTACATCATCAATTAATTTACTAAATATAGACATCATACATCTCTGGAATGTTGCAGGTGCATTACATAATCCAAAAGGCATTCTTCGAAAAGCAAATGTTCCAGAAGGACTAGTAAATGTAGTTTTCTCTTGATCCTCAGGAGCAATAGGTACTTGATGATAACCGGTATATCCATCTAAAAAACAAAAATATTTATATCCGGCTAATCTATCCAACGTTTGGTCTAGAAATGGTAATGGAAAGTGATCTTTCCTGGTGGCTGCATTTAATTTTCTATAGTCAATACATATACGCCATCCAGTAACTTGTCTTATAGCTATTAAGTCATTATTTTCATTAGCTTTAACGGTCACTCCTCCTTTCTTAGGAACACAGTGAATTGGGCTTACCCAAGCACTGTCCGAAATAGGATATCTAATACCATTATCTAACCATTTTATTATTTCTTTCTTAACTAATTCTTTCATTATTGGGTTTAATCTCTTTTGGGGATCTACTCTTGGCTTATGTTCATTATCTAAAATAATTTCGTGCATACAGATTGAATGACTAATTCATTTAATATCTGCTAAAGTCCAACCAAAAGTTTTCTTATATTTTTTTAATGTGTCTAATAGTTTTTGTTCTTGTGATTTGTTCAATTCAGTAGATATAATAACTGGTAGGGTTGAATAGTTACCTAAGTAAGCATATTTTAAATGATTAGGTAAAATTTTTAATTCGAGTTCAGGAGGACTAACAATTGACGGAACTATATTCTTTTCAGCGTTTTCAGTATTATCCAACATTTCAAATTTTTCCTGTATATAATCCAGTTTTTCATTATCTGCTTCTTCAATTAATTCAGTATTTTATTTTTCTAACATTTCTTCATAATATTCTTTAAAATGTTCATTTTGCAAATGTTTAAGTATTTCCATTTGAAAATCTACCGGGAAGATAAATTTATCCACTTTTACTAACACATCTTTAATAACTCCCTTAGGATAAGTCACAGAACGATCAGCTAACTGAAGAGTTACTGAAGTAGGTGAAATTTCTCCTAATTCTAATCTTTTAAAAATTCATAGAGGCATTAGATTGATCCTTGCTCCTATGTCACACAAAGCTTTTCCATAAAATTTTTCTCTAATAGCGCAAGGTATAGTGAAACTACCAGGATCTTTTAATTTTTCAGGAAGCTTTTTCTGAATAATTGCACTACACGCTTCGCTAAGTGCAACAGTTTCATTATCTGTGAATTTTCTATTTTTATTTAAAATATCTTTCATAAATTTTACATAATTAGGCATTTGTTCTAATGCTTCTACAAAAGGAATATTTACCGTTAATTTTTTTTAAATTTTAAGGAATTTAGCAATTTGCTTAACTTTTTTATGTTGCTTTAGTCGTTGAGGAAAATTTAGTGGTGGTTTTTCTATAGATATTTTCATAGGTATCAATGGATATTCTAAGTTTTGATCTTGTTGATCCTTTTCTTTTTCGATTTCCACTTCTCATTTTTACTTTCTGTTTCTTTCTGAATTTTAGTTTCTAACTCTTTTCCATTTCGTAATTGTATCGCTTTAATTTGTTCTTTTCCTTGGTCTTTAAGATTTATTTCTATATTACTAGGAAAAGTTCCAGGAATTCTATTGTTAAGCGCGGTAGCGATATGTCCGAGTTGAGTTTCAATATTTTTAATTGTTGTTCCTTGATTTTGTAATTGATTTCCTTGAATTTGTAATTGATTTCCTTGATTTTTCAAGTGCTGACCCATACTTAATATTAATTCTTCTATAAATAACTTCTTATCTTTCAATTGAGTGTTATTAAATCCAGGTAGATAAGAAGGTTTATAATTCGTATTTCCTTGATTAGGTGGATTTCCTATAGAGTTGTTCATTCATTGTTGATTAGCTGTATTGTTATTCCAACTAAAATTTGGATGATTCTTCCAACCAGGATTATAATAATTCGCATAAGGATTATTGGGTCTATTATTAATAGCATTTATAGTTTCATAAGGAGATTGAGAATCTATAATTTGTCCAGATGAGTTTTCTTCTAATATAGTAGGAGAATAATGCATTCTAAAATAATCTAATTTCTTTGATATAGCAGCAAATTGAGAAGCTAACATAGATATTGCATCATTTTCATGAACACTGGCTATCTTTTTAGGGTTTATCCTTTCAGCAGACCATTGTAAATTTTTAGTAGTGATTTCTTCGATTAATGCATAGGCTTCATCAAATGGTATTGACATTAATGAACCTCCACCAGCAGCATCAATGATTGATCTAAGAGATCCTACTAATCCATTGTAAAACGTTCGTATAATTAACCAATCTGGTAACGCATGATGTGGGCATTTCCTAAGAAGTTATTTAAATCTCTCTCAAGCTTCATATATGGATTCTCCATCAAATCGACCAAAAGATGTTATATCATTTCTAAGTTTTGCAGTTTTCGAAGGAGGACAATATTTGGATAGAAATTTTTGTGATAATTCTCCCCAAGTTTTAATAGATCCAGGAGCTAATGAATTTAACCACATCTTAGCCTTATCCCTTAAAGAAAAAGGAAAAAGCCTAAGTCTAATAACATCATTAGATACTCCTTCATATTTAAAAGTAGCACATAGTTCCAAAAAACTAGCAAGATGTAAATTAGGATCTTCATTAGGTGAACCACTAAATTGATTATTCTGTACCATTTGGATAATTGCAGGTTTAAGTTCGAATGAGTTAGCAGCTACATCAGGGTTTTGAATAGTTAGGTGAATTTAATCTAATGTAGGGTTGGCATAATCTCTTAATGGTCTTTGTTGGTTTATATTTTCAATTTTTGGACTATTTACCATTTGTGTTAAATTTAAAATTTCTTTTTTTTATTTTCTGATTTTTTTAATAGTGCGGTCTAATTTTGAATCGTAAGGTATTAAATTTTCGTTTCTAAATTTTCGCATACAATTTTTATGTAAAATTTAAAATAGTCCGTTACTATAGTAATTACTTCTAATAATTCTATTAATAACCTTAATAATTACTTTACTTCCCTGGCAATGGCGCCAAAAACTTGACCCACTTTTAATATTTATACTTATAAAAATATGTTATTGATATTGGCAACGACACCAAAAACTTGATCCCGCACCAAATATATGTATTTACACTGATAATTCTTTTATGATATTATGATTTATAATGTGGATACTACGCAAGTATACGTATCGTTATCAAGTAATAAAGGGCTCTAATGGAGTCCAAGATATTGATCCCATAGGAAAGTTAGAGAATTTCAAAGACAAATTAAAGTAGACTTACTTACTAAGCCAGTATACGGAAATTAAGAACACTTATACTAAAATTATTACTCAAAAAGGTTTAAATATAAGATTCTAATTTAGAAAAGCATATTTCTCCTTGTTGAGATAATTAAATGAATGATAAATTAAAGTAGTTTAAAGTTTGTAGTGTGCCAAGTAGGAGCATTCCTATTCTTTACCCTTTGGTCCAGGTGCAAAGAACATTAACTTGTCCTATGTTTGATTACTGAATCTGCGGCTAGGCTGGGAGGATACCGGATGCCACTTCAGAGCTCCCACGTTCCCCTCGCCTGAGGGCTAACATCTACACTTCAGCTCTCAAACAATAGGACCGAATTGAATATTTTAGTCTGTCACACTAAAATGTCCAATTCTACGCCCGATAGTTAATATTTCCCTATTTATTTGCACCCTCCTTCCAACGCTTTTGACTTCCTTGAATCTCGGATGTAATCTTTACTATAGTTGATAATTCAACATATGTTAACAAATCAATTGGACAAATTGAAAGTAAATTAAGTTTTAAGTAAAAGATTATCACAATTTTTATTTAATAATTTTAGGCACAGTTACTTTGATTATTCACTTCACATAATCTCAACAACAAGGAAAAAGACTAAGGAAACTACTCAGAAAACATGGGAAAAATAACACAAAGCATGGATTTCATTAAAGATAACAAACAATAACAAATATACTTATCTCAATTCTTCTCCCCAAGCAGACTCCTTGAAGTTCATTTGACTCTTCCTTCCAGTACATCACACTTAATTAAACTCACTAAGACTCTCTGATTTACACTCCAACACAAATGAACACTAATTGACTTTAAAACGACACCAAAAGACACCAAAAAAATGACACACTAAAGGGACAGAAATCGTCTCTATTTATAGAAGGAGTGAAATCTTCAAAGGTTGCTTAAGCACCTCTTCAAAAAGCAACAATATTCATTGTATCTGGCTCTTTTCAACTGTCTCGCCGTCGGCGGGCTTCTAGAAGGTGGGCTAACCACGCCGATCTCTCTGTTGGTGGGCTCGATCTCTCCGTCGGTGGGCTCTTTATAATATACTCAAAAATTCTCTCGAAAATCTCACTGTCGGCGGCCTTGATCTCGCCGTCGGCGGGATGGTTTATTTTTCATCAAATTGAGTCCTTTTTGCTCCAAATCCGCTTCTTTTGTGTTTTTTTTCTTTTAGTACTTCTAATTCTTCATTTTTGTAATAAAACAAAGAAAATACCTTTCTTTAAAGTGCAATTTCATATAAAATTGATATGAAATTCTTAATACATTTTCTAGTGATCATTATGGTTGACAAGTCTAGGTCCATGGTTGACCTAAGTGAGTTACGTAACCTTGTCATTATAAATTTAATGACTAAGTTATTAATTTCGGTAATGTGACCTATGGTTTAACTAGGTTGACCAAATGATCATGTTTGATCATTTTAGTTTCTTAAATTGATCAAATGAATCAGATTTGACTAGTTTGGTGTTTAGATTGACTTGGTGATCAATGGGGTTGATATTGGATCAATGTGGTGATCATTAGGTCATGAATTGGTCATTTTGACTTAATTTGACCATTTAGGTGAATGGTTAACTTGTTTGGTCAATAAGAAGATCATTGGTTCACACATTGACCATTTAGGTCAATGGTTGACCAGTTTGGACAATGTGGTGGTCATTGGGTCGTGGTTTGACCATTTTGACGTAATTTAACCATTTGGGTTATAGATTAACAAGTATGGTCAATGAGAAGATCATTGGGTCATAGATTGACAATTTTGACCTAATTTGATCATTTAGGTCAAAAGTTGACCAGTATGGTCAATGTGGTGGTCATTGGGTCATGGATTAAATATTTTGACCTAATTTGACCATTTGGGTCAAAGGTTGACCAAATTGGTCAATGTGGTGGTCATTGGGTCATGGACTGACGATTTTGAGCTAATTTGACCATTTGGGTCAAAGGGTGACATGTTTGGTCAATAGTTGATCAGATTAGGACTTGTCATTGCTGATTTGGTCAATTTAGAATGTCATTAAGATTTGGGTTAAAAATGCTTCATTATGTTTTACTCTAAACATTAGCTTTTATTGACCATTGGTAAGATTTAGGAGCTCAATAATGGAATGCTTCCTTTCTAAAAAATAGTCAATAAATGATCCTCACAAAAGTGAGGTCAACAGTGAACTAGGCTTAATTAAAGTTTATTTAATGAGGCTTAGAAAGGCCAAAATAACTAATCACAAACACATTGGAAACACTACTAGCCCAACTCTAAATTTAAGTTGGTAAAGTCCCTTAATAAATCAATTTGCCCTTAAAGGCCTTCACCAACATAATTCGTAAATGTAACATCAAGTGATGGTTACCCCACTCATAGGGATAATAAAAACATCAAGATTCATTGAGCACTGTTAAATCATACCCATCAAACTATGATTGGTGAATAATTTAGCAACATTATTAGTACAGAAGGACTCAAGATGTATCAAAGGATCTTAAAAGAGGTGTAGAGTTTATGCCTTGCACCCCTTATAGTATTTTGTATATCTTGGAGGACAACTGAATCCATTATGTCTTTGCTCAAGAAAGTCATAACTTAAACAAATGAATAGGAACCCACCAGGTTATGACCTAGGACTCGGTAGGTGCATCTTAAAATATTTTTTTCCTTGCTTTCCATTCGTGTAATTTATCTAAATTTCCCCCATATAAAACAAATGAATAGGAACCCACCAATTATACATTTACATTTTGTGATGCAATTTCATTTTCTTTTGTTTCATTGAATTTACTTACTTGTATTTACTTTACTACATGTAGTTACTTTCAAACTTGCATGCCAAAACAAAAAAAAAACAAAATCAATTAAAAAAAACTATGTACATTTTCAAAACAAAACAAATGATAACTAAATTAATAAACCCTATTTGGATGATCGGGAATCCTTTGGAAGAGGCAACCTTCTACTGCTAATGAGAATTCCCAGTCTGGATGAATTTAGGAATTCATTTAGACTAAGTGAATCTGAAACAAATTATGGTGCCGGAATGAGGAAACCATAGGATCTCAACCAGTATCGCTTAATCAACTTAAACTTCCCCCGTAAGATATCTAAAACAACAACCACAATAATCACAACAACAAAACTAGACATTGAAACAGACCTGATAAAACTGTTTGAACTTTAGACATTAGGGCTGCTACTTCAACAAGATACTCAAAGCATGCACCGTGGGAAGCACAATGAGGGCATACAAAAGAAGATCTTTGAGAGAGCAAAAGAATCTTCAACAAAAAATATTTTTCTTAGAATTAAACAACAAACCAGAGGACTTTGAGATTGTTTGCTTAGTGTGAGATAAGTCCTCACTGATCTTTATGCTTTTGCACTATCTTGTTTGCAAAATAAGTCCTAATTCTTTTTAGGACTCTGAGGTTGTCGTTTAGTAAAATGTAAACCCTCCTATCTTCCAAGCTATTTATATGATCGATGTTATACAAATGTAAGCTCTAAATAATAAAATTGGTAGGATGAAAAATTAAATAATTTATCTTCAAAACTAAAACCAAACCATAGGATAGTTTGGGAAATCACCAAGGTTCTCCTCAAGAGTCATGAGATCCCCTAGCTTTCTCCCTTTGGATTTTGAAATAAAAATGCTCCAATTGATCTTTTCCCATTTGAGATTTTCTACACACTACCTTGAAAACTTTAAACTTTGGAATTCATGAAGATGATATTTGCTGATCAAAATCAAGAGTTTTTGTAGGTGACTTCGGTTGCTTAAGATGTAATTTACTATATGGACTTGTTCTTATAGGAAACTTTGAGAACCCGACATAATATAAATCTTGTCTAATCTTTTATGTTTGATAGGAAAATTTGTAGGTCAACATAATAGGTTTCACAAACCAAACAGATGTCATAAATTCTTTAGTTTACTTAATTGAGCTTCAATATCAAGTAACTTGTTTATTCCTCAGGGAAGATGCATAACTTGAAATGTTGAACTCTTTTATTTAAAATATTGTATGTATGAGATGAGTTTAATTTCATACTTTCAAAATAAAATGTTACTTTTCAAAATAATATATATATATATATATAGGGGAAAGAGCAACGGTGGCTCCCTACATGTTAATATAAAAAAGTTGGTACATAGGGGGGTGGGGAGGCCGATCCTGAGCTAAAAGAAAATAGGAAAATACAAGACCCACTCACCCCTAGGGGGTTCAGCCTCCCACGGTACAACATAAAAAATCTCCAAAAAGTACAAAGAAAAGGGTACCCAAGTAAATGTAGCATACGATCAGATAGGAGAAGTAGCAAGAAAAAAGTAAATATGAGAGGTAAAGTTGAGCTCTCAAAATCGAGCCTTCCACTGTTAAGCAAAAAGAAAATCATCCAAAACGATATTGTTGAAGCTTGATCCATGTGCCATCCTCCAGTCTGCACGAAGCTGCTACAGCCAAGCCCAAAGCTCCTCCAAACATAACATTCTTCATGACGAAAAGCAGTCATCAACCAAAGCATCCATGCCCGGAAACTATGTGTCGGGCTCGCAAGAAAAAACAATTCGGCCTCCATCCAACCAAAATTAGATCGGACATGCCTTCCCTGCAAACTTAGAACATCAAATCCCAAAAAGCTTAACGCAAAGATATTCAGACCATCCCTCCCCTCATTAGATCAGTGAATGAGAAATAATAGATAGAAAAAATAACCAAAAAAATCCATAGCAACAGTAGTTCCATTGAGCAAAAAATGAGAAAAACAAAATAATTCATGCAGTGCAGCGATCTAGGACTAAGAGTATCTAATATATGGTAATGTCATAGTATCACCATGTAAGAGTATAGCCAATTGCATATGTGGAAATGAGCCCACCAAAGGTCTATCTGAGGCATGCTTTGCTAACCAATCAGCCGGCTTATTGCCCTCCCTGTATATGAAGGATACAATAACCTATAAGGAATAGTCATTGATAATAACCCAAATCCTTATGAATAGATAAATAAGGTTCCAAGGTATGCTAATTTTTTTGTAAAACATTCTAACAAGCAACAAGGAATCAGTTTCCACATTTAAATCATGAAAATGAAAACAGATGGCATTCTTTAATGCAAGTAAGAGTGCCAAAATTTCAGCATGCGAGAGGAGTATCGACCACCACGGGAGAGGTAAAAAAATACAACATTTTACCCTTGTGATCCCGGAATAAACCCCCGCCCTGGAAAAATCTGCATTCCAACAACCATCAATGTTAATTTTGATCCACCCGCATTCGAGTGGTCGCCATCGACCGAATTGGCCTTCTTATAAATTGTGGGGGGAGATGCAAATTTTGCAGCCCTATGATAGTAAGCTTTAATGTGAGAAATAGTTATAAGAGAAGTGGGATGCTCCTCAGAATGTTTAAACGCGTTTCTGGCATTCCACAAAAAACCAAAGGACCACCTTTAGGAAGCATGACAAAAAATTTCCAGCATGGGAGAGTTCTCTCCAAGCACAGAGATAGTCCTTAATACAACAACTACTGGGCCAGCTGATGCAAAAATAAGTACCCAAAACATTCCATATGTCACTAGCATAAGAGCAATTGAAAAAAAAATGTGACAGGAGGATTCATCAGCCTGTTTACAAAGAAGGCAGATAGAAGCCAATCTTAAGCCCTTCAATTTCAGAATTTCATCCAAAGGAAGTAGAGAAGAGAAAAACCGCCGATTAAAGAAAGCCATCGAAGGTGTAAACAAAGCATTCCGACTATATGCACTCCATCGCAGTTAGAAAAAACATTCCTAGCATTATAAAGAAACTTACTAGCAGAAATGTGGTTGGCCTTCTTCCAATGAGGCCTATCTTTTTTAGTGGTTTCAATAGGAATTTGGTTAATAAACATTGCGGCATCATTACCAACTAAATCCCTCGACTTTATGATATCCCACTTATCATTCGGCCAACAATCGAGAGACAAGGGTCAAGTCATTAGTTGGGGTCTGGGAAGTATAAGTTGCTTGGGGCAAACCCCAGCAATCATGCCAAAATGACACTTTGCCATCCCCTAATTCCCAAAATATGAAATTGCTAGTGTACTCCCTTGCCTTAATCATAACTTTCCAAATACGAGAATCTCCAACTTTGCAAGTGACAGTAGAAGGATGAGAATGTGAACAATATTTAGAGTGCATGAAATTAGCCCAAAGAGATTCACCAAGCCTGAATTTATATCATAGTTTGCTCATATTAATCTCCACAATGTGAGGAAGGGCTTTGAGACCAAGCCCACCAGAAGTCTTGGGTTTACACAGCTTCCTCCCGAAGCACTAATTTTTCTTGGCACCACCCCTCTCCCATAAAAAATGATTGAAAAGGTTCTCAATGAATTTCAGTGAACTTTTTTTGGCATTAAAGACCTGGAGTGCATATAATGGTATACTTTGTAGCACACTGGAAATAAGAGTCAGCCTACTACCATTGGAAATAAATTTATTCTTCCAATCATTGATTTTGCATTGAATTTTTGAGATAATTTCATCCATTTGAATTTGCTTGCATCTATCTCTTATAAGGTTAACCCCTAGATACTTAAGAGGCAAAGAAGCAACTTTAAAGCCAGTAAGAGAGGAGGCCCAATGTTTTTTACAGGGGGTTAAGTAATTGCTAAAATAAAGTTGGCACTTCTCTTTATTAAAGGATAAACCAGACAAAGTTTCAAAATCAGTCAAAACTTTAAAGATTTGTCGAATAGCAAGTTTAGAGGCATTGGAAAAAACTATAATATCATCAGCATATGCCAAATGAGAAACCTGTGTGTAAGCTTTGTTATGATAATGCGTGTGCCTATGCCGTGCTTGAAAATGATTCAGCATCCTTGGTAGATAATCAAAAGCAATTATAAATATGACAGGTGAAAGAGGGTCACCTTGCTTGATGCCCCTTGTAGCTGTAAAGAAGCCATATGAAGTGCCATTGACTAAAACACTGTAATAATTGTTAGCCAACCATCTCATAATTAAACTACAAAAATTTTGCTCAAAGCCTCTAGCAAGGAGAACATTATGTATAAACGTCCAGTTAATAGTGTCAAAAGCCTTTTTTATGTCCAATTAAATGATGAGATTACCACCTCTACAAATCCTGTGAAGATCCTCAATTAGCTCCTGAGCTAATAAAATATTATCAATAATTTCTCTTCCAAGGTCATTAGTAAGATCATTATTGCTAGGCTTCAACCACATTTAAACATTATTATTTCCTCTCAGCATATATATATATATATATATATATTAAATATATTTTAAAGCGGGCGACGAAATTTATATTCGGTCGACCAATAATTTCTAATTTTGCAACCGAGAATCCCAACTAGGTTTTTTCTAGCACTCCTAAAATCAAAATTATAGTAACTTAAAAATAACACCACATACCATAAGTCATTTTAAAAGTGTTATCAAAATAAATATAAGCTACTGAGGACAAAAAAACTTAAGATTGAAAAATTTTTATTCCTCATAAACTTGATTTTTAACATGTATAACATTTAGTAGATAAAATATAAGCAGGAAGAAAACTATTTAGAAATTCTTTCTACCACAAATGTCTAGCACAAACATCTACAAGTATTCATCATGATAGAATAATTTACAATAGAAATTAAATTAAAACTAAATATGCCATAATGAAACTGAGCTAAAGAAAAGTTTACAAGCACAATGGGAATCAACATAGAAACATATATTTATGTGTTCCCAAAGTCCTTTATATTTTTGTAACTCAAGAACAACCACACTTGATAAATGAGGCCAATTCTTCCCTTAACTCATCGCATCTCACGAATTTACATCAAATTTCAAACGGAATAAATTTTTTAATAAATTGGGTTCTTTTAAATGTTTTTATGGAGCCAATACAATTATCCTTAATATACTGTCACACACACACCAACCTCAGGCGTCACCTTATCCCTTTAAGTATGCACCTCTAACAGTTAAAATTGTAGTGTAAGATCATCCTCAAGGTATTCTTTAACTGGTTTATTGAGTCATATTGAAGAAAATAATATAAGATAAAGGAAGTAACAGAATTTAGATGAAACTGTCACTATCCAAACTCAATATGTTTTCTATAAAACTCAAGTCCGGTTGAGATCAGAGTTGTAGTGGAATTGTAAATCCAACTACTACTAGAGAGCATATACAAGTCTAGCCATGATGATAAGTTAAGTAATCACCACCATCATGATGGACAACAATCAAATCAATTCACTAACAATCCAAACAGCCACGAACATCAATCAAACTGATCAATCCACAATGACACACGAGGATCAAATCATTCCACTAACAATCTAAATACCCATAAACATCAATCAAATTGATCAATCCACACTAAAGCAAACACAACAAACCTTAAAAAAATTACAACTCAGAAACACACTAACACAGATAACCATGGGTTGCCTCTAATGAAGCGCTTGGTTTAACATGGTCAGCCCGACAAATCCCAAGGTTATAGATATGTCACTTGCTCGTACATTTTCTCCTTATAGTTTTCTAATCCTCGCAAATGTTCTCCCTAGATCTGAGTCATATTGTTCAAGATCTACAGCTCCTGAACTAAGCATTCAAATCTAAAGACTTAACCAATAAGAGAGATATCTAATACTTCAAGCACTCAAAAATATTTTTGGTATTTTGATTATTTTGTATTTTAAATAGACACATAATAAATAAACACACTATATAATAACAATTAAAATGTAAATCTAATTCTTCCAAGTTCAACTAATATTCTCCTAAATTTACTATAGTAACTTACTCAGCAACTGCGGTAAAAACTTGACCTGACCTGCAATTACACAGTTATTTAAGTTCCTAGCAAAAAAATTGACTTGGTTTCATTATGCAGCTAGTGTGTAAAATGAATAAGTTATAGAGTTTATATTTGATTTATATTTCATACATTAGGGTTTTTAAGCAAGTGCAAGTGTCATTTGAAGTAATATAGGGTTTTCTTTAAAACCCAGAGTGTCGATCAAACAGAGAAGCGAGGTAAGAAATCTCTTAGGCTAATTCTAGTTTACTGTTATGAGATCTTTATTTGGATTGTTGATTAAGGTGCTTTTGTATCAACTACTCCTAAATGAAAACCCTAAGTCTAATAATAAACCTAAATATATAAATTGGTTTGGTGAATTTTGAGAAGTAAAAACTACCTTTCTCCAGTGATGATCTAGATAAGGTGTAGAAATTAAATGCAAAAAATTTAATGTGGCCAGTGATAATAGGAGCAAATATATTCTTTACCCTTATCCAAGTGCATAATGAACATTTGTTGACCAACAGTTGAGTTCCTAAATCTAAGGTTATGCTCGATAGGTTCTAGTGTCTCACTTCCAGATTACCCACTATGCCCTCTCTTTATGACTAACCGGTCCATAGGTTCCAAAATCTAGATCAACTTGGTCAGAATCTAGCATGTCACCGAAGAAACACCAATTTAAGCCAATCAATGAAAATCACCCTAACATTTCATTACCACATAAACTAAGTCACCATATCCAATAGAACTCGAGTTGTGAAGTCATCACTCTTCCGAGTCTTATATTCAGCTATTAACAGATTTTAACATAACCTATGGACAATCAATGAAGAAATGGAGATATTACTCATCAAATTAAAGTTTAAATATCAATTCTAAAAGCATTATAACGTCCTACACATTCAACATATGCATCATAAGAGAATGGTAAAGGAATTCATTCACAAAGCATGAAGATTGAAATGGAAAGCATCATCTTAATAGAAATACATCCACTAAATATGATTTCACAACAAATACAATATAGTAGGGAGTATAATACTTATCTTTTCTCCTCAAAGAAGAGATGAAACAATCCTTTAACAAAATCTTCAAGTGCTCCTAACAATGCTACAATGACTCCCAGATAGATTTCTCTCAAAATCCCTCACCAATTTCTCCAACAAAGGTAAAAATCTACATTTCCTACTACTTCTAGGAGTTCCTGAACAGTTAAAGAATTTGAAGTGCGAAAAGATGATTTTCTAGTCATGAAAATCCACCTAATAACTCCTTTGAATGTGTCGTAACCACTCAGGCAGTTTCTGGCATCTAGGCGCCAATTTGTGGTGCCTAGGCTCCTGTTTATAGTGCCTAGGCGTCGTCTTTTCTATTTTATGGGCAGGGACTGGTGCATAAGTGCCACTTTCTGGCACCTAGGCTCCACCCTACTAGCAGCATCCCATTTACTTTTGTTTCGTTCCATTTCAGATCCAATCTGCTCTAAGTGTCATACCTGCAAAATAAACATGAAAATAACATTACATTAAAGTGCAATTTCATTAAAAAATTAGTGATAAATGTAAAGAAATTAAGTATAAAAAAATAATAATTACATATCAAAATGCGCCAAGTCAAAACTTTCTTTCTTGCTCCATTTGACTCCAAATTGCTCCATTTTTGCTCATTTTTTTCCAAAACTCCATTTTTTGCACCTGTAATCACAAAAACATACAATAACTTCCATTAAAGTGCAATATATTAAAAAAGATCATAAAATGTATATAAAAAGTAGCACAAGTTTAGGCGTGATAGACATATTTATTCTGGAAGGCCATAATATTCTCAGTTACATGCGCCCTTAGTAGTGTGCTTTTTATTAGAGGAAACTTAGATAGTTGTTGGCTTCTATCGAGGCTTTTTTTAACAAAACATATTTCAAGAGATTCTCACTTATGTCATGTGAATCATCTTTTAAGGGCACTCTAGAAATGTTTTCTATTAGAGCAACTTCTCAGATTCCAGTGATCTCCATGGGGTTGCTTTCAAAACCTCTCTCTCGACTTCTGTATTCTAGAGAAACCAAGATAAGAGTTGTTATCAATGAGCTCCAGTAGCACGATCAAAGTGCTTGTCTTATATAAGCTAAGAGCAAACAAGCCTTCACATAATCCTAGAGCTAAGGCTACATGAGAAAATGGAGCTTAAGATCTCAGACATCTGGCATTCCTCACTGAAAATGCGTTATGGAGCTTAAAAGGCTCTCCCAAGGCTCCCAACGAATCTTGAAAAGAGCATGGGAGTTCTTTGGCAGCTTTTGTGCATTAGCAAATAGAACTAAGAACATAAATTTGAACATTCCAAAGAAAATAATAACTCCAACAAGTAATTTATTGAACTAACACAAATCCAATTCCTTTAACATCACAAAGAATAAATGAAATTTCAAATTTACACTTAATTTTAATAAGTATATATTTGACTCAAAAGAAGTTATATGGTTAGCTGGTTGGAATTTCTTTTATATGATTTGAAAAAGGGAATCTTGAAGTTATTTTATAATTCAACTTCAACAATTTCTCTTGAGAATGCTTTCTTTAACCATCTTTGTCTTCTCCTCTTGTTTCCATTGTTCGAGGATTCAATATATTCCTCCTCTGGAACATACAATTAATCATTATTATCATCATCATCTTCTATCTTTTGTGCAAGGGCCTTCTAAGTCGTACTCTTCGAATATCTTGTCTCACTTCTCGTCTGCAAACCATTGATCCAAATGATCCGTGTTGTTCTAGGATGACCTTTAGATTGGGATCATGGAGGTTTTACTTCTTTCTACTTGTTAATCATCTTTTTTGGCTTGTATATTTAGTTTGTTACTAAATATCTTGTGCAATCCATTATACTCATTTATTCCTATTTTTTATGGAAGATCTCTTTGTAGAGTTTGAGTATGAACTCCACACTCATCGCACCATTGAGTACATTGCATCCACTTAGGATGCGTGTCCCTTAAAATTATTGACTTCACAAAAATTGGAGAGATACGTATAAGGAAGATAACAAAGAATATGGACAAATTCTTCAAAACAGAACTACACATTAAACTTTGTAATCCCACTCCGACAGAGCAGCGGAGGTGATCTAGTGCAAAGGGAAGATCACAAGGATTCCATCAGAGTCACTCACGGTGCAAGATACTCTAAAAAGGAGAGCATGTGCCCCCTCCAGTCTTTCTCCTCCTTTTATAAATGTAAGAAAAAATTTTAAATATAAGTGGTGTCGTACAAAAATATGTACATTATGACTTGATGAGAAAATCAAGATGTGTATGTCAAGTGGCTTATTATTGAGAATGTGATATATGACAATAATTGACGTCAAGCTAGATTTTGGTATTCTTACAGTTACTAAGATTATTGAGGAGACAAGCTAGTTCGGGTGATCATTCATCAAACATAATAGTTCGACCAGTTCGGCAAGTCAGTTCAGTAGCTAGTGCAAGACAGCTGCACATCGACGAGTTGGATTGGCGGGTTCCCGTAATGTGTCGCTTCGACAAAAGTAGTTTCTTCTGGATAGTTTGGTGTTAACTTTGGCCTGGACTGAGTTTTTGCTATCTAGGGAGAACTCTGGCCCAGACTTATGATCCCTATTTAGGGCTAACTCTTGCCCATTAAAGCTGAGTTTTTTTTTATACACACACAATACTTATATTATAAAAAAATGTCAACTTTTGCGCTCTTCCATTTATTTGTTTATGTGAGGACTCCAGACATAATTACGTATGACATAAAATCTTAATTCTATCATCGTAAATTTTCTAATGCACAACAAATATGTTAGAAGATTATAAAAAAACTACAGAAGTTGAACTCAATATAGCTTATGTTGAAATTAAAACTTGATTTTAGTTGTTTTAAAAGTCTAATAAGAGCCTCATCTAGAAGCTTATTCTAGAATGTGTGGTAGGTGTAGAATTATTGTATGGTAGGTGTTGAATTATTGTGTGGTAGGTGGGGAATTATTGTAACCATTGGATTAGAATTATGGTGGCACAATCCTAGCCGTTAATTTAGGAGGTGCCACTAGTATAAATAGGGGTGGAGTCTTTGAGTTTGAATTAAGCAAAGAAATAAAGTGAAGCTTCTTCCATAAATTTCTAGCCTTTGCCAAATCCCAAAAGCCTCTCCATTCCAACAAAGTGGTATCAGAGCCTAAAGGTTTCTTTATAGAGCAATGACAAACGGTGGTATGGTTTCCTTCCAAGTCCGATGCTTAAGGAAAGCATCTACGACAATTGGAGTATCAAGATGAAGGCACTTCTTGGAGCGCATGATGTTTGGGATGTTGTGGAGAAAGGCTACGATGAGCCGAGCGACGAGTCCGCTCTATCCACAACACAAAAGGAGGGCTTAAGGGACTTGCTAAAGAGAGACGAAGGCTCTCTTCCTCATCTATCAAGCTTTAGATGAAGATGGTTTTGAGAAGATCTCGAAGTGCTTTACTTCGACTAAGCTAACATGGAAGAAGCTCGAGGTTTCGTATAAAGGAGAAGAGAAGGTTAAAAAGGTACGACTTCAAACTTTAAGAAGTCAATTTGATATCTTACATATGAAAGAAGGCGAGTTGGTCTCCGATTACTTTTCTAGAGTCATTACAATTTCCAATGAACTAAAAAGAAATAGAGAGAAGTTAGAAGATGTGGCAATCATGGAAAAGATTCTTCGTTCATTAGATTCAAAATTTGATAGTATCACAACTATTATCGAAGAAACCAAGGATTTACAAGCCATGACGATAGAACAACTTCTGGGTTCACTGGAAGCCCACGAAGAAAAGAAGAAGATGAATGAAGAGATTGTCGAACAACTTCTCGAAACGAATATTCAACCAACTGCGAAGGATGAAAGCTTCTACAATATTAGAAGCCAACATGGAAAAGGTGGTGGACAAGGACGAGGTCATACTAGCAAGCAACGGTGGGCTTCCAACAATAACTATGAGAAAGGAGAAAGATCTAAAAGAGGACGTGGTCGAGAGCGCTCAAATTCGAGGTACGATAAATCTCAAATTAAGTGCTATAATTGTAACAAGTTCGGGCATTATGCAAAAGAATGTAGAGCTCCTATGAACAAAGTTTATGAAAGAGTCAACTACATAGAAGAAAAGAGAGAAGAAGATGGCACGCTACTACTAGCATACAAGGATAATGAAAGAGGTGAAGATAGTACATGGTACACGGACACGGTGCAAGCAACCATATGTGCGGGAGACGAAGCATGTTCGTAGAGCTTGACGAATCGGTAAGCGGCAATGTGTCGTTTGGAGATGAGTCCAAGATAGAGGTGAAAGGCAAAGGTAACATTCTCATCCGCCGAGAAAAATGGGAAGCATCAATTTATTTCTAATGTTTACTTTGTCTCAGAATATGAAGAGCAACATCTTGAGTTTAGGGCAACTATTGGAGAAGGGATATGATATTCACTTGAAATAAAATACTCTCTTCTTAAAAGACAATATTGGTAACTTGATTGCTAAGGTGCCAATGTCTAAAAATAGAATGTTCTTGCTTAACATTCAAAACGATATTGCCAAATGTCTCGAGACACTGTTATAAAGATGCTTCTTGGCTTTGGCATCTTCGATTTGGGCATCTCGACTCCGGAGGACTCGAATTGCTTTCAAAGAAAGAGATGGTGAGAGGCTTACCTTGCATCGACCACCACGATCGATTATGTGAAGGATGTTTACTCGGAAAGCACTTCGGAAAAAGCTTTCCGAGGAGTCGAAGTTCAAGAGCCCAAAAGCCTCTTGAGCTCATACATACGGATGTGTGCGGTCCGATAAAGCCGAACTCACTCGGTAAGAGCGACTATTTCCTTCTCTTCATAGATGATTTCTCACGAAAAACATGGGTGTATTTCTTAAAACAAAAATCGAGAGGTTTTTGGAATGTTCGAAAAGTTTAAGGCGGATGTAGAAAAGGAGAGTGGTCTCGAGATCAAAGCTATGCGATGCGATCGAGGAGGAGAATTCACATCGAACGAATTTCGAGAGTGCAGCGAAGCCGACGGAATACGTCGACTTCTAAGCTGTTCCAAGATCCCCCAACAAAATGGAGTAGCGGAAAGGAAGAATAGAACCATCCTTAACATGGCAAGAAGCATGTTAAAAAGCAAGAAATTACCGAAGAAGTTTTGGGCGAAGCGGTCGCATGTCTTCGTTTATTTGGCTAACCGATCACCAACAAGAAGTGTGTGGGGAAAGACACCACAAGAAGCATGGAGTGGAAGGAAGTCCGGCATCTCACATCGCGAGTTTTTGGATGCATAGCTCATGTACACATACCGACGAAAAAAGAAGCAAAGTTTGGATGATAAGAGCAAGAAGTTCATCTTCATTGGTTACGACACCAACTCGAAAGGCTACAAGCTATACAATCCGAATACGGGGAAGTCGATCATCGGCGGAGATGTCATATTCGATGAAGGAGGAGAATGGGATTGGGAATCACATGACGAGGACTACAACTTTTTCCCATACTTGCAAGAAGAAGACGTAGAGCGGCCACGAGATCGAACAAACAAGAGAAGAGCCTACTACTCCACAAACAACATTAACTACGAGTACTCGAAGTGACTCATCGTCATCGAATTCAACGAGAAAATTCAAGTGAAAGAGTACCACGCTTCGAGAAAATTACAAGATCTTTATGAGGTAACTAACAATCAAGATAATCTTACTCTTTTTTGTCTCTTTGTCGATTGTGAGCCCATGGATTTCCAAGAAGCCATACAAAGCGAAGTGGAAAGATGCGATGGATGAAGAAATCAAAGCAATCGAGAAGAACGACACATGGGAGCTAGCTTTACTTCCAAAAGGGCACAAGGAAATTGGTGTGAAATGGGTGTACAAAGCAAAAAAGAATTCAAAAGGAGAAATTGAAAGATACAAAGCAAGATTGGTGGCAAAAGGCTACAGTCAAAGAGCGAGCATCGGCTATGATGAGGTATTTGCCCTCGTTGCTCGATTAGAAACTATTAGACTAATCATCTCTTTGGCGGCCCAAAATAAGTGGAGAATATATCAATTGGATGTAAAATCTGCTTTTTGAATGGAATACTTGAAGAAATAGTTTACATTCGGCAACCACCGGGATATGAAGTCGAAGGACAAGAAGACAAGGTTCTAAAGCTAAAAAGGCTCTCTACGGGTTGAAGCGAGCACCGAGAGCATGGAATAGTCGAATAGACAAGTATCTGCAAGAGAAGGGCTTCATAAAGTGTCCTTACGAGCATGCTCTTTACATCGAGAATGATGATGGAAATGTCTTGATTGTTTGTTTATATGTTGATGACTTGATCTTCACGGGAAATAATCGAAGCATGTTTGAAAAGTTCAAAGATGCGATGACGAAGGAGTTCGAGATGACGGATATTGGGCTTATGACATATTATCTTGGCATCGAAGTCAAGCAAACAAAGGATGAAATTTTCATCTCTCAAGAAGGTTATGCGAGGAGATATTGAAGAAGTTCAGAGATGGATAATAGCCTGACCTATAAATACCCTGTAGAATGCGGAGTCGAAGCTATCAAAGTATGATGAGGGAAAAAGAATCGATCCAACGATTTTCGAAGTTTGGTTGGAAGTTTGCGCTACTTGACATGCACTGAGGCCAAATATTCTTTATCGTTGTTGGACTTATCGGTCGCTACATGGAGACTCCAATGCTACCCACCGAAGACCGCTAAAAGAATTATGCACTGTATCAAAGGTATAATTGATTTTGGTTTACTTTACTCATCATCTAACAATTTAAAGCTTGAAGGATATAACGATAGTGATTGGGCTGGAGACATGGATGATCGAAAGAGCACTACGGGGTTCGTGTTCTTCATAGGAGATCTTGCTTTCACTTGGATGTCGAAGAAACAACCAATTGTCACTCTTTCTACGTGTGAAGCGAGTGCGTGGTACACGACCTCATGTGTTTGTCATGCAATTTGGCATCGAAACTTATTAAAAGAGTTAAGTTTACCACAATAAGAGGCGATCAAAATTTTTGTCGATAACAAGTTTGCAATAGCACTAGCAAAGAATCCAGTTTTCCATGATAGAAGCAAACACATTGATACGCGCTATCACTTCATCAGAGAATGCATCGAAAGAAAGGAGATACAAGTGCGGTACGTGAAGTCTCGAGATCGAGTTGTTGATATATTCTACCAAGCCACTCAAAAGTGAAGACTTTATTAAATTGATAAATTTACTTGGAGTCACAAAATCGAGTTTAAGAGGGGTGTTGAAATTAAAACTTGATTTTAGTTGTTTTAAAAGTCTAATAAGAGCCACATGCAGAAGCCATTCAGAATGTGTAGTAGGTGTGGTAGGTGTAGAATTATTGTATGGTAGGTGTTGAATTATTGTGTGGTAGGTGGGGAATTATTGTAACCATTGGATTAGAATTATGGTGGCACAATCATAGCTAGTTAATTTAGGAGGTGTCATTAGTATAAATAGAGAGTGAAGTGCTTTGAGTTTGAATTAAGCAAAGAAATAAAGTGAAAGCCTCTCTATAAATTTCAGCGCTTTGCTCAGAATCCAAAGCCTCTCAATTCAACGAGTTTATCAGGTTGCAGGCAAATATGATTCATAGTTGTCCTCTCGACGAAAGATTTGGAAGTTATTATTAATATTATTATTATTTTGAAATATTGATTTGGGAGAGTTACCGAAAGACGGTGAGCGCTAATGCTGGGTTTCTTGGGTTTCTTTGCTAGAACCCCCATAATTAGCGATTGAGTGCTTGGACTAGTAGTTCTCCTGATAAATTTGCACTCTTAAATGAGCTGTGTTTCTCGATACGAAGGACTAAGCAGGCTCACTGTCCCAGGTGACGATCTGATCAGACTTCAGGCAACTCAAGATCTTCGAAGGCATCAGTTTCAGTAAGTGCAGAGTAAATTAATGACAAATGATTTACTGAACATAAATCAGATTATTTTAATCACGTTCAATGACAGAATAGGTGTACACTTGTGGAGTGAGACTTACAGTTTAAAAAAATAAAAGAAACATAATAATAGAAGTCCTTCCAAATTAGCAAGAAGTCCAATGGATCAAAAGCAAATGTTGGCAAATCTGGCTTTCTGCTGGTCCTTCACCATTGATTCCTTGAACCTCCTGCCAATATACAAAACGCCAAGAGGTGAACAGAACGACCCATATGACATGAACTCCCACAGTTCCACATTTTCCCATGTAATTTTTTACATAAAGGCACGTTGAACAACAGACTGAAACTTTAAGTTGGATTCCAAGTTGACTCCAATTATAATTACATCTGAAATTACACCAATTCGTCAAATAATATTACTTGAAAGCGAAGCGAAATTATTTGAAGTTATCATGAGATAACTAAAGTAATAAAATTTTAATTTACTCAAACATCATTAACTTGAGATTTATTTGAATTAATATTTACGAATATATTTATTTTAATAAATCATTTACAATAAAAATGTAAAGTAATACATAAAAAGAAAAAAAAATTAAGAAGATATAAGCTCGATTTAGTATATGGGAATCAGGTGAACGTCAATGTCTTCTGGATAAGTAGTACAAAGTACTTCAGATATTTATCAAAAAAAAAAAAGAATATATTCACATTTTAATTTGTAATTTTTCACGACGCTTTAAAACAAAATTTGAGAAATGATATGTCCGCCATTATTAATAATCGTGTGGCTCCTCTTCCCACTAGCTCATATTCTTCTCAACAAGATAAATTAAAAATTCAGTTTTAAGTTGAATTTAAACACAATCAAAGAAATAGAGATATAGAACAAAATTCAATTTAATTCCTTCAAAGCTGTAATAATAATTAACTTTATTTTGAGAAATATATATATATATATATATATATATATATATATATATATATATATATATATATCACACAATAAATGTGTATTTACAAATCTAATACTTAAAATTTTGTATTTACATTAATAACATTGCAGTGTAATTTACTTTTACAAGTTTAGTAAAGGTGATATTTTTTATGTAATATTTAATATTTATGAATTTGTTTAGATATTTAAATAGATAAGAATTATGCAGTACGTAAAAAAGTATCCCTTTCTCTCTGTTTTTATTAAAGCAATTCCTGCACGATAAATAGAGCGATAGACGTTTTCCATTTTCGAAACTGGCTCACCAAAACATGAGGCTGAGTAATAGTCCATAATCCAACTTAAAGTAACAGCATTCTGAATTAATCTGAATAATAATTTTAATGAACATAAATTTTCAACTAATGGAAAAAAGACAAAATTTTAGAATAATCCTGTATATATATTTTATTATTTACTTTCATAAAATACGATAGAACTTCGGATCACGAACTGCCTAAATGCGTAAGAAAGTACAATGAAATAAACATAAAATTAAACCGACAAAGGCACACATGAATTATATACAGTAAACAATCGAATATAGTAAAAACAAATATACTAAAAATTCATTTACTTTCATTACTAGCTTATGTCTTATTTAGTACAGGCAGCAAATTCCGAAATATTTTCGTCGCCGTAGAGCTTAACGGTTCATCCGGTGTACTAACTCCAAAAGATTATTGTGAACGGTTCACCCTAATTCGTCCGTCTCATCAATAGAGCCCTGGCCATGGCTAGCTAGCTTCTGTAACTAGCTGATTATAGCCTGCTAGGTTAGGTCTTCATCAAGTTCTAAAGATCTTTCATTCCTACTTTAGATTTACCAAAGATTTAAGCAAGCCCTTAGCAATGTATGGATCCATCAACCCAGAGGCCTTTCGTTAGGCCATGAGTGCGTAATACGCCTGTCTCGATATTTCGTGCTTCGACTGTGAAAATTTTGGGAGGGGGTTTATTCCCAATTACAAGATTTAGATTTAAACTAAGCGTTAATTTTAAAATTTCAATTTAATTATCATTAAAATTTAACTTAACAAATGATGATAATAAATAAAAACTTCTATCAACTTCTAGTATTTAGACCAGTTGATGACAAGCAGTGGTGTGTATTTCGCGCTCTCCTCTCTCCTCTCTCCTCTCTCCTCTCTCTCGCATTCTCTCTCTCTCTCCAATTTCTTTTTTTTTTTTTACTTTTCCCTCAGCAATTATTTTCATGCATTTTAGACAATAATAAAAGTTCTCTCAAACGTTCATGCAAGCATGAGTCATAAATTTCTATCCAAATATTTGGCGAATGTTAAAACGTACATATTAAGCGAGAAAAAAATAGAGATTTCGAAGATGGGTATGTTGACGAATGATATAGTAAGAACGGAAGTATTATTAGATCTCTTTACTCTAATTGTTTCTATATCTTATGCATTTTGTTTTTTCAAAAATATATATATACTTTTATATATATATATATATATATATATATATATATATATATATATATATATATATATATATATATATATATATATGTATTTATAGCACGCAGTTGTGTACAAAACACAAAGCATGGGAAATGTTATTCTGTCTTATAGCGGTGGAGGATGTAATTTCTTACGGTGAGATTGCAAATTTCAATTGTACATATTTCCCAGTAAGCACATATTTCATCTTAAGCTCATGTTTTCCGAACTCACATTGTTGAAATCAATATGTGTAAGCTTTGGTACAAGTTTAGATTAAGGGAGTCTATATGGGCTAATTTCATGCATGCTAAGTATTGTAAAAATGTTCACCCTACTATGGTTACTTGGAAAAGTGGGGACTCCAAAATTTGGAAAGCTATCCTGAGTATTAGACAGGAGGCTTCTAAGGCTATTTTTTTGGGACATTGGGGATGGGAGGATTTCTTTCTGGCATGATAACTGGGGTGTGCCTATCCTAAATGAGCTCTCTCATCCTTCACGCCATGAGCAATCTGGCGATTGCGCGATCGCTGGTTTTGGAGCGAGTGGGATTTGAGGAAGATTAGGGAGTTGGTGGGACCGGACACTTGCTATGTTAATTAACCAAATTCCTATAAATAGAATTAATGTTGATAAACCTGTATGGAAGAAGCAGCCTCATCATTCTGTTAGCAAGCACTTATATCATAATTTTCATTCCTTTATTAAGTTAGATTGGGGGAAAGGGATATGGAATCCTATATTCTCTCCTTCTATATCCTTTTTCCTGTGGAGGTTCTTCTCTTGTATTTTACCTTTAGATGATATTTTAAAATTAAAAGGATTAAGATTGGTTTCTATGTGTGTGTTCTGTAAGAATGCCGAGGAATCCTCTTCTCACCTCTTTTTCAATTGTATTTATTCAAAGCACATCTGGAACAGGTTGGCCGGTAATTTTGGTTTGGTTTGGAATAATTCCTGCACTATTTATAACTATGTGAAGGTTTGGAAAGATTCAAACCAGGTTGGGAAAGGTTTTAGTAGGTTCCCCTATGTGCTTTTGCGGTTCATTTGGTGTGCTAGGAACTCCTATAAGCACACTGAATGTCATCCCTCCCCTGATGCTACTTTCTCAAAAATTTTGGCCTACCACAGCAGGTCTCTCAGGCTTTTTCATAAAGATACCAAGCCCTCAAAGAGGCCCATTGTGGTTAACTGGTTTCCACCTGTGTTGGGGACTATCAAAGCAAATATTGATGGAAGTTGGTCTATTAACCATTCTCGTCATGGCGGTACGTTTAGGGACCATTTGGGGAATTTGTTAGCGTTTTTATTCCCCTGTGATGGCTGATTGTCCTCTCTCGGTGAGGCTCTGGCACCGTTACTTGCTTGTACAACCGCCATAAATCTTAATTTTGTCTCTTTACAGGTGGAGACTGATTCCAAGAGACTTATTGATATTTTTTTAAAGCTGGTTGATACACCTTGGAACTTGATTATTCTATTTAAAAGAATTTGTTATACTATTGACAATTCTATGTTGCAATTCAGAATCACTTTTATTCATAGAGAGGGAAACAAGCCAGCGGATTGGTTAGCAAAAAATGCTGGTCACTCCCCCTTTGTGGGTACAACTCCACCTCAGCAACTTGCTCTGCTGGTTCATGGGGACAAGCTAAATCAGCCATACATCATATATAATTAGATTGTCTTTCATTATTTGCTAATCCTGGCTTTGTTTCTTTTTTATGACTGTATTGTTTTCTTTTTTCTGCTGCAGTCGTTTGCTCTGTTTTATTTTGTTTCCTGTTGTGTCCTTTGTGCTCTGTTTTAGTTGGTTTCCTGTAGTGCTCTATGCCTGCGACAGTTTGTTTCTCTCATGTGTGCAGGAACACCTCCATCTCAAGTATCCTTGGTTACACGCTGATTTTAGCCAGGAATCGTCTCCAGGGATCCAGTTTTTTTCTGCGGGGTTGATTAACTCCAATTCAGCTTTTGCTGCGGGTTTGATTGTCTCTCCTATGTTCTCATGCTAGATCTTGTGGATACTACTCTTAATTTGGAATCACTAGTATGTCATTTGATTATCTGCTGCTATTTTTGGACACTTTGTTGTCGAGTTTTCTGTACAATGCTACTGTTTTTGGTAGATATTATTTTCGAACTCTTATCTTTTTTGGAGTGTTTACTTGCGTAAGTTGTACTCGTGGGGGAGGATGGAGGGAAACGGGACCTCTAGGTGTGAGTTACTGTATTTTTTTTTTTGGGTTTTTGTAGTGAGGACTCGGCTCCCTCACCTCCTCCTTTTGTAACATTTTTTTTATTATTAACACGTAGGGAGCCTTTAGGGCTCTTTCCCTAAATATATATATATATATATATATATATATATATATATATATATATATATATATATATATATATATATATATATCAATTAAAACCAGAAGGTCAATTCATTGATAAAAGGAAGATACAAAGCTTTTAGTGAATGAATGCAAGGGTTAATAATGGCGAGTAGATTTTCCTTTCCCCCTCCCCTATTTCTCGTAAGGAAGTCCAGTAACAAACTATTTTGAGGATTTCCACCCGAAACTATCAAACAATCATCTTTTGAATGCTTGAGATCTAGCTTATCTTTTTTTTTTCTTAGTTTTTCGAACCTGCCATTTATCTTCCATGGCGAGATCATCATGGAGGTATGTTAACCCATTTGGCACTCTTTAGGACTTGAGTACTCTCTTCTCTAACAATTTTTTCATCTTCAATGGAGAGCTCGCCTTGGGGGGTATGTTGATCCTCTTTGCCTTGAGTACTCTCTTCTTTAGCACTTCGTAGTTCCACAAAAATTAGGGAATCATCTACTACAACCAAATGATTAGTAGCAGTGTGCAAAAGGTCGTGTTGAACTGGTTGGGGAGGAACACAGTGATGGGATAAATTGTCATTCAATTCAATGACACTGAGAAGGTCTTGCTGAAGTGGTTGGTGTGCAACAAAAGGATGAGATAAAGTATCATTCAAAAATATTGGAAGATCTTCAATTACAACAACATTTTCCTCCACTTGAATGATATTTTTAGTGTTTAGGACAACAGGAGTATCACATTCAAATGGCATGAACTCATCTTCTCTCAGGGAACCCTCAGCAACAATCAATCTTTCAACTTGTGCTCTACTGAGACAAACTGCTTCTCTTTATTCTAGTTGTGTGATCAGAGATTCTCTTGGCACCACAGGTTGAGGGACCCGAGCACCCCCCCTTCGTAGTTACATTATGCGGGTCATCAAAAGTAGGAACTGAAGAGTTCAAATGCACCGAAATGTTGGATCACAAATTGGGATGAAGTCTGAAACATTTGGCAGGTGTATGGCAAAAAATTTAACAGTGATTACAATAATAGAGTTTTTGTTCTGTGACAATTGGCTGCCTTTATGGAAGCCATAATTTTTCTACATCATGGAGGGTGATATCCCTCTCAACAAGAATCCTTGCAACAGAAGGTTTGGATAGGTTGAAGGTGGGTATGTCCAATCTCATTGGTCTCCCTAGTCCCACTCCAATAGAGTAGAGGACTTGGTGATTAATGTAGTGCAGTTATAGGCGAGATAGTTTAAACCAAATTGGAACTATAAGGGGGTTATTGGCTTGGATAAAGTTCAGGAGACCACTTGAGCAATTTCATGTATTTCCCATCAATTGTAATGTACTTATTGGAAAATATTTTGGCATAGTTCTCTTCTTTAGACAATCATATCATCACATGTCTCCCATCAAAGAGACCAACCTTCCATTCTCCCAAATGTTTGAAATCTTCTATAACCTTCTAATAATTTCCATTTTAGAATGTCCTAGCTGGAACTTCCTAATGAGAGTAAATTTGCACTTTTCAGCCAGGTTGGAGACTTCTACATCAAAGAAAATTAGAGTAAGCTTACCACTCTTCCTTCTATTCTTCTTGATTAGGTTGCAATCCCCCTTGCCTTTAAGTGAATCATGGTAAAACTAAGGGAAAACCATATTATCCACAGATCCCATTGAGCCAATCCCCATTCCAACTATATCAAGATAGGTATCCTTCCTAAGTAATAAAACTGAAACAGTCGAGGGATGAGGAGAAACAGAAGCATTGAACCTGAACAAACTGTAACAAACAACAGCCAAGGAGACCATTCCAAACAGAAACTGATTCACGCGGTGAAGAAGCGACGACAGACACAAGCCAACAACTCAAAGCATTCGATCCACTAAAATGCTTTTCAGTCTGATAAAAGTACACTAGAGTTGACCAAAAACGAGAAAATCATCACCCTAAAAAAATGGAACATCCAGTTGAGAGGCCACAGACCTCCACATAACAAAGCCAATGAGCAGAGGTATTGAAAATACAAGAGAAAAAAGCAAGGAAAGCAAACACGATCACCAGAGCTGAAGCTAAAGAGATCATCGGAACTGAAGCCAACAAGATCATCAGAGCCAAAACCCTAGTCCAAGGGCATGCCATTGTCACCAAAGCAATCCTTCCACCTTTAATATATATATATATATATATATAGCAAATTCATTCAACTAATTAAAGGGTTACAATTCTAGGGAATGGGAGATTAAGACAGTCCCCATGTAACAAAAGAGAAAGAGAGGGGAAAGGAGTTGTATCAATTACAATAGAATGATTACATCAACCTATCCTAGCTAACCAATTGGCAAACATATTGCCCGCTCTAGCCACAAACTGATATTGGAGATGAGGTTGCTGAGACAGGTTGTTGATTTGAGTGACCCAATGAAGAATCTGCCAAGAGGGAGAGCAAAGACCCTTAAGAGAGTTTACTAGGTATTCAGAATCCGGTTCAATAATGAGGTACTGAATGTTGCATTGGATGGAGGTCTTGAGAGCCCAAAAGATAGCAAGGGTTTCAGTTTCCAAAGCATCAGAAGCACTCACAGGAGACTGAAAATGTAGAAGACATTTGTACATATATAGATATAGATATGAGGCATGACTCAAAAACACACAAACAAATATATATATATATATATATATATATATATATATATATATATATATATATATATATATATATATAGTAAA
Source organism: Papilionanthe hookeriana x Papilionanthe teres (assembly GCA_022702705.1). Lineage (NCBI taxonomy): Eukaryota > Viridiplantae > Streptophyta > Magnoliopsida > Asparagales > Orchidaceae > Papilionanthe > Papilionanthe hookeriana x Papilionanthe teres. The sequence goes on along the minus strand of CM040424.1, from coordinate 150,246,935 downwards.
ATAAGAGATGCGCTTACCAAAAAAAGAGTTTAAGTTACATCCGATATAAGGGAGTGAAAGTAAATCCCTGAAAAGTAAATTCTTTAATTGCCCAAAAAGAAATTTGAAGAATTTTATAGTTTCAGTAGTAGCAAGTTTTTGCCAGCCACTTGGCTGGCTGATTTCCCTCCCTGTTTATATGGTTCCAAAAAATAGTAGTATCCTGGGTGAGAGAGATTAACCTCATGTTTAGATAGATAAGCTTCCAAGGTATAATTAAGGAACCTGTCATAATATTAACCAGTTGAAGAGAGTCAGATTCCATCCAGATGTAAGAAAAACCAGAGGCATTGGCAATTTTTAGAGCCCAAAGAGCAGCGACCATCTCAGATTCCAGTGGAGAGGTAGAGAAAATTGGAGCCTGAAAACCCCATAGTATCATTCCTTTATGATTCCTGCACACCCCCCCGATTCCAGCAGATTGAAGGTTGTAACTTCCATAAAGATTAATTTTGACCCAAGGTGTAGAAGGAAGAATCTAATGAAATAACTTAACCTTAATTTTAGTTTTATTCGCCTTCTGTTGGTTAAGGCTGTACCTGTTCAAGTAAGTGCAACGGTTAACAAATATTTGATTAATGGAACAGTTGTGCTCATCATATTTATTGTGGTTCTTGGCCATCCAAATAAACCAGCAAACAATTAATGGGCATAATGATAGATTATGAGCCTTCCAATCATCCCAGCAATCTTCCATGGAAGTCCATTCTCTAAACTGATGTAAAATGTGAAAATGATTCAACACTTTGACCCAAATCTCTCTTGTCACAGGACAGTTAAAAAAGAGGTGTGCAGTAGTTTCTTCATGTGAATGACATAACCAGCATCTAGAAGCAATTTTGGGATTATTAAGCTTGAGTATATCATCCAAGGCTGAGAAATTATGGAACAATCTCCAACTAAAGAAGGATATGGAAGGGGTCTGACTAGCATTCCAGATCTTTTGCCCTCAATGATCATGAAGCCAATTATGCAGATTTTGATAAATAAAAGAGTTAACTGGTTGAGAAGTAGGATTCTTAAAAATGAGCTTATCAGGTTTGGTCTGATCAATCTGGATAAAGGTGATATTCTGTATGGTAGAGGTGTCCACCATATCTTTAAGCTTCTCCAGGTCCCACTGGTAATTGTCCATAAATCTACCACTTTAAGATTATAATTAAATTCAGAAGTAGGAAGGGGGATTAAGGGATCATCCCATAACCATTGATATAGCTAGAAATTTAAGGAACCATTTCCAACTTCCCAACAGAAAAACTTATTAGCCAGTTCCCTAACTTTAAGCAAACTTTTCCATTGCCTAGATCACCAGGTTTAGAACCAAGTCAGGATGAATGTTCCTGCAGTATTTAGCAGTTAAGAATTGTGCCCAAAGAGTATCCTGCTTTCTGAATTTTATCCACTGCTTGCATTGAAAAGTTTTACTTATGTGCTGAAAGCTTTTAAAGCCTAGACCTCCTGAATGGATAGGTTTACATAGTTTATTCCATGTTTCCCAGTGCATCTATTTGTGTTGACCTTCCCAAAGGATTTCCTAAAAGTGGTTTCCAACATTTTTTATGTGCTCCTCTTCATTGTAATCATTTGCATAGTGTATAAAGGAAAAGTGGTAAGAATGCTTTTTAGAAGGGTAACTCTACTCCCATTAGAAAGAAAACTAGTGGTCCAGCAGTTAAGTTGAGAAGAGACCTTATTAACCACCTCATCATATTGTGTTCGCCTTTTCCTGCCTTTCAACAGTTGTACACCCATGTATTTTAAAGGCAAATCAGAAGAAGAGAAGCCAGATAGATCTTTAAGCCATTGTTGATTCTTAAAATGCTCGCCTGCCAAAAACTGGCACTTCTCATTATTTAATTCCAGCCTAGACACTTTGTTTAAGATGGTGAATAATCTCCATTTTTTTTTGATTGCTTGTTTACTTCCATTAGTAAAGATGATAACATCATCAGCATAGGCAAGATGGCTTATGATGGGTTTACAGCTGTGGTGATAACAAAGATAAGGATAATTCATGTGAGCCTGGTTGAGAAGTCTAGAGAAGTAGTCAAAGGCAAGAATGAAAATAGTTGGAGAAAGTGAATCCCCTTGTTTAAGACCCCTCTCAGCAGAAAAGAACCCATGACTGGTCCCATTAATTAGAACACTGTAGGAAGTATTAGAAATCCATCTATGAATAATCTGACAGAAAGCTAGACAGAATCCTCTAACCTTAAGCATTTGAATGATGAAATTCCATCTAATGGAGTCATAAGCTTTCTTCAAATCAAGTTTAAATATTAAGTTCTGACCTCTACATGGTTTATCAATCTCCAGCAGCAATTCTTGGGCAAGCAGTACAATATCAATAATATTTCTGCTCTGGATAAAGGCAGATTGATTAGCACTAACCAAAAGATGTAAAACAGGCTGTAATCTTCTAACAATGATCTTGCTTATAATCTTGTTCAGAGTATTTATCGGACTAATGGGCCTGAAATCATACCATGTAGCTTTTTTCTTCTCCTTAGGAATAAGTACTATGCTTGTAGCAACAAAGTAGTTAGGCAGTGTTGTCCCAGTAAAAAAAGCTTGAACAACAGTAACAACATCATTCCCCAAAATTTCCCAAGCTGCTAAATACAAAACGGAAGTGAATCCATCAGGTCCTGCAGCCTTATTCCCATCTATTAATTGTAGAGCTTGCAGTATCTCATCTTCATCAGGTAAGGTATTCAATAGTAGCTGGTGGACAATGTCCAATTAATCAAGAAATAATTCATACATTAACACAGCAGAAATAGCAGGTTGGGCAGAAAGATGATTTTTAAAAAATTGTACTGCACTTTCATTAATATGTATTGGTTCAAATATGCATTTTCCATCCTGATCTTTGATATTGGTTATGGCATTTAATTGTCTTTTGTATTTGATTACAACATGAAAAAACCTAGTATTTCTATCCCCAAATAGTTGTTTATTGATAGTAGCCTTTTGTTGGAGGAATTCTTCTTCAACAGACAAAGCTTGAAGATATTGACCTTGTGCTTCCAAAAGCTCCTTATAATTATCCATCCCCAAAGCTTGTTCAGCCTCCAATTTTACTATCCTTGTTTCTGTAAGCTTCACCTCTTAAAGACATTACCAAACACAGTTTTGTTCTAAATCCTCAAATTTCTGGTCAGCTGTTTTTGTAACTTCCAGAGCTTGATCAGAGGATTAACAACATTGTCATTGTTAATTAACCACCCCTTCCTCACTTCATTTAAAAAATCTGGATGTTTAGCCCAGACATTTTGAAATTTGAAATTAGGGAATCGTGATTGTTGAAAAAAATAGATCTTAATAAATAATGGGGAGTGATCAGAAGTAGTCCTGTGTAAATGATGTACTTGAGTGATAGGGAAGGTGTTCATCCAGCTGCCATTAGCAAGAAATCTATCCAATATCTCCATAATTTTACCTCTTTGTTAAGTAAAAGGTGTTCCATGAAAACCCAAGTCAAACAGTCCAACACTTTTTATTCTAGAAGAGAATTCCATCATATGTTGTAAAATGGGAGTTCTGTCACCAAAGTTTTCACTAGGATCAGCAAGACTGTTAAAGTTTCCTCCAACTATCCAATTCTCCTAAGCAACACCACTGATATTACAGAGATTGTCCCACAGAAAGGTTCTATCCTGAGATGAACATCCAGCATAGATGAATGTGGTTAAACCGAAAAACTGAGCAATCTTGAAACTCACATGCACAAGTTGAGAATCATCAATTAGAACCTAGTAGGTTAATTCTTTCCTACTAAACAGCCAAATCTTGTTATTGCATTTAGTATAGAAGTTGAAACCTTGCAGCTTTTTGGTAAACCTTTGAGTGTTGCTATGAACCATTGGTTCCAACAAAGCATCCTGTTAAGATTTTTAATTCTGCTAAGGGTGCCAGGACATGCCACACCCCTAACATTCCAGCACAATATATTAATCGTGGTGTGTAGCCTTACCTGCCCTAGTCAACCTTGGAGAGAGGCCTTAGAAGTGTTAGGATCCATGGATTCAATGATATTACTTTGTGAGAGATATTTTAGTTCCATCACATCCTTTCTTTTGTTCCTGCTTTTCTGAATAGTCAAGACTTCCTCCATGTTATTAGAGAAGTGATCTAGCACTACTTGGTCAGTTACTTGTAATTTAGTAAGATCCCTAAACCCCAACATCATTGGGGTTAATGGGATAAGGTTGATGCTCAGTATTTAGTTGGCTAATGAGTTGAATTGATGGCCAATTTCTGGGACTAATTGCTTCTCCATTATCAGTATCAGAGCCAATTTTGTCAGTTTTCTCATCAGATTTTTTATCTGATTGTTGGTTGATCTCTGAATTATTATGATTCTCCACTATAACTGGCAATTGAGTTTGAAGAACACATGCATTATCATCAAATACCCTCTCAGTAATGGTTGGAGGAGTAAAAGAAGGCTATCTGAAGGTAAATCCCCTTGATGGACTAAAGGGGGAGTGGGCTGAGAAGGTGGATGTGTAGGATCTATCTGGTGATTGTTAACTAGGGGTTGATTCTTATCCATGGGTTCTTTTTGAGCAACTTTAAATGGTCTAACTTCAAGATGGACCCTGTAACGTTGATCAAAATTATGCCCAAAAATATGGCTGTGCTTACAATACAAAGGCTGATATTCCAAAACAATAGGCTGCCAGTAGCCATTGTTAGCAATCTCTAACCATACACCATCAATGTATGGCTGAGTAATGTCTCTTCCCACTAGAAATCTAGCTTTTGAAATCCTTGATACATTAGCAGAGGGCAGGTCATGTTTAAGGGGCTTGCCCATGGAGTGTGCAATGTCATAGAGAATTTTGTGGTGAATATAAGGCCACTTCAGATTAGGGAGATTAAACCACACTGGGACAATAGGGGGCTCTTGTGAAGGTTCAAAATCCAATATCCATTTTAACAATTTCATGGTCTTGCCATCAACCATATGAATTTCTTTGAAATGACTTGAGCATAGTCATCCTCCTTGGTTAGTTGCTATTAAACACACCAATCTTCCATGTCCCCAACAACTTCAAATCATCAATCACCTTGCGCAAAATGTCCATTTTAGGGTGAACAAACTGAAACTTACCCACCAAAGTATACTTACAAGGTTCATATAGTTTGTTGAGCTCTTCCTCAGTGAATATCAGTGCCAATTTGCGGCCTTCTTTGTACACCTTCTTATGAACTCAAATTCAGCTTTTCCTTCAATATCATCATGATAAAGCTGTGGGAACACTAGTTTGTCTCCCAAAGTTGCACCTCCATCTTGTCTTACAGTAACTTCAGCATAAGTTCTTTTCTCCACTAGAGGTTGAACAGCATTAGAAGGTTCAACGACCATAACCAATTTAACAGTAAGTCAGCAATTTTAAAAAATCTAAACCCTGAGAAAAGAGCACACACTCTATCACAAACACATCAAGAAATCAAGCAAAGCAGCACCAACCAACATAAACCACGGCTACCAATGGTAGTCGCCGCCACCGCCATGTAAACCCTAGCAGAGCACCGAATCCTGCCTTCATCATCTCTAAACAATATTATATATATATATATATCTGTGTGTTTGTGTGTGTGTGTGTGTGCAAAGAACAGGATGGTTTCCAGCGATGCTCTGCTAGGGTTTGGGCATGCCTGGTAGCCATGGTGCCTGGGGGAGAAGGTGGATGGTGGTCTCAAGTTGTTCCCTGAAGTTCCTGGTCTCTTCCCTGATGTATTGGGAGGAGGTGTTGAAGTTTGGGTTTCCTAGGCTTGACTTTTTTAAAAGTTTTCTACTGTTCCATTGCTGAGTTTTGGCTTAGTTGCTGTTTCTATTGTGCTTTATGGCTAACTTGTTGATCTGACTACATGCTTTGAATGGGACAAGACTGCTTATGCTGGGGTGGTTGGCAAGGGACCCTCCCCACTTAATGACTCTTCTCAGCTTGTTTTTCCTCAAGCTCTACATGATGCAGCTGTTGGTAAAGGCTCCTACCCATTTATTAACCCCATTGGAGTTAAGGATGGATGTCCTACTGTTTTCTTCTCTGATCAAGAACTGGAGGCTCTCAATGCTGAGGTAAAGCTCACGCTGATAGGCAAATTTGCTTTGGGTCACCCCAAGATGGAGCTGGTCAGAAGTTTCTTTGATTCACTATCTTTTATTGTGAATTGGAAGATTGAGCTTTTGGGTGGAAGACATCTTCTTATCCACCTCACAACTGAAGAAGATTACGCCAGATTATTTGCTAAGTAGGTGGTTACAATTGCAGGAATGGAGATGAAGCTCATCAAGTGAACACCTGAGTTTGACCCAAGTAAAGACCCCCCTATTGTACTTATCTGGTTCAAGTTCGCCAACCTCCCCTACAGGTTTTTCAATCAAAATGCACTTTTCCAAATTGGAAGAACCATTGGAACTCCATTGAAACTTGATGCTACAACCTTTAACAAAGCCAAACCAGAAGCTACTAGAATCCATATTGAGAGAGACGTATCCTTTCCAGAAATTAAAAGAACCTGGATAGGCTCAGCTGCAGATGGAATTTGGCAAGAGGTGATTATTCAACAGAAGCCTTACTACTGTTCCCACTGTAAGATGTTTGGGCATACCACTGAAAGATGATATAAGCTCCATCGCCCCCTTTAAGAATTCTACTCCTAATGCTAGAGAAGTCCCTGTTGCTGACATGCCTGCTGCTCCCAGATTGGAGAAACTGACCCCTTATACTATTAGAACCAAAGAAATTTTACAGGTGGTATCACATCCAGGGGCTCCTATTTCTAATAATAGGCCTATTTTAACCCCACCAGCAAGCCTACTTCAACCCGCAGAAAAAGCTTCTACTCATCCTACTGCTGGTCTTAGGATGGATACCTCTCCTGGAGCCTTTCCCAATAACACCCACTCTTCCAACATCTCTTACCCTAACCCAAAAATCTCTAACGTTAAAACATCCGAGGCATTTAAACCTAAACCTACATTATGTAAGCCTAATGATAACACCCACAATTTTCTGAATGCTGAAGCAGGTAAATTACTAGTTGCCCCTACTCCTGATATGTTAGGTGAGTTGCAACATTCCATGGAGGAAATTTGGGTGATACACACAGCTAAAAACAAAAAGAAACACAAGACTGAAATTCAAAAATTATCAGTTACAACTTCAAATGTGGGTAGAGAGGTTTCCCCTCCTTTCACCAGGGGTATAACCAGATCCAGATCTTAGACATTCCCCTCCACTCCTAATTCTCCATGATAAATTTTCTTTTATTGAAATATAAGAGGTGTGGCTCACCCTTAATCTTTGAAGAGACTTGTGCATTTAAAAAAAAACACACACTTTGGTGTATAGCTATTTTGGAACCCTTGGTTCATCATAATTCAGCAAAAATTCTCAACAAATTTCCAAGGTTTTCTCATTGTGCTAATTCTTGCAATAAGATATGGATTCTTTATAGAACAGAGGTTTGCTGGTCTGCTTTGATTGACAATCAGCAATTCATTCACCTTTCTCTCAAACTAGCTGGCCACGGTGCTTTTTCTACTTTCATTTATGCAGGCTACAGGAAAGCTGACAGAACTATTCTCTGGGAGAAAATTAAGCACATTAGTAGTACCATGAAATCCCCATGGATAGTTGGGGGGACTTCAATTGTATTGCCAATCCAGCTGAAAAAATGGGAGGTAGAAATCCCAATCTTAATACCATGAATACTTTATGTGATAACATTCACCTAGTTGGCCTTTTTGACCTTGGGTTTAGGGGCCCCCTTTTCACTTGGAAAAGAAGTCACATTTGGGAGAGGCTGGATAGATTTTTGGTCAATGATCGTTGGAATTCCCATTTTTTACTCACTTTTGTCACTCACCTCTCCCATGCATGTTCTGACCACAGACCATTACTTTTGACTATTTCTGCTCCTCCAGCTAATGTCTCCAGCTCTCCATTTAGATTTCAAAAATTTTGGTCTACCCACCCCACATTTTTACAACTTATCAAGGCACATTGGAGAGGAGAGGCCCATCATGACCCTTGGATTAAACTGTGTTTGCTTCACTTGAAAATCATCAAAGATCTCAGAAGATGGGGTTGGAAGGAATTTGGAAATGTTTTCACAACTATGGAGAAGGCTAAGAAGGATGTCGAGCTGCTGGAGTCTCAGGTTCAGTATTTGGAGGCTCCTGAACATCAACTCTTAGCTGCTCAAGCAAAATTGATAAACTCCATTGAAATACAAGATCTTTTCCTTAAGCAAAAGGCCTCACTCAACATTTCTACTAAAGGGGACAGAAATACCAGATTTTTTACTTATATCCAGTATAGAAGGAAATGCCATACCATCCACAGCATCCAGCAGGAGAATGGGACCTAGATTTATAATAATCAGGCTATTAGTAGGAGTGCCACCTACTATTTTAAGAATCTTGTTGAACAGCCTCCTGTCGAAAGGGCTCCCATTAACTTTTCTTACTTTTAGGACCATTACCAATACACCAGCAGCCCGATTCTAACCAATCAACCCACTGAAAATGAGATTTGGCAAGCCCTCAATTCTATAGATAAATCTAAAACAGCTGGACCTGATGGGAATACTGCTAATTTTTATAATAAGGCTTGGTCTGTTATCAAGTAGGAGGTAATTGAAGCCATCACTAGTTTCTTCCAAGGTGGGGATATCCCTCATTATTTCAGTTCTTCTAATATTGTCTTAATTCCCAAGAACAATGAGCATATAAACTGGGATTAATTTTGACCCATCTGCCTTGCATCTATAATCAGCAAAACCATTAGCAAAATCATTGTGGCTAGACTCCAACCACATTAGGGTAAACTGATCTACATGAACCAAACTACTTTTGTCAAGGGAAGATCCATCTCTGACAATATCCTTCTGGCCCAAGAGCTCATGTTAGATCTGAATAAACACTATAGAGAGGGGAACCTTATCTATAAGCTTGATATTAAGAAAGCTTATGATACCATCAATTGGTACTTCATCCTTGAGATACTTTCTGTTAAGGGCTTCCACAAAGATTTCTGTAGATTGATTCACAGAGGGCTAAGTACTAACACTCATTCCATTCTCATAAATGGTTCCAGCTGAGGTTCTTTCTCTGTATCAAGACGGCTAAAGCAAGGGGACCCTCTATCCCCCACTCTCTTCATTTAGGTAATGGATTATTTCTCTAAGTTGCTGAATCATCAATTTAATTCACATAACTTTATCAGGTACCATCACAAATCCAATATTCTAATATCCCATCTCATTTATGCCGATGATGTAATGATTTTCTCTAATGCTACTAATAATGCTGTGAAGCATATCTACAAAAGTCTATAGTTGTTTCAACAGCAATCCAGCATGTATTTCAACTCTGCAATATGTCAACTTCTTTTTCCCTATAAGCTCTCACAGTAGGTGAAACATTGGATTCTGAACTATACAGGCTTTTCTTGCACTCAACTGCCTTTGAAATATCTTGCGGTGCAGTTAAACATTGGTAGAACTAAACACAGACATTTTGATGAGATACCGAACAAAGTCATTACCTACCTTGCCAACTAGACTCATATCTACTTGTCAAATGGAGGCAGACTTACTTTGCTTAAGAGTATAATCATCACCTTTCCCTCCTATGTTATACAAATGACCACTATGAAGAAAAACCCAAGTGCAGTTTGAAAGGGCCTTCAATCATTTCCTTTGGGAAGGACAATAAAAATAAATCCATTGGGCTTCTTGGTAAAAAGTGGCAAAAATTAGTCTGGGCAGGCGGTTTGGGTTTCAAGGGACTTCAACAGATAATCCAAGTTAACTTTTCTGATAATATCAATGCTGCTCAGTTAGTTAAAATTCCTTTTCAAGGACATTTGGATACTTGGAAAAGAGGGAAGTTACATCCAAGGTTAGATAGATTTTTAGTGAATTCATTGTAGATGGAAACTTATCATTATTCTAAAGTCTCACATCTTTCTTATATATGTTCAGATCATAGAATTTTATTAGTCTCCATTTCATTGACTAATGCTAAGACATATACAAGGTTTAGATTTTATAATGTATGGACTGAACAAAATGATTTTTTACCTTTTTTAAAATTTGTTTGGATTCTCAATATTGATCTTCCTCCTTGGCAAAGATTATGGGTTCTTTAGAAATCTTTGGCTAGACATCTTAAAAATTGGAACTGGACTTGTTTTGAAGATGTTTTTAAAAGGGTGAAGGATGCTGAAAATATTGTGGCAAAGGCGGAATTTGATGAAGCTATGGGAATCATATCACAGAAGGATCTTATTAATGTTAATCTTGATCTGATTCAAGCTATTAAATGATAAGAATTATTTTCAAACAAAAAGATTTTATGAAGAAATTTGTTGTGGGTGATCGTAATACTAAATTTTATCTTGCTTGTATAAAGCATTGAAGGATAAAAAATGCTATTATGAAAATCAAGGATGATAATGGGTCTTGGCTATATGATTTGAATCAGATTGCTAACAATGATGTTAACTACTTTCAACAGTTTTTTAATATTTCCAATGTATTTAATTTTGAATGTTTTGACAGTTCTTTATTTGTGAACGATGTTAATTATTCTACTTCTGTTGATCTTACATCGATTCCTACTGAAGATGAAATTTGGCATCTATAGATGGTGATAAGGCTGCGGGGGCTGATGGTTTTACATCTACTTTTTATTTTAAATCTTGGTCAATAGTGAAGCATGAAGTAATTCAAGCTATACAAAGTTTCTTCAGGGGTGTGGATATGCCTAAGTACTTTGTTATGTCTACCATTACTCTTTTAACTAAAGATGATATTAAACACAGTTGGGATAAATATTGTCCAATTGCTCTTACTACTGTGATGTCTAAGCTTATAAGTAAGATCATTGTTGTCAGACTACTACAGATTTTACCCAATATTATTTCCCCTAATCAATCTGCTTTTGTCAAGGGACAAAATATTACTGATAATGCTTTTCTTACCCAATAACTTCTATTGGATATTGATAGAAAGTGTAGAGCTGGGAATTTGATTTTCAAACTTGATCTCTTCAAAGCATATGACTCTATTAGCTGGAATTTTATTTTGGTTGTTTTGAAACCTAAAGGACGTTCTTCTCATTTTTGCAATATTATTAAAAGATGGCTGCATACCAACTATTACACTATTTTGGTTAATGGCAATTCTGAAGGTTTTTTTTCAGGCTTCTTGGGGAATTAAACAAGGAGATCCTCTTTCTCCTACAATTTTTATATTGGCTATGGATTATCTCTCAGAACTTCTTCTTAAAGCTTATCAATCACATGAACATCTTTGGTTCGCTAACAAAGCAAATTTCAATATGGGGCATCTCATTTATGCTGATGATGTGATTATATTCTCTAATTCATCCAAGCTTACTGTTAAAAAGATTTATCAAATCCTTAATCTATTCCAGGAGCTTTCAGGTCTATCTTTTAATCCTAGTAAATGTCAGATTGTTTTCAGTAACAAGGTTACTTCCTCATCTTGAAATTGGATTAAAGATGTTAGTAATTTTAAATCTGCTACTCTTCCTATCAAGTATTTAGGAATTCAATTTATTAAGGGAAGGAAACCTCAAACCCAATTTGATGACATTATTTCCAAAGTCTCCAAATAGATTTCCAATTGGAAAAATTCTTTTTTTTCTACTGGAGGTTGAATTACTCTTCTTAAGAGTGTTTTAACTTCTTTCCCTATGTTTTTGTTACAAATGTTAAGAATGAAAAAGATTACTCAAAGAATTCTGGAAAGACATCTGAACAGGTTTTTACGAGTAAAAAATCATTAAATTCACTGGTTGAAATGGGAAAAGCACTGTTTGCCAGTATTTGTAGGAGGTTTGGGATTTAAATCTATTCAGCAGCTCCCTAAGATCTTTTTTGTAAATTGTGGATGAAGTTTAGAGGCCAAAACACCATTTGGGCTGAATATATGAGATTGAAATATTGTAAACATTCTCATCCATTGTTAATTAAGAAAAAGCTTGGGGATTCCAAAACTTGGATTGATTTGTTGAAAGTTAGAGAAGATGCTGAAGACTATTTTATTTGGGACATTTGGGAAGGTAAAATTGATTTCTGGAGTGTTAGTTGGCTTCAAGATGGTAATATTGCTGATGCATCTATGGAGGTTGGACTTTTAGCCGTTAATCACTGTTGGGATAATAATAATCACTGGAATGAGGAATTGCTAAATAATTTGGTGGATAAGGAGTTAAAACAATAGATATGCCAAACTCCAATTAATAAACACCTAGCTGATAAGATTATTCCTAAAAATCCCCATCATTTATCCTTTTCTAAATATGCTTATTACAAATTTTATTATTGGCATGTCACTATTTTGGGAAAATCAATTTGGGTTAAATTGTTGAGCCCTTCTATGTCCTTTTTCACTTTGAGATGTTCTCATAACATACTTCCTTTGGATGATATTCTGAAACTAAAAGGCCTTTGAGGTCCTTCTCAATGTAGCTTTTCTTTCAATGATGAAGAATCCTTTTTTTCATCTCTTTTTTGGCTGCCTTGTTACTCAGAAGGTTTGGTAAACTGTAATTGCTCATTTACAGCTTAAGATCCTTGCTAATTGGTCAAATATAGTTGATTGTTGGAAGACTTGGAAGGAGATTAATGTTGAAATTATTCTGTGCATCATCATGTGGTTTTTATGGATGGCAAGAAATCATCTCAGATTTGAAGAAAGAACCATAACACATGCTCATATTAGTTTACATTGTTTGTCTTACATTAATAAGATCTCTAAGTTTATGAACTGTAATATTCATAATAAAGATTGGAAGCTTCATAAGACTCCTAGTATTCATCAACATGGGTTATTGATTCAGAAAATTTATTGGAGAAAGCCTGTCAAACCGTGGATCAAAATTAATATAGATGGCAGTTTCAACACCACTATGGCTGGGATGGGAGGCATTTCAGAAATTGAAAAGGAGAATGTATGTTATATTTTTATTCACCAACTGATGCATTGAATGCTTTGCATGCTTAGTTTCAAGCTGTGTTATGGGCTTTAAAAATTGTTTTTGATTTGGGCTGGAAATATTTACATGTGGAATCAGATTCATTATGGCTTGTGGATATCATTAAAGGCATTCACACTCCTACATGGTTTAGTATTCAGCTCCTTAAACAAATTTTGATGATCTTTTCAAAAAAGAAGGTGTTATGGAGCTATATACCAAGAGAAGGAAATAGATGTGCTGATTGGTTAGCTAAAAAAAGAGTTTATTCTTCATCTCCTGATTTAAACTTGTTTCCCTCTTCTGATATGATTTTACTGATAAGGGGAACAATTTGTCCTTACCTTATATTAGATGTAAACCTTCCTTTTCTTATTAATAAAAGTTTGCTTTTTTTTTTCTATAAATAGTTATAATTCAAGACATGGCTGGACTGAAACTTGCTCTGCTAGGGTTTCCATGGAGCTGAGGTGGTGGCTGGCGGCTGCTCTCTTATGGTGCTTGCTGAAGTTGGCCTGGGTGTTCTCTACATTCTTCCTCCTTCTTTCTTCGCTTGGGAAGTGGTTTTACCTTTCCCGGGTTCTTTTTTTTTCAATTTTGTGGATGTGTTTACTGTTCCATTGGTGGCATGGCGACTGAGTTGACAAAGGCTGACCCAAACTTTGTGGGAAGAGGTACGTTTGCTGAAGTCACTCTTCGATAAGAGGGAGGCACTACCATTGGAGACAAACTGGTTTTCCCCCAAATTTATCATGATGCAATTGAGGGTAAGGCTGAATGTGAGTTCATCCGGCGTTGCACTAAGAAAGCAGGCAAGTTAGCTTTAATCTTCACTGAAGAGGAGATGACAAAATTATCTGAACCTTACAAATTCACCTTAGTAGGCAAATTTCAGTTTGGACACCCCAAACTAGATATACTCAGGAAGGCTGTGGATGATTTTAGATTGGTTGGGAGTTGGAAGATTGGGGTATTTGACAGTAGGCATATCATGTTACAGCTTACCTTAGAAGAAGACTATGCACAGATTTTCTCTAAAAAAGTTATCATGATTGATGGCAAGCCCATGAAATTACTTAAATGGACTCTGGATTTCGACCCATCCAAAGTGCCCCCAATTGTTCCAGTTTGGTTTAGTCTCCTTAACCTCAAACTCCCTTTTAATAATCATAGAATTATCTATGATATTGCTGATTCTATGGGTAGGCCTCTTAAACTTGACATTCCTTCTGCAAATGTGACCATAATTTCCAATGCTAGGTTCTTAGTGGAAAGGGACATCACCCGACCTCATCTTGATGGTGTTTGGTCGGTATCGCAAACAATGGGTATTGGCGACCTATTGTGTTGGAATACCAACCACTCTACTGCAAACATTGTCAAATTTTTGGACATACTATGGATAAATGCTTTAGATTGCACCACGATCTCGGACCTTACAATGTTGCAAGCAAGGAGAAGACTAATTCGATCGAATCGTTTCACTCCCTACCCGTAAATCAATTCCTGTATTGGTCATCGAATTGCCTTCGAATGTTCGGATTTGCGGGAGTAGCCGATGTGGAACGGAATGTTCCCTTACTCCCTTCCCATATACAACCAGAAATCCCCCGGTATCGATGCACCCTCGGGGAAATGTTTTCGAGAGAATCGAAAACTGCGAGCCTTACGACTACGAAGCCGTTGACACTCCTCCGGATCCTCTTATTCGGTCAATACTGCTCCTGCTGATGATGATTCTCACAGACTCAAGGATGGCCCTCCTGGGGGGGTAAATATTCCACTTAGTTCTGAGACTGGTGGTACCTTTATTACTCCACAGGATCAGTTGTTGGATGTACCTACTCATATTGTTCTGGAGGGAATGGCAAATAAGGTTGATGAAGTTTGGTCCCAGCAGAAGAGTAGAAGAAGGAAAAGGATTTACTTGGAGCTGACAGAATTTGTCCCCTACAAATATAATTGGGTTAGAAAGCTCAACAACACTTAGGCTCACTAGGAGTCGGTAAAGCTATTCACCATGATTAACCTACTTTGTTGGAATGTTAGGGGTGTAGCGAGTCCCGACACCCTTAACGAGTTGCTTCACCTAAATAGGACTCATAAACTGTTGCTTATTGCAATTTTGGAACCAATGGTAAGGAACAATATTCAACACTACATTAAACAGTTTCCAGGATTTCAGTTTCATTCTAACTGTACTAACAAAATTTGGCTGCTGAGTAGGAAGGAGTTAAATTGCCAATTTGTTATTGATAACACTCAATTTTTACACCTCTCTTTTGAACTCGGATCAGTTTGTTGGGAATTGTACTTTTGTTTATGCTTGGAAGTAAACCTAGTGACAAATTTACCTTATGGAATGATTTGCTGAGTATTAGTAATAGCATCTCTAATAAGCTGGTTAGTGGGAGGGGACTTTAACGAGTATCGGAGACCCAAGTGAAAAGTCAGGGGGCGAACACCCGATCTCAATTCCATGCTCACTTTCTCCCATAACATCTCTAGTGCTGGCCTATTTGATGCAGGCTTCTTTGGCACTACTTTTACTTGGCAGAGGGGGGCTCTTTTGGAAAGGATTGATAGAATTTTTTTAAATGATTGTTGGCTAAATACCTTCCCCATTACTCAGGTGCACCATTTACATAGAACAACTTCTGA
This sequence comes from Papilionanthe hookeriana x Papilionanthe teres, assembly GCA_022702705.1. Lineage (NCBI taxonomy): Eukaryota > Viridiplantae > Streptophyta > Magnoliopsida > Asparagales > Orchidaceae > Papilionanthe > Papilionanthe hookeriana x Papilionanthe teres. Next base: position 150,231,208 of record CM040424.1, on the reverse strand, counting down.
CCACTCCCCTCTTCTCATCCAAATTTCCTTCAATCATAGTCCCCACCCTTCCACCTTCAGATTTCTGAATGTTTGGTCCTTACACCCCACTTTTCTGGCTGTTGTTAAACTTGCTTGGTCTACTCATGCTGAACTTCACTCCAACCCTATGGTCAAACTTTGGAGACTGCAGAAAGCTGTGGCACTGCAGTTGAGACAGTGGAATAAACAATGCTTTGGTAATGTTCATCAAAGGGTCAAAGATGCTGATGAGAAAGTCAAGATGATTGAAGCTTTACATGATCAGGAAGGGGTCATACTCGAAGCCATGCTTGGATGCCCAAAGCCAGTGCTCAACTCTTTGGAGGAGGAAGAATTATTACTTAAACAGAAAGCTGCTGTTAACAAACATCTTTTTGGGGACAGGAATACTAAATTCTTCCATGCAGTAATTAAGTATAGAAGAAAAATCAATGCTATTCTTAAAATCAAGAATGAAGAGGGCAATTGGATATCTAAACCTGCCTTAATCTCCCAAAGTGCTGTTAGTTTTTTTCGATCCCTTTTGGCGGCTCAACATTCGCCAATGATTCTTTCCAACCAGAGGTGTTTAGTGAAGATCTATCTTATGTACAACAATTGAATCTCACCATGCTGCCTCGATGCCGATGAGATCCTTAAGGCTTTAAAGAGCATTGATGGTAATAAAGCTGCAGGACCCGATGGGTTCACTTCTACCTTTTATTTGTCTGCTTGGGATGTGGTGGGCTCTGACCTCATCCAGGCAGTCCAGTCCTTTTTCTCTGGTGCTGAAATACCAAAGTACTTTACTGCAATAGCCATTACTCTAATTCCCAAAGATAAGCATAAAGCCACTTGGTCTGACTTTAGACCCATCTGCCTTACTAGTACCTTCTCCAAGATTATCAACAAAATCATTGTTGGAAGGCTTCAACCTCATCTCAACAAACTCATTAGTGACAATCAATCTGCCTTTGTACAGGGCAGGAATATTACTGATAACTGCTTGTTAGCTCAGGAGCTTTTGCTTGATATTGATAAGGTTTGTAGAGGACATAATCTCATTTTTAAACTTGAACTCCACAAGGCTTATGATTACGTCAACTGGAGTTTTATTGATCAAGTCCTTAAGGCTAGGGGTTTTCATCCTTCCTTCCGTAATTTAATCGGAAGTGGCTCTCGGGTGCTTGGTACGGTGTTTTCCTGAATGGTAGCGGCCATGGTTTTTTTAATGCTTGGGAGAGGGTCGAAACAAGGAGACCCTTTGTCTCCAACCATCTTCATTCTGATTTTTGTTTATTTCTCTAGAGTGCTCAATGCTACCTATAAGAAGTACCCTTACCTTAACTATAATCACAGCTCCTCCCAATTGATCAGCCATTTGGCTTATGCTGATGATGCCATTATTTTCTCTAATGGTAGTAAGCAAGCTGTCAAAAGAATTATGCAGAGTGCTTGGAACATGTTACTAAAGTTGCTTTGGATCGAAGCTCAATGTCAAGAAGTGTCAATTTCGGTGGGAAATAACTATAAGCGGACCTCTTTGGGTGAAGGAACAGACTGGTTTCACTGCTGCTGATCTGCCACTAAAATATTTAGGGGTTCAACTTATCAAAGGCAAGAAGAAGCAGACCCAATATGATGAGATTTTCAACAAGATTTCTTTAGCTATAACTTGCTGGACCAATAAATTTCTCTCCAATGGTGGCAGATTGACCTTGTTGAAGAATTTTTTATCTACCTTCCCATTATATACCATGCAGATGGTTCACATGAAACTAAGCACACAGAAAATGATGGAGACTACATTCAACAAATTCCTTTGGGAAGGCCAATATAAACAACCTCATTGGGTTGTTTGGAATAAGGTCTGCAAGCCTACCAAGGCAGGAGGATTGGGGTTTAAAAGCTTCAAACAGATGAGCCATCTCTTCCATTGTAAACAGTGGATTAAATTTGTTAAACAAGACACCATGTGGGCAATTTACCTAAAGGAGAAATACTGCAAGAAAGTTCATGTCAATGAAGTGAAAGCTAAGATGGGGGATTCCAAGCACTGGAAAAATTTGCTTAAAGTTAGGGAGACTGCCAACCAACTGCTGTTTTGGGAGGTGAGGGATGGACAGATTCATTTCTTTTTGGATACTCGGCTACTCGATGGCCCCATCTCTGCCCCTTCAAACTGCTCACCTAAGCTGAAGGTGTCTGACTTCTGGACCCAAGGGAAGTGGAATTCTGAGATGCTGGGTAATTATGTGGATGCAGATACTATGCAGCAAATACTTTCTATCCCTATTAATCCCAATAGTCCTGATAAATTATTGATCAAACAGGCCACTACTTCCTCTCTTAATGGTGTAATTCACCAAATTTACAAAAGTTGGCCTCAATATAGTTGGGGAAAACAGATTTGGAATAGTTATTTGTCCCCATCTATGTCTTTTTTTCAGCTGGAGGCTCTTCCACAAACTGTTACCTCTTGATGACATTTTAAAATTAAAAGGTCTTAAAGTTGCTTCCAGATGTTGGCTCTGTCACTCCCATGAAGAAACACTCTCTCATGTGTTCCTTACATGTGCTTTTTCTCAGCAGGTTTGGACTGAGGTAATTCAGCAACTGCATTTATCTCAACACAGATATGACTGGAAAGACTTTGAGGCTTGCTGGGAGGATTGGAGGAACCTACACTCTTACTACATCCCTTTAGTAATCTGTTGGTTTATCTGGATGACCAGGAACCAAGTTAAATTTGAAAGTCTCAGCTGTATGGTCCACTCCACTGTGATTAAATGTTGTAGCTTCATCAACAAGAATGCTAATTTAGTTCCCTCAGCACCTAACAGTGTAGTGCTGCTGCATTGGTCCCTGCCCTCTTATCCTTGGGTGAAAATTAACATTGATGGAAGCATTACTTCATCCTCTGCTGGTATTGGTGCAGTCTGTAGAAATAATCTGGGGCAGTTCCTTTGGTTTTTCCAATCACCTACTTTTGCTTCTTCTGCACTAGAGGCTGAATTGTGGGCTGCCTTCGGGCTTTATCTACGGCTAAAGCTCTCCACCTCCCTTATGTTTGGTCGGAATCCGACTCTATGCAAGTAGTGAATATTATGCAAGGCGATACTCCTCCACCCCGGAACCCGACTTATTTTTGCGGAACCTTCCCTTCTCCATCCGAATTTCTACAAATCAAATGGACCCACACCTTTAGAGAAGGCAATCAACCAGACCAACTGGCTTGCTAAAAAGGCTGCAACCGATAGTAATATTGTCTTTTACGTAACTCCTTCGAGCCGTTAAGGTCGTTACTTTTTGGGGACTCTCTAAAGCTCCCTTTCATTAGATGTACTAAACCTCTTTAATGAATGAAGTTTCTTTGTTTTTGCTAAAGAAAAAAAAATATATATATATATATATATACATATTTCTTTCAAATATTTAACTTACTAACAAAAATAAAAACAGGAAATCTTAAATGACCAAAAAGTGGATTACAAAACCTAAACGAAAAAGAAGACAAAGTGCTTAACATACTTTAAAATCTATCATTTAACAAAAAAGTACAATGTCACATTTTATTTTATAATAGACGGTTAATAGTTATAAAATTTTACAACTTAATTTATATTATTGTGGAATCTGAGAATGTCAGGTGTGGGAGAGAGAGATGAAACTAATGAATAATCTTTCTGCTTCATAAAATTGTCTCTCAATTTATAGTGGAGAATGTAAAATAGTGATATTATTTTTTTACTTCCATTTAGAGATGATTAGAAATGAGATATTTCAAACATTTTATAACATAAACTTATCGTCTATTTGTTTTCTGGCTCAGTCAGCTAAGCCAAGCAGATCTGACGTGACTTGATCTGATTGTTCGATTGAGCTTGGTCGTAGGGTTCGATTGGATGATCTAGCTTGGTTGACTACCTTTGATCCTTAGTGAGCGGTTTTGTATCTCCATTATTTGATCACAAATATTTTAGAACTGGCTCTTCCGTTATGTCAGCTACACTTTGGGAGAAGTTACTGCATCAACTTGACTTTTCCGCACTGGATGGCTTAGATGCTCTCTTGGTTGAATAACCTACATTTGGATCACCTGATACTCTACTTATCATCCTTTTAGCTCGGTCCATTTTTTCCTAGTTGACTTAACTCTCATGGCTTGACTCTTTTCGGTCAGATGGGCCTCACGATCTCCTTACAGTGGGTCCGCTGCATGGTATTCCCCTCTTATAGATCGCTAAATCTCCTTAAGATCAGTGCAGACAAATTTTTGTTATAAAAAAGTAAAATAATATTAATTTTGTCAATATAGAACACATAACTCCGAATACTTTTGTATTAGAAAAGACATCTTTTAAAACATATTTCTCAAATTATTGTTTTTATTTTCTAAAATATTGTTTATTTCTAACTCATTACTTAGTAAATTAGTATCTTTCTTAAAATTTAAGGATATACATTTTTCTTGAAATTTTAATTAACATTGATCTCAAACCCACATGTACATCATATAATAGATCAAGCAATTATCATTCAAAGAAAAACATTTTTTGAAAATAGTGTGTGAATTTTGCGTAGGAGTTTTCTAACGCTATTATTTGTGTTCGAATAGCGTCTGTAAGGCTGTAAAAAATAGTTTATGATATTTAGGGTGGATTTTGCATTTGATTTACCTCCAACAGAAAAAGGCATTTAGGAAATGACAGAACCTGATGCGATGTTGCGATAGATATAGTGTAGAAATTTTATCAAATAAAGCGACGCAATAACTTTACTTGAAAACATCGGACTACATCAGATGCAAATAAAGACAAGTACGCCAAAATTAACAAACCTTCATCGTTTCCTGATTGTGGCTTTTTTTATAACAATTTCGACAGTATGCCGATGCAAATGACCTAAAATACTACTGTCGTCCATCAAACCTTATTTTGTTTTCAAATGTCTCTTTTTCAACCCGAAACCCTCACAGCCTCGCTTATCTATCAAAACCCTCATCCTTGCCAAAACCCTCGCCCTCACTGCCACTTAGTTTAACTCAAAACCATCACCTTCATGACTGAACCTTTGTGATACGATTGCCATTAGAGCTAGCTTGGAGCGGCTCACAGAGGCCACAAAAACTCCCATATTCCTCATCCTTTGTCCTTGCTCCTATCAGAGAAATGATGAAAGTAATTCTTTTTGCGCCATTCAATTTCATTTTAAATTGAAAACATCATTGTTTGAATATGTAATGTGTTATGTTTATAAGAATTGAAGTTTAGGTGTTAGGTATGTATATACATAAGAACTGAGTGGTATGTATGACAATCTTCATATAAATTGAATTTTTGGTGTTAGCTATGTATATACAAAAGTGTTGAGTAGTATGTGTGAAATCTATCTACATAGGTAATGTGGTATGTATGTAAAAATTGAAATTTAGGTGTTCGGTATATAACATAAGAATTGATTGGTGTATATGTATGAAAATCTTCATATAAAATAGCATAGGTGTTAGGCAAGTATATGAATGCATCGTGTATATTATTCTAAGTGATTGTGATACAAATGGGGATTTTATTGGTAAAATTCATAGTTATTGGTAGAATTTACATTGGTCGGTTGAAGTGGAGGATTGCATTAGGTTTATTGTTCAAAAAGATGGTGATATAGATGGGGATGTTTTTAATAGAAGTTATGTTGGTTGGCTGAAGTGGATGAATGCATCGGCTTTATTGATTAAAGTGATGATAATATAGAAAGGGATATTATTAGTAGCATTCATGTTGATTGGTTGAAGTGGAAGAATGCATCAAATCTATTATTCACAGTGATGGTGATACCGATGGGGATGTTATTAGAATAATTCCTGTTGGTTGGTTAATGTAGGGAAACACGTCAGGTCAACTATTCAAAGTGATGGTGATATAGATGAGGATGTAGTTGATAGAATTTAAGTTGGTTGGATTGAAGTGGAGGAATGCATCAGGTCTATTGTTCAAATTGATAGAGATATAGATAGGGATGTTATTAGTAGAATTAAAGTTATTTCACTAAAGTAGAGGATTGCATTGGGTCTATTGTTCAATGTGATAGTGATATAGATCATAGGGCAAGTGGTTGGAATGTTATTCTGACAATGAGATATCTTAACCAGAACATTTTATTGAAGTTCAATGATCTCTAATTTCCCCCTTTTTTTAGGGAATTTCCTCTCTTCGTTGTCTGGTGGAAAGAGCCGTGGATAAGCAGATGGGCCTATGGGAGAGATACTGCCTCAATCATTGCTTTTCAGTTCCTGAGGGTTTTGTCTTGCCAAAAAATGTATACTTGATTTTTTTTTTAAATTTATTTTCGGGATGTTTGTACTTACAGCACCAATTCTTTGAATTTGAAATTTTTTTTTTTACATCATGGAAATTCTCTTTTTGGGTTATGAAATGCTCATTTGATTACAATTTATTATACAATTTTAATGAAATGATTATTATACAATTGTATCTACGTTGATTGGTTGAAGTGGAGGAATGCATCGATTCTATTTTTTAAAATGATGGAGATATATATGGGCAAGTTTGACATGCACCATGTGTTGCAAGGTATGGATGGGTCATGCAAGTATATGTGGCATATATGCAGTACCGTTATTTGAGTCTGGATTATCGATCCCATAGGTGATGAGATGAATTCTAGTAGGAAAAGTTCTAGCCTACAACTATTACTCCTGGCCTAAAGTTTTAGTTTAATTTAGGTCCTATACAGACAATCCTAAATTAACAATAAATAAGTTGAAGGGTTCAAGTTCTTAAAGGTTCTCCCATGAAATGGTTCAATAAGGCCCTTAAATCTACAAGAATCTATGAGTAAACCATGGTGAAAAACACATATCTCTCTGAACCTCTCACACTACCTCTCTTCTGTTATTGAAGATCTGTCGGACTTTTCTTCACTGTTCAGAGAGAAGAAAAAACAATAAAGTAATGTAGCAGAAGCCAAAAGCAGCAATAGTCTCCCTCCCTCTTCATCTCCAAGATTATTACATTTTCTCAACCATGATTTTCAATATCCCCCATGATCTAGAAATCTGAATTACTCCAATGTTGATTTCAATTTTGAAAATTGCTTGTGTTCTAAGGCTTCAGCAAATAAAATGTTAGTTGTATGCTTCTTAAATATTTCCAAGAACTTTAAAAATTGCTTGTCCAACTTTTGTTGTCGAAGACTCTGAGGAAATGGGGTGGTGGCTTTCTAAATCAATCTTAGGTGGAGAAATAGGACTTTCCAAACCTTTTGGAGCGCCCTCTTTTAGTTCTTCAATCTCTTCTTTCTCTACTTCAATCTCTTTTTGAACTCTACCTTCCAACTCCCTTCCACTTCTCATTTGAACTGCTTTTACTTCCTCTTTATTCTTATCTCTTAGATTTACTTCTGTATTACTAGGAATTGTTCCTTAGGATATATTACTTAAAGAATTTGTTATTTATCCCAATTGATTCTCAATATTTCTGATTGTAGCTCCCTAACATTGCAATTGATTTCCCATTTGTAAAACCACTTCTTCTATAGGCAACTTCTTCTCCTTAAATTGTGAAGTGTTGTTAAAACCTGGAGGATAGGGTTGTTTATAATTATTATTCCCTTAGTTGTTCCAGTTCCCTTGTTCCCCCATTGTTGATTACTACCACCCGGATTATTGTTATTCCAGTTAAAGTTTAGATGGTTTTTCCAACTTGGGTTATATAATTCAAATATGGGTTATTAAGCTTATTTATGGCATTCAAAGTTTCTAATGATGTTTGAAAATCAACCATTTAGCCTAATGAATTTTCTTCACTGATAGAAATTGACTAAGAAAAATTCATTCCAAATTGGTCTATCTTCCTTGAAATTACAACAACTTGATTAGCTCGCATTATAAAAGCATCATTTTCATGAATATAGGCTACCTTTTTAGGATTTAACCTTTCAGAAGGCCATTGAAAATTATTAGTAGTCATTTCTTTAATTAAAGCATAAGCATGAGTAAACTGTTTAGACATCAATGAACCACCAACAGTGGCATTGATAATAGATCTATGATATCCAACTAATCCATTGTAAAAAGTTTGAATTATTCACCAATCTAGTATCGAATGTTGTGGACACTTTCTTAGGAGAACTTTAATTCATTCCCATGCCTCATATATATATTCCACTTCAAACTAACAAAAAGATGTAATATCATTGCTTAGCTTCACAGTATTTTATGGTGGAAAATAATTAGTAAGGAATTTTTGCACTAAATCAGTCCAAGTTCTAACAGATCCAGGTGCTAACAAATTTAACTATATCTTAGCCTTATACCTCAGTGAAAGAGGAAAAAATTCTAAGTCTAATAAGATCATCTGAAATACCATCATATTTAAAAGTATCACACAAGTCTAGAAAATTGGCAAGATGTAAATTAGGATCATCAATTCGTGCTCCATTAAGCTGATTATTAAATATCATTTGGATAATAGCAGTTTTAATTTCAAATAATTTAGTTGCTACAGCAGGGTTTTGAATACTACCATGAAGTTCATATACTGTAGGGTTAGCATAATCTCTTAACGGTCTAAATTCTTGATGGATTTCAATATTATGATTATTTTGATTTGTCATTTCTTGAATATTTTATATTTTTTTGTATTTTAATTTTCTGATTTTTCTAATAGTTCTTTCTAATTCAGAATCATAAGGCACAAGTCCCACAGAACTTGAAGTACGCATACACGATTATAAAATAAAATAAAACACACTAACAAAAGCAAGGAAAAGTAAAAATTTGATTTTCTTAAATTTTCTTTAAAAGTCATTTTAATTAATAATTTCGGCAACGGCTCCAAAAACATGATCCCCAAATATTTATGCTTACGTTTTATATATCTTTCTTCTAAACTTTATCTTTCTTCTAAACTTTATCTTTCTTCTAAACTTTATCTTTCTTCTAAACAATAATATCTCTTTCTTTACAATGGTGCCAAAAACTTGATTCCAAAGCAAATAAGAGATCCACTTTAATTATTTATAATATAGGATTCTACGCAAGTATACATATTGTTTATTAAGTAATATAAGACTTTCTGATTAAGCCCCGAGATATCAAACCCACAGGGAAATGTTCTAAAAATTTAAAGAAAGCAGAGAAACAACTTTTTACGTTTCAAAATGATTTTTTAAGTTATGTTTTTAAATAGAAAGTTTAAATTCTTTTTGATAATATTTTAAAAAAAGTATAGTAAGCAACTAAAATTATCAAGACTACTAAATGATATGAAAGAAAATGAGAATAAAATATCTTGTTCCTCTTCATGAATCAGCAATAATTATGGAATTTTGTTGTTGAAGTATCTAAATGTGTTGTGCTAAATAGGAGCAGTTATATTCTTTTCCCTTACTTGGTTCTATAAAGAACATAGGTTATTCTGATGTTTTGAAATCTTGATGATGGATTAGGCAAGGAAGATAGTAGCTCTCACTCTAGAGTTCCCTCTTCTCCCTCCACCTGGGGACTAGCATCTCATAAAAAAACTTAAAACATCAAACCAAATTGGGGGCTTTAGTGTGTCACTTTTATGTCCTCTAATTCTACACCCTATCAAAAGCATATCTCCCTTTATTTGCACTCAACTATATGGACTACAACTCTCACCCATGTAATTTCATGTGATTCTCTCCAATTGTTGATTGAGACAATACCACATTGGTACTTAAATGTTCTCACTACAAATTTTAACTTCTCAATTGGTCAAATAAAGAGGTAAATGAAGTGAAAGATTATTGAATCATCACAACTTCTTGCAACATTAAACATCTATACTTCACCGAACATTTATCCATAATTTAATTACTTCATTGTTTAAAAGGAAAAAAGATAAAGAAAACTACACAGAAGTAATGGAGAAAACACAAATACACTTTGATTTGAAAGTAGAGATCATATTGAAAACACAACACGTCTAAAACAAAGATAAAAAGTTATCTGAAAATCCTCTCCACAAGATTCTTAAAGTTCCTTTGAAACTTTGCTTTCCCTTACAAACTCCTTAGGGGGTGGTGCCCAACTCTAAGGTTCACTCTCCTAAATTTAAATACAAACTATGATAAAGTAAAATGGAAAAGTAAAGAAAGTATGTCAAGAAGATGACTCTCTTTCTTCCTCTCTCCCTTCAACCACTTCAAGCTTTTATCCAACTTCTCCCGCCAATATTTCCTTTCAAAACTCTTCCTTTTCTTCTGATCTTCAAGTCTTCTTTTAATAATTTTCCAAAGGGTGCCTTTGTGTCTCTTCAAATCATGTCCAGATTCAATGAATCTACTAAGAGATGCATCCATCCATTCAAATTTTAAATGAATTTTGGTGTCAATGAGAGGTTAAAGAAGTTTAAACCAAAGGGTGCTTCAAAAACTACTTCAAATTTGTGCCAAAATTAATTCAAATTGCATATGTTAACTGCCGCGGCTATGTGCCAGCCCTTGCCACTTAGCTGCCAGAGGCTTATTTTGCACATTTTTAATTTTTGCTCCAAATTTGATTCTTTTTTGCGCCTTTCATCATAATCATTCATTTTAATCATACCTGTAAGAAAAACTTAAAAATACCTCTTCTTAAAGTTCAATATCATCAAAAATAATTATAAAAAAGTGAATAAAACACTATATATTTTTGGTGGATCAAAATCCACCAAACATGAAATATTACTTGTCCTCAAGTGAGACTTCAAAATTTTTATTAGAAAATAATTTTACTTACTATATTATATTCTTAAGATTCAAATTTTCTCAAAACTTGTATTTTAAAAAAATTAGGTGTAGAACCAATTTTTGATTAGGCCCTTAAATCCTCAAGCTTCTCCTTCATTCTCTTCTTCTTGTTTTTTTACATACTATACTTTTATTTTTTTTTTCAGGTAAGGATTACTATATCTGGATAAGCCTTAAATAATTTTGAATTCCATAATCGAAGGTTTGGTATATATCCTTCACTTAAGAATCATAATAATATTGTTGAAAATTATTTTTCAATAAAAAAATTAAATTTTGAAAAATGAGAGTCAAATCTTCTATTTTTCCAAAAATACAACATTTCTTACTAAAGATAGATTCACTATATTTAACATTTCCTTGCTAAGAAAGAAAAACTTTAAATTTTTCATCATTACTATAGATTTTAACTAAATTCTCTTACTGATTTCTATATTCAAAATTTTGCTTTTCTAATATAACTTCATTTACATAACTATTTTCAATCAAAAATCAAATTTATTTATAGTATTCTTGAAAACAAATAAAATTTTAGTTTTTGAAAATGGTTTTTAAATTCCCCCCAAACTTTAAAATTTTATTAGGATAAAACATTTAAGCATAAGAAAAGATACATAGGAAAGAATTAAAAACTAAAATAACATGTTTACAGGAATCTTCATAACCTAAATATGAAAGTATAAATGTTTAAAAACAGGAGTAAACAAAAATCAAATTCAGTTTTTCAGTTTTTCATAAAATAAAAATTTCAACAGACTTCTAAAGTAGCGGAGGTTTGCAAACCAGATACACATAAACATAACATAAAAAAATTCACAACAATACTAGAAAATATATGGTAGTAAATTTTGAAAAGTTTAAACATGCAATTTAAATAGTAATTTCTAATAAATTTTCCTAATACATTTTGGACTTAAATTATACACTACTAGAAACACAATACACTATAACTAAATTAAAACATTTACTACCACAAACACATCACAACATTACATCACAAATATCATAACTATCACAAAACATACATCCAACACAGATATATCTGAATGTGCACAACAAAAATAGTCCAACTATAGTCCACACATATCAGTGTTCACAACATAATACAACAAAAAATCCAAATATCACAAAACACAAATACAAACATCACAAAATCATCATATAAAAATCCTACTCATCATCTCCATCATCATCATCGCCTTCGTTCCAATCTCTGGAAGGCACATATGGGATAAAATATGGATGAGGAGGCATCTCAGCTCTGTGATCTCTTCTAATCAGTTTATCAATATTTTGCTGATAAGTCTCCTCAAACTCTTAATGTTTTTGAATATACCTCTTAATGTTTTCCACCTTCCAATCTATATCCTTAACTTGTTCTCTGGTTAGACTAACATTCTGTAAAATCTTCTGTAACAAACCAGTCTATGAACTAGAAAACTAACCTCTAGATGATGATGCTTGTGAAGTTGATGCACGAGAAGTAGAAGCAGTAGTAGTAGATGCACTGGGAGATCTAACATATCCCACTTTTTCAGCCAAATTCTGAATGTACAGTGTAAGTGTTCACATTTACACTGTTAATAGGTCTTAGTTGCTGAAGAACATTTTCCCAAGTTTCAAACTTTACACCAGACTGCTCATAAATTGAATGGACCAGGGAAGGAAATCCCATACCTGCAGTTGTGACTACTCTGACACAATTAATAATATACTAAAACATAATCACTCCAATGTTTATCGGTTTTTCTTGCTGAATACAGTAGTTGAGAACAACTCTCTCCTCATAAATTCTCTAACTTGACTCAAAGGTAATAACTTGGATTAGATAAAATAATGCCAAGCCTTGGAGGTGGCATTTAACTTTAAGGCATGGAAATTCACCCTTCTGTCATTTGTGATTTTCCAGAGACCTCTTCCATCAGTAAGAAAAGACATAATCTCATCTAATTTACCTTATGTTGGATGATAATTTAAATAAAAACATAATATTTCAGGAGGCAACAAGTAAATGATATTGATTACCACAGTACAAAAATCAACTTGCTATCCTGAAACCATTACTAAATTTTCCTTTGTTGTTGACAATTCAACATAGAACTCTCTCACCACAGAAATGACAGCTGATCCCCGAATATTTATGCTTACGTTTTACACTTTATATTTCTTCTCAATGATAATATCTCTTCCCCAAAAACAGATGCCAAAAATTTGATCCCGAAAGCAAATAAGAGACCAACTTTAATGTTTTTTATAATATGGGATTCTATGCAAGTATACGTATTGTTTATCAAGTAATATAGGACTTTCTGATTATGCCCTGAGATATCGAACTAACTGGGAAATGTCTAAAATTTTAAGGAAAGCAGAAATATAACTTTTTACCTTTTAAAATGATTTTGTAAAGTATGTTTTAAGATAGAAAGTTTTGAATTTGTTTTTGATACTTTCTTTTAAGAAAAAGTAAAGCAAGCAACTAAAATTAACAAGATTATAAACTTTATGAAAGCAAATGAGAATGAAATATCTTTTTCTTCTTTCAACGAATTAATAATATTTATGAAATTTCATTGTGAAGTATCTAAATGTGTTGTGCCAAGTAGGAGCTATTATATTCTTTACCCTTACTTGGTTCTATAAAGATCATGGGTTAATCTGATGTTTTGAAATCTTGTAGATGGGTTAGGCAGGGAAGATACTAGCTCTCACTCTAGAGTTCCCTTTTCTCCCTCCACCTGGGGGCTAACATCTCATAACAAAACTTAAAACAAGAAAGCAAATTGGGAGCTTTAGTCTGTCACTATAAAGTCCTCTAATTTTACTCCCCATAAAAAACATATCTCCATATTCATTTGCACTCAACCATATGGACTACAATTTTCACCCATACAATTCATGTGATTCTCTCCAACTATTGATTAAGACAATACAAAATTGGTTCTTATATGTTCTGATAACAAATTTTAACAAATCAATTGGCAAAATTAAGAAGTAAATGAAGCGCAAGGTAGTGAAATCATCACAACTTCTTCCAACATTAAGACCTATACTTCACACAACTTCATTCCATAATTTAATTACTTAATCATTTAAAAAGAAAAAGATAAGGAAAACTACTCAGAATTAATGGATAAAATACAAGCACAATGTGATTTGAAAGTAGAAATCATAGTGAAAACACAACAAGTTTTACCTAAAAACCAACTGTAAAAATAAAAATTAAAACTTATCTGAGAATTTTCTCCATAAGACACTTGAAGTTCCTCTAAAACTTTTGCTTTCCTCTAGATAACTCCTTAGAGGTTGGCGCCTAACTCTAAGGATTGAATCTCCTAAATTATAATACAAACTATGATAAAGTAAAGTGGAAAATTAAAGAAAATATGGCGAAAATAAGGCTCTCATTCTTCCTCTTTCCCTTCAACCACTTCAAGCTTTTCTCTAACTTCTCCTGCCAAAATTTCCTTTTCAAAACTCTTCTCTTTTTCTGATCTTAAGTCTTCATTTTAATAATTCTCCAAAAAGTGCTTTGGTGTCTCTTCAAATTATGTCCAGATTCAATGTATCTACCATAGGATGCATTTCTTCATTCAAATTTGCAGCCGAAAAGAAGTTAAGAAAGTTTAAACCAAGAGTTGCTTCAAACATCCCTTGAAAATGGTGCAAAATTTGATTTAATTCATCACTTTTAACTGTGGTACCTATGTGCCAGCCATCGGCGCTTAGGCGTTAAAGGCTAATTTTGCACAATTTTCATTAATGCTCCAAATTTGATCCTTTTTTGCTCCTTTCATCAAAATTAGTCATTTAAATCATACCTAGAAGAAAAACACAAAAATACCTTCCATTAAAGTGCAATATCATCAAATATAGGTAAAAAATGTGCATAATAATACTATATATTTTAGGTGTATCAAAATTCCCCAAACTTAAAATGCTACTTGTCCTCAAGTGACACTTAATCACAAAGAAAATTATGTAAATGAGTTTCTTTAGGAAGGTTTCAAAGTTTTGTTCTAGAAATGAACAATCCAATTTAGAAAAAAATTTTAGTAATTAAGACCAACTTAAAGTTTAGAAAGTTCTAAAGTAAAGGATGATGAAAAATATGAGTTCCTAACTTATTCAGAAATACTTGTAGATTTCTCAAAATATAAGATTTAAACATTTTATTTTTCTCACTTAAAGATTTTTATTTGAAAATAATTTTACTTACTATATTATAATCTTAAGCTTTAGATTTTCTCAAAACTTGTTTTTTAAACTTTAGGTATGAAACCAATTTTTGATTAGACCCTTAAATCCTCAAGCTTCTCCTTCCTTTTCACATACTATTTTTCACTTTTTTTTTTATTTTTATTTTTCTTTTTCTCTTTTTTTTTCTTCTTTATTTTTATAAAGCAAGGATAACTGTATCTGGATTGGCCTTTAATGATTTTGAATTCCACCATTCCATTTAAAATAAAGGTTTGATATATATCTTTCACTTAAAATTATAATAACAGTGTTGAAAATTATTCTTTAATAAAAGAAATTTAAGCTTTGAAAAATAAAAGTCAAATCTTTTATTTTTACAAAAGTACCACATTTCCTACTAAAACTCGTTTAACTATATTTAACATTACATTACTAAGAAAATTTTAACTTTAAATTTTTTATTATTACTATAAATTTTAACTAAATTTACTTACTCATTTCTATATTCAAAATTTTGTTTCCCTAATATAACTTCATATACATTATTATTTTCAATCAAAAGTGAAATTTATTTTAACTATTCTTGAGAACAAATAAAATTTTAGTTTTTGAAAATTTGTTTTTAAATTCCCCCAAAACTTTAAATTTTTAGTTAGGATAAAAAATTTAAGCATAAGAAAGGATACATGGGTAAGAATTAAAAACTAGAATAACATGCTTGCATGAATTTTCATATCCTAAATATGCAAGTATAGTCGTTTAAAAATAGGAGTAAAAACAAATCAAATTCTGTTTTTTTAGTTTTTTTATAAAAATTTCAAAAGACTTCTACAGCAGTGGAGGTTTTCAAAGCAGATACACACCAACATAACATAACTAAAATTATAACAATATTAGAAAAGATATGGTAGCAAATTTTGAAAAGTTTAAACATTTAATTTAAATAGTGATTTCTAATAATGTTTTAAATTTTCCTAACTATTTTGGAATTAAATTATACACTATTAAAAACTCAAACATTACATTACAAAATTTACTATGCAAATATATCACATATTACAACATAAAAAATAAAACCAAAATAGATATACTAAATATGCATAATTGAAATGATCCTAATATAGTTGACTCATATCAGTGTTCAAAGTATAACAAAACAAACGATAAAAATCCAAACATCACAACATAACACTAACCACAAGTACAAACATCACAAACTCAATAATAATAAATAATAAAATCCTACTCATCATCCTCATCATCATCATCTCTCTCATTCCAATCTCTGGATGGCACATAAGCTATAAAATAAGGATGGGGATGCATCTAAGCACTGTGATCTCCTCTAATCAGTCTGTTCATGTACTGCTGATAATTCTCCTCATACTTATCATGTTTAAGTATATACCTCTCAATATTTTCTACCTTTTCATCCATATCTCTAACATGCTCTCTCGTCAGACAAACCTTCATTAAAATCTTCCTTAATAATCCAATCTGTGAATCTCTAGTTGATGTTGCTTGTGAAGTAGAAGCACGAGAAGTAGAGCACTAGAAGCAGAAGCACTAGAAGCTCTAACAGATCTTCCTATCCAGCCAAACTCTAAATGCACAATGCAAGTGTTCACATTTACACTGGTGATCGGTTTAAGTGGCCGAAGAACCTCTTCCTAAGTTTCAAAATTTACCCAAAACTGTTCACAAATCGAATGGATCAGGGAAGGAAATCCCATACCTTCAGTAGCGATAGCTCTGGCACAGTTTAAAATATAATAAAAAATAATAGCTCCTATATCAATCAGCTTTCCTCACTGAATATAATAGTTTAAAATAGCACTCTCTCCCGTAAATTCACTGACATAACTTGAAGGCAATATCTTAGATGAGATGAAGTAATGCCATGCCTTGGAAGTGGCATTCAACTTAGAGGCTGTAAAATTTACTCTTCTCTCATTCATAATTTTACATAAACCCCTTCAATCAGTAAGAAAAGACATAATCTCATCTAACTCTCCCTCCATATGATGATAATTAGGATAATAACAAAAAATTTTAGGTGGTAATCTGTAAAAGGTATTGATTACAGCAGAAGAAAAATCCTCTTGCTGTCTCTGAACCATCACTATGTTTTCCTCTGCTGCAGGCAAGTTAGCATAAAACTCTCTTACCACAGAAACAACAGTAATAGCGAAGAAGAAACAAAAATTTTCCCATTTCCTTCAAACAATCATCTCTACAATATCTCCTCCTGGTTTACTAAAAACTCGTTCTGGAATCAACTTACGTGATGATAATGCATCGATGTAATGATCCTCCACAATAGAACTAACAAATTTGTTTGAATTAAATCTTGCTTTCTCTTTCGAGCGCTTCAACTTTGGTGCCATTTTTAAAAATAACAAAAAATTTACTATAAATTCCAAAATCAAACTAAACTTGCTAACTTAATTTCTAAAGGCAAAACCATTAAATCCAAGCAACTTCTCATGCATTTCCTCTAATTTTCACCATGAATAGTGATTTTCTTATTTCTTAATAATGTACACAAAATACATGGTGGAAATAAAAAATTTTGCTTAGGAGAAGTGCTTATACCTTAAGTAGTTCAAATCCAAAATATTTCATTGAATTGGCTCTAAAATGATCCAAATCAGGGATGCCCTAGACTCTTTGTTGACCTTGAGGGTCATTCACCAGATATATTAAAAAATGAAGTCTATCCACATTGACCTCTAAAATTTAACAAGGGACAAAAAAATCCTGAAGATCCAAGGTAAAACCCAAGCAAAGGCTTTTTGACATAAATATGACATAGTGAATTAATCAAATCAGCAATTTAAAACTTTGAAATAATTAATTTTAAAAAATTTGATCAAATTAGTAAATCTTTTACTTAAATAAACAAAATTTGGTCAAAAGGTCAATCCATGACTTAATGACCTCTTTATTAACTTGATATTTATCACATTGACCGTTAAGACATCTCAGGTATTAAATTGATCAAATATAACTTATTTAATTAATTGATAATACTAAATTGACCCAACATTACCAACCTTAGTCAAACCTAGGTATGGTTACTAAAATTAATAACCCTCTGATTAAATTAACCATGACAAGATTAAATAAAACATTTGGGTCTACCTTGGACCTAAATTGATCAATCGTAATCAACATAGATCAATAATGATCAGTCTTTGACATAAACAAGACAAAAATGGTCAACTTATAACCTAAACATCACTATACTGATCTCATAGCCTAAAATGACAAATTAGGATAAATGATCCAACCATGACACAAAAATATTATATTGACTTCATTAGTCAATCTTTTTGATTAAGTAATTAAAATTTAGTCAAAACAATCCATACATAATATAAAAACAACTACATTAACCCCATTGGTCAATTCTTGACCTCAAAGGGTTAAAATTGGTCAAAATGGCTAACCCATGCCCCCTTGACCACAAAATCCACTTCAAATACAAACATTGGCATGATCAACATGACATTAATTAAAATGACTAAAATTTAAACCAAAAGTCACTACATTGGCCTTTTGATTGACTTAAACCCTAAAAATGGTCAATTCTAGGCAACATGTACCAAATTTGGTCAAATACCCAATTTTGAACAAAAATGAAAAAATTAATCAAATAATTAATTCCAAAATTTTTTTTGATTAATTTGTTGGCCAAAATATAATTTCAAATATTTTTAATTAATGACACAATAAATTAAAAATGGAAATATAATTAAAAGCCATAAAATAAGACCTTGCCTAATTTTGAACTAAAATATTAAAAATTAATCAAATAAATTTCAAAATTATTTTGATTAATTTATTGGCCAAAATATAATTTTTAATATTTTTAATTAATGACATAAATAATTAAAAGTGGAAAAATAATTTAAAACCATTAAAAATGAAACTTTGATACATGAAACTACATATGACACAAAGTTTACCATAAATTATTTTAAATCAAAATTAAATTATGAAGGGTCACTAATAGGTCACCCATGACTCAATAAATCCATCATGAAATAAATTAACACATGGAAATCCTAGGATTAATCATAGTTAAGCATGGGTTAAAACTCATCATGAGGGTTGAAGTGGCATTCACTCCCTAACTCAAAGAATGATTCACCTCTCCTTTCAAGTTGATGTGGCTGGCCATCCAAAGAGCAGCCTACTATGCCTCATGAACATCCAATGGAAGAGCAGAAGAGCTTGGATTAAGCATTTACTAGGGTAAAAATTAAATGAGTCATATGGCTTATTTGTCATGATCTCATCAAATCCATTCAAAATGAGTGAAGGAAGCATGCGAGGGAGTTTCTACTAAGCCTTGTGACCAGCCATCTCCACCTCCCAAAGGATCAAATAGGAAGAATTCAATTTTAAAATTCAACCATAACCTAAGTGTAACCATGGGCAAACCCTACATGGGTTAATCATTTTTAAATCCCAAAATCCATTTAATTGACAACCACCATTCTATCCAAAGCATTAATAGCATGGTTAAGAACTTCTCTTGATGAACCTAAGCCATCCAAAGCTCAGACATGGACTTGCCATGGCTATAAATAGGTTGAATCTGAGGTCATTGAGAGAGGGGGGGGGGGAAATTCAAAAAGTATATATAATGCCCAAACTCTGAAACTTTGAACATGAAAGTTCTTCTCTAGGACCTTAGCAATTGATTCCACCCAAATCAAGCCATGAAATACACTCAATCCCTTTAATTGAGCTAGCCCGAAAGAATCCAAAAATCCTAAAACCAGGGCATTTTGGAAGTTTGAAATCAAACCCCACAAACCTTCAAATTAACCATCCCAAGTCCATTTAAGGACTGAAAGAAGAGGAGCTAAGTCAAAATCAGGCCTTCCTATAGCCTCTAATATAGCCTTTGATGAACTCCCTCAAGCTGAGCCTCCCTCTAATCAAAGTCATATAAAGCCTAGATTTGAGCTCAAATTGGACTACGAGAAAGACTTCTCTAAACCACACGACACTTCAAAACTAATCAATTTAAAGCTAGACCCACTGTGGCCATGGTATGGATTACTCAACCCTAATCTCGATCGAGTTTGACACATTGTGAAACGAAATAATTCAAATCCTCTATAAATCTGTATGGATGTGTTAAATTCCTCTTGATGAAGCTTCTGAAACAAATTTCATGAAATTTCATCATGATTTGGCCGAGATATTAAGCCCAGAACTCAGATAGTGTTTGGGTTGAGACGGGAGGAGAAAGATGATGGAGAGTTGTATGCTCTTCTGTTTAGAAGACAGACGACTCAGATTAAACAATACTTGCTCCGCTCTTTAGCTCCCTGCAACAGATCAAATGCGTTTCGATCTGTACAATGACACGCGACGCCGTCCGGTTTATCTGGATTTATTTAAATCTAGGGAAACCTTAAAATAATCAAAATTAAATATCATGAAATCTAAAAATCACAAAAATGAGACAATAATATCCCTAAACTCAGCATGAAGAGGAGAAAATTATGAGACCAAAATCATAATTTTGTTTTCTGTCATTAATTTTTATTTAATTAATTAATCTCTAGAGTAATTTATTTACTCAAAATTAATTATAACTCCAAAAATTTTGAAATTTTTACAAAATGATCCCCTCACATTTAGACACTTTCCCTAATTTTTCTAAGGATAGAAAAATTATTTAAGGTGACATTTTCTAATTCCTAAGTGACTTTGTAATTATTTCCAAATTAATTATAAAGATTAGAAAAATAAGGACATAAAATTTAGAATTGATTAAGTAATTTAGAGTGACTAACAAAAAATCTAAAGTGACATAACTTAGCCTTTAAAAAATTAGAAAAAAAAGACATTTTAAATCCTTAGGGTAAATGAATATAAATTATTTAATTTATATTCAGTTAACCCTAAAAATCATATAAGTCCTAATTATGTCTAATCAGTTTGGACTTAGTCAATAATTTAAACCCTATTCAAGTTGGGTTTAAGCCAAAACAAACTTTAATTAGGTCTAAAATATCATTAGGCTTAATTAACCATCATTAAACCTTAAAGACATTAGGTTTAATAATTAACAAACTTTAATTAGGTCTAAGACATTATTAGGCTTAATTAACTATCTTTAAATCTTAAAGAAATTAGGTTTAATAATAAACAAACATTAATTAGGTCTAAAACATCTTTAGGCTTAATTACCATCATTAAACCTTAAATACATTAGGTTTAATAATAAACAAACTTTAATTAGGTATAAGACATCATTAAACCTTAAAGATATTAGGTTTAAAAAAAACTAACCGTGATTAGGGCTAAAACATCATTAAGCTTAATTAATCATTAGGTTTAATATAAATTAAACTTTAAATAGTCTTAAGCTTAATCAAAACATTAAACCTTAATTAAATTAGGTCTTATTTAAATTAGTCTTAATCAAAAAATTAAGACTTAATTAAATTAAATTAATACTTAATTAAGTCTTACTTAAAATAGACTTAATCAAAACATTAAACCTTAATTATATTAGGTTTAAAATAAATTAAACTACAATTAGGTCTAACTCATTAGACCTAATTAACCATTAAGACTTAACTACAATAGGCTTAATCGACATTAAACAACCTTAAAACTATAATTAGGTCTAACCCATTAGACCTAGTTAACCATTAAGCCTTAACTACATTAGGCTTAATCAACATTAAACAACCTTAAGACATCAATTAGGTCTAAATCATTAGACATAATTAACCATTAAGCCTTAACTACATTAGGCTTAATCAACATTAAACAACCTTAAGACATCAATTAGGTCTAACCATTTGACTTAATTATTCATTAAGCCTTAACTACATTAGGCAAAATCAGCCTTAATCAAAATTAAACCATAATTAAGTCTACCACATTAGACTTAATTAAACTATTAAATCTTAACTAACTAATATTTAACCAAATTTAATCTATTTAAAACTATTAAACCTTAACCAATTAAAGATTACTCAAACTCAAACCAAACTTAAGTCCAACCCACATTGGATTTAAGTCAAACTCAACTTAGGTTCAATATACATGAATATAAGTCAAACCTTAATTTTAATCTAAGCCATACTGGATTTAAATCAAAATAATTCAGATTCAACTTGACATGAATCTAAATTAACAATAATTTACGTCAAAATTTTAAACCTTTATGGTTCAACATACATTGAACCAAACTAAAGTTCAATCAATATTTAACTCAAGTCAATCCCAAATCTCAGGTTTAATATAACTTAAACCTAAGTCAAACCCAAATTAAATTCAATCTATATTTAATTTAATCTAACTTAAATTTAAGTCAAACTTAAACTTAGGTTAACTTAATTTTACATAAATTTTATGTTCGTCCTATTGAACTTAATTCAACATAAATTCTAAAGTTCGACCTAAATCGAACTTAATTTGACATAAATTTCAAAGTTCAACCTAAATCAAACATAATCCAATATAAATTTTAGAGTTAGATTTAAATAAAACTTAATTTAACATAATTTTAAATTCAACTTAACTCAACATATCTAAACAAAAAACCTATGTTCCACCCAAATTAAACTTAACTCAACACAATCTGTTGAAAAACTTAAGATCAATTCAAATTGAAATCTAAAACAATATAAACCGACATAAAATAACATAATTTAACATAAATTAACATATCCAACCAAACTTGACTCAATTTCACATAAATTAACAAATTAAACTTAAATCGACAAATTAAATTTAAAACTGACAAGTAAAACATAAGTCAACATAAAAATTAGAAATTCTAGATTCAAATAATACTAAATCTAAATTCTCAAAGTCTAATTTCTATTAGACTCAACCCAAAATCTTTAGAATCTAATGACATCGAGTCTAAAAATCTTATTTAGATTCAAGTGACAATTGAATCTAAAAATCTAAAATCTAAACCTTTAGGCTCAAATGACATTGATTCTAAAAATCTTATTTAAATTCAAGTGACAATCTAAAAATCAAAGTCTAAAATTTTATTAGACATATTAAGTTCACATGACAACTGAATTTAAAATTCTAATTCTTAAATTCATTAAATCTAAATTCTTATCAAACCCAAATCGATATAAATTGAAATAAAAAATTTAATTTTTGATATCAAATCAACATTTCAACCAAAATTGGATATCCGACAACTCTGAAACAACGAAAATTTTTATCAGGTAATCTTAAAATTTTTACGACATTATTTATGACGATATACTCTTTTCAGGATGAAGAAAAGTTTTATTTAGATTTTCTTTGCATTTTGTAGGATGTGTTAACTCTGTTTTGCAGAATGATCAACAACTTTAAAATATAATAAAAATCGATAATAAAAAAAAATAAAAATGACAAAACTGGAACTTTTAGGTATGCCACGAAACCTAAACAAACAAGAAAAATGACATGACAATAAAAACAACAAAACTGAACTATTGGGATAGTCATTAACAAAACAAATTGGGCTATTAGGATAGTTGTCAACAAAATAAAACTGGAACAGTTAGGATAGTCACCAAACTTAAAGAAGAAGAAATAACAAAATGAAATTAAAACAATGACAAAACAAAAACATTGACATTGATATGACATTTGACATGAAAAAATAAAAAATCATAAACCAAATAATAAAATATCTATAGAAGATACATCGTGACATAATTAATTAACATAATATCTCATGGCAAAATGAGATAAACATTAGGAATAAAACATTCGTATGTTTATTTTCCTAAAAAGTATTCCAAAAAATGAGTTTTTAACATTAATCAAGAGTTTTCTTAGACAAAAGTAGAATTTCCTATGATGTAATTAAATTCAGAAGCTTGCTTCTATAGGAGAAGTAAAAAAGAACTCGGAATTGGTTAAATACCTAAAAATCTATGGTTACTAGTCTTTTGATTTTTCCTAGTAGGATAAGAACATTCTAGAGTTCTCCCTTTAAAGATATCACATTACTTTTTCCTATGATTGTCTATTTCGTTCCTTTTCTCTCACCCTTTTCAAAACGGGATTAAAGACTGGTGCAATATAAATAGACCGGCGACTCCTTGACATTTTATATGACGCCTAGGAATTGGCGGCAACTGGGAATCTCGATGAGTTTCCTTAGACGACACTCCTTTTTTGAAAATTCGAGAGGTTGAAGGTGATGATGGGATTAAAAATAGCAAATTTTGAGTTTTTAACGTCCGAAAACTGGTTTTCGCGAATCGGCGCCTATGCGGGAAGCGACAGTGCATAGCCGCGAAATCTAGTGCTTAAGCGCCGAAGGTCTGGCGCTTAGTCGCCAGTGCCTAGATTTTAGCAATTTATATTAATCTCTTTAGAACACCTAATTAATCACCCTTAATTATTTCAAATAATTAATTCTTACCCATAACACTTCTATTACTCCAAAATTTCACTATAATTTTCATGAATTCAACACAAATTTCACACAAACACAAACTTATATTTCATTAATAACAAAACACTCTTAATATAAACTATAAATTTCTATCAAAAAACCTTGGATGAAATTTTCCAATACATAGGTTCATAACACATATCTTAGACACAAAATTACATCATTAAGATGTAAACACACAAATTAAAATGCAACAAAAAATAAACATTATAATAATCATGAACACAAAACACTAAGCACAGATTACTAAAACACTAGTAAGCTGAATATATCTAGAATCACCATTAGTTCCATTTGAACCATTTGGAATGTAAATCAGATAAAACGGGTGATGGTTAAAAACTCTCACATCTTCTTCTTTTATCCATTTGTTCTTCAGAAACATCGGTTTATCCACTTCTTCCACATGAATTGTATGACTAAATTGCATTTTGAGTTGCCATCCTATGTGCGATAAATGCGTTAATTTCAATTACCTTGGCTTCGATGGAAGCCAAACCAACCTTGATCTTTACAAACTTTTCTGAAATTCCATGAATACTAACAGCCAGAATCCCATTGAATAACTCTTGTGCACTTTCACTAATAAACTTCTTCTTGTTGGTTTCCTCTTTCTTCTTAACTTTGCTCTCCCATGAAGACATTTTTGCACTCAAAGTAGTCTTCTTAAGACTCAGGAATGAAAATAAGTATTGGGACAAGTATCTCTTCAATTCTGGGCCTTTTTATAGACTTGGGAAGTTTTAAAACTGACCCTAGATGTGTTGAAACTCTTCATTAACTCTAAAAACTACTTACCCATGATTTAGGCTTCTAGAACCTCATTTTTTATGTTTTTTGTAACTCCGGCACCTAAGCACCAACTTGGGGCGCATAGCTGCTAGTGCTCATTTTAACACAGTTTGCTAAATGTCCAAATCTTCATTCCAACTCCTCTAAGTCATCAAATAAGGTCAAATAAACACCACTATAACATAAAAAACTGTAAAATGCTACCACATAATCTCAAATCAAACCAAATAAAACACACAAAGCAAACCTAAAACAAAGCACACCGATAACTATGAGTTGTCTATTACAAGCGCTTGGTTTAATGTCTTCAGCCTGACATACCCAGAGATTATTCTGAGTGACCCAATATAAGATTCTTATTAGGTTTAGATTGATCGAATGAAAAATAAGGTTTAAGTCTATGACCATTGACTTTTAATATTTTTCCAGTCTTAGGATCTTTAATATCCACAGCTCCCTAGGAATAAGCATTCATTACAATAAATGGACCCATCCACCTGGACTTAAGTTTTACAGCAAATATTTTAAATTTGGTATTATATAACAAAAATTGTTGTCCTAGCTCAAGATTATTAGTAAGAATCTTCTGATCATGCCATAACTTCATCTTTTTGTTATAAATCTTAGGCTTTTCATAAGATTTATTCCTTATCTCTTAAAGCTCATTTAATTGCAACAATCTTGTTGACCTTACTTTTGTGAGGATCGTCAAGAAAGGAAGTATATCAATAGTGACCACCTAAAATTTACCAAGAGAAAACAAACCCCAAAACCTAGGGTGAAACTTTGACAAGGTCTTTTTACAAAAATCCAATGACATCTTAGATTAATAAAATTAACAATGACAATAAAGACATTGATTGTTCAAACAAGACTCATTTGATCATTTGACAATATCAAATTGACCAAACATTACCACTCTTAGTCAAACCTTGATATGATTACCGAAACCAATAACCCTATGATTAAATTAACCATTACAATGTTAAATAAATCATTTGGGTCAACCCTAAACTTAAACTGATAAATCATGATCAACCTAGGTCAACTTTTGACTAAATAGTCAGCTATTAGTCAAAATAGTCAATTTCTGATCGATTGACCCAACAGGTCAATTACTAATCAAAAAGTTAAAATTGGTCAAAATGGTCAATTTCTGATCCTAGGACCAACACATTGACCCAATAAGTCAACTTTTGACTAAAAAGTCAAAATTGATCAAATTGATCAATTTTTGATCCAAGGACCACCTCATTGACCCAATAGATCAACTTTTGACCAAAAGTTAATTTTGGTCAGAATGATCAATCCTTGACCTAATGACCACTCCATTGACCTAAATAGTCAATTTTTAACCCAAAAACTCAAAATTTACCAAAATCATCAACCCAATACCTAATGACCACCATATTCACCTCATTGGTCACCTCTGACCAAAATGTCAATTTTGGTCAAAATGATCAAAATATTGCATTGACCTTATTGATAATTCTTTGACATAAATAATTAAAATTTGATCAAAACAATCTATGCATGACACAGAGATAACCACCCTAGCCCCATTGGTCAACCTTTGACCTAAAAGGGTTAATTGGGTCAAAATGACTAATCCATTCCCCTTTGACCACAAAATTAATTTTAAAGATAGACATTGACATGATCAACTTGACATTGATCATAGTGATCAAGATTTAATCCAAAAGTCACCACATTGACCTTTGGATTGACTTAAACCCTAAAATTGGTCAACATGACCAAATCAAACCATGACAAGGTTAGAAAAATCAAAATAGGTTACCCCTAGTGTTGACCTCGCTTTTGGTTGAGGTCTAGTATTTCTTTAGAATAGCCCAGGGTCTAGCCATAGGACTCTTCTGATAACATTCTTAGAAGACCTAAACAAGGCACATCACCTTTGATCCCCTAGTCTTTGGAAGCTCATGTAAGTGGTTTTCACAACCCATTAGCCTCAGGCTAGGGTTTGGCTTGTACCAACACATATAGGAACAAATGAGGGCGACCCTTGGTCCATGGCTCAACCAAAATAATGCCATATTACTCACTTTCAACCAATCCAAATTTTCCCAAAGATTCCAAATTTCTAACGTCTTTGTCCCAAAATACCAAAATACTCAAAATGCCCCCAAAACACTATAATTCCCCAAAATTTTCAAAATCACCAAAATTACACTTAATTCTTCCAAAATCATTCCAAAATACTCCCTACCACTCAGATTAACCAAAATTACCCAAAATTGCCAAATTTCCCAAAAAAATCCCCAAAATGACCAAAATACCCCTCCTAGCCCAAAATTCCAAAAAAAATCCAAAAAATCCCATAAATTCCCAAAAACTACCAAATATTCTTAATTTCATTTCTCTCAACTACCAAATGACTCAAGTTGGCCAATTTAACATAATTTAACCAAAAGCCCCAATTTGACACATTTAACCCAAAAGTGCACAAATTAAACTCAATGCCTACCCAATTGATCCCAATTTTGCCCAATTTTAATTCCAAAATTTATTTTAACATCTCCAATACCAAACTAAACAACATACTAGCCCAATTTGACCCACACTTGAGTTTAATTTCACTTAAAATCTAAAATCCCCAATTTTGCCTAAGAGACCCAAATCCCCCAAAATGACCTAACACCAATCAATTTCTCCCCAATTTGATATCTAAACCCTTCATAACACCGTTAAATTTGATTGAACCATCAAATGCCCCCAATTTGAGTCCAAGTCTCATCCAAATCCACTTGAACCAAGCTTACCCAATTTTTATGCAAACATGCCATGTGCCCAAAATCATCCAAATTGATTAGCCCAAACTTCAAATTGACACTCAATTTATGTTGAAAACTCGTCATGACATCCTCCTTGACCATTTTGACCCATCAATTAAATCATGGAACCAATCTAGCCCAACCTAAACCCAAGTTGGCCCAAAGTGTCCTAAATTGACCAAAAGCTCAAATTTCACCATATTGAGCCTCCAATTCAACCCAAAACCACTCCAATATTCTGCTTAATCACTCATGACAACTAAACACACAATATTGATTGACTCCAACATCAACAAAACTCAAGTTAACCCAACCTTGACCCAAAGTGACCCAAATGGACCCTTGACCCAAATGTGACCAAACTAAACCAAATGTGGCTCAATTGAGCTCACCACAACCCCTAGGTGGACCCCTAGGACTGAGCCAAATCAGCCAAACTCAAGCTAGTGAGCCATGGACCAAAGGATCCCAAAATTAGGGGATCTCCTTCCATAAATGAACAAAGCATATAATGCCTTGCCCCAAAGCTTTCCCTAAACTTATTAATCACCATTAAAACCCTCCTCTGGCTCCCCTAACCTGGTAACTATCTTCCCTGACCTTGTCGGCCAGCCTAGTGGCCGGAAAACACCAAAACTGAGAGCCAACTCAATCCTAGCATCACCCATTTTAAACACCAATTGACTCATCCAATGTGTCAAACTCACATTGGCCAATTGCGCCGCTCAGCTCACCACCTTGTTGACCTCATTTGTGATGAGGTCTTCTCTTCTTCCCTTTAGTACTTAGGATCTAGCCTTAGGCTTTTCCTTTGACTATCTTAGAGGACTAGAATTGGGACCCACCTTTTAGAATTTCAAACCACTTCTTAACTCCCCGCAAACTCCACAAACTCGACCGTAGACCCCTAATCACCTAGAGGGTTGAAATCAAATGTGGAAGTTTAAAGGATGAGTTCCTATAGGACTCTTTGGTCTTAGGACCGCCCTGGTGGCCTCGGTCCAGTGAAGGGGCCGACTTACACACACACTACACCTATACACTACACTTTCACACACCTATACCTAACTCGACCTCCTGACTCATGTAGGTGATTCACATGGATGGTCCTTAACCCCTAAGCCCTCGGCTAAGAGGGTTAAGGAACAACATAGATGGATGCCTCAAATGAGTCCCTTCATGGCACATGTGGGCTCGATGTGGCTTCATGGCTCAACCAAAATGATTTCATTCCACTCAAATTTACCCAATCTTCAATTTTCCAAATTTTCAATTTTCCAAATTTTCAATTTTTGACTCCCGGACCCTACACCCGCTTAGCCTACCCAAAACCCTTAAAATTACCCAAATTTCTCAAAAATTTCCAAATCACCCAAAATCTCTCAAAACCAATCCCAAACATTTCCACATCACTTAAATTGATCATCCATACCCAAAAATACCAAAAATTCCAAAAAAACCTCCCAATACCCTCCAAATACCCAAAATACCCCTCTTGACCCAAAAATCCAAAAATTCAGAAAATTCCCAGAAAATTACAAAAAATCCCAAATATTCCCAATTTCATTTTGTTCAACTACACCATGGGCCAATTTTGTCACTTTACCTTACTTTTGTCAAAACCCCCAATTTGACCCATTTTAACCCAAAGTGAAACCAATGTCAAACCAAACCTACCCAATTGACCCCAATTTTGGTCCAATTCAATTCTAAACTTCAATTCAACATTCCCAACACCAATTTAGACCAAATCCAAGTCCAATTTGATTGACATTTGGATCCAATTTCACTTTTGGCCTTAAAGCCCAATTTGGACCCATGACCCAAACCTAACCCAAACTCACCCAATTCAACTCCAATTAACCCCAAATCTTTTCTAAATTTTCCTTAGCATCCCCACAAGCATAACACTAACATGATTTGCCCAAAATTTGGACCCAAACCCCACTCAAATTCAACCCAAAGCTAAAAGGCCCAATTTGGACCTAAACCCAAACCTAACCCAAATGAGCCCAAACCCCAAAATCAAAGCCCAACCAAAGTCAAAACCTCTTTGAAACACTCCCATAGACATTTCTCAACATTAATTTTACATCAATTTCAACCCTAGCCCAACATTGGCCCAACTTGGCCCACTTGGACCTATATTGGCCCATTCACCAAAAGAGCCCAAATTCAATCCAATTCAAACCCAAATCACTCCCAATTTGCTTCAAGTCACTCATGATACATCCATGAGCTAAACCCAACAATTATTTGGCCCAACCTCTTTACAAAATTTCATCCCAAAATCCATTTTAAAATTCAAAAGCCCACTTTCCTAAACCATTTTAAAAGCCCATCCTTCACCACATCTGAAGGCCCAAAATTGGTCCCAAAGCCCACATGATATTTCTCTACATCATCCATTCAATTAAAATCATCCCTAAGTCCTAAATTCATCATCAAATCATTCCAAATCAAGTCTCATACAAATTTCCATCAAATTACCAAAAATTCTTAAATCCATTTTTATGAAATTGACTCCACTTTTCCCAAGCCAAAGGTGAGCCATGCAAGCCATGGACAAGCCACATGAAGCCATGGAAGGCTTGACATGTGATCAAGCCATTAATGGCAAAAGGAGGGCCCCCTTTCCTAATCCTTCTTAAACCCTTTTTTACCTTAAGCATGTCACACACTAAACCATGCTTAGCCACCTCATCATGGATGGAGACCACACCATTCTCTCTTGGCTGACCCAAGTGATCCTTTTCAGCCCAAGACCAGGCCTTGGGTGGTGAACCTAGCCCAAAATCATGGGTTGACCCATTTGAACCCAAAATGGTCTTCCCCCCATTCCATTTCAATCCAAGCTCTTTACACATGGCATTGGCCAATTGATTACACTAAGTTCCAGCCCTGACCTCCCTGATGACAACAGTGACCTGACCCTGGCCGGCCAGCCACCACGATCGCCGGAAACCACTGTGCCGAGAGCTCACATGTGAGCCCAAACTCGAATTCTCACCCGCCGAGCCGCCCCATCCCCGACGGCCATCGTAGACTGTTCTTCTCTTGCCAAGAGCAGCTGATCTCAAGCCCTAACTCTCCCTGGGAGGCCCTCCACCCTCTCCCATTTAAACACCACCCCTCTCGGCCATGAAAGGTGCTGAAACAAACCTTAAGGAAACTCTGCCAAAATTGTTCCGTACTCCTCCCCTTACACGAGCACTTGATCCCCACCGAGATCCCCCTGCCATTTCTTCTCCGCGAGCTCAATTTCGTAGTCGAAATCTAGGCCCAAAACCAGGACACTTCTTCACAAGTGAGCCAATCCCCAAATTGATTGGTTCTACACCTTCACCGGACCAAGGGAAGGTGTCCACCGACAAAAGCCCCATCTCCGGAGCCACCCGAGTTGCTCCCGCCTCCAAACTTTGTGATCGGGCTTGGTCGAAATCCCACCTAGACAATTCACTGCACTGTGAGACTTCATCCGGAGCTTACCGGGATCCAATCGAAGGTGCAACAACCCTCGCATCGAAGCCACACTTCTCCGAGTAAAGGTATGAGCTAATTCTTCATCCCGAGCTTCCGGAGATTCTCCATTTCAAAAGCTTTAATTTCAATGCATGATCACCATATAGATGTGTTCGTCTCTTCAAGACGAATCCATGGAGCATAAGAACATGAAAATCCATCGAGTATCGAGTTAGATCTTAGGGATTTAGTGTGGACTGGCTCTCGGGTGAGGACACTTGGGGACGATGAACGGATGCCGTCCATTCAATATACGAGCGGACGGACGGCCAGGATCGCGTCGGATCAGGAGACGGTACGAGAACCGCGGGGCCCGGGCTGCTGAGTCAGATGGCGGCATCGAATGGGAGCGCGATGCGTGTGCGTTCGGAGCTGCCGAGGTTGACGCGGCGTCGCGTGGATAAATATAAAATTAGGGATTTTTTTGATTTATTTAATTCCCTAAACTTCAAAAATTCATAACTTTGTGTAGAAAAATCAGAAAAATAAAATAAAAATACCCTCTCGCTCGGTGAACAGAGGAGAATAATGTGGAAAAGAAATTATTTAATTTTATCAAGTATTTTATTTTTAATAATTTATTTACTCTCTGCATTTTTTTAATTCTCCATGCATGTATACAATTCACCATGGCATGAGACCATAGGGCTTTTGAAGCCTCTGAATTTGGGAACATTCCCTGAATTTTCCAAAGACAGAGGCCATCCCTATGAAAAGTTATTCATTTTTCAAATTAATGTTACTGTTTTGAGTATTTTAATTCTAATAAATAGCATGTTGTGAAATAAATTCTAGGAAAATTTGGTGATGTTCCTTATGACCAGAGGACCCTAGGAAAAATAGGTTTTGAGTTAGTTCATTTAAAATAATCCTAACTGGCTTAAACACCCAAAATGGATCTCTAATTAATTAGAGCTAACCATACATCAAATTGACTTGAAATCAATTCTCCACTGACCTTTAGGATTAGAGGAACCCACCATAAAAATTTGCGGTCAATTGGACTTGGTTAGCCTTACTAATTGGGTTGATTAAGCCATTTAGTCATTTTAAACTTTAAAAATTCATAACTTTCAAAATACTTTTTAAAAATTCACCAAATTGGTTTTGGAGCCTCTCTGATATCAGATGAATTTAAGAAAATTAAAATTTCAATTTTCTAAAAAGTTGATTTTTAATATTATTTTAATATTTTAATAATTAAAAAATAATAAAAATCACAAAAATAATAAAATTCACCAAAATGTCACATTTTGAATTTTAATCACTTAGGAACAAATCCCATATTTTTCTTAGGTCTATTTAGTGAGATATTAAATTTTAAAGCTCTAGGGTAATTTTAAAATTAAAAAAAATGTATTTTCTAGCATTTTCACTAAAATAATTATAATAAATCATAGAAAAATTAGAAAATTACAAAATTTGATTCTCTGATTTCCTTGATATCAGAGAGATTTTTGAAAAATATAAAATTCATTTTTCAACATTTATTTTATTTTTAAATTAATTAACCCTCCAAAACTTAAAATAATTATAATAAAAATAATATAATTCAAAAAATCACCAAAATTGGTCCAAGTGGTCCTCTAGTCATTAGGAATGTCCCCTAATTTTCTTAAGGACAGAAACTTTCCCTTGGTCATGTTATTAAATTTTCCTTGGAAATCTCTATTTTCTACCAAAAATAATTATATAAATAAATTAAATATAGACAAATCACATTTTCTCCTCTCATGTCTTTATTGACATATAAGTGAAGTCACATAAAAATTTCAAGTTCATTTGAGTTCAATTTAGTGAGTTATTAAATTATTGAGCTTAAAGGGTAAAATGGTAATTAAAATTTTAATCCTTAATTAAAACTTTAGGTTTAATAAAAAAATTAACAACTAAAATATTTGATCCTAATCTGATTTGGATGATTGAAATTTAAATAATTAAAGGGTAGAAACCCATTAAGCAATTCAAAATAATTAAACCTTAATTAAATAATTGATTAAATTTGGAAGAATAATAAAATTGGAATTATTAAAATAGGGATATTATTAGGAAGAGATTTATTCTTTAATTTAAAAATCCCTAAATTAATTATCTCATTAATATTCAATTCTTAATTAAAATGATAACACAAATTCAAAATATTAAAAGGCTTAATCATTAAACTAAAATTAAATTATTAAACTCTTTTAAAAATTTCAATTAAAATTAAAAAAAAATTAAATTAAATTAAAAATTAAATTAAATTAAGTAAATTAAATTGAATTGAATTAAATTAAATTAAATTAAAATTAAAAGTTGAATTAAATTAAAGAACAAATTAAATTAAATTAAATTAACAAATTAAATTAAATTAAATAACTTAAATTAAATTAAATTAAATTAAATAAATAAAATCAAATTAAATTAAATTAAATGAATTAAATTAAATTAAATTAAATAAATAAAATCAAATTAAATTAAGTTAAATCAAATTAAAGATTAAATTAAATTAAATTAAATTAAATTAAATTAAATCAAATTAAATTAAATTAAATTAAATCAAATTAAATTAAAATTAAATCAAATCAAATTAATTTAATGTAACATCAAATCAAACTAAATTGAATTAAATTGAATTGAATTAAATTAAAGATTAGATTAAATTAAATTAAATTAAGTTGTATTAAATATAACATCACCAAAGACATAAAGAATTCAAAATAAATCTAAAATAACTTGAACACTATTCCAAATTAATTGAAATTAAACTAAATCACAAATCATTTAAATACCAATTTACCCTCGAAAGCTTTAGTTATCATAACTCCTAAACAGGATATGAAATGAAATGTTACTTCACTTATAGGACATTCAAATATCCTAGTTCACTGAGTAAGATGATAACAAAACTTAACTAAACCTCGGACGATTAATTCATTGGTGTAATTGAATTCATTTGGACTTAAAACAATCCTAGAAATATTGAAAAGATGTTTAAGATTCTTCTTAAGCACTTCCTCAATATGATAGGATATTTATAAGAACAATTGAACCCAATTGTTCTTTGATGAAGAAAATCGTCTTCAAACAAAAACACAAGGAACCTAGACGTCATAGGAAATGACAAGCTATAGGATTAGGAATTTGGTAGAAAACCATAACCCTTCCCTTAGCTTTACCTAGGAACTTGCTTAAATATTCTAATTATGTTTAAGTGCAGCTTGGGATGACGGGAAGACCCTCCAGTGTACGCTTTTATTTTATTGCAATTTACTTTCTTGCAATTTACATTATTGCAATTTCATTAATCGCATCGCACTTACTTTTCTTGCATGATAAACAACTCGTTGCATGAAAACCCACACCTTTAGGATAGTCCCTAAAACTGAAACCAAAACTAAGTTAAAAGTCATTGCAAGATAAAATTCACCGCCACAACATTTCAAAATATAAAACAACTCAAAATTTAATCACAAACGGGACACAAAACTACAATTACAACTAAATAAAAACGTCCTGTTGGATGATCGAGAATACCTCGGATGATGTAACCTACGTGTTGCTAACGGGATTTCCCACGGTCTAAATGAAAGTGTGGAACTCATTCAGTTGAGTTTAGCAAATTCATTTGGACTAAGTGAATCCGATAAAAATAATGATGCCGGAAGGATGGAACCGTGGGATCTTAACCGGTGTCGTTATAATCAACTTTAAGATTTGTTTTAATTAAAATATTGAAAACACTTGGAAATTAAGATTTTCTCTAAACCAAAACACTTTTCTCATCCCCCGATTTATGACTTCTAAAATTGAACCTCTGCAACAACAAGGAGCTCGGAGCATGGTGGGCGGCACGGCCATCGTCATCAGCAAAACCCGAGTCTACTTCGACAAAACTTTCCTAGAATTAAATAACAAAGCCATAGGACTTCGAGGTAGTTTGCACTAGTGCAACATAAATCCTCAACTCTTCGTTAGGCACTTGCATTGCAAATTAAGCCCTAACCGGTCTTAGGATTCCGAGGTAGTCGTCCGGTACGACAATAAACCCTCACATCTTCGAGGTCTATTTGTTTGATTTTATCATACAAATATAAGCCCTAATTAATTAAAATTGGCGAGGTCAAAACATTTAAATAAATATTAGGACTTTCCTAAACTCAAGCCAAACAATAGGATAGTCGGGAAATTACCGAAGTTCGCTTCGAATCCGTGATTTCTCCTAATTTTCTTCCTTTGGATTCCCAAAACAAAAATGTTCCAAATTTGATCCATTCCCTATTGAAATTCCAAAATTCAATCCCTTGAAAACTTAAACTTTGAAATCCTTGAGAGAAGAATTATTGATTATTATCGAGAGTTTTCTTAGGTGATTCCCGTCACTTAAGATGTAATTAACTATAGGGGCTTGCCCTTATAGGGAATTTTAAAGAACCCAGGTAATATAAACCTTGTTTAATGCTTTCATATTAAGCAGGGGAATTTGTCGGCTTCTAAAATTGGTTCGCAGACCAAACGGATGTCACAAATCTTCTAGTTTATTTAATCGAGCCCCACCGTCAGCGGCGTGTCTATCCTTAGGGATAGATACACGGTTTGTGGTGCTCGTGCTCGTTTATATAAACTATTTGGGATGTGAGATCGGTTTAATCTCATATCTTAAAACCTTCAAATTTAAAATTATTTTCAAAATCAAATACTACTTTTCAAAATTATTTATTTAAATTAAATTAAAAATTCGCCGACAACTTCGTTAGGAGACCCCTTTTCAAAATAAAACACACAACCTAAAAATATGCCGACAACTTCTGGCGACTCCGCTGGGGACAATTCCTCTCTCCATTTTAATCAGACAATTCTGCTTTTATAAATCGGTAGTGCATCCATGTTCCTAGTGGGTCAAACTACCCTTCTTTCCGTTGGAATTCTATGTTCATTTCTACCTTGAACAAGTATAGCCAACACTCTCTCGGATTTAGGAGCCACTGTTTAGACACCCCTAAACGAGAGGTTCCGAGATCCTTTTACCTCATTTCCGAGGTGGGGTGGACCCCTGATAGGTGTTAGTTTAGGAATGATCCTTCGAGTCGAGAAGTCTTGCATAAGACTTTCTTTTCCTTTCCAACTCGAATCGGATTCCTTACCTTCTCTACACCTTTGAACATTCCGTTCTAAATAAACGAACCCTCTAATAAATGATTCTTTTAACAAATGATTCCTTCTTATAAATACATGAACAAGAATGAGTTCGGACTCTTTCTCAATTCCTTTCTTTTTCGTCCTAAAGAAAAGAAGCATAACTTGGGACTGACAACCGAATCTACCTCCGCGAAATGGAAACCCCAAAGCTGATTTTCTCCTTCACCAACGGATCGGACTTCGCCGTCTATAAGGATGAGTCTGCCCGACAATGGGATCATCCGATTTGGACAAGGATTTGAAAACACGAATGTCAAGATCACCGACGTCTCCCTCTTTGCACCGACGAACAAGATATCCGAAGCCGAGAAGCCGCCGCTCGAGTTCAACCTTAGGTCGACCCAAGAGTTTCCTCCCCTGCAAAGGATCCCGACTGAGAGAAGTACTGCTGTCCGCAGGAGGACTGTTCTTACTACCCCCACTGGTCTAGTTGTTTCTGCACCTACCCCGACTTCCGCCAAATTAAAGGGGAAAGAAATCCAGAATTATGGTAAACCTGTTACCGTGGAGGGTACAGATCTTCCTGTGAGACCTTCTGTTTTCAAAATCGGGTCTAGCTCAAGAATTCCATCACCGACGAGGACCCAAAGAAGAAACGAAGTAGGAGGATCGCTAGAGAAGCCGAGCTGCTGAAATTGCTTTCTGGAGGAAATCCCGGAAGCGTACTCGAATATACACCGCTGCCTGAATATACACCGCTGCCTGAATACATACCACTTTTGGGAGGAAGTAGGTTCCATCCCCTCTCCGCCGCAGAGGATGAGGAAAATGTTCGCAAGATTGCTGCCGCATTACCTCAGCCCGCATATTACAATGATAGCCGCAAGAAAAGGACTAGAACTACGCTTGTTTGCTCGATTGCGAACTTTGGTAGAAAAGTTAGCAAAGAAGGAAAAGCGCCCAGTATCGGAGATTCTACGAAGGATAGGGCGGGTGCCAGTCAAATCCCGTCTTGGGCCCCGAGTAAAACCCGCCATCATGACAGAAAAGCCAAGTAAAAGAATGAAGGCTAGTCCGCCTGTCGTCGTCTCAGGATTACAAATTAGGGAGGATACCACCTTCCAGCATTTGGGCGACGGACCATCCGGTCCTAGACCTTCTGCTGCTAGAAGGATGGTATGGCGTCCCACTACTAGGCAGTTGAGATTGAAACAACAACCCAAGAAAGAAAGTCTCGCCAGGAGACTTGAATCTGAAGAAAGCGCTACTGCGATAAAGGGGACCCGGCAGCTATCGCATGACAACCGCGAAGACACACATAAAGCCCCGCTAGAAGATGCCATGGAAAAGTTGAGAACCGATATCCGACGATTGGCAAAAGAAAGAGAAGAAAAGTTCGGAGACGAGATTGATTCATCGGAATTCATGGACGACGAATATGCAGAAATCAACATGGTCAAAACACGAGCTTCATCAGCTTCGCAAGGTGCTCCTGCAGCCGCAGAAAGAGAGGAGCCGAACCGATGAGAAGGCGGCTTCGGGAGAAAGACGACACGATCGCTCAAATGGCGAAAAGGATGGAAGAGATGGTCGCAGCCTC
Organism: Papilionanthe hookeriana x Papilionanthe teres; assembly: GCA_022702705.1. Taxonomy (NCBI): domain Eukaryota; kingdom Viridiplantae; phylum Streptophyta; class Magnoliopsida; order Asparagales; family Orchidaceae; genus Papilionanthe; species Papilionanthe hookeriana x Papilionanthe teres. The sequence goes on along the minus strand of CM040424.1, from coordinate 150,192,951 downwards.
CGGCCACTCTCCGCAGTCGAGTGCAACCACAAAGAGAGACACCCCCGGAGGTCATTCACATTGTAGACGGAGGAAAAGAGATTACATCCGTCAATGGGGATGATCGGCTAAAAGGATACAAAACAAAGTATGATCCCCGAAAAGGATATCAAGAACTTGGTGGAACAACGAAGTGCGAGAAGCCTTAACACAATCGAAGAGCGGGACATCCATTCGGACGGGTAGACCTTACCCGGAAGAATTCGACGCCGTTCAATACCCGAAAGGCTTCGTACCACCTCCGTTCGAGACCTTCGACGGAGCCAGGAACCCCCGACGAGCATGTTCCACACTTTCGTGCCAGTTGTTGCAATGCCGGCGGGAGCGATGCATTACTCTTCCGACAGTTCGTCAGTAGTCTGTCAGGAATCGCCTTCCACTGGTATGCAGAATTACCAAATGGTTCGGTAAAGATGTTCTCAAAACTAGAGAACCTCTTCATCAAGCGATTCGCCGGAGCTCAGCACCACATCACTATAGGTGATTTGGTGGTAGAGAAACAAAGGCCGAACGAAACTTTGGTGGATTACATACTCCGATGGAGGAACTTAAGCATGAAATGTGAACCACAACTACAAGAACAACATGCAGTCGGCATCTTACTTAAAAGCATTCATGGCCCGATAGCACTTCTCCTCAAAGGATTCACTATTAAGACTTTCGGGAAGTTGTTAAGCAAGGCCGGAAGCTTGCAAGAAGAGGCGAAGCAATTAAGTTTCGCCGACAGTATGAACAACCGCCTGTGAAGACTTTTGAAAAGAAATCTGAGATCGTTGCAGCAGTTGACAAAGGCAAGCAACCGATGCAAATACCACCAGAACGGCCGCAGCAACCACAGCAGAATTACCAGCAACCCCGACCCAGCTATCAGTCATCTCCACAGTATGAACAACCGCCTCGTCCGCAACGTACATTAAGGGAGCTTCTGAGCAGGGAATATCCATTCAAGAATGAAGCAGTGCCGAAAATGTTCTGTAGTCTGATGAAGACTCCAGATTTCCAGCTGCCAGAGCCTAAAAGACCAGAGGAAGTCAACAAGAAAGGTGATCCCAACTTTTGCCCCTACCACTCGGATGCTTGGGCACAAGATAGAAGATTGCATTACCTTCAAGAGTTGGCTCAACGACAACCTTCGGAAAGGGAATATAACGATCCCGAAGGAGTACATGAAGGAACCCCAGAAAGGAGGTTCCGTCAATGTTATCTCAACTGATCCCATCATTCCGATAGATCCCTATACGACTGACGATGGATGGAATACCACTTAGGCGAGGTCTTCAAAAAAGATTTTAGACAGCATCCAAACCGCCTCGGTGCGAGCCTCAATTCAGAGTTCAATACCTGTTAAGCCGGTACTATCACTTGCGATAGAATAACCACCTCAACAGGAGACGATTGAAGAGAAGAAGAAAATCGACGAAGAAGAGAGGACCGAGACTCCTAAGGCTAGACTAGGGCCGCTTATCCTAGGATAGTTGTTTCCGATTCGGGGGAGAAATCCCTCGAACCTCTGATTTTGTATGATTATCTGCTCACTTCGGTGGGATCATATAATGATAAGGGTGATGGCGTTGGCTACGTTTCGACTGTTTCTAACGATTACGTAACTAGCGACAATCCGGATATCGATTTCAACATCAACGACAATTCTCAAATCATACACAATCTCGACGAGCAAAATAACGAAGAAGGCATCCATCAAGGAGGCTACGAGAGTTCAACAAGCAACGAATCTATCTGCGAGTTTCGAGGAGCTCCAGTCACGATAGAATTAGAGCCTTCGCATTCGAGGATAATCCGGAAGAGCCCGTCATTCCGATTCAGGAGGAGACACCGACAAGCTCAACACTAGATTCAGAAGAAATTACAGAAGTCAACTTAAGAAGTGGAAGAGCTCTACCTCTGAGAATGGGTCCAAAAGACAAAGGAAAGCAGGTGGTTGTTCAAGAAGAACTAACCCCAGCAGAAGAAATACCCATTCGAGAAGAAGCCGAGACACATGGAAACAAAGTGGACTACAACGTGCTAGCCCATCTTAGGAAACTACCCACCAAACTGAGTATTTACGATGCTCTCATCTTATCAAAGGAGACGAGAGAAGCTCTGATCAAGGCCTTACTTGATCCAGAAATTTGCTTAGCTCAAATGGCTGGAGATTCCTTAGATGAGGTTTGTTCGTTAAAGGAACAGCGAGGTGTTACCTTCACGGACAATGACCTACTACTTGGGACGACGAGATCACAACCGACCATTGTACATTTCGGTTACAATTGGGAAGTTTACACTCTCCAGAGTATTGGTGGATCCAGGAGCTTCAATTAATATAATGAGTCTTCGAACACTAGCATACTTGGAAATTGATGCTCGTGAGCTCGAAGCCGATAAAATGCTATTAAGAGGATTCAACCAGAAAGGAGAAAGAGCCCTCGGATCAATAACACTACTAATGAAGACCGGTGACTTAGCAAAGACAACCGCAAAATTTCACATAATTGATTCAGAAATGTCGTTCAACGCTCTACTGGGCCGACCATGGATACATGAAAATAGGATGGTACCATCATCTCTGCATAAGTGCATCAAATATTACTATGGAGGGGAACAGTGCATCAAAGGTGACTTGCAACCATTCTCCGTACATGCGATTGGAATCAATGAAGACGCAGCTTATTATGCACCACCGAAGAAAACAATCTTCTCCAGAGATACTGTAACAAATGAAGCAAAGAAAGTTTAGGACAACGAAGAGCCTGAAGTTCTAGTCCAACAGTCACTCACCACTCCCTTCCGGCGAGATGGTGAAGGTTTCTCCACAACTCGCATCCGAGGTCGAGGCCGGGGACGAGGCCGTGGTAGAGACGCTAGGATAGTTGGACAGAGGAAACCAGCCATCAATGTTGATTGGGAAGATAGTTCGAAGAAGAAAAAGAAATCAAACAAGAAGCAACGACAATAAGTCGAAGAAGCCGCAATTCAAGATCTCTCTCGAAGATGAGAAGAACGAAGAATACAAATCAATGTACGAAAAGATTAACCACTACGTACATACTATGACCCTAACCCCGATCCATTCTAACAAGATCGAGGGTGTGGTGGTCAAAGAGGTACGTAACGACGGTGCAAGGCCAATCAAGTTCTACCGTGGTGCTTCTTCCTCCAAAACTGAAAATAATGTACAATTCGAAGATGTCACTTCATCAGAATTAATGGAATTACCTTTTGAGTGGTACTCTCCCCGTGTTCAAAATTTAATTCAACGTGGTTTCTTACCTCGACAATGGACAAAAGGCCAATCACAACATTTCGAAAAATTATGGAATAATTCGGTCGTCCACCCAATTCAAAGAATGGTCTCGGATTCGGCACGGCAGGGTCGGCTGACGATACCGAATTTTGCTTGGTTGTCATTTGCGAGTCCAATGAAAACTCGCATGGAAACTACGGACGAACTCGAAGATTTACAAATCGGAGACGCTCCACCGAATTCGAAGAAGAAATCAAATCTACAATAGATGAGTTAACGGAAGTTAACTTAGGTACTAGCGAAGAGCCTAGACCTACCTTTGTTAGCTCCTTACTCAATAAAGAAGACTCCGAAGAAATAATCAAATTATTAATGGAATTTAAAGACCGTTTTGCTTGGAACTATGACGAGATGCCGGGATTAGCTCCGGAGGTCGCAGTCCATAAGCTAGGAGTGGATCCTACTTCGTCCCAATCGGACCAGTGTCCCGAAGAATGCGTCTAGAAATCGAACAACAAGTCATAGCCGAAGTTAAAAAGCTAATAGACGCCGATTTGTCCGTGAAGAACAATACCCGACTTGGTTAGCCAATGTGGTACCAGTCAGAAAGAAGAATGGTCAGATCAGAATCTGTGTGGACTTCAGAGATTTAAACAAGGCATGTCCAAAGGATGAATTCCCTCTACCGATCCCGGAACTGATGATCGACATTGCTTCGACACATGAGATATTCTCATTTATGGATGGATCTTCAAGATACAACCAGATAAAAATGGCTCTAGAAGATGAAAAGCTTACAAGCATTCGAACGCCGATCGGGGTATTTTGCTACACAAAGATGCCATTCGGACCGAAGAACGCGAGAGCAACCTACCGGAGAGCAATGACAAGAATCTTTGATGATCTCATCCACAATCAAGTCGAATGCTACGTGGACGATATGGTCATCAAAAGCAAAGTAAAGGAAAACCACCTGTATGATTTGAGAATTGTTTTCAAACGATTAAGACAATTTAACCTTAAGATGAATCCCTTAAAATGCGCCTTCGGCGTCATCTCCGGGAAATTCTTAGGATTCGTTGTTCGACATCGTGGAATTGAAATCGACCCGGAAAAGATTAAAGCTATCTTAGAAATGCCTCCTCCCAAAACCTTAAAACAACTACGATCTTTTCAAGGGAAGCTGGCATATCTTCGACGCTTTATCTCAAACTCGTCAGTAGGTGTCACCTTTCTCGGCACTAGTTAAAAAGGATGCTAAATTTATTTGGGAAGAGAAATGCCAGAAGGCCTTCGAGGACATTAAACAATATTTAATGACACCTCCCGTCTTAGCAGTCTCTGGCCTCGTGTAGACCGTCGATACTTTACACCACGGCTTTAGTCGACTCTCTCGGAGCCCCGTCGGCCTGTGTCAATGATGAGGGTAAAGAAAATGCTCTTTACTACTTAAGCCGTCGTTTACTTCCGACGGAAGTAAGGTATCCCGCAATTGAAAAGCATTGTTTGGCCCTGATCTTCGCCGCTCAAAAGTTCAGGTATTACATGCTTTCTCATAAGGTCAACCTGATCTCAAAATTTAATCCATTGCAATACTTAATGACTCGTCCAACACTTTCTGGCAGACTTGCCAGATGGTCAATGATATTATTGCAATTTGATATAACTTTCGTGCCTCTTCGTGCCGTAAAGGGACAAGTCTTAGCAGACTTCCTTGCAAAGACACCCTTCGCCGGCCGAATCTCCTCTCAATGACGATCCGCCGGATGAACAAATAATGAATCTAGAAGACCTCGATGATCGACGTTGGGAATTATATTTCGACGGAGCATCTTCAGCAGCACAAAGACGAAGAATCGCAAGTGATAGTGCCCGGTAAGGCGGAAACGGGCTAATCTTTATAACACCGGAGCGAGGGATGTTAAGATACTCCTACCACTCGACTGAACCATGTACAAACAACGAAGCAGAATACGAAGCCCTCATAACGGACCGGAATTAACCAATCAAATGGGGATAACTGGACATTAACATCTACGGGGATTCACGCTTAATCATTCAACGGATCGCCGGACAAGATGTAATTTTAAAGCCAAGACTCGAGCAATACTTCCAAGTATGCCATACAGTTGTTGGAATGCATTCCAAATGCGACGATCTACAAAATTCCCGTAAAAGAAAATGCTTTAGCAGATGCTTTAGCCCGTCACGCAAAAGAATTTGCCTCGTTTGCAAGATGAATCGGCAGAAGTGTCGACTCATGGACGTCGGATCCTATCACGACTCGACATAGACACAATACACAAATCGAAAAAGAAAAAGAATCAGCTGAGAAAGTGATGTAAAAACACGGAAGATCGGCGACAACCATCGATCGACTACTCGCAAACAGGAAAGCTACCGGACGATAGGTCGCTAGCCCATCGATCAAGAAAAGAACTCTGTCTTACGCATTAATAAACAAAACATTGTACAGAAGTTCTTTTGATCAAATGTGGCTAAGGTGCCTAAGCGGGTCCGAGGCCCATGAAATTGTTAAAGAGGTACATTCAGGACTCTGTGGCGCTCACCAGTCGGGTTCGAAGATGAAGATGAAAATTAAAAGACTAGGGTACTACTGGCCCTCGATGATGACCGACTGCATGAAAATCGCGAAGAGCTGTCACCAATGCCAAGTGCACGGAGTGGTTCTGCACCAACCTCCAAATGTGCTACACCCGACAATCGCGTCGCGGACATTCGAATGTCGGAGCACGTATATAGTGGGTCCGATAGAACCACCATCTTCAAAAGGACATCGCTTCATTCTTGCGGCTACGGATTACTTTTCCAAGTGGGCGAGGCAGCTCCACTTAGAGAAGTGAAAGCACACCACGTGCTACGCTTTTCAAGAACCAAGTTGTCTACCGTTTCGGAGTGCCGCGCAGATCATCTCGTATAATGGGTCAGCATTCGAAGCACGCAAATCAATAATTTTGTCGGAGGCACGGAATCGACTGGCGATACTCAACAATTTACTATCCAAGAGCAAACGGCCTCGCTGAGGCTTTTAATAAAACTCTCGTTCAAATCTTAAAGAAAACCTTGGACGATAATAAGAGAAATTGGCACGAGAAGTTATTAGAAGCCTTATGGGCCTACCGACAACCTTCGTAACTCCTACTCAAGCAACACCTTACGCTCTGGTGTATGGGTCCGAGGCGATGTTACCTTTAGAGGTTCAACTTCCTTCACTCGGAATTGCAGTTGCAAATAAGATCACGACGTAAGAGAACGCCAAATTACGACTCGAAGAATTAGAAAGCTCCGGAAGGGAAAAGGCTTGCAGCTCAACGGAATTTAGAACTATACCAAGCTAAGATGGTTCAAGCCCATGACAAACCGGTCCGCCCAAGAACCTTCAAAGTTGGTGACTTAGTTCTAGTTCTCAAGAGACCTATTCTCGCACACCGCAAGATAGGAGGAAAATTTGAACCCACTTGGGAAGGACCGTTTGTGGTTGAAGCAAGATACTCGGGAGGTTCCTACCAGCTAGTGAATCGTCGTGGAGAACGACATATGCTTCCGATCAACGGACGATACTTGAAAAAGTATTACACTACCCGATGTTTCGAAGGAATGAATTCTTCATCCCTAAGAAACACGGGCGAAGTAATTACTTATGATCGGGTCCGAACCCAAAAATAATAAAATGTGCTAAAATAAATAAAATCATGATAATAAAGTTTTCCTTGTTTTCTTTTCCAAATCAAAATCTCTTCCATGATCTTATCCTACTTCATTCCTGTTAAATTTAAAAATAAAAAAAAAAAGAAAAAAAATATGTCTTTAATAAACATTTTCTTAATGTTCTTGTTCTTAGTACAGCCTCTGATCCTTTTCCTTGTCTTTTTGCAGGGAAATGTCGAGCGGGCGGTTGGTCCTAAACTTTAAGAATGGCGTAAGCCTTGTACTCGATGAAAAGAGGGTGAAAGATGGAGCGATAATCGAGATTGACTCGCATTTCGCACCGGCAGGGCCTACGAGACGAGGAAAGTGACCGGGTCCCGCTGATCGAGAAGAACCGCTCGGGCGTACAAGGATGAAAGTGGGTGGCCCAAGCCATCAATCCAGCAGCAAGAAAAGAAAAGCGAACACTGAAGAAGACAAGAAAATGAAGTCTGTAGTCGCTACAGCAGAGGGCAGGCTTGTCAGCGCCACGCCCACAGACATTCAAGAAGTTCGAAGAGCTACTCTCACAACAACGCAACAAAGAAATAAGAATTGCCGTATCCGTAAGATGTTAACCAAACTAGCTGCGGACCAGCGCGACGAGACAATCGCTAATGCCAGTAGATACACTTCAAAGACGCCGGTTCACCAGGAAACTGAAGAAAGGAAGCCAGCTCCTAGGATAACAGAAATGACCAGGGAAATCTCACAAAGATCAGAAGAAAGAAGGCTACCACGCCACCAGATAGAACCACCAGTGATGCATGACCTTGTTGCGAAGCAACCCCGGGGATGTCCCGACAGCATCATCCCCGAGGAGCCGAGGTATGCAGGAGAACGTGAAGGGATTGAACCATATATCCCACAATATGTCACCAGGCCTCGTCATCTGCAGATCATTCTGGAATATGAGCTGGAGAGAATGCAGAATGTTGAAAAGAAAACCTTTGAATACTTCGAGAGAATTAAAGACAGAAGAATCAATATACTAGAGGGCCTCGAGCTGTATACATACGTATTCTCAGAGTATGAACAACAGCAAATCGTGGATTGCATCCGGATTTGAAAAGAATGAGCCGAGCAGGCCGCCCGAGGGAAAACACATACTCGAACCCCGGAGATGGATGCCGGGAAGGGAAGAATCACAATACAATGCGGATGCTCGCTACAACTTTGCGGAAGACAGGAAGGGAAACCCACCGGAATACTCCGTCATGGGCAATCGGATCCGATGCCATTAGTCATCAAGAGAATGGTAAAGAGATTGATAACATGGAGGGTACCGCCAGCGATTGCATACCCAATAGCCGCATTATTAACATCTACAAGCGGGGTGACCGCATACCCCCGCACATAGATCACCACGACTTTGTCGGACCTTTCTGCACAGTCTCTTTCCTGAACGAGTGTAACATCATGTTCGGATCTGACCTCCGGATAGCAGGCCCAGGTGAGTTCCGCGGGCCAGTGAAGATACCATTACCGGTAGGTTCCGTCATGATACTGAAGGGCAACGGAGCAGATATCGCTAAGCATTGCATACCAGGAGTACCAGTGAAGCGGATCTCAGTTACTTTCAGAAGGATGGACGACAGGAAGACATCTTACCATTTCCAACCAGACCCGGAGCTAGAGAGCCTCCGGCCTTACGAGCTGTGAGTTACATGGAAAATATCACACCTCCAATGTACATCCATACGACATCCTTGCCAAGGATGGCTTGGAAGGTGATGTTATTGACCATGTACCCCACTATTCAGACATGGATTTTTGACAGATGCTTCTTTGGATGGATCAACAAAGATCATACATAGTCCGTTTTGAGTCTACATGGATTGTATGAGATGTATTCCAGATCGAGTTGTATGATGTATCTTCAACATGATTGGAATGAAAGTGACCATGTCACATTTTTGGCCTTCACCTCTTTTGTGCAAATTGACTGGGAAACGTCATTAAAGTTAAATGAACTTCGAACAAAGAACAGAAAAGAAATAAAAAAAAAGAGAATAAAAGAAAATTTTCCTTAAAAATTTTAAAAATGACGAACACCAAATTCACATGAACATTAAATAAACGATAAAGTAAAATTTGAATCATTAAAAGATAAACAAAATCAACATAAGTGTTAAATCAAATCTCAAATAAAATTCTCAATCAAATTTCAAATCCAATCTCGATCAAATTTTAAATTTGATCTTCCAAATTTCAAATCAAATCTTAAATCAAATCTCAACCGAGTTCAAACTCCATCTAAATCAAATTCTCAATCAAATTTCAAGTCCAATCTCGATCAAACTTCAAATTTGATCTTCCAAATTTCAAATGAAATCTTAAATCAAATTTCAATCGAGTTCAAACTCATCCTTCCAAATCTCAAATTCAATCTTTCCAGATTTCAAATCTAAATCAAATCTCAAATTCAATCTTTCCAGATTTCAAATCTCAATCAAATTTCGAATTCGATCTTCCAGATCTCAAATCAAATTCCTGGGGTTAAGGATTTTACATCCGAGACTGCATTGCTTTAGGATCCTTTCCCTATCGCAATGAAATACATTAAATTCAAACTTTTGGGTCGAGGATTTTACATCCAAGACTGCATTGCTTTAGGATCCTTTCCCTATCGCAATGAAATACATCAAATTCAAACTTTTGGGTCGAGGATTTTACATCCAAGACCGCATCGCTTTAGGATCCTTTCCCTATCACAATGAAATACATCAAATTCAAACTTTTGGGTCGAGGATTTTACATCCAAGACTGCATTGCTTTAGGATTCTTTCCCTATCGCAATGAAATACATCAAATTCAAACTTTTGGGTCGAGGATTTTACATCCAAGACTGCATTGCTTTAGGATTATTTCCCTATCGCAATGAAATACATCAAATTCAAACTTTTGGGCCGAGGATTTTACATCCAAGACTGCATTGCTTTAGGATTCTTTCCCTATCGCAATGATCAAAAGTCGAGGATTTTACATCCAAGACTGCATTGCTTTAGGATTCTTTCCGTATCACAATGAAATACATCAAATTCAAACTTTTGGGTCGAGGATTTTACATCCAAGACTACATTGCTTCAGGATCCTTTCCCTATCGCAATGAAATACATCAAATTCAAACTTTTGGGTCGAGGATTTTACATCCAAGACTGCATTGCTTTAGGATTCTTTCCCTATCGCAATGAAATACATCAAATTCAAACTTTTGGGTCGAGGATTTTACATCCAAGACCGCATTGCTTAGGATTCTTTCCCTATCGCAATGAAATACATCAAATTCAAACTTTTGGGTCGAGGATTTTACATCCAAGATCGTATTGCTTTATGATCATTTCCCTATCGCAATGAAGTACATCAAATTCAAACTTTTGGGTCGAGGATTTTACATCCAAGACCGCATCGCTTTAGGATCTTTTCCCTATCGCAATGAAATACATCCAATTCAAATTTTTGGGGTTGAGGATTTTACATCCGAGACTGCATTGCTTTAGGATTCTTTCCCTATTGCGATGAAATACATTCTAATCAAACTTTTGGGTCGAGGATTTTACATCCAAGACTGCATTGCTTTAGGATTCTTTCCCTATCGCAATGAAGTACATCAAATTCAAACTTTTGGGTCGAGGATTTTACATCCAAGACTGCATTGCTTTAGGAACTTTTCCCTATCGCAATGAAATACATCCAATTCAAACTTTTGGGGTTGAGAATTTTACATCCGAGACTGCATTGCTTTAGGATTCTTTCCCTATTGCGATGAAATACATTCCAATCAAACTTTTGGGGTTAAGGATTTTACATCCGAGACTGCATTGCTTTAGGATTCTTTCCCTATTGCAATGAAATACAACAAAATCAAACTCTTGAGATTAAGGATTTTACATCTGATACCGCATTACTCTGAGATCTCTCCTCATTGTAATGATTCAATCCAATCGATTCAATTTTCTTTTGAGGTTGAAGATGTTACATCTAAAACCACGAAATTCTAATTTTCATTTCAAATCAAATCCCTTCAAATTAATTTTGACAAACTTCAATCTAAATTGAAGCTCCAAATCGAAATCTAAACTCACACATCAAAACTTAAATTGAAACAAAATAAAATCTAAATTGAAATTTCCCCAGATCATGTGATTTGGAATTCACCTCCTTTTCCTTTCCCCAGCGAGAGTTCAGGAATCTCCAGTCTCGGAAATATACTTGACACTCCCCAGCGGAAACTCTTCTACTTCGTCCTAAGTTTGTCACTTGGACATCTGAGTTGGTTTTGCTGATCGCTTCGGTCAACACCAATACGCGCGGTGTGCTCCGTCAGCTCACCACACCTAATGGGGGTCCATTTGTTGACCTCATTTGTGATAAGGTCTTCTCTTCTTCCCTTTAGTACTTAGGATCTAGCCTTAGGCTTTTCCTTTGACTATCTTAGAGGACTAGAATTGGGACCCACCTTTTAGAATTTCAAACCACTTCTTAACTCCCTGCAAACTCCACAAACTCGACCGTAGACCCCTAATCACCTAGAGGGTTGAAATCAAATATGGACGTTTAAAGGATGAGTTCCTATAGGACTCTTTGGCCTTAGGACGCCCTCGGGTGGCTCGGTCCGGTGAAGGGGCCGACTTACACACACACTACACCTATACACTACACTTTCACACACCTATACCTAACTCGACCTCCCGACTCATGTAGGTGATTCACATGGATGGTCCTTAACCCCTAAGCCCTTGGCTAAGAGGGTTAGGAACAACATAGTGGATGCCTCAAATGAGTCCCTTCATGGCTCATGTGGGCTTGATGTGGCTTCATGGCTCAACCAAAATGATTTCATTCCACTCAAATTTACCCAATCTTCAATTTTCCAAATCTTCAATTTTCCAAATTTTCAATTTTCCAAATTTTCAATTTTCCAAATTTTCAATTTTCCAAATTTTCAATTTTCCAAATTTTCAATTTTTGACCCCCGGGACCCTACACCCGCTTAGCCTACCCAAAACCCTTAAAATTACCCAAATTTATCAAAAATTTCCAAATCACCCAAAATCTCTCGAAACCAATCCCAAACATTTCCACATCACTTAAATTGATCATCCATACCCAAAAATACCAAAAATTCCAAAAAAACCTCCCAATACCCTCCAAATACCCAAAATACCCCTCTTGACCCAAAAATCCAAAACTTCAGAAAATTCCCAGAAAATTACAAAAAATCCCAAATATTCCCAATTTCATTTTGTTCAACTACACCATGGGCCAATTTTGTCAATTTACCTTACTTTTGTCAAAACCCCCAATTTGACCCATTTTAACCCAAAGTGAACCCAATGTTAAACCAAACCTACCCAATTGACCCCAATTTTGGTCCAATTCAATTCTAAACTTCAATTCAACATTCCCAACACCAATCTAGACCAAATCCAAGTCCAATTTGATTGACATTTGGATCCAATTTCACTTTTGGCCTTAAAGCCCAATTTGGACCCATGACCCAAACCTAACCCAAACTCACCCAATTCAACTCCAATTAACAGCAAATCTTTTCTAAATCTTCCTTAGCATCCCCACAAGCATAACACTAACATGATTTGCCCAAAATTTGGACCCAAACCCCACTCAAATTCAACCCAAAGCTAAAAGGCCTAATTTTGACCTAAACCCAAACCTAACCCAAATGAGCCCAAACCCCAAAATCAAAGCCCAACCAAAGTCAAAACCTCTTTGAAACACTCCCATAGACATTTCTCAACATTAATTTTACATCAATTTCAACCCTAGCCCAACATTGGCCCAACTTGGCCCACTTGGACCTATATTGGCCCATTCACCAAAAGAGCCCAAATTCAATCCAATTCAAACCCAAATCACTCCCAATTTGCTTCAAGTCACTCATGATACATCCATGAGCTAAACCCAAAAATTATTTGGCCCAACCTCTTTACAAAATTTCATCCCAAAATCCATTTTAAAATTCAAAAGCCCACTTTCCTAAACCATTTTAAAAGCCCATCCTTCACCACATCCAAAGGCCCAAAATTGGTCCCAAAGCCCACATGATATTTCTCTACATCATCCATTCAATTAAAATCATCCCTAAGTCCTAAATTCATCATCAAATCATTCCAAATCAAGTCTCATACAAATTTCCATCAAATTAACTCGAAGTATATAAAGTTTGGACATTGGATCACTCCATTTCATATGTGAGTAAAAGGAGATCAAGTTAACCTTCATTATGATTGTTTATAATTGTGTTACTAAGTCTATATTGATCTTACCATTTTGATTTACCTATTTTGGAAAACGACACTTTGAAATTTGATGATAGGCGAAATGGAGTCGAACATGGTTCTGGCGTCTAGGCACCAGAATTTGGCGCCTAAGCGACAGAATAAACTGTGTATCGATGAGTCTGGCGCCTAGGCACCAGATTTGGCACCTAAGAGCCACAGTTACTGGATCGTGTAAAAACTGAAAATTTTCAGTTTTTCACACGATTTTCTCCTTTAAATTACCCCATCTTCGTCCCCAATCCCTAAGCAACCAAAATCATGACCTATGCACTTAATTCTTGAGAGATTAGAGAGGATTTTTAAAGAAATGGAGAAAAGAAATCTTGGAGAAGAGGCTAGAGACAAAGGTTCGAAGGATCCTCACCCCTACTTCAATGGTTTTATCGGTGTAAGTTAGGAGAAAATTTCAAGTCGTCTAGATAAATTTGAAGCCGAATTCAAAAGTATTGGAGATCACCTCCATGAGATGTATCATCAAATTGAACATCTGGAATGGCAGAAGAAGCTTCAATTTGATCATCTAGTGGGTTATCAAGATGCTCAAGTGGAGATGTATGCGAAGAACAAATGGATCGACGAGAAAATGGCTAAGGATTTTCTAAGAGAGTTAGTGTTCTTCCCAAGTGGATTGAATAATCTTCCTTGGAAAGAGAATGTGAATTTCTAATTTGAAGATTAGATAGTTATTGTGGTGTGATCTATACTATTATTAGTGTGTCATTGTATCGATTTAGTAAATCGATTGTATTGTTTGTGTGTTTGATTTATTGTTTAATGTGTGTTGTATTTGCTTTGAAATTATGTAGTTTGATTGTTTGTTAGGACTTGAATCACATTACTATACTTATCTGTATTATATTGAGCCAAAATTGAAGATTATGAATGAAATTAGAAGAGTTTGACTTAAAACTTGTGTTTAATTGGTGGATTTAATTTTTAATTTTTAAAATTTTTGGAAAATATTTTGGAAGTTTGAAACTGAAGCACTACTCTAATATGAGTAATTGGAAGTTGAATTTATGAGTTTTTGTGGAAAATAAAATTTTTAAAGTGATTTTTTATGAAAAGCGAGTATGGCGCCTAGGCACCAGAATTCGGCTCCTAGGCGTCAGTTCAGTCTGCTTTCCGAAAATTAGCATTTAAACCTCATTAACCATGGTTGACGCCTAAGCTTCATCCCCTTCCTCTTTTTCGCGAAAACCCACCCTCTAGATCCATTTTGAGGTCAAAACATCAAGTTTTTTAGCCTGAAATCACTTGATTTCCTCATCTCAAGGTCAGATCTACATTCTAATCCATTTATTTTTTATTCTTACCATAGTTTTTCCTGTTTTTTGCTAAAAATCAAAATTTTGAGAAAAATTTTGATTTTTAGAGTTTCTTCATGAATTCTTAAACTCATTTTGAGTATCTCAAGCTTAAAAAGAGTTTAAATCTTTGATTCCTTAATTTATTTTTGTTTTCTTTCACGTTTAGATGACACCAAAATCTAAGCGAGGAAAGGCACGAGAAAATTTTGACAGCAACAAGTTTTCGACTTGGGCAGCGCATTTTTGTTATCACAAATTTGTGACGTCAAGAAAGTTTATCATGGAGCGCAGTTTTTACAATCCTGGTGAAATGATCGAGAACACGATCGTTGCACACAACTAGCAACGATTCTATTATTTCACTGATGTTGTCGTTATTCCTATTGTACACAAGTTTTATGCCAACTTTTGGGATGAGGAAGACTACGAATTCTTTGTTAGAGGTGTCGGAGTAGGATTTACTCCGGAACGGATCAATATTTTCTATGGCCTGCCACCTACCATCGAGTGCTACTATTCTGTTTTATCTCCATCTGAGGGAGATCTTGAGATGATTATTGCATATCTAACTGATGACACTAGAACTTGGAAGATCCAGAATAATAAACGGGTAAACATCAAATCATCTAAGCTAAATGGTATTTTAAAGGCATGACATTATTTTATTTCTGCTAGACTTCTACCTTCCAACCACCTGAGTGAAGCTACCAGAGATCGAGCTATCCTGAACTACTGCATTCAGGAGAGGAAGTCGATAGATGTTGGCAGTATTATTTATGATTCAGTGGAATCGATTGCTAGATCCAGCACTTCTGTGGGATTAGGATTCCCATCCTTGATTCATTCTTTATGCATGAGCAATGGAGTTTCTGCTAATAAATCAGAGAAGTTGAAGACTACAAAGTCAATTGGGTAGGAGAGTGTTAGCATTTATGATCGTCTTTGAGGGAAGAGATCTACTGGTCCTTCTACTTTTGTACCTACTCCAGGTAGAGCTTTTACTTCTAGACCTTCTACTTCTACTGCTGAGCCACCATCTAGTTTCTAGGAATTGATGCATGATCAATTTCTGGAGCAGCAGAATGAGTTATTACTAACTCACTACAGAGTATATACTATAGACAAGAAGATTGATCATCTATGTGAATATTCCCAAAGGAAAAGTGATTATGATGCTAAGTATTCAGAGTCTTTTATGAGATTCTTGAAGGGGAAGCTTAATATTTAGTTTCCTAGTTGTCCTAGATTTACACCGTATGTTGTTCCAAAGGATGTGGAGTTTTCTTTTGGTAATGACGATGACAAGGCTACAGATAGTGATTAGCAGCTTGATTTACCTTTGAGATGTGTTCATTCTATTGTTAGTTTATTTCTTGTTTACTAGTATTATTTGTTGTTTGTTGTTTGTTGTTTGTTAGTGTAGATTTGTTTATGAAACTTTGTGTGGATTTTTTGATGTTGAGACTGTTTTAGATATTTAGTGTATTGTGTTGAAGACTGAAATTTGGATGAATTAATGTTTATTTCTGTTTTAGCCTACTATTTAGTATTCTTAAATAGTTACTAATGTGTTCTGTTTCTGTTACTATGAGTACTATAGTCATTTAATTCAGCTACTGATATAAAAAAATGAATGAGACTGCTTACTTTTATATATGCTTTGTTATTTCAGTACTATTCATAAAAAGCATGTGTAGAAGTAAATTTTTCTTTTTAGACTGTTTTTACATACTTATAAAAATTCCTTTTTAAATTATACATTTCTTTCTCTCATACTTTAAGTTTTTTTCATGATATACCAAAACTTAAGTTTGGGGGAAGGGAAAATACATGCAAATTTAAATTTTATTTGTCCTTAATGAACTAATATTTTCTAAAAAATATTAACATAACACAAGGAATGAAGAATCTATTTAAGATCATTTAAATTTTTGAAATTATAAATAATTTAGTAGACTTAACTAAAATTTTAATAACTTTGATTGATTTTAAGAATATAATTATTGAACTTAAAGAAGAGTAAGATTAAGAAATTTTTCTATTCATAGTAGAAATAATTGAATTTTAGAAGTATTAAGAAATAAAAAATTATAACTTGAAAAAGAAAAGATTGAAATTCTTTTTGAAATCTATTCATGTTATAGTAATTAAGTGAAAATGTATAAGTTTGAAAATATAAGTTAAGGATAGCGAAGTTCAAAACCATTAACAGGCTATCCAAATATAGTAATCCTCTCTGTAAAAAAAAAAAAGAAAAAAAAAGAAAAAGAGAGAGGAAAATCATGAGGAGATGCCTAATAAATAATTGGCATCACTTGAATTAGCTTATAAGGAAAAACCTGATTACATATTTTACTTAATTTTTATGCATGAATCTTTATTAGAAAAAATTTTCATGAAGATCTTTTTCTTGTAAATAATTTATGTAATCTTAATATAAAAAACTACAATTATTTTTAAAGTGAATTAAAAATTTTTGAAACCTTTTGATTTGGTAGTTAAATATTCTTTAAATTCTTAAAATTAAACTTAGTTTGTAAAATTTGGTTAATGATTTACTAAAGCCTTTATAAATTAAAAAATTATAAGAAATCTTAAATATTTACCTTTTATTCCAATTTTTATACATTTTATATAGTACAAAAAGTTACTTGAGGACAAGTAACGTTTAAGTTTGGGGGATTTTGATCCATGAAAAAAATACCTATTTTTATGCCTTGATTTTTATCAAATTCTTAAGGATAACATGCTTTAATGAAAGGTATTTTGTGTGTTTTGGATGTAGATGATGAAAAAATGTTCAAGAAAGAAAAAAAAAAGATGAAAAAGGAGCAAAAAGGAGCAAAAATGGAGCCAAAATGCAAAATAGTCAAAATAATTGGTCTGGCGCCTAGGATCCAGAATCCGGCGCCTAAGTGCCAGTTCGATACTGAATTTTGTAAGATTTTTTACGACTTTTGGACGGTTATTTTGACGGTGTTAGCGGTTATTGGACCATCTAAGAGATTAGCAGTTATTCCTGGATTATAGGACATGTGATACATTGTATTTGGACGCTTGGAAACAGTTAGTATCACGAAGAGGTGGGATCCAAAGTGAAGAGTTACGAAGAACTGGACGCAGAGTCCGGTGCCTAGGCGTCAGATTCCGGCGCCTAGGTGCCAGATTCTGGCGCCTAGGCGCCAGACACACCTTCTAGAAGATTCAATGAACTTGGACACATTTTGAAGAGATGCCTCAAGGTAACCCTTGAAGCCTATAAATAGAAGGCTACTCCTTCAGAGAAAAACACCCAAAATTAGAGAGATATCCAACCTAGTCCCCTAGCTCTATAGTTCGATTTAGAGAGAGAAATTAGAGAAATATTTTAAGGGCCATATTTATAGTTTCTTTTATTAATTAGTGAGTTTATTTAGAGTTTGTATTGAGAGTATTTGAAGAGTCAGTGCTTTTGAAGTCTATTTAATTTGGAGTCGAAGGATTCGGAGGTTCGAGTTGGAGAAACACTTGAGATAAGTATTTGTATTTTGATTCAAAGTTTTATTTATATGTTTTGTTGTTTAAATTCAATGTGTTCTGAGTAGTTACTTTAGTTTCTCCTTTCAATTATGAAAAGATAAATAAGATAACATAACATTCGTTGGAGAATTAAAAACTATATATATATATTTTGAACATTATGATGATATTAATACCAGATCTTAATTTACAATTTAAATTGTCCATTTAAATTGTTAAAATCTGTTGAAGAGTTTTGAGACCTAAAAGTAGATGAATTCTTAACTAGTAGATATCACATCAATCCTTGGGTAGTCGAAGGCCTTGCGCGGGTTATTCAAGGTGAAGTGCAAATAAATACGAAGATAATATTTAATGGGCTTAGAATTGATAAGTTTTTAGAGTGACAGGCTAAATTCTTGTAATTTGGTTTATAGAGATAGAAAATGTGACTAGTAGGGCAAACCATAGCCACCCTTGGACATCTAGTAGTGTGAGCCTAGATTAACCCATTCTACTAACAATATATCCAGACCTGATCTATAGATTAGCCAATGTTCTTTATACTATCGAGCGAAAGTAAAGAATAGGAATGCTTCTATTTGGCACAATACCCTAAATTTATATTCTCCATAAGTATTATATTATCTAAAAAAGTCTTGGATTAATTGGAAGGAAGAAAGTTGTTTGCTTATTTATATTTACATCAATCATTACTTTATTACTGCTTTATTTCTGCATCTAGTAAATTAAATATCAACTTTTTAACTTTAAAAGAAATACATAAAAATAAAATCAAAATATTTAAAAGAAAAATCTATAATCCTCCTCGTGGGATCGATATTGTGGTCTTTATTTAAAGCCCTATATTACTTGATACGATACATATACTTGCATAGTACCCTTAGCGTGTAAAATATTTTCCATAAAATTATATTTATATACACTAGTCGTTATTATTATTTAAGTCAAAGTATTGACTATAATATATTTTTGATAGCATAAATTACTGTATTGTTTGGCGATTGCAAACCAAGTTTATGTGCATTGCTGCGGATCAAGGGTCACTCTTCTAGAGGTCTTCTGCGGGTTCTGGTTTTGTATTTGTCCTTGATGAATTTTTCAGTGTTTCTTTCATTTCAGGAACATAGAAAACCGCCTCTGGTACTGAAGCTGACTCGGCGGCCAATATTTGGGCCTGTCTCCTTTCAATTCTTTCCAAAATATGGCGCTTTCTTTGGTTTGCATTTCCTCTCTTAGTGCATCCCAGTGGCGCATCTAGCTGCCTGTCGACTGAAGCTAAAAGCTGATCACCTTCTGGAGTGGTGATCATCGACGGGAGCCGAATATGTCTATTGGTAGGTGAGTGTGAATCTAGACCTCCAGTACCTCCGTACGCCGAGGTATGTCCCTCTTCTTGACGTGCGAGGTTTAAGCCGCTTTTGCGAGCAAACACCAACTGACGTCCTGACATGCCTACACAAGACAAGACAGGGGAAGATGTCAGTGATTGGTAATTTGCATGAACAGGGACAGTATTTACAGTTTATTGGTGGATTTCAAACTGTTTGATTTTAACTTTTGTTGATGCAATTATCTTATTTAATATAAATTTATAAAAATTTAAGTTATGAGATTTCACATGAATATTTTCATGAGGCAAAATTTTGTTTTATTTCATTTTGAATTTATTACAAAATTTGGACCCAGTCACAGACACTGTCTACGTGGCTTCATCAGAATAAGATTCTCTTTGAACATCTTCACGTCGCGTAGTACTTCTTGAGATATTGTCCATTTATAGGCAACATGGGCCTGTCCCCTTACGTGTCTGCGAGCTGGTAAGCTCCTCTGAATTAAACCTTCTCCACTGTAAATGGTCCCTCCCAAGTTGGGTCAAATTTTCCACCTATCTTGCGATGTCCAAGCATAGGCCTTCTTAGTACAAGAACAAGGTCACGAACTTTGAAAGATCTCGGGTGGACCAATTCGTCGTAGGCTCGAATCATCTTTGCTTGATAGAGTTCCAAATTTTGTTGTGCAAGCAATCTCTTTCCTTCAAGGCTCTCCAATTCTAAAAATCGTAGCTTTGTATTTTCTTCTGTTGTAATTTGATTTGCTACAGCAACTCTGAGCAACAGTAGCTAAACTTCTAGCAGGAGAACTGCCTCGGACCCATACACAAGGGTGTAGGGTGTAGATTGCGTCGGCATTTTGACAGTCGTCCAGTAAGCCCATAAAGCATCCAATAATTTTTCGTGCCATCCCTTATTATTGTTGTCGAGAGTCTTCTTTAAAATATGTACCAATGTTTTGTTGAAAGCTTCGGCCAATCCGTTGGCTTTAGGGTAGTAGATCGTAGAATATCTCCAATCTATCCCATGTCATCTAACAAAATTATTGATTTTGGTGCCTCTGAAAGCAGACCCATTGTCTGAAATGATTCTGTGTGGGACACCAAAACGGTAGATAATCTGACTATTGAGGAACTGTAAAACCTGCTCAGCTGTAACCTCTCATAGTGGAACTGCCTCTACCCATTTTCAAAAGTAATCTGTAGCTGTGAGTATGAATCTATGTCTTCTGGAAGAAGGAGAGTCTATCGGGCCTACAATATCCATGCCCCAAAACTCGAATGGCCACGATGCGATCGTGGGGTGTATAACAATCGAAGGCTGGTGCAAGACAACTCCATGTGCTTGGCACGGATGACACTTCTTAGCTACATCCATGTAATCTATCATCATTGCTAGCCAATAGTGTCCAAGTCTTTTGACTTTCATTTTCATTTTCGGTCCTGATTGGTGAGCTCCACACAATCCAGCGTGTACCTCTCTGACAATCTACTGTGCTTCTGCTCTGCTGAGACATCTGAGCCACATCTGATCGAAAGATCTTTTGTATACTACGTTGCTGATTATCGTATACGACATTGCCCTTTTTTGAATCTGATGCGCCACTGACTTGTCTTCTGGTAATTTTCCAGTTTGCAAATATACCATTATCAGTTGTCACCAATCTTCTGTATCTTCTGTGACTGGAGCTGCTAACTTTTCATTTCCCAATTCGTGCAGGATATCGAGGTTGATCTGTGACAAAATCTGACATCCTCGTATAGTGATATCTATGGAATCCTCTGGTGGACAAGCAAACTCTTTAGCTAATTTAGCTAAAGTGTCTGCATAAGTATTATCTGCCTGGGGAATCCTATAGAATGTCACACTGAGGATTCGCTCCAGAAGTTTCATGGTGTACCTGTGATAATCTGCTAATCTTGGTTTTAAAATCTTTTATTTCCCAGCCACCTACTGGATAACAAGCTGTGAGTCACCATAAATGGCAATGTCGGTTATATCTGTTGAAATTGCCAATTCCAATCCTGTGATTAGAGCTTCATATTCTGCTTCATTATTGGTGCAAGGCTCTGTCATGTGGTAGGAAAACCTTAACATGGCTCGATCTGGTGTCACAAAGATCAGACCAATCCCTTCTTTATTTGGTATCATTGTATGTTGTACCTTATCTTTTCTTGTTGAGAAAGCTCCATCGAAGTACATCTCCCAACGTTGAGCATTGGGGTCTTCTATTTGCAATATCTGCTCATCTGGCAATTAGTCATTGAGCAGGGACCCAGCTAGCAATGGTTGTGCCACGAGGAAGTCTGCTAAAATCTGACCTTTGATAGTGTGAAGGGGTATAAAAGTTATATCAATTTGCTCTAGAATCATCGAGCTTCTTGCAAGACATCCAGAGAGCGTAGGTCTGGTCATTAAATATTGCAATGGATTAACTTTCGAAATAAGGTTGACCTTGTGAGAAAACATGTAATTTATAAGCTTTTGAGCTGTGAAGATTAAAGCTAGATAATGTTTCTCAATAGGAGGATACTTTATTTCTATAGGAATTAGACGACGACTCAAATAGTTGAGTGCGTTTTCTTTTCCCTTATCATTCACTTGTGCTAGAAGAGCTCTGAGGGAGTCGTCTAATGCCGTGGTATAAAGTATCAACTGTCTACGTGGGATAGGGGCTGCCAAAACGGGTGGAGTCATAAGATATTGCTTAATATCTTCAATGCCTATTGGCATTTCTCTTCCGAGACTAATTTTACATCCTTTTTAATTAATCCCGAGAAACGCCGACACCTCCCCGACAGATTAGATATGAAGCGTCTTAGATATGCCAATTTTCCTTAAAAGGAACGTAATTGCTTCAAAGTTTTGGGAGGAGGCATCTCTAAGATAACTTTAATCTTATCTGGGTTGATTTCGATTCCCCGATGATGGACAACGAATCCTAGAATGTAACGCCGAAGTCGCACTTTAAGGGATTCATCTTTCAGATTGTATTGCCTTAATCGTTCAAACACGATCCTCAAATCGTAAAGGTGATTCTCTCCCAATTTGCTTTTGATGAGCAAGTCATCCACATAACATTCCACTTGGTTATGGATGAAGTCATCGAAGATCCTTATCATTGCTTTTTGGTATGTTGCACCAGCGTTCTTCTGTCTGAATGGCATTATCGTGTAGAATTAGATGCCGATCGGCATTCTGAAGGCTGTAAGTGTCGCATCTTCTGGAGCTTTCTTGATCTGTTTAAATCTTGATGATTGTCCATGAAAGAGAAAATTTTGTGCGGCGAGGTGAAATCCACTATTAGTTCGAGTATCGATAGAGCGAATTCATCCCTTAGGCATTCCTTGTTTAGATCCCTGAAGTCGACTCATACCCGAATCTGTCCATTTTTCTTTCTTACATGTACAACGTTGGCCAACCATGTAGGGTATTGCTCTTCATGGATGAAGTTAGCATCTATTAATTTTTTTATCTCTGTTGTGACTTGTTGTTCTATATCAAGACGCATTATTCGAGGAGCTTGTTTCACTTGAGTTATATTTTGATAAACCCCAAGGCAGTGAACTGCGATCTCTGAGGATAAACCTGGCATTTCTTTGTAGCTCCAAGTAAAGCAACCTTTAAATTCTAACAGAAGTTTAATCAAATTTTTAGACTCTTCTTCACTGAGCATGGAGTTTATAAAGGTAGGCCGAGGCTGTTCTTCAATCTCGAGGTTGATTTTTTTCAAATCATCAACTGTTGGCTTAATTTCTTCTTCAAATTCTGGTGGAGCATCATTGATCTTAGGATTTTGGAAATCATCTTAAATGTCAAGACAATCATCTTCTGAAGAGGAAGTAACAACCATGCAAAATTCCAAGTCATCGATCTGTCCAACCGTTCCAAACGCGAGGCCTTCTTTCGAGTTGAATTTCTAGCTTTTGACGTTCCATAATTTTTCAAACAATTATAAACTACTTTTTGGCATTTCCTTTGGCACATGACCTAATTGAACCAAATTTTGCATGTAAGGTGAAAGGTAACCAAAAGGTAATTCCATTTATTCATTATCATCTTCTTCAAAGTTTACAACAGGTGCACGAGTAGAAGGAGAAGCATGGTGGAACCTGATCGGCTTAACACCACCATTACGAACTTCCTTGACCTCCATACCCCGGAAATGGATGCCAGGGAAAGGAAGAGTCACAATACAATGCGGATGTTGCTATAACTTCGCAGAGGACAGAAGAGGAAATCCACTAGGGATACTCCGTCACGGTGAGATGGATTCAATGCCGAGGATAATTAAAAGAATGGTGAAAAGAATGATAACGTGGAGGGTACTGCCACCAGACTGCATACCCAACAGTTGCATCATCAACATTTATCAGAAGGGCGACTGCATACCTCCACACATAGACCACCATGACTTTGTTAGACCTTTCTGCATAGTTTCGTTCATGAACCAATGCGATATCATGTTCGGATCTGACCTCCGGATAGCAGGCCCGGGTAAGTTCCGAGGGCCAGTGGAGATACCACTTCCGGTAGGTTCCGTCATGATATTACAAGGAAATGGAGTAGACATCGCAAAACATTGTATACCGGGAGTACCAGTGGAGCGGATCTCCGTCACTTTTAGAAGGATGGACGACAGAAAGGCACCTTACCACTTCCAGCCAGATCCAGAATTGGAGAGCCTCCGGACCTTTAAGTTGTGAGTTACACGGGAAATAGCACACCTACAATGCACATCCATGCAGCACTCCTGCCAAGGACGGCTTGGAAGGTGATGTTATTGACCGTGTGTCTCATTATTCAGATATGGATTTAACAGATACTTTTTGGATGGAATAACAAGAATCATACATAGTCTGTTTTGAGTCATGGATTGTATGATAAATATTTCAGATCGAGTTGTATGATGTATCTTCAACAAGATTGGAATGAAAGTGACCATGTCACATTTTGCCTTCACCTCTTTTTGTACAAATTGACTGGGAAACGCCATTAAAGTTAAATGAACTTCAAACAAAGAACAAAAAAAAAAGGAAAATAAATAAGAACTCTCTTCCATAAAAATCCAAACATTGAAAAGAACTTCAAATCCACATGAACACCAAATAAACAACAAATAAAAAAAATGGGATAGTTAAAGGACAAACAAAACAAATCTAAAGCTCAAATTCAATTCTAGTTTAAATCCATCTTTTTAAATCCTCCAATCCTTCTTCAAATCAAGATCTCTTCCAGACCTCCTTTGAAACCCTCTCTCTGGATGATTTCAGAATGACGAAGAATTTTCAATTTGATTCGGATGGCATGGGTTCGTACCCTTCGCCAAGTAATCAGACTTTGATTGATTCCCATGGGATATGGAACACTTTCATATCTCATTTTGATCTCCCGCTAAATCCAAATCTCCACAGTAAATTTCAATTCAAAATTTCCGAGACTGGTACCTAAATTCTAGTTCTCATTCCGAGATCGATACCTAAATTTCGATTCTCATCCGAATTGATACCTAAATTTCAATTTAAAATTTCCGAGACTGGTACCAAAATTCTAGTTCTCATTCTGAGATCGATACCTAAATTTTGATTCTCATCCGAATTGATACCTAAATTTCAATTCAAAATTCCCGAGACTGGCACCTAAATTCCAGTTCTCATTCCTAAATTTCGATTCTCATCCGAATTGATACCTAAATTTCAATTCAAATTTTCCGAGACTGGTACCTAAATTCCGGTTCTCATTCTTAGATCGATACCGAAATTTCGATTCTCATCTGAATTGATACCTAAATTTAAATTCAAAATTTTCGAGACTGGTACCTAAATTCCAGTTCTCATTCCGAGATCGATACCTAAATTTCGATTCTCTTCTGAATTGACACCCAAATATCAATTCAAAATTTCCGAGACTGGTACCTAAATTTCTGTTCTCATTCCGAGATCGATACCTAAATTTCGATTCTCTTTCGAATTGATACTTAAATTTCAATTCTAAATTCCAAGGCTGGTACCTAAATTCCAGTTCTCTTCCTTCGAGGTCGGTACCTAAATTCCGACTCTCATTCGAGATCGATACCTAAATTTCGACTCTCTTTCGAGATTGATACTTAAATTTCAATTCTCATCCATTTCGAGATCAGTATCTAAATTTTGATTCTCATCCTTTACAATTGACACTTAAACTCCGATGCACACTCCGAGGCTGGTACCTAAATTCTAGTTTGCCTTGCAGTCCCGAGGTTGGAACCTAGGTTTCAACTCTCATTTCAAATCCAAATTTCAAATTCAAAATTTTCTCAAATTGATTTTAAATCAAACTTCAATTTAAATTAAAACTCAAAATCTAAGCTCACACATTGAAGCTTAAAATTTAATAGTAAAATGAAATCTAAATCGAATTCCCCAGATATGGTGATTTGGAGTTCACCTCCTTTTCCATTCCCCAGCGAGAGTTCAGGAACCTCCGGTCTTGGAAATATACCTGATACTCCATAGAGAAATTCTTCTACTTTGTCCTAAGTTTGTCACTTGGACATCTGTGTTGGTTTTGTCAATCTTTTCGGTCAACGCCAATACGCACGGTGTACTTGGTTAGCACACCACACCTATTGGGGGTCCATTTGTTGACCTCATTTTTGATGAGGTCTTTTCTTCTCTCTTTAGTACTTAGGATCTAGCCTTAGGCTTTTCCTTTGACTATCTTAGAGGACTAGAAGTGGAACCCACCCTTTAGAAGTTTAAACACCTCTTGACTCCCTGCAAACCCCACAAACTTGATTGAAGACCCCTAATCACTTAGAGGGTTGAAATCAAAAGTGAAGGTTTAAAGGATGAGTTCCCTATAGGACTCTTTGGCCTTAGGACCACCCTGGGTGACTTGGTCTGGTGAGGGTTGACTTACACACTCACTACACTCATATTCTACACTCTCACACACACAATCGAAATCCTAAAACCACACCCATACCAACTTGACTCCTTGACTCATGTAGGTAATTCATATGGATGGACCTTAACCCCTAAGCCCCTGGTTAAGAGGGTTAGGAACAACGTAGTGAATGCCTCAAATGAGTCCTCTCATGGCTCATATAGTCTTAATATTACTTCATGGCTCAACCAAAGTGATTCCATTTCACTCATATTTGATCAATCTTCATTCTTCCAAAATTTCAATTTTTGACCCCGGGGACCTTACACCTATCAAACCTACCAAAAGCCCTTAAAATTGCCCAAATCCTCCAAAATTTCCAAATCACCCAAAATTCCCCAAAATTAACCTTGAACACTTCCTCACCAATCAAATTGATCATCCATAGCCAAAAATACCAAAAATTCCAAAAGTATCCCCATATACCCACCAAATTACAAAAATGCCCCTCTTGACCCAAAAATACAAAAATTCAGAAAATTCCCAGAAAATCCCAAATATTTTCAATTTCATTTTGTCCAACTACACCATTGGTAAATTTTGTCAATTTACTACACTTTTAACAAAACCCCCAATTTAGCTCATTCTTAACCCATGTGAACCCAATGTCAAACCAAATCTACCCAATTGAGCCCAATTTTGGTCCAATTCAATTCTGAACTTCAATTCAATATCCACAATATCAATCTAGACCAAATCTAAGTCCAATTTGATTGACATTTTAATCCAATTTCACTTTTGACCTTGAAGCCCAATTTGGACCCATGACCCAAACTTAGCCCAAACCAATCCAATTCAACTCCAATTAACCCCAAACCTTTTCTAAACCTTCCCTAACATCCCCACAAACAAAAGACTAACATGATTTGCCCAAAATTTGGACTCAAACCTCACCCAAATCCACCCTAAAGCCAAAATCCCCTAAATGGGCCTAAACCCAAACCTAACCCAAATAAGCCCAAATCCCAAAACCAAAACCCAACCAAAGTTGAAACCTCTTTGAAACACCCCCACAAACATTTTTCAACATTAATTTTACATCAATTTTAACCTTAGCCCAACATTGGCCCAAGTTAGCCCAAATTGACCTACATTGGCCCATTTACTAAATGAACCCAAATTCAACCCAATTCAATTCCAAACTACCTCAAATTTTCTTCAAATCATTCAAGACACATCCTTAAACTAAACTCAACATTTATTTGGCATGGTCCTTTACAAAATTTCCACTTACCAATTTGTTTTTAAACTTAAAAGCCCATCCCCTTAAACCATTCTAAAAGCCCACCTTTACCAAATTTTAAAAGCCCAAATCAATCTAAAGCCCACATGACACTTTCCCTCATCACACATTCAATTTAAAATCATTCCTAAAGTCCTAATTTATCATTAAAAAATTCCAAATTAAGCCTCATGACAATTCTCACTAGAATAAAAAAATTCCTAAAACCCATTTCTATGAAATCAAGCCAAGCCATCCTAAGCCATAGGCAAGCCATGAAGCCATGCATGAGCCACATGGAAGCCATGAGAGCCTCTTTACACGTTACCATGCCATTTTGGGCAAAAGAAGGAGGCTCTTTCCATAATCTCCTAAATTCATTAGCCTTAACTATGATTCCCCTTAACCCAAATTTAATCTAAATATTCTCTCAGCCTTTGACCAGCTAACCTAACTTATTCTCTCAGCCTAAAACCAGGTCATGGGGAGGTGAACCCAACCCAAAAACATGGGTTGACCAAACCAAGTGCAAAAGAGTCACCTCCCCATTCCATTTGAATCAAACCACTTTACACATGTCAAGCTTCAATTGAATTCACCAACATCAAGCCCTGACTCACCTGAACCTGAGGGTGACCCATGCCTGCCGGCCAGCCGCCCGGATCGCAAGAAAACACCATGGCCAAGACCTTGGGAGGAGCCAAATTTTGGAATTCCACCTTGCTGAGCTGCCTCACTCCAAATGGCCATTGCAGCTATTCTTCTCCTCACCAGAGCAGCTGATCCCAACCCTTAAACCCCCCTGGGAGGCCCTCCAGCCTCTCCTATTTAAACACCCCTCCTCTCGGCCAAAAGAGGAGCTGAAACAAACCTTAAGGAAACTCTACCAAAATCATTCCAGACTCTTCTCCACACCTGGAGAACTTGATCCCCACTGAAATCCCCTTACCATTTCCTCTCTGTGAGCTCAATTTCAGAGTTGAAATCCAAGCCCAAAACACGGACACTTCACCACAGTGAGTCAATCCTCAAATTGATTGACTCTACACCTTCACCAGACCAAGAGGAGAAGTTTCCCAGCAAAAGCCCCCTCTCCAGGCCAGCGATTGCTTCCAGCCTCCAAGCTTTGTGATCGGCTATGGGCACTTTCATACCTAGACAATTCACCAGGCCAAGGGACTTCATCTGAAGCTTGCTTGGACCCAATCGAACTTGACACAACCCTCAGATTGAAGCTTCACTTCTCTGAGCAAAGGTATGAGCTCTCTCCTTCTCCCAGGCTTCTAGAGATTCTCCATTTAGTTTGAGTCAATTTCAATGCATGTTTACCGTATGGATGTGTTCGTCTCTTCAAGATGAATCCATAGAGCATAAGAACACAAAAATCCGTTGAGAATAGAGTGAGAAATTAGGGTTAGAAGGTCGACGGTCACGGGTTCACACCAGTCGTACACGATGACTGGGAGCCGTTGGATCGCGCGTGTATCGGATGGATGGCCAGGATCACGCCGGACGGAGCAACGGGACATGAACCTCGGGCCGTGTGGCATCCCAGTCATATGGCGGTGTCGAATCAAGAGGCGACGTGTGGAGCTTCGGAGATGCAGAGGTTGAGTCAGCGCTTCGTGGATAAGTAGGAAAATAGGGTATTTTTCTATTTATTTAATTCCCAGAACTTCAAAAAATTATAACTTTGTGTAAAAAAATGCTAAAAATAAAATAAAAATACACTCTTGCTCAGTGAACAGAGGAGAATAATGTGGAAAAGAAATCAATTAATTTCATTAAGTATTTTATTTTTAATGATTTATTTACTCTCTGCATTGTTTTAATCCTTCATTTGCATAGGCAATTCACCATGGCATGAGACCATAGGGCTTTTGAAGCCTCTGAACTTGGGAATATTCCCTGAATTTTTCAAAGTCGAAGGCCATCCCTATGTGAAGTTATTGATTTTCCAAGTTTATGTTACTGTTTTAAGTATTTTAATTCCAATAGTTAGCATGTTGAGAAATAAATTCTAGGAAAATTTGGTGATGTTTCTTATGACCAGAGGAACCTAGGAAAAATAAGTTTTGAGTTAATTCACATGGAACAAACCTAATTGGCCTAAATACCCAAAATTGAACTTTAATTAATTAGGGTTAACCACACATCAAATTACCTTAAAAACAATTCTCCACTGTCCTCTAGGGATAGGAGAACACCACATAAAAATTTGAAACCACTTGGACTTGGTTTGATCCACCAAATGGGTTGATTAACCCCCTTAAATAAATTTAAAATTTAAAAATTCATAACTCACAAAATACTTTTCAAAAATTCACAAAAATGGTTTTGGAGCTTCTCTGATATCAGAGGAACTTAGGAAAATTAAAATTATAATTTAAAAAAGTTGATTTTTATCATTATTTTATTATTTTTAATAATTAAAAAATAATAAAAGTCATAAAAATATTAAAAATCACTAAAATGTCACATTTTGAATTCTAATCATTTAGGAACAAACCAAATATTTTACTTAAGTCCCTAGGGTAAGATATTGAATTTTAAAGGCTTAACGTAATTTTTAATATTAAAAAAATGTATTTTCCAACCTTTTCACTAAAAAAAGTCTAATAAATCAAAGAAAAATCAATAAAATAAAAAACTTGTTTCTCTGAACTCCTTGAGGTCAGAGAGATCTAAGAAAAATATAAAATCCATTTTTCAACTTTAATTTTATTTTAAAATTAATTAATGCTCCAAAACAAAAAATAATTCTAATAAATAAAATATAATTAAAAAAATCACTAAAATTGTTCCAAATGGTCCTCTGAGTCATTAGGAATATCCCATAATTTTCTTAAGGACGAAACATTTCCTTGGTCATGTTATTGAATTTTCCTTGAAAACCCCTATTTTCCATTCAAAATAATTACATAAATAAATTAAATACAGAAAAATCACATTTTCTCCTCTAATGTCTTAATTGACATGTGGGTCAGGTTTCATAAAAATTTCAAGTTCATTTGAGCTTAATTTAGTGAGTTATAGAATTATTAAGCTTGAAGGGTAAAAAGGTAATTAAAAATTGCAACCTTTAATTAAAATTTTAGGATTAATCAAAGGGGAGGGTAAAATATTTGATTTTAAATTGATTTTTGGATGATTGAAACTTAAATGATTAAGGGTAGAAATCTAATCATTTCAAATATAATTAAAACTTTAATTAATTAATCAATTGAAATTTTGGGAGAATAATAGAAATTGGAATTATTAAAGTAGGGATATTATTTAAGAGGATATTTATTCTTTAATTTAAAAATCCCTAAATAAATCACTTCAATAAAACCTAAGTCTTAATTAAAAAATTAAAAGAATAATCTTAATTAAATTAAAATTGAAATTAAATTAAAAATTAAATTAAATTAAATTAAAAGAAAAATAAATTGAAATCAAATTAAGTTAAATTAAACTAAATTAAATTGAATTAAATTAAATTAAATTAAATTAAATTAAAATTAAAATTAAATTATATCACATTAATTTAAATTAAATTAAAAAAAATTAAAAATTAAATTAAATCAAAATTAAATTAAATTAAAGTAAATTAAAATTAAATTAAATTAAGATTAAATTAAATTAAATTAAATTAAACTAAATCAAATTAAGTCAAATTAAATTAAATTAAATTAAATTAAAATTAAATTAAATTGAATTAAATTAAATTAAAATCATTTAATAAAAAACCTAAATGAAATCATTAAGAATTAAATCTAAAATGACTCGAACACTATTCCAAACTTAAACTAATTTTTTATAATTAAGTCAAAGTTAAAATTAAATCATTAAGTTAAATCATTAAAATACTTAATAATTTGATTTGCCCTTTTAAAGAACTTATTATTATAACTCTTAAATGAGGTATCAAGTGAAGTGTGACTTCACTCATAGGATATTCAAATGTCCTAGTTCACTGAGAAAGAGAACAAAACTTAAACCTCTGGATGATTAATTCACTTGTATAATTAAATTCTCTTTGACTTAAAACAATCCTAGAGGTATTGAAAAGATGTTTAAGACTCGTCTTAAGCACTTCCTCAATATGATAGGGTGTTTATAAGAACAATTGAATTTAATTGTTTCTTTGATGAAGAAAATCATCCTTAAACAAAAACACAAGAACCTAGACGTCATAGGAGATGACTAGCTATAGGATTAGGACTTTGGTAGACAACCAAAACCTTTCCATTAGCTTTACTTAGGTACTTGTTGAAATATTTAAATGCATTAACATGTGTTTTAATTGTTGCTTGGGATGACAGGAAGACCCTCCAGGAACGCTTTTATTTTGTTGCAATTTACTTTATTGCAATTTACTTACGTGCACTGTTACTTTACTTTTCTTGCATGATAAACAACTATTGCATGAAAACCAAAACCTTTAGGATAGTCCCTGAACTGAAACAAAAATTAAACTAAAATTCATTACAAGATAAAATTCACCGCCACAACATTTCAAAATATAAAACATCTCAAAAATTAATCACAAACAGAACAACAAAACTACAATTGCAACTAAATTAAAACGTCTCGTTGAAATGATCGGGAATACCTCGGATGATGTAACCCACGTGTTGCTAACGGGATTTCCCAAGGTCTAAATGAAAGTGTGGAACTCATTTAGTTGATTTTAGCAAATTCATCTGGACTAAGTGAATTCAATGAAAATAACGGTGCCGGGATGACGGAACCGTGGGATCTTAATCGGTTATGTTTAAACAACTTTAAGATTTATTTTAATTAAAAAATTAAAAACACGCGGACTTTAAGATTTCTAAACAAAAAAACTTTTCTCATCTCTTGATTTTCACCTTCTATAACAAAACTTCTACAACAACAAGGAGCTTGGAGCACGGTGGGCAGCATGACCATCTTCGTCAGCGAAACTCGGGTCTACTCCAGCAAAATCTTTCCTAGTTTTAAACAACAAAGCCATAGGATTTTGAGGTAGTTTGCCTAGTGCAACATAAATCATCAACTCTTTGTTAGGCATTTGCATGATCATGTCATGTAAATTAAGCCCTAACCGGTCTTAGGATTCCAAAGTAGTCGTTCGATACGACATAAACCATCACATCTTCGAGGCTATTTGTATGATTATGTCATACTAATATAAGTCTTAATTAATTAAAAATTGATAGGATTGAAACATTAAATAAACTCCCAAATTGAAGCCAAACAATAGGATAGTTTGGGAAGTTGCCAAGATTCTTCTTGGATCCTCAGCTTCTCCTATTTTTCTTCCTTTGAACTCCTGAAATTAACTGTTCCAAATTTGATCCACCCCTTTTGAAATTCCAAAATTTAATCCTTTGAAAATCCTAAACTTTGAAATTCTTGAGAGCAAAACCACTCATCATTATCGAGAGTTTTATTAAATGATTCACTTCATTTAAGATGTAATTAACTATAGGGGCTTACCCTTATAGGGAACTTTAAGAACCCAGGTAATATAAACCCTGCTTAATTCCTTTATATTAACCAGGGGAACTTGTCGGCTTATAAAATCGGTTCGTACACCAAACGGATGTCACAAATCTTCTAGTTTATTTAATTGAGCTCCATTATCAAGCAGTGTGTCTATTCTTCAGGATAGATACACGGTTTGCGGTGCGGTGCTCGTTTATATAAACTATTCGAGATGTGAGATCAAACTTAAAATCATTTTCAATTCAAATGCTACTTTCTAAATTATATATATATATAAATTAAATTTAAAACCTAAAATTCGCCGACAATTTCTGTAGGCGACCCCTTTTCAAAAATAAAACGCATAAACCTAAAATTATGCCGACAACATCTGGCGACTCCGCTGGGGAATGGTTCCTCTCTCCATTTTGGTCAGATGGTTTTGCTTTCTTAAATCGGTAGTGAGTCCATGCCCCTAGTGGACCAAACTACTATTCTTTCCGTTGGCATACCCCACTCATTTTTGTCTTGAGCGAGTATAGTCAACTTCTTTTTGGATTTAGGAGCCACTGCTTAGACACACCTAAACGGAGAGGTTCCGAGATCCTTTTACCTCTTCTCTGAGGAGGGGTGGACCCCCAATAGGTGTTAGTTTAGGAGCGGTCCTTCGAGTCGAGAAGTCTTGCATAAGACTTTCTCTTCCTTTCCAATTCTGAATCGGATTCCTTACCTTCTCTATACCTTTGAACATTCTGTTCCTAATAAACAAAATCCTCTAATGAATAACTCTTTTAACAAACAATGAATGACCTTTTTAACAAATAACTCCTTTTTATAAATACATGAACAAAAATGTGTTCGTACTCTTTTCGATTCCTTTCTTTTCATCCTGATGAGAAGAAGCATAACTTGGGACTGACAATCAGAATCTAACTTGCAGAAAATGTCTGCCCCAAAGCTGATTTTCTCCTTTACCAACGGACTTGACCTAGCTGTCTACAAGGAGGAGCTTCCTGACACTGGAATCATCCGTTTCTGGCAAGGATTCGAGAATACAAATGTCAAGATCACTGACGTCACTCTTTTCACACTTACAGACAAAGTGCCTGAAACTGAAAAGCCTTTGATCGAGTTCAACCTCAAGTCAACTCAAGAGTTTCCTCCTCAGCAAAGGGTTCCAATTGAGAAGAGTACTGTTGTTCGCAGGAGGACCGTTGTTTCTACCCCCGCTGGTCTAGTCATCTCTACACCTACCCCGGCTTCCGCCAAACTGAAGGGGAAGGAAATTCAAATTTGTGATGAGCATGTTACCATGGAGGGTACAGATCTCCATGCGAGACCTTCTGTTTTCGAAATTGGGTCCAGCTCAAAGGTTCCACCCCTAACACGAACTCAGAGGAGAAACAGGAGTAGAAAGATTGCAAGGAAAGCCGAAGCTGCCGAAGTTGCTTTCTTGGAAGAAGCTGCTCGAGTACACACCACTACCTGAGTACATACCATTGCCTGAGTATACACTGCTTTTGGAAGGAAGTAGATTCTATGCCCTCTCCGCCGCAGCTGACGAGGAAAATGTCCGCAAGATTGCTTCTACATTACCTCGACCTGCATACTATAGCAACAGCCGAAGGAAAAGGGCTAGGATTACACCATTCGCCCTACTGCAGACTATGATAGAGAAGTTAGCAAAGAAAGAGAAATGTCCCGTATCGAGAGATTTTAAGAAGGATAGGGCGGGTGCCGGCCAAATCTGTCTTGGGCCACGAGTAGAACCCGCGAGCGCCACGGAAAAGCCGAATAAAAAGATGAAAGCTAGTCCACTCGTTGTTGTTTCGGGTTTACGGATCGGGGAGGATACCACCTTCCGAGCATTCGGCCGACGGACCATCCGGTCCTAGGCCTTCTGCTGCTAGAAGGATTGTATGGCGTCCTACTACTGGCCAGTTAAGACTGAAACAATGACCTGAAAAGGAAAGTCTCGTCAGGAGACTCGAGTCCGAAGAGAGCGCCAATGCAATGAAGGGGACTCCCAAGAAGGAAATCCAACGGTCATCGCATGATAACTGCGAAACCGTACGAAGAAGACCATTGGAGAACGCTATGGAAAAGCTAAGAACCGACATTCAACGATTAGTAAGAGAAAAAGAAGAAAAGTTTCGAGATGAAGTCGATTCATCGGAATTCATGGACGACGAATATGTGGAGATCAACATGGTTGAGACACGAGCATCGTCGGCTTCGCAAGGTGCTCCGGCGAATCGCGGAAAGAGATGAACCGGAAATGTTAAGAGCACAACTTCGAGAAAAAGATGATACAATCTCTCGAATGGCGAAAAGAATCGAAGAGATGGCTGCGACCTCTAGCCACTCTTCGGAGTCGGGTTCAACCCCCAAGAGAAACGCCTCCGAAGTTATTCATATTACGGACGGAGGAAAAGAGATTACATCCGTTAACGGAGACGATCGACCGAAGAATGATTCTACTCGTAATATGATTCCGAGAGAAGGACATCAAGAACATGGTAGAACGGCGGGTGTCGAAGCCTTAGCACGGTCTAAGAGCGGAGCATCTATTCGGACGGGTAGACCTTACCCCGAAGAATTTGATGCGATACAATACCCAAAGGCTTCGTACCACCTCCGTTCAAGACTTTTGATGGTACCGAAACCCTCGACGAAGCATGTTGCACATTTTCGCGCTAGTTGTTGCAACGCCGGTGGAAGTGACGCCTTACTCTTCCGACAATTCATCAGCAGCCTGTCAGCGATCCCCTTCGATTGGTACGCAGAGTTACCGAACGGTTCGGAAAAGACATTTTCAGAATTAGAAAACCTCTTCGTGAAACGGTTTGCCGGAGCTCAACACCATATCACAATCGGTGATCTAGTGATAGAGAAACAGAAACCGAATGAAACTTTAGTGGACTACATACTTCGATGGAGAAATCTAAGCATGAAGTGTGAGCCACAGCTACAAGAGCAGCATGCAGTCGGTATCTTGCTTAAAAGAATTCACGGCCCGATAGCACTTCTCCTTAAGGGATTTACGATTAAGACTTTTGAGAAGTTGTTAAGTAAGGCTGGAAGCTTGCAAGAGGAAGCGAAACAGCTAAGTTTCATCGACAAGACAGACAAACAGAAGCCTGTGAAGGCATTTGAAAAGATATTTGGGATCGTCGCGGCGATCAATAAGGGCAAGCGACCAATGCAAATACAAATGGAGCAGTCGCAGCTCCGACTATCAACAACCTCGGCAGAACTACCAACAACCTCGACCCGGTTATCGACCAACTCAACAACATGAGCAACTGCCTCGCCCGCAGCGCACGTTAAAGGAGCTCATAAACAGAAAATATCCGTTCAAGAATGAAGCAGTGCCAAAGATGTTCCGCAGTTTGATGAAGACTTCTGATTTTCAACTGCCAGAACCTAAGAAGCCGGAGGAAGTTAATAAGAAAGACCATCCCAACTACTGCCCTTACCACCAGATGCTCGGATATAAGATAGAGGATTGCATCACCTTCAAGAGTTGGCTTGACAACAATCTCCGAAAGGGGAACATAACGATTCCAAAGGAATACATGAAAGAACCCCAGAAAGGAGGTTCTGTCAATGTTATTTCAACGGATCCCATTGTTACGATAGACTCTTACACGACCGATGATGGATGGAGTATCGTCCGGACAAAATCATCGAAGAAAATTTTGGACCACTTCCGAGCCGCTTCGGAGCATGCTTCAACTCAGAGTTTGAAACCTGCCAAGCCAGCACTATCACTAGAAATCGAAGAACTGCACCAGGAAAAAAAGACTGTAGAATAGAAAGAGAACGTAGAGGAAGAAAGGACCGAGGCTCCTAAGGCTAGACTAGGGGCTGCTTATCCTAGGATGGTTGTTTCCTATTCGGGGGAAAAATTCCTCGAACCTCTGACTCTGGATGATTATTTCATCGCTCCTGCGGGATCTTATAATGATAAGAGTTATGGCGTTGGCTACGTTTTGACTGTTTCTAACGATTACGCAACTAACGACAACCAACCTAATCCAGATCTCAATTCTAATAACAATTCTCAAATCATCCACAACCTCGACAATCACGATGACAAAGAAGACATTCACCAAGAAGGCTACGAAAGTTCAACAAGCAATGAATCTATTTGTGAATTTCAAGGAGCTCCAATCACAATAGAGTTAGAGCTTTCAGATTCCGAAGCGACTCTAG
The DNA here is from genome assembly GCA_022702705.1 of Papilionanthe hookeriana x Papilionanthe teres. Taxonomy (NCBI): domain Eukaryota; kingdom Viridiplantae; phylum Streptophyta; class Magnoliopsida; order Asparagales; family Orchidaceae; genus Papilionanthe; species Papilionanthe hookeriana x Papilionanthe teres. The sequence goes on along the minus strand of CM040424.1, from coordinate 150,155,674 downwards.
AAGACCTCGTCATGCCGATTCAAAAGGAGACACCAGTAAACTCGATACCGGATTCAGAAGAAATCACAGAAGTCAATTTAAGGAGCGGAAGGGTTCTACCTCCGAGAATGGGTCCAAAAGACAAAGGAAAGCAGGTGGTTGTTCAGGAAGAAACTGAGACACATGGTAACAAAGTGGATTATAACGTGCTAGCCCATCTTAGGAAACTACCAGTCAAACTGAGCATCTACGACGCTCTCATCTTATCAAAAGAGACGAGGGAAGCTCTGATCAAGGCATTACTTTGTCCAGAGATTTGTTTATCTCAGATGGTCGGAGATTCCTTAGACAAGGTTTGCTCGTTAAAGGAACAACGAGGTGTTACCTTCACGGACAGTGATCTACTACTTGGGACGGCCCGATCACAGACCGACCGTTGTACATTTCGAGTCCACGATCGGAAAATTTACGCTCTCCGCAGTATTGGTGGATCCGGGAGCGTCAATCAACATAATGAATCTTCGGACGCTAGCATACTTGGAAATTGATGCTCGCGAGCTTGAAGCGGAAAAGATGTTACTAAGTGGATTCAACCAGAAATGAGAAAGAGCCCTTGGATCAATAACACTGTTGATGAAGACCGGTGACTTAGCAAAGACAACCGCAAAATTCCACATAATGGATTCTGAGACATCGTTCAACGCTCTACTGGGCCGGCCGTGGATCCATGAAAACCGGATGGTACCATCGTCTCTGCATCAGTGCATAAAATAATATGAAGGAGGAGAACAGTGCATTAAAGGTGATTTGTAACCTTTCTTCGTACATGAAATTGGAATCCATGAAGATGCAGCTTATTACACAACTCCGAAGAAAATAATCTTCTCCAGAAACACTGTGCCAAATGAAGCAAAAGAAGTTTGAGACGATGAAGAACCTAAAGTTCTAGTCCAACAGTCACACACCACTCCCTTACGACGAGATGGTGAAGGTTTCTCCAGAACTCGCATCCAAGGTTGAGGCCGGGGACGAGGTCATGGAAGAGACACTGGGACAGTTGAACAGAAAAAGCCGGTGATCAACGTTGATTGGGAGAACAGCTCTGAGGAAGAAGAGGAAGTTAAGAAAGAAGCAGCTACAATAAACCAGAAGAAACCACAATTCAAGATTTCTCTCGAAGATGAAAAGAACGAAGAATACAAATCGATGTACGAGAAGATTAACCACTATGTACACACTATGACCTTGACCCCGATCCAGTCTAATAAGATCGAGGGTATGGTGGTCAAAGAAGTACATAGCAGCGGTGCAAAGCCAATCAAATTTTATCGTGGCACTTCTTCTTCCAATATTGAAAACGATGTACAATTTGAAGATGTCACTTCTTCCGAATTAATGGAATTACCTTTTGAGTGGTACTCTCCTTGTGTTCAAAATTTAATTCAGCGTGGCGTCTTACCTCGACAATGGACAAAAGGTCAATCACAACACTTCAAAAAATTATGGAATAATGTCGGTCGGCCTCCCAATGCAAAGCATGGTCTCAGATTCGGTACAGTTAGATCAGTTGACAATACAGAATTTTGCTTGGTTGTCACTTGTGAACCTAATGAAGACTGCTTGGAAACTACAGAAGAACTTGAAGATCTGCAAATTGGAGACACTCCACCAGAGTTCGAAGAAGAAATCAAATCTACAATAGACGAGTTAATAGAAGTTAACTTAGGTACTAGCGAAGAGCCTAGGCCAACCTTTGTTAGCTCCTTACTCAATAAAGAATATTCCGAGGAAATAATCAAGCTACTAATGGAATTCAAGGACTGTTTTGCTTGGAGTTTTGATGAAATGCCAGGATTAGCTCCAGAAGTCACAGTTCACAGGCTAGGAGTGGATCCTACTTCTGTTCAAGTCAGACAAGCTCCCAAAAGAATGTGTCTAGAAATTGAACAACAAGTAATAGCCGAAGTTAAGAAGCTAATCAACGCTAAATTTGTCCGTGAAGAACAATACCCGACTTGGCTAGCCAATGTGGTACCAGTCAGAAAGAAGAATGGTTAGATCAGAATCTGCGTGGATTTCAGAGATTTGAACAAAGCATGTCCGAATGATGAATTTCCACTACCAATTCCGCAGTTAATGATCGACATCGCTTCGACACATGAAATATTCTCTTTCATGGATGGATCTTTAGGATACAACCAGATAAAGATGGCACCAGAGGATGAAAAGCTCACGACATTCAGAACACCAATCTGAGTGTATTGCTACACAGTAATGCCATTCAGACTAAAGAACTCAGGAGCAACATACCAAAGAGCAATGACTAAGATTTTTGATGTTCTCATTCACAACCAAGTTGAGTGCTACATGGATGATGTGGTCATCAAAAGCAAACTGAAGGAAGATCACTTGTATGATTTGAGAATTGTTTTCGAGCGACTAAGGCAATACAACCTTAAGATGAATCCCTTAAAATGCGCCTTCGCCGTCACCTCCGAGAAATTCTTAGGATTTGTTGTCCGACATCATGGAATCGAAATTGATTCGGAAAAGATTAAAGTTATCTTAGAAATGCCTCCTCCCAAAACCTTAAAACAGCTACAATCCTTTCAAGGGAAGTTAGCATATCATCGACGCTTTATTTCGAACTTGTCAGGTAGGTGTCAGCCCTTCTCGACATTAGTTAAAAAGGACGCCAAATTCGTTTGGGAAGAAAAATGCCAACGGGCCTTCGAGGACATTAAGCAATAGTTAATGACACCTTCTGTCTTAGCAGCCCCAGTCTCAGGTAGACCGTTGATACTTTATACCGCGGCTCTAGACGACTCCCTTGGAGCCCTGCTAGCCCAGGTCAATGATGAGGGAAAAGAAAATGCTCTCTACTACTTAAGCCGTCGTTTGATTCCGACGGAAGTAAAGTATCCTCCAATTGAGAAGCATTGTTTGGCGCTGATCTTTGCCGCTCAAAAGCTCAGGCATTACATGCTCTCTCATAAGGTGAACCTTATCTCGAAAGTTAATCAGTTGCAATATTTGATGACCCGTCCGACACTTTCTGGCAGGCTTCCCTGGTGGTCGATGATACTATTGCAATTCCACATAACTTTCGTGCCTCTTCATGTCGTAAAGGGACAAGTCCTAGCAGACTTCCTTGCAGCACACCCTTTGCCGGCAAAATCGCCTCTCAACGATGACTTGCTAGACGAGCAGATAATGAGACTAGAAGACACTGATGATCGACGTTAGGAACTATACTTCGACGGAGCGTCCTCAGTACAAAAAAACAAAGAATTGCAAACGATAGTGCCCGGTAAGGCAGAATCGGACTAATCTTTGTAACACCGGAGCGGGGGATGTTAAGATACTCCTACCACTTAACAGAGCCGTGCACAAACAACGAGGTAGAATACGAAGCCCTCATAACAGGACTAGAACTAACCATTCAAATGGAAATAACGAACATCAACATCTACGAGAGATTCTCGGCTGATCATCCAACGAGTCGCCGGACAATACGGAATTTTAAAGCAAAGACTCAAGCAATACTTTCGGTATGCCATGAAACTCGTTGGAACAAATTCGAATGTAACAATCTACAAGATCCCCGTAAGAGAAAATGCTTTCGCGGATGCGCTAGCTCGCCTTGCAAAAGAATTTGCTCGCTTACAAGATGAGTCAATTGAAGTGTCGGTTCAAGGACGACGGGTCCTATCACGGCTCGACATGGATATGATACGGGAATCGAAAAAGCAGAGGAATCAGTTGCAGCAGTGATGGAAAACACAGAAGATTGGCGTTAACCGCTAATAGACTACCTGCAAACAGGGAAATTACCAGACGATAAGTCATTAGTACATCAAATCAAGAAAAAAACTTTGTCTTATGCATTAATAAACAATACATTATACAGAAGGTCTTTTGATCAGATGTGGTTAAGATGCCTGAGCGGGTCCGAGGCTCGTGAAATTGTCAATGAAGTGCATTCAGGACTTTGTGGCGCTCATCAGTCGGGTCCAAAAATGAAAATGAAAATTAAAAGACTAGGGTATTACGGCCCTCGATGATGACCGACCGCATGAAAGTCGCCAAGAGCGGTCACCGATGCCAAGTGCACGGAGTGGTTCTACACCAACCTCCAAATGTGCTACATCCGACAATTGCGTCGTGGCCATTTGAGTGTTGGGGCACAGATATAGTGGGTTCGATAGAACCACTTTCTTCAAAAGGACATTGCTTCATCCTTGCAGCTACAAACTACTTTTCTAAATGGGCAGAGGTAGTTCCACTCAGAGAAGTAAAGACACACCACGTGCTGCAGTTTTTCAAAAATCAAGTCATTTACCGTTTCGGAGTACTGCGCAGAATCATTTCAGATAATGGGTCTGCATTCAAAAGCACAAAAATCAACAATTTTGTCAGAAGACATGGAATCTATTGGCGATACTCAACAATCTACTACCCAAGACCAAACGGCTTGGCCGAGGCTTTTAATAAAACTCTCATTAAAATTCTAAAGAAAACTTTGGACGACAAAAAGAGAAATTGGTACGAGAAGTTGTTAGAAGCCTTATGGGCCTACAGGACGACTTTTAGGACTCCTACTCAGTCTACGCCTTACACTTTAGTGTACGGCTCCGAGGCAGTATTACCTTTGGAGGATCAGCTTCCATTACTCAGGATTGCAGTTGCAAATAAAATTACTACAGAAGAAAATGTTAGATTACGACTGGAAGAACTGGAAAACCTGGAAGGGAAAAGACTTGCAGCGCAACAAAATTTGGAACTGTACTAAGCTAAGATGATCCAGGCCCATGATAAGCCGGGTCCGCCCAAGAACTTTCAAAGTTGGTGACTTAGTTCTTGTTCTCGGAAGACCTATTCTTGCACATCGCAAGATAGGAGGCAAATTTGAACCGACTTGGGAAGGGCCATTTGTGTTCGAGGCAGTCTACTCAGGAGGCTCCTACCAACTTGTGAATTGCCAAGGAGAAGGACAAATGCTTCCAATCAATGGACGATATTTGAAGAAGTATTACGCAACCTGATGTTTCAAAGGAATGAATTCACATCCCTAGAAACACGGGTTAAGTAACTACTTGTGACTGGGTCCGAACCCAAAAACATAAGAAAATGAATAAAAAAAATTATTAACAAAAAATATGTACTAAAAATAAAATATGTGGAATCATAATAAGTTTTACCCTTCCTTTCAAATCAGATCTCGTTCCTGGTTTTTCCTCATCTTTTCCTACCTTCCTTAAAATTAAAATAAAAGAATAAGAATCTTCAGTGATAAATACTTTCTTAATGTTCTTGTTCTTAGTACAGCCCCTGATCCCTTCCTTGTCTTCTTCGCAGGGAAATGTCGAACGGGCGGTTGGTCCTAAACTTTAAAAATGGCGTGAGTCTTGCACTCGATGAAAAGAGGGTGAAGGATGGAGCAGTGATAGAAATTGATTCTGATTTCACACCAGCCAGCCTACAATAGGAATAAAATGATTGGGTCCTAGTGGACCGGGAAGAGCTTCATAGCCAGACAGTGATGAAGATGGGTGGCCCAAGCCACCAATCCAGTAACAAGAAAAGAAAGACAAACACCGAGGAAAGCAAGAAAATTAAGTTAGTAGTTGCCACGGCAGAGGGCAGGCTCGTCAGTGCCGCGCCCGCAGAAATTCAAGAAGTGAGGAGAGCTACGCTCACTGCTACTCAAAGAAGGAATAAGAATCGCCGTATCCACAAGATGTTGACTAAACTAGCAGCAGATCAACACGAGGAAACAGCCACCTTCGCCGACACACACATTTCAAAGATACCGGTTCATCAGGAACCTGAAAAGAGAGAACAAGCTCTGAGAACAACATAAAGGATAAGGGGAACTCTGAGAAGATCAGAGGCAGAGAGATTGCCTCGACGCCGGACAGAGATACCATATCTGAAGAACGTTGTTGTGGAAGCAACCCCGGAGGATTTCCCGACAGATACAATCCCCGAGGAGCCAAGGTATGCAGGAGAATGTGACGGAATTGAGCCATACATGCCGCAATACATTACTAGGACTCGTCACTTGCAGATCATCCCAGAATATGAACTAGAAAGAATGCAAAATGTTGAGAAGAAGACTTTTGAATAATTTGCAAGGATTAAAGGCAAAACAATCAACATTTTGGAAGGCCTCGAGTTACACACAAGTGTATTCTTAGAGTACAAGCAACAGCAGATTGTGGATTGCATCTTAGAACTTCAGAAAATGGGTCGAGCAGGCCGTCTAAGAGAAAAGACTTATTCGGAACCCCGGAAATGGATGCCAGGGAAAGAAAGAGTCACAATACAATGCGGATGTTGCTATAACTTCGCAGAGGACAGAAGAGGAAATCCACCAAGGATACTTCGTCACGGTGAGGTGGATCCAATGCCGAGGATAATTAAAAGAATGGTGAAAAGAATGATAACGTTGAGGGTACCGCCACCGGATCGCATACCCAACAGCTTGCATCATCAACATTTATCGGAAGGCGATCGCATACCTCCACACATAGACCACCATGACTTTGTTAGACCTTTCTGCACAGTTTCGTTCGTCAACCAATGCAATATCATGTTCGGATTTGACCTCCGGATAGCAGGCCCGGGTAAGTTCCGAGGGCCGGTGGAGATACCACTTCCGGTAGGTTCCGTCATGATATTATAAGGAAATGGAGCAGACATCACAAAACATTGTATACCAGGAGTACCAGTGGAGCGGATCTCCATCACTTTTAGAAGGATGGACGACAGAAAGGCACCTTACCACTTCCGACTGCATCCGAATTGGAGAGTCTCCGGCCCTACGAGCTGTGAGTTACATGGGAAATAGCACACCTCCAATGCACATCCATGCGGCACTCCTGCCAAGGACGGCTTGGAAGGTGATGTTATTGACCGTGTGTCTCATTATTAAGACATGGATTTAACAGATACTTTTTGGATGGATCAACAAGAATCGTACATAGCCCGTTTTGAGTCATGGATTGTATGAGAAATATTTCAGATCGAGTTGTATGATGTATCTTCAACAAGATTGGAATGAAAGTGACCATGTCACATTTTGCCTTCACCTCTTTTTGTACAAATTGATCGGGAAACGCCATTAAAGTTAAATGAACTTCGAACAAAGAACAGAAAAGAAAAGGAAAATAAATAAGAACTCTCTTCCATAAAAATCCAAACATTAAAAAGAACTTCAAATCCACAAGAAAATCAAATAAACAACAAATAAAAAAAATGGGATAGTTAAAGGACAAACAAAAAAAATCTAAAGCTCAAATTCAATTCCAGTTTAAATCCATCTTTTCAAATCCTCCAATCCTTCTTCAAATCAAGATCTATTCCAGAACTCCTTTGAAACCCTCTCTCGGGATGATTTCAGAATCACGAAGAATTTTCAATTTGATTCGGATGGCATGGGTTCGTACCCTTCGCCAAGTAATCAGACTTTGATTGATTCCCATGGGATATGGAACACTTTCATATCTCATTTTGATCTCCCGCTAAATCCAAATCTCCACAGTAAATTTCAATTCAAAATTTCCGAGACTGGTACCTAAATTCCAGTTCTCATTCCGAGATCGATACCTAAATTTCGATTCTCATCCGAATTGATACCTAAATTTCAATACAAAATTTCCAAGACTGGTACCTAAATTCCAGTTCTCATTCCGAGATCGATACCTAAATTTCGATTCTCATCCGAATTGATACCTAAATTTCAATTCAAAATTTCCAAGATTGGTACCTAAATTCCAGTTCTCATTCCGAGATCGATACCTAAATTTTGATTCTCATCTGAATTGATACATAAATTTCAATTCAAAATTTCTGAGACTGATACCTAAATTCTAGTTCTCATTTCGAGATCGATACCTAAATTTCGATTCGCTTCTGAATTGATACCCAAATTTCATTTCAAAATTTCTGAGACTGGTACCTAAATTCTGGTTCTCACTCTGAGATCGATACCTAAATTTCAATTCTCTTTCGAATTGATACTTAAATTTTAATTCTAAATTTTGAGGCTGGTACCTAAATTCCAGTTCTTTTCCTTCGAGGCCGGTACCAAAATTCCGACTCTCGTTCGAGATCGAAACCTAAATTTCAACTCTCTTTCAAGATTGATACTTAAAATTCAATTCTCATCCCTTTCGAGATCAGTACCTAAATTCTGTTTCTCATCCTTTTCACTCGACACTTAAACTCCGATGCACACTCCGAGGCTGGTACCTAAATTCCAGTTTTCCTTGCAGTCCCGAGGTTGGAACCTAGGTTTCAACTCTAATTTCAAATCCAAATTTCAAATTAAAAATTTTCTCAAATTGATTTTAAATCAAACTTCAACTTAAATTAAAACTCAACATCTAAGCTCACACATTGAAGCTTAAAATTTAAAAGTAAAATGAAATCTAAATCGAATTCCCCATATCTAGTGATTTGGAGTTCACCTCCTTTTCCATTCCCCAGCGAGAGTTCAAGAACCTCCGGTCATGGAAATATACCAGATACTCCCTAACGGAAATTCTTCTACTTGGACATCTGTGTTGGTTTTGTCGATCTTTTCGGTCAACGCTAATATGCGCGGTATACTTGGTTAGCACACCACACCTATTGGGGGTCCATTTGTTGACCTCATTTTTGATGAGGTCTTTTCTTCTCTCTATAGTACTTAGGATCTAGCCTTAGGCTTTTCCTTTAACTATCTTAGAGGACTAGAAGTGGAACCCACCCTTTATAAGTTTAAACATCTCTTGACTCCCTGCAAACCCCACAAACTTTATTAAAGACCCCTAATCACTTAGAGGGTTGAAATCAAAAGTGAAGGTTTAAAGGATGAGTTCCCTATAGGACTCTTTGGTCTTAGGACCACCCTGGGTGGCTTGGTCTGGTGAGGGTTAACTTACACACTCACTACACTCATAGTCTACACTCTCACACACACAATCCAAATCCTAAAACAGCACCCATACCCAACTTGACTCCTTGACTCATGTAGGTAATTCATATGGATGGACCTTAACCCCTAAGCTCCTGGTTAAGAGGGTTAGGAACAACATAGTGAATGCCTCAAATGAGTCCTCTCATAGCTCATATAGGCTTAATATGACTTCATTGCTGAACCAAAGTGATTCCATTTCACTCATATTTGATCAATCTTCATTCTTCCAAAATTTCAATTTTTGACCCCGGGGACCCTACACCTATCAAACCTATCAAAAGCCCTAAAAATTGCCCAAATCCTTCAAAATTTCCAAATCACCCAAAATTAACCTTTAACATTTCCTCACCAATCAAATTGATCATCCATAGCCAAAAATACCAAAAATTCCAAAAGTATCCCCCAATACCCTCCAAATTACCAAAATGCCCCTTCGACCCAAAAATACAAAAATTCAGAAAATTCCTAGAAAATTCCAGAAAATCCCAAATATTCCTAATTTCATTTTGTCCAACTACAACATGGGCCAATTTTGTTAATTTACCCCACTTTTAACAAAACCTCAAATTTAGCCCATTCTTAACCCATGTGAACCCAATGTCAAACCAAATCTACCCAATTGACCCCAATTTTGGTCCAATTCAATTCTAAACATCAATTCAATATCCACAATATCAATCTAGACCAAATCCAAGTCCAATTTGATTGACATTTTAATCCAATTTCACTTTTGACCTTAAAGCCCAATTTGGACCCATGACCCAAACTTAGCCCAAACCAAACCAATTCAACTCCAATTAACCCCAAACCTTTTCTAAACCTTCCCTAACATCCCCAAAAACAAAACACTAACATGATTTGCCCAAATTTTGGACTCAAACCTCACCCAAATCCACCCTAAAGCCAAAATCCCCTAAATGGGCCAAAACCCAAACCTAACCCCAATAAGCACAAATCCCAAAACCAAAACCCAACCAAAGTTGAAACCTCTTTGAAACACCACCACAAAAATTTTTCAACATTAATTTTACATCAATTTCAACCTTAGCCCAACATTTGCCCAAGTGAGCCCAAATTGACCTACATTGGCCCATTTACCAAATGAACCCAAATTCAACCCAATTCAATTCCAAACTACCTCAAAATTGCTTCAAATCATTCAAGACACATCCTTAAACTAAACTCAACATTTAATTGACATGGTACTTTACAAAATTTCCACTTACCAATTTGTTTTTAAACTTAAAAGCCCATCCCCTTAAACCATTCTAAAAGCCCAAATTTACAAAATTTTAAAAGCCCAAATCAATCTAAAGCCCACACGACACTTTCCCTCATCACACATTCAATTTAAAATTATTCCTAAAGTCCTAATTTATCATTAAACAATTCCAAATTAAGCCTCATGACAATTCTCAGCAAAATAACAAAATTCCTAAAACCCATTTCTATGAAATCAAGCCAAGCCATCCTAAGCCATGAGCAAGCCATGAAGCCATGCATGAGCCACATGGAAGCCATGAGAGCCTCTTTACATGTCACCATGCCATTTTGGGCAAAAGAAGGAGGCTCTTTCCATAATCTCCTAAAGTCATTAGCCATAATCATGATTCCCCTTAACCCAAATTTAATCTAAATATTCTTATAAAGAGACGTCACCACCTTTGACCAGCTAACCTAACTTATTCTCTCAGCCTAAAACCAGGTCATGGGGAGGTGAACCCAACCCAAACACATGGGTTGACCAAACTAAGTGCAAAAGAGCCACTTCCCCATTCCATTTGAATCAAACCACTTTACACAAGTCAAGCTTCAATTGAATTCACCAACATCAAGCCCTGACTCACCTGAACCTGAGGGTGACCCATTCCCGCCGGCCGCCCGCCCGGATCGCCGTAAAACACCATGGCCGAGACCTTGGGAGGAGCCAAAATTTTGAATTCCCCCTGCCGAGCCGCCTCACTCCAAATGGCCATTGCGACTGTTCTTCTCCTCACCGCAGCAAACTCGATCCCAACCCTTAAACCTCCTCGGGAGGCCCGCCGACCTCTCCTATTTAAACACCCCCTCCTCTCGGCCAAAAGAGGAGCTGAAACAAACCTTAAGGAAACTCCGCCAAAATCGACCCGTACTCTTCCCCACACTCGGAGAACTTGATCCCCACTGAAATCCCCATGCCATTTCCTCTCTGTGAGCTCAATTTCAGAGTTGAAATCCAAGCCCAAAACCAGGACACTTCACCACAGTGAGTCAATCCTCAAATTGATTGACTCTACACCTTCACCAGACCAAGAGGAGAAGTTTCCCAGCAAAAGCCCCCTCTCCAAGCCAGCCATTGCTTCCAGCCTCCAAGCTTTGTGTTCGGCTGTGGGCACTTTCATACCTAGACAATTCACCAGGCCAAGGGACTTCATCTGAAGCTTGCTTGGACCTAATCGAACGTGACACAACCCTCAGATTGAAGCTTCACTTCTCTGAGCAAAGGTATGAGCTCTCTCCTTCTCCCGAGCTTCTGGAGATTCTCCATTTAGTTTGAGTCAATTTCAATGCATGTTTACCATATGGATGTGTTCGTCTCTTCAAGACGAATCCATAGAGCATAAGAACACAAAAATCTGTTGAGAATCGAGTGAGAAATTAGGGTTAGAAGATCGACGGTCACGGGTTCACACTAGTCGTAGATGATGACTGGGAGCCGTTGGATAGCGCGTGTATCGGATGGATGGCCAGGATCGCGCCGGACGGAGCAACAGGACATGAACCGCGAACTGCGTGGCATCCCAGTCAGATGGCGGCTCCGAATCAACAGGCGACGCGTGGAGCTTCGGAGACGCTGAGGTTGAGTCAGCGCCGCGTGGATAAGTAGGAAAATAGGGTATTTTTCTATTTATTTAATTCCCAGAGCTTCAAAAATTCATAAATTTGTGTAGAAAAATCCTAAAAATAAAATAAAAATACCCTCTTGCTCAGTGAACAGAGGAGAATAATGTGGAAAAGAAATCAATTAATTTCATTAAGTATTTTATTTTTAATGATTTATTTACTCTCTATATTGTTTTAATCCTCCATTTGCATAGGCAATTCACCATGGCATGTGACCATAGGGCTTTTGAAGCCTCTGAACTTTGGAATATTCCCTGAATTTTCCAAGGTCAGAGGCCATCCCTATGAGAAGTTATTGATTTTCCAAGTTTATGTTACTGTTTTGAGTATTTTAATTCCAATAATTAGCATGTTGAGAAATAAATTCTAGGAAAATTTGGTGATGTTTCTTATGACTAGAGGAACCTAGGAAAAATAAGTTTTGAGTTAATTCACTTGGAACAACCCTAATTGTCCTAAATACCCAAAATTGAACTTTAATTAATTAGGATTAACCACACTTCAAATTAACTTTAAAACAATTCTTCACTGTCCTCTAGGGATAGGAGAACACCACATAAAAATTTGAAACCAATTGGACTTGGTTTGATCCACCAAATGGGTTGATTAACCCCCTTAAATAAATTTGAACTTTAAAAATTCATAACTCACAAAATACTTTTCAAAAATTCACAAAAATAGTTTTGGAGCTTCTCCGATATCGGAGGAACTTAGGAAAATTAAAATTATAATTTTCTAAAAAGTTGATTTTTATCATTATTTTAATATTTTTAATAATGAAAAAAATAAAAATCATAAAAATATTAAAAATCACTAAAATGTCACATTTTGAATTCTAATCATTTAGGAACAAACCAAATATTTTTTCTTAAGTCCCTAGGGTAAGATATTGAATTTTAAAGGCTTAACGTAATTTTTAATATTAAAAAAATGTATTTTCCAAACTTTTCACTAAAATAATTCTAATAAATCAAAAAAAAATAAAAAAATACAAAACTTGTTTCTCTGAACTCCTTTAGATCAGAGAGATCTAAGAAAAATATAAAATTTATTTTTCAACTTTAATTTTATTTTAAAATTAATTAATGCTCCAAAACTCAAAATAATTCGAATAAATAAAATATAATTAAAAAAATCACTAAAATTGGTCCAAATGGTCCTCTAGTCATTAGGAATATCCCATAGTTTTCTTAAGGATAGAAACATTTCCTTGGTCATGTTATTGAATTTTCCTTGAAAACCCTTATTTTCCATTAAAAATAATTACATAAATAAATTAAATACAGAAAAAATCACATTTTCTCCTCTAATGTCTTAATTGACATGTGAGTCAGGTTGCATAAAAATTTCAAGTTCATTTGAGCTTAATTTAGTGAGTTACAGAATTATTAAGCTTGAAGGGTAAAAAGATAATTAAAAATTGCAACCCTTAATTAAAATTTTGGGATTAATCAAAGAGGAGGATAAAATATTTGATTTTAAACTAATTTTTGGATGATTGAATCTTAAATGATTAAGGTTATAAATCTACTAATCATTTCAAATATAATTAAAACATTAATTAATTAATCAATTGAAATTTTGGGAGAATAATAGAAATTGGAATTATTAAAGTAGGGATATTATTTAAGAGAATATTTATTCCTTAATTTAAAAATCCCTAAATAAATCACTTCAATAATACTTAAGTCTTAATTAAAAAATTAAAATAATAATCTCAATTAAATTAAAATTAAAATTAAATTAAAAATAAAATTAAACTAAATTAAAAGAAAAATAAATTGAAATCAAATTAAGTTAAGTTAAACTAAATTAAATTGAATTAAATTAAATTAAATTAAATTAAAACTGAAATTAAATTAAATCAAATTAATTTAAATTAAATTAAACCAAATTAAAAATTAAATTAAATCAAAATTAAATTAAATTAAATTAAGATTAAATTAAATTAAATTAAATTAAACTAAATCAAATTAAGTCAAATTAAATTAAATTAAATTAAATTAAATTAAATTAAATTAAATTAAAATTAAATTACATTGAATTGAATTAAATTAAAATCATTTAATAACAAACCTAAATGAAATCATTAAGAATTAAATCTAAAATGACTCGAACACTATTCAAGACTTAAACTAATTTTTTATAATTAAGTCAAAGTTAAAATTAAATCATTAAGTTTAAATCATTAAAATACTTAATAATTTGATTTGCCCTTTTAAAGCTCTTATTATTATACCTCTTAAATGAGGTATCAAGTGAAGTGTTACTTCACTCAAAGGATATTCAAATGTCCTAGTTAACTAAGCAAGAGAACAAAACTTAAACCTCTGGATGATTAATTCACTTGTATAATTAAATTCTCTTGGACTTAAAACAATCCTAGAGGTATTGAAAAGATGTTTAAGACTCGTCTTAAGCACTTCCTCAATATGATAGGGTGTTTATAAGAAAAATTGAATTTAATTGTTTCTTTGATGAAGAAAATCATCCTTAAACCAAAACACAAGAACCTAGACGTCATAGGAGATGACTAGCTATAGGATTAGGACTTTGGTAGACAACCAAAACCTTTCCATTAGCTTTACCTAGGTACTTTTTGAAATATTTAAATGCCTTAACATGTATTTTAAGTGTAGCTTGGGATGACGAGAAGACCCTCCAGGTACGCTTTTATTTTGTTGCAATTTACTTTATTGCAATTTACTTACGTGCACTGTTACTTTAACTTTCTTGCATGATAAACAACTGTTGCATAAAAACCAAAACCTTTAGGATAGTCCCTGAACTGAAACCAAAATTAAACTAAAAATCATTACAAGATAAGATTCACCGCCACAACATTTCAAAATAAAAAACAACTCAAAACTTAATCACAAACAGAACAACAAAACTACAATTGCAACTAAATTAAAATGTCTCGTTGAATGATCGGGAATACCTCGGATGATGTAACCCACGTGTTGCTAACGGGATTTCCCAAGGTCTAAATGAAAGTGTGGAACTCATTTAGTTGAGTTTAGCAAATTCATCTAGACTAAGTGAATTCAATGAAAATAACGGTGCCGGGATGACGGAATCGTAGGATCTTAATCGGTTCTGTTTAAACAACTTTAAAATTTGTTTTAATTAAAATATTAAAAACACTCGGACTTTAAGATATCTAAACCAAAACACTTTTCTCATCTCTTGATTTTCACCTTCTATAACTAAACTTCTGCAACAACAAGGAGCTTGGAGCACGGTGGGCAGCACGGCCATCTTCGTCAGCAAAACTCGGGTCAAAACCTTTCCTAGTTTTAAACAACAAAGCCATAGAATTTCGAGGTAGTTTGCCTAGTGCAACATAAATCCTCAACTCTTCATTAGGCATTCGCATGAGCATGTCATGTAAATTAAGCCCTAACCGGTCTTAGGATTCCAAGGTAGTCGTTCGGTACGACATAAACCATCACATCTTGGAGGCTATTTGTATGATTATGTCATACTAATATAAGCCCTAATTAATTAAAAATTGGCAGGATTGAAACATTAAATAAACTCCCAAATTGAAGCCAAACAATAGGATAGTTTGGGAAGTTGCCAAGATTCTTCTTGGATATTCAGCTTCTCCTATTTTTCTTCCTTTGAACTCCTGAAATTAACTGTTCCAAATTTGATCCACCCCGTTTTGAAATTTCAAAATTTAATCCTTTGAAAACCCTAAACTTTGAAATTCTTGAGAGCAAAACCACTGATCATTATCGAGAGTTTTTTTTAAATTATTCACTTCATTTAAGATGTAATTAACTATAGGGGCTTGCCCTTATAGGGAACTTTAAGAACCCAGGTAATATAAACCCTGCTTAATTCCTTTATATTAAGCATGGGAACTTGTCGGCTTATAAAATCGGTTCGTAGACCAAACGGATGTCACAAATCTTCTAGTTTATTTAATTGAGCTCCATTATCAAGCAGTGTGTCTATTCTTCGGGATAGATACACGGTTTGTGGTGCGGTGCTCGTTTATATAAACTATTCGGGATGTGAGATCGAACTTAAAATCATTTTAAAATCAAATGCTACTTTCTAAATTATATATATTTAAATTAAATTTAAAACCTAAAATTCGCCGACAATTTCTGTAGGCGACCCCTTTTCAAAAATAAAACGCACAAACCTAAAATTATGCCGACATCTTGTTTAACATGCAAGAAAAGTAAAGTACAGTGCATGTAAGTAAATTGCAATAAAGTAAATTGCAATAAAATAAAAGCGTAGCTATAGGGTCTTCTCGTCATCCCAAGCTGCACTTAAAACACTTGTTAAGGCATTTTAATATTTCAACATATACCTAGGTAAAGCTAAGGGAAGGGTTTTGGTTGTCTACCAGATTCCTAATCCTATAACTAGTTATCTCCTATGACGTCTAGGTTCTTGGTTTGGTTTTAAGGATGATTGTCTTCATCAAAGAACAATTAAATTCAATTGGTCTTCTAAAACACCCCGTCATATTGAGGAAGTGCTTAGAACGAATCCTAAACATCTTTTCAATATTTCTGGGATTGTTTTGAGTCCAAGTAAATTTAGTTGCACAGGTGAATTAATCTTCCAGGAGTTTAGTTAAACTTTGTTTCTTGCTTAGTGAACTTATGTATTTGATTCCCTGATGAATGAAGTGACATTTCACTTAATACTCTATTTAAGAGTTATAATAATTAAAGCCTTTAAGGGCAAGTTGGTTTATCGAGGATTTTAATCATTATTAATTTAAAGTTTGAGTTAATGGTTTAAAGTGTTTTAATTTAAGGTTTTAATTAGTAATTTTAAGTTTGGAATAGTGTTCAAATTATTTTAGATTTAATTCTTAATGACTTCATTTAGGTTTTTTGTTAAATGATTTTAATTCAATTTGATTTTAATTTAATTTTAATTTAATTTAATTTTAATTTAATCTAAATTTATTTAATTTTTAATCCAATTTAATTTAAATTTAATTTAATTTTAATTTAATTTAATTTAATTTAATTTTGATTTAATTTAATTTAATTTAAATTTTAATTTAATTTAAATTTATTAAAATTTAATTTCATTTTAATTTTAGTTTTAATTGTTAATTTTAATTATTAATTAGGATTACTATTTTAATTTTTAATTAAGAATTAAGTATTTTTAAAGTAACTTATTTAGGGATTTTTAAATTAAAGAATAAATGTCTTCTTAATAATATCCCTATTTTAATGATCCAAATTTAAATATATTCTTTCCAAAATTTAAATTATTTAATTAATTAAAGTTTCATTTTTGATATTTTCAAAATGTTCAATGGGTTTCTACCCTTTAATTTCCCTTAGTTTCAATCATCCAAGAGAAAATTAAAATCACATATTTTACCCCCTTATTTTGATTAAACCTAAAGTTTTAATTAAGGGTCAAAATTTTTAATTACCTTTATGCCCTTTTAAGCTTATTTATTTCATAACTCACTAAATTGAGCTCAAATGAATTTGAAATTTTTATGTCACCTCACTCACATGTCAATTAAGACATTAGAGGAGAAAATGTGATTTTTCTGAATTTAATTTATTTATATAATTATTTTTAGTAGAAAATAAGGGTTTTCAAAGAAAATTCAACAACATGACCAAGGAAAGGTTGTTGTCCTTAAGAAAATTATGGGATGTTCCTAATGACCAGAGGACCACTTGGACCAACTTTGGTGAATTTTTTGAATTATATTTTATTTATTATAATTATTTTGAGTTTTAGAGTATTAATTAATTAGAAAATAAAATAAAAGTTGAAAATTGGATTTTATATTTTTCTTAAATTTCTCTGACATCATGGAGTTGAGAGAAAAAAATTTTATAATTTTTTGATTTTTCTTTGATTTATTAGAATTATTTTAGTGAAAAAGGTTAAAAACTCATTTTTTAATATAAAAAATTACATTAAGCCTTTAAAATTCAATATTTTAACCTAGGTAGAAAAAATATTTGATTTGTTCCTAAGTGATTAGGAATCAAAATGTGATATTTTTATGATTTTTATTATTTTTTAATTATTAAAAAATTAAAATATTGTGAAAAATCAACTTTTTTAGAAAATTGTAATTTTAATTTTCCTGAACTGCCCTAATATCAGAGAAGCCCCAAAACTATTTTTTGTGAATTTTTGTAAAGTATTTTTGGAGTATGAATTTTTAAAGTTCCATTTTGCTTATGAGGCTTAATAAACCCTTTTAGTAGGGTTAATCAAGTCCAATTGATTTCAAATTTTTATGTGGGGTTCCTCTGACTTAAAGATTAGTGGAGTATTATTTTCAAGTCAATTTGATGTGTGGTTAACCCTAATTAATTCAAATTCAATTTTAGGGGTTTAGGCCAATTATGATTATTTTGAATGAATTAACTCAAAATATATTTTTCATAGGGTCCTCTGGTCCTAAGGAACATCATTAAATATTCCTAGAATTTATTTCACAACATGCTAATTATTGGAATTAAAATAACTAAAACAGTGACATGAAATTGAAAATTCAATAACTTTTCACAGAGATGGCCTCAGACCTTGAAAAATTCATGGAATGTTTCCAAGATTAGAGGCTTCAAAAGCCCTATGGTCTCATTCCATGGTGAATTGTTTATGCAAATGAAGAATCAAAATACTGAAAATAGTAAATAAATTATTAAAAATAAAATACTCATCCAATTAACTTGATTTCTTTTCCACTTTATTCTCCTCTGTTCACTGAGCAGGAGGGTATTTTTATTTTATTTTTATGATTTTTCTATGCAAAGATATGAATTTTTGAAGTTCTGGGCATTTAAATAATTCAAAAATACCATATTTATCTACTTATCCGACTCGGTGCCAACGCAACATTGGCAGCTCCGAAAGCCCACACGACGCATTCCCATTCGACGCCGCCATCCGACTCATTACTCTAGGGGCTCGCGGTTCACTCAACATTCCCAGGTCCTACGCAATCTGAACCGTCTGCTCGATACACGAGCGATCCAACGGCTCCCGGTCATCGTCTACGACTGGTGTGCACCCGTGACCGTCCACACTAAGACCCTAAGATCTCACTAGATTCTTAATGGAATTTCATGTTCTTATGCTCTATGGATTCATCTTGAAGAGACGAACACATCCATATGGTTTATAGGTTATGAAATTAACTTAAACAAAATGGAGAATCACTGGAAGCTCGGGAAGAAGAGTGAGTTCATACCTTTGCTCACAGAAGTGAAGCTTCAATCTGAGAGTTGTGTCACCTTCAATTGAGTCCAGGCAAGCTCCAGATGAAGTCTCTGGCTCTGGGGAATTTTCTAGGTATGAAAGTGACCAAGGCTGATCACAAAGCTTGGAGGCTGGAAGCAATGGCTGGCCTGGTGAGGGGGCTTTTGCCGGGGAACTTCCCCTCTTTGTCTGGTGAAGGTGCAGGACCAATCAATTTGGAGATTGGTTCACTGTGGTGAAGTGTCCTGTTTTTTTGGGTGGATTTTCAACTCAGAAATTGATCTCTGTCAAAGGGGATTAGGGCAAAGGAACACTGGGGATCAACTACTCTGGGTTAGGAGAAGGTCCTGGAGCAATTTTAGCAGAGTTTCCTTAAGGTATGGTTCATCTCCTCTTTTAGCCGAGAGGGTGGTGAGTTTAAATAGACATGGCTGGAGGGCTTCCCAGGGGAAATTGGAGGCTGGGATCAGCTACTCAGGGGAGGAGAAGAAGAGCTCTGGTGTCCATTAGGGTTGGGACAGCTCAGCAAGGTAGAATTTAATTTTTTGGCTCACATGAAGCTCTCGACCATGGTGTTTTCCGGCGGCTGTGGTGGCTGGCCGGCCAGGCATGGGTCACCATCTGACTCAGTGGGGTCAAGGGTTGTTTGGTGAAGTCAATTAGAGTTTGACATGTGTAAAAAGCTTGATTAAAAAAGAATGGGAGAGAGTGTATTTTGGGCTTGGTTTGGTCAATCCATGGAAATAGGCTTGGTGCACCTCCCCAAGACCTGATTTTGAGCTAAGAGAATCATTTTGGTCAGCTTGGAAGGGATGGTGAAGTCTCCATCCAAGGTGAGGTGGCTAAGCATGGTTTAGAGTGTGACATGAGTATGGTTAAAAATGCTTAATGAAAGATTAGGAAAGGGTCCCGTCTTCTTGCCATTAATGTCTTGATGAGGTGGAAAGTGGCTTCCATGGCTTCCATGTGGCTTGTACATAGCTCAATGGCTCACATTTGGCTTGGAAAAAGTTTGATCAATTTCATAAAATTGGATTTTAAGGATTTTGGATATTTTGGTGAAAACTTGGATGAAGCTTCATTTGGAATTATTTGATCATTGGTTTAGGACTTAGGGATGATTTTAATTGAATGCATGATGTAGAGAAATGTCATGTGGGCTTTGGATGAATTTTGGGCTTTTGAATTTGGTGGAAGTGAACTTTTAGAATGGTTTAAGAAAGTGGGCCTTTAGGTTTGAAAATAAATTGGTGGATGGAAATTTTGTGAAGGATCATGCCAAATAAATGTTGCAATTGGTTTAGGCATGTGTCATGAATGGTTTGGAACAAGTTTAAAGTGAATTTGAATTGAATTGGGTTTAATTTGGGCTTTTTAGTTAAAGGGGTCAAGGTTGGGCTAAAGTTGGATTTGATGTAAAATTAATGTTGAGAAATGTTCATGGGAGTGTCACAAAAAGTTTCCAACTTTGGTTGGTTTTGATTGTGGGATTTGGGCACATTTGGGTTATGTTTGGGCTTAGGCCAATTTAAGGGATTATGATTTTGGGTTAGGTTTGGGTGGAGTTTAGGTTCAAATTTTGGGCAAATCAAGTTAGGGTTTTGTTTATGGGGGTGTTAGGAAGGCTTTAGAAAAGATTTGAGCCTAATTAGAGTTGAATTGGATTGGTTTGAGCTAGGTTTAGGTCATGGGCCAAAATTGGGCCTTAGGCTTCAAATTGAAATTGGGCTCAAATGTCAATCAAATTGGACTTGGATTTGGTCTAAATTGATATTGGGGATATTTATTTGAAGTTTAGAATTAAATTGGACCAAAATTGAGGTCAATTGGTGTGGTTTTGTTTGACTTTGGGTTCACTTGGGTTTAAAATGGGCCAAATTGGGGGTTTTGGTAAAAGTGGGATAAATTGGCAAAATTAGCCCATGGTGTAGTTGAACAAAATGAAATTGGGAACATTTTGGATTTTCTGGAATTTTTTTGGGAATTTTCTAAATTTTTGGATTTTTGGGCTAAGAAGGGCATTTTGGGTATTTAAAGGGTATTGGGGGGTACATTTGGAATTTTTGCTATTTTTGGCTATGGATGGTCAATTTGAGTGGCGGAAATGATTAGGATTGATTTTGAGGAATTTTGGTTCATTTAGGTGGTTTTGTAAATTTTGGGTACTTTCGAGGGCTTTTGGTAGGTTTAGTAGGTGTAGGGCCCCGTATGTCAAAAATTGAAATTTTGGAAAAATAAAGATTGATCAAATTTGAGTAGAATGGAATCACTTTGGTTGAGCCATGAAGCCATATTAATCCCATATGAGCCATGAGAGGACTTATTTGAGGCATTCACTATGTTGTTCCTAACCCTCTTAGCTAGGGGCATAGGGGTTAAGGACCATCCATGTGAATTACCTACATGAGTCAGGAAGTCAAGTTGGGTGAGAGTGTGGTTTTAGGACTTGGAATGTGTGTGAGAGTGTAGTGTATGTGCAAGACAACCCTCACCAGACCAGGCTACCTAGGGTATTCCTAAGGCTAAGAAGTCCTATAGGGAACTCTTCCTTTAAACCTCCACATTTAATTTCAACCCTCTAGGTGATTAGGGGTCTACAATCAGGCTTGTGGGGTTTTCAGGGAGTCAAGAGGTGTTTGAACTTCTAAAGGGTGGGCTCCACCTCTAGTCCTCTAAGATTAGTAAAAGGAAAAGCCTAAGGCTAGATCCTAAGCACTAAAGAGAGGATAAAAAGACCTCATAAAAAATGAGGTCAACATTTGTATAAAGAATTGATTCTTGCAGCATTGAAATCGACTAAAAATCCTCTAACCTTTATTGGTGCTTCTTCTATTTTAGTTAAGTTAGCATAAAATTCCTTCACTACTTCCACTGCAGCTCTATTTGTGGTGTAATATAAATTTTCCCACCTCCATTCTTTTATAATTCGTTCCACTTCTCCTCCTGGATTCTTAAATACTCGATCTTGAATGCATTTCCTTGCTTGGATATTGTAGAAGTATCTTGACTGGGCTCGAGCACTTACAAATCGTGTCTCGTCATAATCCATTCGCCTCTTTGGTCGCGGAGCCATTTTTTCTATCTATCAAATTTACAAAAATCTTAACTAATCTCTAAAATATTACTAAAATGGCTTCCAAAGATGACTAAAATCACTCTAAATCAAGTTCCATGAAATTTTCCCAAATCTTTTCTCCACATTTTCAAATTTTCCAAAATTTCTTAATGTTGGAGAAATTCATGGTGAAAATAAAAAATATTTACATAGGAGGGAAGCTCTTACCAAGGGAAGATGAAATCCGTTGTCAAAATGTGTTAAAACTGCTCCAAATCCGCGATCTATCAAGCCCTAGGTCGGTTTTTCGAAGTTTTGAGGAAGGGGATGATGAATAGTGACGGTTGACCAGTCAAAATATAGTGTTTTACGGAATCTCACTGTCGGCAAGAAATTTCTCACCGTCGACGAGCTAATTAATCAAATAGGCCTAAAGTTTCTGGAAAATCTCACCGTCGACGGGAACGATCTCGCTGTCGGCGAAGTTTTCCAATTTTTAAAATTTTTTAGATTTGTAATATTTTTAATTCATTTTAAGCCTTGTTTTATGTCTGCTCACTTTAAAAAATTCTTTATCATGATTAGATACTATTTTAACACATAAATTTACACAACACAAACATTATAACTTTATATATATGAAATCCAGGTGATTAACAATAACACACTTTACATTACTAACAAATTGCTTTGAAAAATCTTAACACACACACAATTCAGCGTCACAATCCACACTACAATACTCAAAACGCTGAGACTAAACAAATAACACATAATCATATCTAGACTGAGATTAACTATAAAAAGTGCAAATAAAAATAAAATTCAAGCAATCACACACAAATAAGTTCTAATGAATATCTTCTACTCATCAAGATCTAAACTTAATTCTTCTCTGATATTTTCAATAGAACGTAAATGCACGAACAAATTATAGAAAGGCCTGAAAGGGAATTCTTCGATAGAATCTTCTTCAATCCATCCCTTCCTTCTGAAAAGTCATATAAAACTAGCCTCCAGATGTACTGAAGATCAAAGTGCTCTTTCAATCTCCAGTCAATGTGATCAAATAAATCAAAGATATTGTCAATGAAAGTCATCACATTTTGTCTTTCATTCTCCAATCCTTTAAGTTTCTGTAAGATCATGTTAGTTTTATCAGTCAAGGGCCTGATTGATGGATTTTTTTGAGATGCTTGATCAGTAATAATGGCTGTCTCATTATCGTTATCTAAAGTAGGAAACATATCAGTCAGATCTAATGGTTTCCATGGCAATAATACCTTTTCCCAAGCTTCGTAAGAAACTTGGTATTGAATACATATTGCAAAAATTGTTGAAGGATGTCCGAGCCCGTGAATAGATCCATGTATAATTAGGCCTAAGGCAGACTTCACAATTATAGTTCCAACGTCGATGGGTAATCCAGTTTGAATACAATAATTCAAAATCGCACATTCTTTAGAGACTTTATTTACCCTCATAGTGGGTAATAATTTTGAGGAAATAAAGAAGTTCCAGTGTTTAGAGACGGGGTTAAGAAGTGATGCAGAAAAACTAACGTACCTGTCTTCTCGCATTTCCCAATCTTGGGGTTCATCAGTCAAATATCGGTAAATCTCATTCATATTGTATCTTGTAGGGAAGAAATTTGAATAGTGGCAAACAGGTGTATTCTCAATTGAATACAACTCATTAATTCTTGAAGGAGTGAAAGTTACCCATCTGCCTCGTACAAATACGCTTCCGTTGTTGATTCCATGAAGATTGGAATAGAATTCTTTGACTATAAGGATAACTACCGCAGAAGTTGTATAACATAATACCTCCCAACGTCGTCGAATAATCATCTCTTCAATAGATGTTGTTGAATTCTCCGCTCCTCTATTAACGAATCCTCTTTCTTTAATCAATCTCTTTTTCGTCATAACCCTGTTGAATATCTGCTGTGCTTCATAACTGACGAACTTTCTCCTATTGAACACTTGGTATTTCGTGATTTTAAGTGGATTGGATGCCATAATTTCTTGTTTTAGTGGAGTTTCTAGTCATTTCTAGGAAGTAGAATGTGAAAATTTCGAGTTCTAGACGTCTTATATAAAGAAAAACACTTAGAATCGCCTGAAACCGCTAATATAACTCCCTAAAACCGCTCTTGTACCAGTCTCGCCGTCGACGGCAACGATCTCTCTGTCAGCAGGATAGTTATAATTTTAAACTGAATAAAGATGCGCAAATCGCGCCTTCGGCGGCGTCGATCTTGCCGTCGGCGGGCTAAGGCAAAATTAACCATTTTCGCTTTTGTTCCCAAAATTTTTAATTTCTTTTGTTACTCTTAATATTGTGATGATTATAAAGATAAATATGAGTAGTAAAATTCATTTATACTATAATTATCAATAAACCAAGTAAATAAACTATAATTTAAGACTACTATGGGTTGCTCTTATAAAGCGCTTGCTTTAACGTAGTCAGCCCGACCTATTCTGGTTATTAATCAGGTTGACTGATCATTAAAGCCTCTTTAAAATTTGGTCTTCTTCCTTTAAAATATGGTTTTAATCTATGTCCATTCACTTTAAATTTGTGTCCAGTCTTTGGATCTTCAATTTATATAGTTCCGTAGGTAAATATTTGAGTTATAGTGAAAGGTCCTAACCATCGAGATTTCAATTTTCCAGGAAATAATTTTAATCTTGTATTATAGAGCAAAACTTCTTATCCTAACTCAATTTTTCTGTTTAATCTTTCGATCATGCCATAATTTCATTTTCTTTTTATAGATTCTATCGTTATTGTAAAATTCATTTCTTAATTCTTTTAATTCATTCATCTGTAATAATCTCTTCTCACCAGCTTCTCTCAAATTATAATTAAGTTATTTAATCGCGCAATACACTTTGTGCTCTAATTCAACTAGTAAGTGACATGTTTTTCCAAAAATAAGCCTGTAAGGAGTCATTCCAAACGGAGTTTTATAAGCAGTCCAGTATTCCCTTAATGCAGTATCTAGTCTTGTAGACCAATCTAATCGATTATAGTTTACAGTTTTTTCTAAAATTTGTATAATTTCTCAATTAGAAACTTCAGCTAATCCACTGGTTTGTGGATGATATGAAGTTGAAATTTTATGAATAATGTTGAATTATTCTACTTATTTGTGAATATATTTGTTCCTAAAATGGGATCCTCCATCAGTGATAATCACTTTCGGCATACCATATCTTGTAAAAATATTTTTCATTAAAAATTTTGAAACACTCTTAGCATCACATCGAAGTAAAGCTTGTGCTTCAATCCATTTAGAAACATAATCAACAACAACTACTATATATGAGTTTCCAAATGAAGGTATAAATTGTCCTATGAAATCTAATCCCCAAACATAAAAAATTTCAACTTCTAATATAAAATTTAGAGGCATTTCATTTTTTCTAGATATATTACCTACACGTTGGCATTTATCGCAAGTTTTAATATATCTATAAACATCTCTAAAAAGATTAGGCCAACAAAATCCAGGTTGTAAAATTTTGTAAGCAGTTTTATCTGTTCTAAAATGTCCTCCAAATTCAGAATTGTGACATTTTTGAATGATTTGTTCAGTTTCTTCATAAGGTACACATCTTCTAATTATTATTCCTTACATTGTTTATATAAATTTGGCTCATCCCAAAAATAAGTTTTAGCATCATGAATGAATTTTTTCTATTGTTGTAAAGTTAGCATGGGTGGTAAAATATCACATACAATATAATTTACTATATCAGCATACCAAGGTATTTTCTATTCATTTATATTATAAAGTTGTTCATCAGGAAAAAAGTCTGAAATTTCATTATCAGTATCAGATAATTCATTATATTCGAGTCTTGATAAATGATCTGCAATTTGATTATCAGTTCCTTTTTTATTAATGATTTCAAAATCAAATTCTTGCATTAATAATATCCATATGATTAATCTTGGTTTGGTATCCTTCTTTTGCAATAAATATTTAATAGCAGAGTGATCAGTATGCACAATACATTTAGTTTCAATTAGGTAAGATCTAAATTTATCAAAAGCATAAATAATTTCTAATAATTCTCTTTCTGTAACTGTAGTTAATTTCAGTATTATTGAGAGTTTTACTAGCATAGTATATGACTTTAAAAATTTTATCATATCTTTGTCCAAGAACAGCTCCTGTAACATAAACACTAGCATCACACATAAGTTCAAATGGTTTCTCCCAATCTGAGGAAACTATTATAGGTGTTGTGATTAATTTATCTTTTATTAATTCAAAATCATTTAAGCATTCTGTTGTGAATTAAAATTTCTTGTCCTTTTCTAAAAGTTGGCATAGAGGTTTAGTAATTTTTGAAAAATCTTTTATGTAGCGTCTGTAAAAACCGGCATGTCCAAGAAAACTTCTTACCACTCTCACTGTAGTAGGAGGTGGTAATTTAGTTATAACTTGAATTTTTGTAGGATCGACTTCCATGCCATTTTCTGAAATTTTATGCCCTAATACAATTCCTCCTGCAACCATAAATTAACATTTCTCCCAATTTAGAACTAAGTTAGTTTTCTCGCATACTTCTAAGTCTTTTTCTAGATGACTCAAGCATATGTCAAATGATGTTCCAAATACAGAGAAATCATCCATAAATACTTCCATTCCATCATCAATTAATTTGCTAAATATAGACATCATACATCTCTGGAATGTTGCAGGTGCATTACATAATACAAAAGGCATTCTTCAAAAAGTGAATGTTCCATAAGGACTGGTAAATGTAGTTTTCTCTTGATCCTCAAGAGCAATAAGAATTTGATGATAACCGGTGTATCCATTTAAAAAAAAAAAATTTTTATGTCCGGCTAGTCTATCCAACATTTGGTCTAGAAATGGTAAAGGGAAGTGATCTTTCCTGGTGGCTGCATTAAATTTTCTATAGTCAATACTTATACGTCATCCAGTAACTTGTCTTATAGGTATTAAGTCATTATTTTCAATAGCCTTAACAGTCACCCCTCCTTTCTTAGGAACACAGTGAATTGGGTTTACCCAAGCACTATCAGAAATAGGATATATAAAACCATTATCTAAGCATAATATTTCTTTATTGATTATCTCTTTCATAATCGGGTTTAATCTCCTTTGAGGATCAACTCTTAGTTTGTGTTCAGTATTTAAAATAATTCTGTGCATACAGATTGAAGGACTAATTCCTTTAATATCTGCTAAAGTCTAGCCAGAAGTTTTCTTATATTTTTTTAATGTGTCCAAAAGTTTTTGCTCTTGTGATTCATTTAATTCTGCTGATATTTTAACTGGTAAAGTTAAAGAGTTACCTAAATAAGCATACTTCAAATGGGTAGTTAAGATTTTTAATTCAAGTTCATGAGGTTTAATAATTGACGGAACTATATTATTTTCAGCATTTTCCGTATTATCCAACAATTCAAATCTTTCTTGTATATATTCTAAATCTTCAATGTTTATTTCTTCAATTAAGTCAGTATTTTCTATTTTGAGTTTTTCTTCAAAGTATTCTTTAAAATGTTCATTTGGAAGATGTTCAATAATTTCCATTCGAAAACATTTATCATCTTTTTCTATAGCAGGATATTTCATTGATTTCGCAATGTTGAAGGTAACTTTTTCATCGTTTACTCTCATAGTTAATTATCCTTTTTGAACATCAATCATAGCTTTTTTCCAGTAACTAAGAAGGGTCTTCCTAATATTATGGGTATTTCTTTATCTTTCTCCATATCTAAAATAATAAAGTCTATTGTGAATATAAATTTATCCACTTATACTAACACATCTTCAATAACTCCCATAGGATAAGTAACAGAACGATCAGCTCACTGATGAGTTACTGAAGTAGGTGAGACTTCTCCTAATCCTAATCTTTTAAAGATTGATAGAGGCATTAGATTTATGCTGGCTCCTAAATCACTTAATGCTTTTCCAAAAAAAAATTTCTCCAATAGCGCAAGGTATAGTAAAACTACCAGGGTCTTTTAATTTTTCAGGAAGCTTTTTCTGAATAATTGCACTACACTCTTCGCTAAGTGCAACAGTTTCATTGTCTGTGAATTTTCTTTTTTTATTTAAAATATCCTTCATAAATTTCATATAATTGGGCATTTGTTCCAATGCTTCTACAAAAGGAATGTTTACTGTTAATTCTTCAAAATTCAAGAAATTTAGAAAATTGCTTATCCTTAGTCGCTGAGGAAATTGTGGTGGTGTTTTTTCTACAGAAATTTTCATAGGTATCAATGAATCTTCTAGATTTTGATCTTTCTGATCCTTTTCTTTTTCGATTTCTACTTCCTCATTCTGACTTTCCGTTTCTTTCTGTATTCTTGTTTCTAATTATTTTCCACTTCGTAATTGTATCGCTTTAATTTGTTCTTTTCCTTGATCTTTAGGATTTATTTCCACATTACTCGAAAAAGTTCCAGGGCTTCTATTATTAAGTGCAGTAGTGATATGTCCAAGTTGAGTTTCAATATTTTTAATTGTTGTTCCTTGAGTTTGTAATTGATTTCCTTGAATTTGTAACTGACTACCTTGATTCTGTAAATGTTGACCCATATTTAATATTAGTTCTTCCATAGACAACTTCTTATCCTTATATTGATAGTTATTATTAAATACAGGTGGATAAGAAGGATTAAAATTAGAATTTCTTTGGTTAGAAGGATTTCCTACTGGGTTTACTGAATTGTTCATCCATTACTAATTAGCATAATGGTTATTCCAATTAAAATTTGGATGATTTTTCCACTCAGGGTTATAATAATTTGCATAAGGATTATTGGGTCTATTATTAACAGTATTTATAGTTTCATATGAAGATTGAGCATCTATAAGTTGTCCAGTTAAATTTTCTTTTGTTATATTAGGAGAATAATTCATTCCAAAATGATCTGATTTCTTAGATATAACAACAATTTGAGAAGCTAACATAGATATTGCATCAAAATCATGTATACTGGCTCTTTTTTTAGTATTTAACCTTTCAGAAGGCCATTGAAAATTATTAGTAGTCATTTCTTCAATTAATGAATAAGCTTCATCAAAAGGTTTTAACATTAATGAACCTCTAGCAGCAGCATCAATGATCGATCTAAGAGATCCTACTAAACAATTATAAAAAGTTTGTATAATTAACCAATCTGGTAATGCATGATGTGGGAATTTCCTAAGAAGATCTTTAAATCTCTTCCAAGCTTCATATATTGATTCTCCGTCAAACTGACTAAAAGAAGTTATATCATTTCTAAGTTTTGCAGTTGTTGAGGGAGAAAAATATTTGGATAGAAAATTTTGTGATAATTCTCCCCAAGTTTTAATTGATCCAGGTTCTAATGAATTTAACCACATCTTAGCCTTATCCCTTAAAGAAAAAAGAAATAGCCTAAGTCTAACGGCGTCATTGGATACTCCATCATATCTAAAGTAGCACATAACTCTAAAAAACTTGCAAGCTGTAAATTAGGATCTTCATTTGGTGAACCACTAAATTAATTATTCTGTGCCATTTGGATAATTACAGGTTTAAGCTCAAATGAGTTAGCCGCTACATCAGGGTTTTGAATAGTTAAGTGAATTTCATCTAATGGAGGGTTAGCGTAATGTTTCAAAGGTCTTAGTTGGTTTATATTTTCAAATTCTGGATTATTTGCCATTTGATTTAATTTTATGATTTCTCTTTTCTGTTTTCTAATTCATTTAATAGTGCCCTCTAATTCTGAATCGTAAGATATTAAACTTTCGGTTCCAAGTTTACGCATACACAACTAAAAATAATAATAAAATAGTCTGTTACTCTAGTAATTATATTTATATATTTATATATATTTTTAATTGAATAATTACTTTACTTCCCGGGCAAAGGCACCAAAAACTTAACCTCCAGCTGCAAATATAAGAATTCAGCCTCAGGGGAGAGTAGGGTAATAATTAGAAGGATGTATATAATTATTAAGCTTAATAAAGTTATAAATGTTTTTCAAAGTAAAATAGTAATTGTACTCCCTCCCCTTTAATCAATGCAAGTACACGTATCACTCAAGTAATAAAAGGCTCTATTGGAGTCTTAGATATCGATCTCACAGTGAAGTTAGAGATTTCAAGACTAATTTTTAGTAAAAGCAGATTAGTAATCTATTTTAGTATAATATACAAAAATTGAAGAACGCTTAAACATAAAACTGATACTTAAAAGACATATTATATTAATCAAATTAGAAAAGTATCTTTCTCCTTGTTAAGAGGATTAGGTTAATAAATAATTAAATGAGTTTAGAATTATATTGTGCCATATAGGAGCATTCCTATTCTTTACCCTTTTGTCCAGGTGCAAAAAACATTGACTAATCCTATGTTTGATTACTGAATCTGTGGCTAGGCTAGAAGGATACTGGTTGCCACTTCAGAGCTCCCATGTTCCCCTCGCCTGAGGGCTAACATCCACACTTCAGCTCCCAAACAATAGGACCGAACTGAAGATTTTAGTCTGTCACACTAAAATATTCAATTCTTCGCCCGATAATTAATATTTCACTATTTATTTGCACCCTCCTTCCAAGGCTTTTGAATTCCCTGAATCTTGGATGTAATCTTTACTATAGTTGATAATTAAACATATGTTAACAATTCAATTGGCCAAATTGAAAATAAATGTTAACTTCTTCTCAAATCTGGATTCCTTCCATTGTTGGGGGCAATTCTTCTTGAGTGCCTATTTGCATTCCTTTCTCCGTTGGAGCTGTTCTTGGTGGTAATACTCTTCCGCTCCTGAGATTTACTTCTGTTATTTCTTCTGGATCTAGAATTTCTTTTGGATCCAGAGTTTCTTCTAGCATCGCAGTAGGTTCTTCTTGTATTGCTTTGGTATCCGAATAGTCTAAACTAAGAGGAATTTCTTTCCATTCGAGGACTGGTTCCTCACTCTCTGGACTTTCGTAATTGATATCATTGATGTATTCTTTTTCATTGATGTTCTCGTTGGGAACTATCACGATTTGAGGATCGGTTTGGGAATCAAAATTGGAGTTAGATTGATTGTAGTTAGTTGTGTCGTCAGTAGAGACAACCAAAACGTAACCAGAATCAAATTTGTGAGATTTGAAAGAGCCTGGAGAGGCATGCAGATAATGGTACAGAGTCAGTGGTTCGAGGGGTTTCACCCCTGAATTTGAGACAACCAATCTAACTGACGTAACCACTATCCTACCCTTTGTGTTATCGTCCTTGATTTCCCTTACAATATCCTTCTTTCTTGGCTTCAGTGGTTGAGATGAATCTCTTGTCGTAGTATTCTTCTTCAGCCGAACTGAAGCCAAACTCTGGGTAGCAACTTTCCTTGAGTCTGATTGGATCTGATCTTAAACTTTCTTGAGATCTTCCCAAGTAGTGTTCCATCCTCCTTCACCAGTTTAAGGATCTAACTGGGATATTAGCTTGGCCAAAATCATATTTATAGAACCTTTCTAAGGTTCCTTTAAATATTCTTTCGGTATTTTTAGGTTTCCTTCTTTATAGTTCTTCTCGAGCCAGTCTTTGAAACTAAAGCGCACTTCTATCGTATGTCCCAATAATCAGTGGTATGGACAATAGTTGGGCTGATCCTTCTTGTCGACCTCTTCTGGCCTCTTTGGTTCTTGTAGTCTGAATTCTAGCTTCTTCATCATATTGTTGAACATCTTTGCCACGGAGTCGGTCTTAAAAGAATAATTCTTGCTTAGATGCTCCGTTTTTGTTTGACTTCACCTGACACCTGTCTAAGATGAATTCTGCAGAGATGACTGTTGACCAGACTGACCATACTGAGGGCTCTGTTCTACCTGAATCTTCATCGGTTGCTTTCCCTTGTCGGCTGTTGCCACCACACCCGATTTCTTCTTGAATGCTCAAACTGGTTTTGACTTTTCTGTCTTTTCAGTAGGCTCCATGTACTTTACTTCTTCTTGTAGACTGCCGGCCTTGTGTTGACCTCACTTCTAGTTTAAGTCTAATTTTTTCTTAGATATCCTAGGGTCTAGCCATAGGACTCTCTTGGTGACACTTCTTAGAAGACTAGCAATGGAACCCTAATACATAGAAATTCCACATGCCTGCTTTTCTCACTTGGGGCTTTCACATGTTAAAGCCTAACCTCTAATGATCAGTGGAAAGAAACTAAACATAAGGAAGGCTAAGTGAAATCCACTATAGGTGCTCATGCCTTAGGATTGATCCTGGGAGGTCTGTGACTCATGCTCTACACTCACACACTACACGCTTACAATTCTAAACCAAAAACATCCTACTTTGAGCACTTAACTCTTTGGAAACTCATATGGGTGGTCCCACCAACCCTAAGCCTATGGCCAAGATAGCTAGGACCAACACATGGAGGACCAAAGAGAACCATTTCTGAGCTGTAACCCAAACAACTTGACATCCCAAATTGAATTTCGAAAGCTACCAAACTCTCCCACTTTTGACCCCTAGCCCATAAACTCCAACAGATGACCAAAATGCCCCCAATACCCAAAACTTCACAGAATCACCCGAGCTCTCTAGAAATCATTTCAAAGCGTTCCTCCTATCAAATGATGAAGTTTAACTGTAAACATGTCATACTTTCGAGCAGTCGGTGGATGCCTCGCAGCCGGAGAAGACGATACTTAGAAAAGCACTATGTGATTCATAAAACTCTCCACATTAGTCATAAATGCCCTCGGACACTGTAATTCAACTCCAAATTCCATTTTGAACCAATTTGGACCTTTTAATCAGACTTTTGACCAATTTCCCAAAAAAACACTAAATTACCAAATTATTCCTACTCAGCCAAAAATTCAAAAAATTCTGAAAATTCCCAAAAATTCCCACAACCTCTGAAAATTTACCAATTTCATTTTCTCTAACTACACCATAGCCCAATTTTGTCAATTTAAGTTAATTTAATCAAAAGCTCCAATTTTGACCTATGCTCCGATTTAACCCAAATTGAACCCAATGTTAACCAATTTCTTCACAGTTTAAATTTTAAACACTTCAACACATCCCCCCAAACTATATGCAACATTTAAGCGCCGCCTTTTTTGCCTTGAGTTTCACCAAAATTTGATTTAATCGAGAAAACCCCAAATTTGACCATTTTTAACCTGTTTCAATGATGAGGTTGCCCGAACGACCTCGGATTCCCAAACAGAATGCACCGTTGCGTCCAGAATATCTAAATTTCTTGGGAAGCATATATAATTTGCTACGGTTCTACTCACGAGGGAACGATGTCGAAATTGGCATCCCCGGGTGAGTAAATAACTAATTTTTTTTTTTTGCACCCTCACATAACCTAGCCGAACCCCTCTTCCTCCCCCACCTTTTTAATTCGTGAACCAGCACCCCTCCTCTTCTATAAAGTGTTGCAAGTTCAACCCTAGCCAAGCCCCCTTGGTGCAAGCTCCCATGGTTTGGCTCCTTCCTCTTTGCTTCTTCTCCAAGTCATGGCTTTCTCCCTCTCCTAGCTTCAATCTAATCAATGGTAGCTTTTGGGTCACTTCTCCTTTCACTTCTATCTCCTCCAAAATGGTCTCATGGCTACCTTATTCTTGCTACCAAAGTTCCTCACTCATTGGTATGTTTAATGGCTCACTTTTTCCCTTCTTCTTCTTTCTTTTCTTTGTATATTTAATGGCCTTTCTAGGCCTTACTTGGTTGGCCGAATTTTGCATAAGGAACAGGGAGATGCTGCCATTTTTCTTCCTGAGCCAAATCTTAGGTAAAATTATGTTTAGGTTATGTTGGAGCTAAGTGCTTTGCCATTCTTTCACCACTTGTTGGCTTAGTTGATTTACCCTAGCCATTAAAGCATGTTTTTCCCCTCTCATGACTTATATTTTGTTGCTTTTGGGTAATGAGTTATACGGTGGGAATTGAAGCTTATTGTCACGCTCCCAAAAGAGCTCTTCGGGAGGTGGGCAGCCCAGGATCTTTATGTACTGCTTTTCGGCCCTACACCTAGCCGATGTGGGACTAATTGTCCCTGACATTCTCCTCCACCCAATCACGTGACGCCCTCGTCACGGATCGGCTCCACCGAGGGCCCTACACCGTGGAGAGTCCCCACACCCGGCAGGCAGTACCCCGCTCTGATACCACTTGTCACGCTCCCAAATGAGCTCTTCAGGAGGTGGGCAGCCCAGGATCTTTATGTACTGCTTTTCGGCCCTACACCTAGCCGATGTGGGACTAAATGTCCGTGACATTATGCTTAAGTTTTAGGAAGCTCTTTCATGTGGCAAAAGTTTGAAATTTATGTTTGGATTCTTGAAGTACTTTTCAATGGCTAATGTTTAGAATTCATGCTAAGTTTAGGATACATTTCATGTGGCAAAATTTGGAATTTTTGCTATGTTTTGGAAAGGCTTTCATATTATATATATATATATATATATATATATATATATATATATTTGAATCCTGGCAAATTCAGGTTTTGCCTTGTGGAGTGTAGCTGCATCCGGTACGAGTGGGGTGCCAATTGCCCTTCCAATATGGAAAAGGGCAGTCTGATTAAAATACCTATATGGCAAATTGGGTAGCTTGAACCAAATGGGGATGATAGGGGGTTCTTTGTTGGGATCAAAATCAGGGGTCCATTTTAAGATTTTCATATCCATACCAGCAATGGTGACCTGCTGCTTAGCAAATATCTTAGCATAATCTTCATCTGAGGTGAGATTAATAAGTAGATGTCTCCCATCTATTAATCCAAGCCTCCATTCTCCTGTTAGATTGAGTGATTCAAAAAAGCTTCTTACCATTTCCATCTTTGGGTGTCCCAAAGTAAATTTCCCAATTAGAGTTAGCTTCACTTCCTCATTTAGCATTTCTAGTTCATCATCGGAGAAGTATGCAGTGGGCATCCCTCCTTTTCTTCGATAGGCTTGATGAAAGGGCAATGACCCTTTCTCGCTGCAGAGCATCATGCGATTTTGGGGGAACACTAGTTCAGATGAATCCTTGAAAGTAGGGCCTTTTCCCACCACCCCAGCATAGGTGGCCTTGGCCCAATCTAAATTGGTATGATATATCCCTCCCTGAGGTTAAGAGAATATGGGTGGGATCTAAAGCTGATGGGCATTGGCAGGAGGTAATCATGCAACAAAAGCCATATTATTGCTCCCACTGTAAAATGTTTGGCCACACGAGTGAAAGGTGTTTCGGGCTCCATCCTCCTCCTAGAAAATCCTCCTTTCGACCAAAAGTAGGCCAGAAGTGCCCACCATCCCCCCAGCTCAGCCTTCTGAGGTGAATCATGAAGTAGCCCCCTTTCCAGCCTTGACCCCCACCACAAACCCATCCCCCACCCTCCTAAAATCTCCCACCTCCTCCATTCACACCCAGTCCCCCCTCCCTACCCCCCACTGCTGGTGCTGTTGCTGATGCAGTGGATTCCATGGAAAAAGAATGGGTAATTTACTCAAAAAATAAGAAGAAGAAAAATAAGTCTGAACTGGAGAAATTGACTATCCCCTCAGTCCTCAGGTGCAGAGAGGACTCCCCTCCACTCAGAATAAGTAGAACAAGGTCAAGATCTCACAAATCCAGCTCCCCCACCTTTAACCCCCAATGATCAACCTACTATGCTGGAACATTAGAGGTGTGGCTAGTCCACACTCTCTTAAAAGACTCACTTACCTCAATAAAAAACACACCCCTTGGTGTATAGCTTTACTAGAACCAATGACTCAGCTTCACTCAAACAAAATCCTCAAAAAACTACCTGGCTTTTCTCTTCACACAAACATCAATAACAAAATTTGGGTTACGTGTAGGAGAGAGCCTGGGTTGGACCATTCTCATTGATAACCCTCGGCTTGTTCACCTCTCTTTAAATTTTGCTGGTAAAAATGTCCTAGCTACCTTTATCTATGCTCGGATGCGGCAAGCATGACGAATTAGTACGTGGGATCAGCTGCACCAAATCAATCACTCCATTACCCTCCCCTGGATTGTTGGGGGAGATTTCAATTGTATTAATAGTGCTGCTGAGAAGTTGGGAGGCAGAACTCCAATCCTAAGCAAAATGAACCAATTCAGGAACAATATCCACAATGCCAGACTTTTTGATTTGGGCTCCAAAGGCCCTCCTTACACCTGGAGAAGGAGCCACACTTGGGAGAGAGTGGATAGATTCTTATTCAATGAACTTTGGCACTCTCAATTTCTCCACACTGTTGCCACTCACCTTCCCCTTGTCTGTTCTGACCACAGACCTCTCCTTTTAACTATTTCTGCCCCTCCCCTAAATCACACCAGCTCTCCTTTTAGATTCCTAAATTTTTGGTCTTCACACCCCCGGTTCTTACCCCTCATCCAGTCTCTACGGAATGGTGCTCCCAATAATGATCCCCGGCTTAGGCTAGAACACCTCCATCGGAAAATCGAGTAAAGAGCTTAAGAAGTGGAGTTGGAGAGAATTTGGAAATGTTCACACTGCCGTTGTCGAAGCCGAGAAGGAAGTACTTGACTTGGAGCGGAAGGTTCGGATGGGAGTTGTTCCCGACCACCTACTAACTCGCGGCCCGGGTAAATCTCTCTAACTCCATTGAAATTCGGGAACAGTTTCTCGGACGAAGTCTTCTATGCATATATTCACCGAGGGGGACGAAACACAAAATTCTACCATTCCTTTATCAAATACGGAAGACATTGCAACACCATTCACGAGTATCCGGGATGAGAATGGCACTTGGCTCGAGAACAATCAAGCTATTGGCGGAAGTGCTACCGCCTACTTTCTAAAGCTCCTTTCCTTTCCTTCCAGGATTAGAGAACTCCTAAACCCTTTATGTTTCCAGTGAAACTACCATTACACCAACTCTCTTTCACTTACACACCCCCCCAAGGAGCATGAGGTTTGGCAGGATATTAACTCCATTGATAGCTCTAAATCAGCTGGACCAGATGGGTTCACTGCTGACTTCTACAAGAAAGCCTGGCCTGTCATCAGCCCTGATATTATTGCAGCCATTGCTAGTTTCTTCTTGGGAAGGGACCCCCCACAATTTTTCGGCTCATCCACTATTGTCCCGATCCCTAAGAACACACTGCAGATCAACCGGGACCACTTCGGACCCATAAGCCTCACATCGGTTATAAACAAGGTCATTAGCAAGATTATAGTGGCAAGGCTCCAACCCCATCTCGGTAAAATCATTTGTATGAACCAATCGCTTTTGTGAAGGGGAGGACAATTTCGGATAATGTGTTATTGGCCCAGGAGATGCTCTATGATCTCGATAAAAAATGTAGGGGGAAATCTAATTTATAAATTGGACATTAGAAAAGCCTATGATTCCATCGACTGGGAGTTCATCAATGAGGTTCTCTCGGCTAGGAGCTTTTCCGAAGTTTTCTGTCTGCATGGTTCAAAGATGGCTTAGAAACAATTCCCACTCTATCCTCATAAATGGCACTAGCTGGAACACTTTCACCGCAACCGGGGGCTTAAACAAGGGGACCCCCTATCCCCAACCCTATTTATTCTAGCTATGGATTACTTTTCCCATATGCTTGAATAATCTCCAAACCACTCACAAGCATACCGAGATATCACCATAAATCTAACATAATGGTTTCCCACCTCATATATGCTTGATGATGTGATAATTTTTTCTAATGCCTCCAAGGAGCTCGTTAAACACACCTTCAAGTGCATCCAACATTTTCAACAAGAATCGGGACTCATTTTCAACCCTTCTAAATGTCGATTCTTTTTCCCAGAAGATCTCACCTGGAATAAAAAATTGGATTCTCACCTACACTCGCTTTTTCTAGCACACGGCTACCTATCAAGCATTTGGGAGTACAACTTAATATAGGAAGAGTCAAACGAGACCCACTTTGATGAAATCCGAGCATAAGATCAGCACTTACCTTTCTAATCGGACTCACATCTATCTTTCAAATGGTGGAAGATTGACATTGCTTAAGAGCATCCTAACCACTCTACCCTCCTATGTTATGCAGGTGACCACTATGAAAAAGAGTACTCAGAACCAGTTTGAAAGAGCATTTAACCATTTTCTCTGGGCAGGGAACAGAAATCAAACTCACTGGGCTTCTTGGCAAAGGATGGCCAAACCCACCTGGGCAGGTGGTCTGGGCTTCAAAGGGATCCAGCAGATTATCACTGTTAATCTTTGCCGTCGTGGATCAAATTCGAACTCAAGACTCCTTGTGGGCACACTACCTTCTTGGAAAGTATTGCGGACACACTCACCCTTCCCGGGTCCCCTCCAAGACCGGTGACTCCAAACTTTGGAGAGCTCTTATAAAGAACAGAACCCCTGGTCGAACAGCGAGTACCTTTGGAACCCGGGTCGGGGAAATCTCGTTTTTGGCTTGATCATTGGTGCCCTCCAGATTGGCTACAACCTCTCACTCCACCCACCAACCTTAATCTGAAAGTTGTTGATTGCTGGAATGGGGACAGCTGGTCCTTGCCATTTCTCCACAACATCCTGGAAGCTCCTTCTGCCCAGAAAGTTGCCACTATTCATTTCAACAGATCCAATCTGGATTCTCCTATTAGGAAGGCCCTTCACAACCAAAGCTTCTCAAAGGCTATTTACACTAAACTCTATCAGTGGGAAGCTATTCCTTGGAGTGATCCGATCCGGAACAAGTACCTCTCCCCTCTATGAACCTCTTCGAGTGGAGACTTTTCAAAAATCTTCTCCCCATCGACAACATCCTTAAGTTAAAGGGACTTAGGGGCCCTTCTTGCTGTAGTTTGTGTCATATGGAGGAAGAAACTATCAATCATCTTTTCTTTGAATGCAAGTTTTCTAAGGAGGTCCGGACTCGACTAATCCCTCGATTTAAATTGAATACCCTCCATTTGTACTTGGCATCATCTTCTCACTCTATCGGATCGAATGGCATCAGCAGGGAACTGGAGCTTTACCCCTACTCATTGCATGGTTCATTTGGATGGCAAGAAACAAGGCTATCTTTGAGGGAGCTGCCACTGGTGCTAGTACTGTTGCCAGAAACTGCATATCTTATCTCCATAAACTTATTAGCCACAAGAAGTTTCCAAATATTTTTAAAGCTAGCCAACCCTTGAACAACCAGCTCCCTAAAATTCTCACTCGTCACTGGTTTCCTCCACCCGACAACTATGTTAAAGCAAACACCGATGGCTGCTACACCACCGATGCTTGCAGGTGTGGGTGGTCTCTTCGGGAACCACGAGGGGCCTACCTGCCGATCTTCCATGCCCCCATTCTCGCTGCCGATGCTCTTGAAACCAAACTTATAGTCGCCTACTCGGGCTCGAAATTAGCTTTGATCTTCAATTGGAGGAATCTAATCATTGAGGGGGATTCTCAGAAGATGATTAATTTGATTGATATTGGAACTTTAACCACTTGGACCCACTCACTTTGGATCCAAAAAATTCTTTCCCTCACTAGTCAACTAAAGGCCACCTTCAATTTTATTTTCAGAGAGGGAAATAAGCCAGCTGACCGGCTTGCAAGAACTCGGATCCCTTTCCACTAGAGTGACCCTCTCGACTATTCCCCTGCTGATCTCGGAATCGCGGAGGCCGGTGATCTCTTATCTGTTCCCCACTTAAGGATTGACAATGGCCACTCTTTGTTATAACGACATTGATCGTGATGGTTTTGGTTGTTGGGGTCTGTTGCTCATTGGGTTCTTTTTTTGTTGGCTATATTTGCTCCATGAGGTCTCATGTTTCTTTGCTATCCCACTCGGGCACACTATCCGTAGGTTGAAGGTTCTCATGATCTCCTTCATTGTGAGGGTTAGTTTCGGTAATTTATAGATTTCCTTGTATCTAATAGAGTTGTTTTTATTTTAAGTCGATTCTGTTTTGTGATTGGGGATCCTCATAGGGCTTCAAAATGTATTTTGTTACTCGTTTGGTGGGGACCCCTCTACTTCGACTTTTGTAACCCCCTTTTTATTTACTAATCAACATGCGGGGAGCCTATGTTGGCTCCTTTTCTCTAAATAAATATATATATATATATATATATATATATATATATATATATATATATTAGCAAAAAAAGGAAATCATTCATTAATAAGATAAGATTAGGTACATCTAATGAAAGGGAGGTGAAGAGAGTCCCCCAAAAGTAACTGCCTTAAAGGCTTAGCAGGCAAAAAGGAAAATATTACACTATGGTTGGAGGAAGAAGTCTTTGCTAACCAATTGGTAGGTTGATTCCCTTCTCTATGAATGTGAGACCGTTTGATGTTAAGATGTAGTGATAATAGTAAAATTTTTCTGTATAAATAAACCAGATTCCATGGGGGAGTGAAGTCACCCAACATCATCTTTATAACTTGTTGAGAATCCGATTCAATCCAAATCTGTTTTTGATTTAAGGCTGTACCTGTTTTAATGGCCCAGAGAACAGCATTCATCTCAGCTTCCAGGGCAGAATAGGAGATTAAAGGAGATTGAAAGAACCAAAGCAATTTCCCAATATGATTCCTGCACACGGCACCAATCCCAGCAGCAACAGAGGTGAAACTTCCATCCACATTAATTTTAACCCAAGGTTGTGAAGGCAGTACCCAGTGCACTAAGGAGACTTTTTGAATATGGGTTGAAGAGTTAGCAACAGACTTGCTGATATAATTGAAACAGTTAGCCACAACAGTTTTAGGGGGGCAAGATTTATCCTCAAAATTGGCCTAATTTCTAGCCATCAATACAAACCAGTTGATAACAAGAGGGACACAACCCCATTTCTGATTTTTCCAATCATTCCAGCAAGTTTCAATGGTGACCCAATGATGTCTTAGATGCAAGAGATTTAATAGATGTAACACATCCTCCCAAAGCTGCAAGGTAAAAGGGCATTGAAGGAATAGATGATCCAATGTTTCTTCCTCAGATTTACATAGCCAACATCTTGAAGCTGTTCTTAATCCTTTTAGTTTGAGAATGTCATCTAATGGGAGAAATATATGTGCTAATCTCCAATTAAAGAAGGACATGGAAGGGGAGATTTTTGAAGACCAAATAAAAGTGCCCCAGCTGTTAACATGCCAGTGAGTGAAGGAATTATGAATGAAATTATTCACTGATTGTGATGGGGGGTGTTTAATCAACAGTTTATCAGGTTTTCCAGGGTCAATGGGGATAGACAAGATTTGTTGTACAGTCTCTTCATCAACCACTTCTTTCGGTGCATCTACATTCCATTTGTCCTGCAGCCAGAATTCAGAAATCTTAACCTGATAGTTAATATCAGGTAAGGCTGAAAGAGGACCATCCGGGAGCCAGCTATCCATCCAGAAACTAATTTGTCTAGCACCAACCTCCCAGCAGCTTAGCTTATTAGCAGATTCTCTGACCTTTATCAGACTTTTCCATTACTTGGAGTCACCAATTTTAGGTTGAACTAGATCAGGATGCACCTTTTTACAGTATTTTGCTTTAAGGAACTGAGCTCATATAGTATCTTGTTGTCTAAACTTAAACCATTGTTTACAGTAGAAGTGTTGATTCATTTGCTGAAAACTTTTAAATCCCAGTCCCCCAGCTATGGTAGTTTTGCAAAGCTTATTCCACACAGCCCAATGGGGTTGTTTATATTGGCCCTCCAACAAAAATTTGTTAAACATAGACTCCAGCATTTTTTGGGTACTTCTATTCATTCTCACCATTTAGATTGTATATAAAGGGAAGGTAGATAGAATGCTTTTTAATAAGGTTAATCTGCCCCCATTTGAAAGAAAGCTGTTAGTCC
The DNA here is from genome assembly GCA_022702705.1 of Papilionanthe hookeriana x Papilionanthe teres. Lineage (NCBI taxonomy): Eukaryota > Viridiplantae > Streptophyta > Magnoliopsida > Asparagales > Orchidaceae > Papilionanthe > Papilionanthe hookeriana x Papilionanthe teres. The sequence continues at coordinate 150,113,759 of CM040424.1, read as the reverse complement.
AACAGTTTATGGTGGAAGAAATCTTATTAACCACATCATCATATTGAGTTTGCTTCTTCCTACCTTTAATCAATTGCACACCCAAGTACTTAAAAGGTAAAACAGCTGAGTTGAATCCAGTGGTAGCTTTAATCCAGTTATGATGTTTGTAGTTCTTCCCTGCCAAGAATTGGCATTTCTGTTTGTTTAGTTCCAGCCCAGAGACTTGAGAGAAATGATCCAAACAATGCATAGTTTTTCTAATGGCAAGTTTGCTGCCATTAGTAAATAGAATAATGTCATCAGCATAAGCCAAATGGCTAAAGATCTGGGCAGAACTATGTTTGTAACACAAGTGGTGAGCATTACCCTGGGCTGAATTAAGAAGTCTGGATAAATAATCAAATGCCAGTATAAAAATTGTAGGGGACAAAGGGTCACCTTGTTTGATGCCCCTACCAGCAGAAAAGAAGCCCTGGCTCTCCCCATTTACCAACACACTATAAACAGAGCTGGATAGCCACCTTTGGACAAGGTTGCAGGAGGAGGGGTTGAAGCCTCTAGCCTTGAGAACCAAATCAATGAAGGACCAGTGATAGAGTCATATGCTTTTTAAGATCAAGTTTCGGAATCGGATTGTGTCCTCTACAAGGTTTATCCAACTCCAGAAGTAATTCCTGTGCTAAAAGACAATTATCAGCAATATTTCTTCCCTGTACAAATGCAGACTGGTTAGTCATCAACAGCCTTTCTCAAAATGTCAAGCTTTGGATGGCCAAATTGAAACTTACCCACTAAAGTGAATTTATAGGGCTCAGATAATTTGTCCAACTCCTCTTTAGTGAAAATAAGTGCCAGTTTCCCTGCTTTCTTTGTACATTTCCTTATGAACTCGCATTCAGCCTTCCTGCTATAGCACATGGTATAAGCGAGGAAATACCAGTTTGTCACCCAAAGTAGATCCACCCTCTCTTCTAACTGTAAGTTCAGCAAAGGTTCCTTTACCCATAAAGTTAGGATCCGCCTTAGTAAGCGCCTCATCCATCCCAATGGAACAGTAAAAACCTCCAGAAATTCAAAAATTCCCAAAACCCGGGAAAGAGTAAAATCCTTATCCAAGACAAACCAACCTCAGAGAAGAACTCAGCAACAAGCCACCACCACCTTTGAACTTCTGCCGCCGTCAGGAAGGTCACCACTTCCATGGAAACCCTAGCAGAGCACTAGGGAAGCTCCCAGCCACCATTATATATATATATATATATATATATATATATATATATATATATATATATATATATTGTCGGCATATTTTTTAGGTTAAGTGTTGTATTTTTGAAAAGGGGTCGCCTAACAGAAATTGTCGGCGAATTTTTAATTTAATTTAAATAAATAATTTGAAAAGTAGTATTTGATTTTGAAAATAATTTGAAATTTGAAAATTTTAAGATATGAAATCAAACTGATTTCACATCCCAAATAGTTCACATAAACGAGCGCCGCACCACAAACCGTGTATCTATCCCGAAGAATAGACACACCGTTTGATAATGGGGCTCGATTAGATAAACTAGAAAGGTTTGTGACATCCGTTTGGTCTGCGAACCAATTTTATAAGCCGACAAATTCCCCTGCTTAATATGAAAGTATTAAACAGGGTTTATATTACCTGGGTTCTTTAAAATTCCCTATAAGGGCAAGCCTCTATAGTTAATTACATCTTAAGTGACAGGAATCACCTAAGAAAACTCTCGAACGTCTTCACCGAACCATTTGGTAATTCTGCATACCAGTTGAAGGCGATTCTCGACGGACCGCCGACGAGCCGTCGGAAGAGTAATGCATCGCTCCCGCCGGCATTGCAACAACCGGCACGAAAGTGTGCAACATGCTGTCGGGGGTTCCCGGTCCGTCGAAGGTCTTGAACGGAGGTGGTACTTAGCCTTTCGGGTATTGGACGGCGTCGAATTCTTCGGGTAAGGTCTACCCGTCCGAATGGATGTCCCGCTCTTTGATTGTGCTAAGGCTTCTCGCACTCTGTTGTTCCACCAAGTTCTTGATATCCTTTTCGGGGATCATACTTTGTGTTGTATCCTTTTTCGCTGATCATCCCCATTGACGGATGTAATCTCCTTTCCTCCGTCTACAATGTGAATGACCTACGGGGGTGTCTCTCTATGTGGTTGTACTTGACTGCGGAGAGTGGCCGGAGCTATGGCCATCTCTTCCATCCTTTTCGCCATTTGAGCGATCGTGTCGTCTTTTCCCTGAAGCGCCTTCTCATCAGTTCTGGCTCCTCTCTTTTTGCGGCTGCAGGAGCACCTTGCGAAGCTGATGAAGCTCGTGTCTCAACCATATTGATTTCTGCATATTCGTCGTCCATGAATTCCGATGAATCGATCTCATCTCCGAACTTTTCTTCTCTTTCTTTTGCCAACCGTCGGATATCGGTTCTCAACTTTTCCATGGCATCTTCCAGCGGGGCTTTATGTGTGTCTTTGCGGTTGTCGTGCGATAGGCTGCCGGGTCCCCTTTTCACGAGTCCCCTTTATCGCAGTAGCACTTTCTTCAGATTCCAGCCTCCTGGCTAGACTTTCTTTCTCGGCTGCTGTTTCAGTCTTAACTGCCTAGTAGTGGGACGCCATACCATCCTTTTAGCAGCAGAAGGTCTAGGACCAGATGGTCTGTCGGCCAAATGCTGGAAGGTGGTATCCTCCCTAATCCGTAATCCCGAGACTACGACGGGCGGACTAGCCTTCATTCTTTTACTTGGCTTTTCCGTCATGACGGCGGGCTCTACTCGGGGCCCATGACGGGATTTGACTGGCACCCACCCTATCCTTCGTAGAATCTCCGATACGGGGCAGTTTTCCTTCTTTGCTAACTTTTCTACTAAAGTTTGCAGTTGAGCAAACGGCGTAGTTCTAGTTCGTTTCTTGCGGCTATCGTTGTAATATGCGGGCCGAGGTAATGTGGCAGCAATCTTGCGAACATTCTCCTCATCCTCTCGCGGCGGAGAGGGGATGGAACTCGCTTCCTCCCAAAAGTGGTATGTAGTCGAGCGGCGGTGTATATTACGGTAGCGGTGTATATTCGCGGCGGTGTATATTACGGCGGCTACGGAATTTCCTCTAGGAAGGCAATTTCGGTAGCTCCGGCTTCTCCGGCAATCCTTCTACTTCGTTTCTTCTTTGGGTCCTTGTCGGTGACGGAATCTTTGAACCTGGACCCGATTTTGAAAACGGAAGGTCTTACGAGAAGATCCGTACCCTCCACGGTAACAGGTTTACCATAGTTCTGGATTTCTTTCCCCTTTGATTTGGCAGAAGTCGGGGTAGGTGCAGAAACAACTAGACTAGTGGGGGTAGTAAGAACAGTCCTCCTGCGGACGGCAGTACTCCTCCTAATCGGGATCCTTTGCAGGGGAGGAAACTCTTGGGTCGACCTAAGGTTGAACTCAAGCAGTGGCTCCTCAGCTTCAGATACCTTGTTCGTCAGTGCAAAGAGGGAGACGTCGGTGACTTTGACATTCGTGTTTTCAAATCCTTGTCCGAATCGGATGATCCCATTGTCGGGCAGCTCATCCTTATAGACAGCGAAGTCCAGTCCATTGGTGAAGGAGAAAATCAGCTTCGGGGCTTCCATTTCGCAGGGTAGATTACGGTTGTCAGTCCCAAGCTATGCTTCTTTTCTTTAGGACGAAAAGAAAGGAATTGAAAAGAGTCCGAACTCATTCTTGTTCATGTATTTATAAGAAGGAATCATTTGTTAAAAGAGTCATTTATTAGAGGGTTTGTTTATTTAGAACGGAATGTTCAAAGGTGTAGAGATGGTAAGGAATCCGATTCGAGTTGGAAAGGAAAAGAAAGTCTTAAGCAAGACTTCTCGACTCGAAGGCTCATTCCTAAACTAACACCTATTGGGGTCCACCCCACCTCGAAAATGAGGTAAAAGGATCTCGGAACCTCTCTCGTTTAGGGGTGTCTAAACGAGTAGCTCCTAAATCCGAGAGAATGTTGGCTATACTTGTCCAAGGTAGAAATGAACATAGTATTCCAACGGAAAGAAGGGTAGTTTGACCCATTAAGGACATGGATATACTACCGATTTTTGAAAGCAAAATTATTTGATTAAAATGGAGAGAGGAATTTTCCCCAGCGGAGTCGCCAGAAATTTGTCGGCATATTTTTTAGGTTAAGTGTTGTATTTTTGAAAAGGGGTCGCCTAACAGAAATTGTCGGCGAATTTTTAAATTAATTTAAATAAATAATTTGAAAAGTAGTATTTGATTTTGAAAATAATTTGAAATTTGAAAATTTTAAGATATGAAATCAAACTGATTTCACATCCCAAATAGTTCACATAAACGAGCGCCGCACCACAAACCGTGTATCTATCCCGAAGAATAGACACATCGTTTGATAATGGGGCTCGATTAGATAAACTAGAAAGGTTTGTGACATCCGTTTGGTCTGCGAACCAATTTTATAAGCCGACAAATTCCCCTGCTTAATATGAAAGTATTAAACAGGGTTTATATTACCTGGGTTCTTTAAAATTCCCTATAAGGGCAAGCCCCTATAGTTAATTACATCTTAAGTGACGGGAATCACCTAAGAAAACTCTCGATAATAATCAGTAGTTCTGCTCTCAAGAATTTCAAAGTTTAAGTTTTCAAAGGATTGAATTTTGGAATTTCAATAGGGAATGGATCAAATTTGGAACATTTTGTTTTGAGAATTCAAAGGAAGAAAGGCGGGAGAAATTACGGATTCGAAGCGAACTTCGGTAATTTCCCGACTATCCTATTGTTTGGCTTGAATTTAGGAAAGTCCTAATGTTTATTTAATGTTTTGATCTTGCCAATTTTAATTAATTAGGACTTATATTTATATGATAGAATCATACAAATAGCCTTGAAGTTATGAGGGTTTATGTCGTACCGAACGACTACCTCGGAATCCTAAGTCCGGTTAGGGCTTAATTTGCATTGCAAATGCCTAACGAAGAGTTGAGGATTTATGTTGCACTAGGAAAACTACCTCGAAATCCTATGGCTTGGTTATTTAATTCTAGGAAAGGTTTTGCTGAAGTAGACTCAGGTTTTGCTGATGACGATGGCCGTCGTCGCCCACCATGCTCCGAGCTCCTTGTTGTTGCAGAGGTTTAGTTTTAGAAGTCATAAATCAGGAGATGAGAAAAGTGTTCTGGTTTAGAGAGAATCTTAATTTCCAAGTGTTTTTTACGTTTTAATTAAAACAAATCTTAAAGTTGATTATAACGACACCGGTTAAGATCCCACGGTTCCATTCTTCCGGCATCATTATTTTTATCGGATTCACTTAGTCCAGATGAATTTGATAAACTCAACCGAATGAGTTCCACACTTTCATTTAGACCGTGGGAAATCCCGTTAGCAACACGTAGGTTACATCATCCGAGGTATTCCCGATCATCCAACAGGACGTTTTAATTTAATTGTAATTGTAGTTTTGTGTTCTATTTGTGATTAAATTTTGAGTTGTTTTATATTTTGAAATGTTGTGGCAGTGAATTTTATCTTGCAATGACTTTTAACTTAGTTTTGGTTTCAGTTTTAGGGGCTATCCTAAAGGTGTGAGTTTTCATGCAATAGTTGTTTATCATGCAAGAAAAGTAAGTGCAATGCAGTTAAATAAATTGCAATAATGTAAATTACAAGAAAGTAAATTGCAATAAAATAAAAGCGTACCTGGAGGGTCTTCCCGTCATCCCAAGATGCACTTAAAACACAATTAGAATATTTAAGCAAGTTCCTAGGTAAAGCTAAGGGAAGGGTTATGGTTTTCTACCAAGTTCCTAATCCTATAGCTAGTCATTTCCTATGACGTCTAAGTTCTTTGTGTTTTTGTTTGAAGACGATTTTCTTCATCAAAGAATAATTAAATTCAATTGTTCTTATAAATGTCCTATCATATTGAGGAAGTGCTTAAGAAGAATCTTAAACATCTTTTTAATATTTCTAGGATTGTTTTAAGTCCAAATGGGTTTAATTATACAAATGAATTAATCGTCCGAGAATTCAAGTTTTGTTGTTATCTTGCTCAGTGAACTAGGACATTTGAATATCCTATAAGTGAAGTAACATTTAATTTAATGTTCTGTTTAGGAGTTATGATAACTAAAACTTTCAAGGGTAAATTGGTATTCAAATGATTTGATTTAAGTTAAAGGGTTTAAATTTGGAATAGTGTTCAAGTTGATTTATATTTAATTTCTTTCTGTTTTAAGTGTTGTTATTTAATTCAATTTAATTTAATTTAATTTAATTTAATTGAGTTTTAATTTTAATTTAATTTAATTCAATTTAGTTTGATTTGATGTTAAATTAATTTAATTTGATTTGATTTAATTTTAATTTAATTTGATTTAATTTAATTTAATTTAATTTAATTTAATTTAATTTAATTTAATTTAATTTAATATTTTTAATTTAATTTAATTTAATTTAATTTTATTTAATTTAATTTAATTTAATTTAATTTAATTTATTTAATTTAATTTAATTTAATTTAATTTAATTTACTTAATTTAATTTAATTTTTAATTTAATTTTTTTTTAATTTTAATTGAAATTTTTAAAAGAGTTTAATAATTTAATTTTAGTTTAATGATTAAGTCTTTTAATGTTTTGAATTTGAGTTATCATTTTAATTAAGAACTGAATATTAATGAGATAATTAATTTAGGGATTTTTAAATTAAAGAATAAATCTCTTCCTAATAATATCCCTATTTTAATAATTCCAACTTTATTATTCTTCCAAATTTAATCAATTATTTAATTAAAGTTTAATCATTTTAAATTGCTTAATGGGTTTCTACCCTTTAATTATTTAAATTTCAATCATCCAAATCAGATTAGGATCAAATATTTTACTTATTAATTTTTTTTATTAAACCTAAAGTTTTAATTAAGGGTTAAAATTTTAATTACCATTTTACCCTTTAAGCTTAATAATTTCATAACTCACGAAATTGAACTCGAATGAACTTGAAATTTTTATGTGACTTCACTCATATGTCAATAAAGACATGAGAGGAGAAAATATGATTTTTACGTATTTAATTTATTTATATAATTATTTTTGGTGGAAAATAGAGATTTCGAGGAAAATTTATTAACATGACCGAGGGAAAGTTTATGTCCTTAAGAAAATTAGGGGACATTCCTAATGACGAGGGACCACTTGGACCAATTTTGGTGATTTTTTGAATTATATTATTTTTATTATAATTATTTTATTTTTTGGACTGTTAATTAATTTAAAAATAAAATAAATGTTGAAAAATGAATTTTATGTTTTTCAAAAATCTCTCTAATATCAAGGAAATCAGAGAAGCAAATTTTGCAATTTTCAGATTTTTTTTATGATTTATTATAATTATTTTAGTGAAAATGCTAGAAAATACATTTTTTTTAATTTTAAAATTACCCTAGGGCTTTAAAATTTAATATTTCACTAAATAGATCTAAGAAAAATGTGGGGTTTGTTCCTAAGTGATTAAAATTCAAAATGTGACATTTTGGTGAATTTTATTACTTTGGAAAATTCAGGGAATGTTTCCAAATTCGGAGGCTTCAAAAGCCACTATGGTCTCATGCCATGGTGAATTGTATACATGCATGGAGAATTAAAAGTATGCAGAGAGTAAATAAATTATAAAAAATAAAATACTTGATGAAATTAAATGATTTCTTTTCCACATTATTCTCCTCTGTTCACTGAGCAAGAGGGTATTTTTATTTTATTTTTCCGATTTTTCTACACAAAGATATGAATTTTTGAAGTTTAGGGAATTAAATAAATCAAAAAATACCCTAATTTTCTATTTATCCACGCGGCGCCAACTCATCCTCGGCATCTCCGAAACGCCGCGTGTCGCGCTCCCATTCGACGCCGCCACCTGAGTCGGCGGCCGGGCCCCGCGGTTCTTGTACCATCTCCTGGTCCGACGCCATCTGAGCCGTCCGCCCACGCGTGTATTGAATGGACGGCATCCGTTCATTGTCCCCGAGCATCCTCACCCGAGAGCCGTCCACACTAAATCCCTAAGATCTCACTCGATACTCAATGGATTTTCATGTTCTTATGCTCTATGGATTCGTCTTGAAGAGACGAACACATCTATACGGTTATCATGCATTGAAATTAAAGCATTCGAAATGGAGAATCTCCGAAGCTCGGGATGAAGAATTAGTTCATACCTTTGCTCGGAGAAGTGTGGCTTCAATCCGAGAGTTGTTGCACCTTCGATTGGATCCCGACAAGCTCCAGATGAAGTCTCCTGGTCTGGTGAATTGTCCAGATGTCATTTCGATCAAGCCCGATCACAAAGCTTGGAGGCTGGAGCAACTGGGTGGCCTGGAGATGGGGCTTTTGCTGGTGGACACCTTCCCTTGGTCTGGTGAAGGTGTAGAACCAATCAATTTGGGGATCGGCTCACTGTGGAGAAGTGTCCTCGGTTTTGGGTGCAATTTCGACTACGAAATTGAGCTCGCGAGAGAAGAAATGGCGGGGGGATCTCACTGGGGATCAAGTGCTCGTGTATGGGGAGGAGTCCGGAACAATTTTGGCGAGTTTCCTTAAGGTTTGTTTTCGGCACCTCTCATGGCCGAGAGGGGTGGTGTTTAAATAGGAGAGGGTGGAGGGCCTCCCGGGAGAGTTAGGGCTTGGGATCGACTGCTCTTGGCAAGAGAAGAACGGCTCCAATGGCCGCTGGGGATGGGGCGGCTCGGCGAGTGAGAATTTCAAGTTGGGCTCACATGTGAGCTCTCGGCCATGGTGTTTTCCGGCGGCTCGGTGGCTGGTCGGCCAGGCATTGGTCACCATCCTGTTCAGGTGGGTCAGGGCTGGGGTTTGGTGCATTCAATTGAGGTTTGACATGTGTAAAGTGGTTGAATCAAAGTAGAAAGGGGAAGGGGTCATTTTGGTCAACCCATGCAAATGGGTTGGGTGCACCTTCCCATGGCTAGCTTGAGTTGAAGATAAAGTGGTTTAGGTCGGCTTAATTAGTGGGGAAGGGTCACCATCCAAGTACAATTAAGCTTAAGCATGGTTTAGTGGAGTCATGGAAGTGGCTAAATCACCCTTAAGGGAATCATTAAAGGACTCCCTCCTTTTGCCAAAAATGACATGGTGATGTGTAAAGTGGTCGCCATGGCTTGCATATGGCTTGTGCATGGCTTCATGGCTCCATTTGGCTTGGGAAAAGGTTGGGTCAATTTCATAAAAAAGGGTTTTAAGAATTTTGGATATTTTGGTGAAAATTTGCATGAAGCTTGATTTGGAATGGTTTAATTGATGATTTTGAAACTTAGGGGTGATTTTGATTAAATGGATGATGAGGGAAAGTGCCATGTGGGCTTTGGATGGATTTGGGCTTTTGAATGTGGTGAAGTGGGCTTTTAGGAAAGTTTAAGGGGAATGGGCTTTTTGATTTTAGGATGGGCATTTGGGTGAAGATTTTATGAAGGACTTTGTCAAATAAATGTCATAATTGGTTTAGGGATGTTCTATGAAGGGCTTGGAGTCAATTTGGTGTGATTTGGAGTTGAATTGGTTTGAATTTCGGTTTATTTGGTAAGTGGGCCTATATGGGTCAAAGTGGGCCAAGTTGGGCCAATGCTGGGCTAGGGTTTAAATTGATGTAAAATCAATGTTGAGAAATGTTTATGGGAGTGTTTCAAAGAGGTTTTGACTTTGGTTGGGCTTTGATTTTGGGGTTTGGGTTCATTTGGGTTAGGTTTGGGTTTAGGTCAAAAATGGGCCTTTTAGCTTTGGGTTGAATTTGAGTGGGGTTTGGGTCTAAATTTTGGGCAAATCATGTTAGTGTTTTGTTTGTGGGAATGTTAAGGAAGATTTAGAAAAGATTTGGGGTTAATTGGAGTTGAATTGGGTGAGTTTGGGTTAGGTTTGGGTCATTGGTCCAAATTGGGCTTTAAGGCCAAAAGTGAAATTGGATCCAAATGTCAATCAAATTGGACTTGGATTTGGTCTAGATTGGTATTGGGGATGTTGAATTGAAGTTTAGAATTGAATTGGACCAGAATTTGGGTCAATTGGGTGGGTTTGGTTTAACATTGGGTTTACTTTGTGTTAAAATGGGCCAAATTGGGGGTTTTGACAAAAGTAGGGTAAATTGACAAAATTGGCCCATTGTGTAGTTGGACAAAATTAAATTGGGAATATTTGGGATTTTCTGGAATTTTCTGGGAATTTTCTGCATTTTTGGATTTTTGGGTCAAGAGGGGTATTGGGAGGTTTTCTTGGAATTTTTGGTATTTTTGGCTATGGATGATCAACTTGATTGGTGAGGAAATGTTCAAGGTTAATTTTGGGGAATTTTGGGTGATTTGGAAATTTTGAGAAATTTGGGTAATTTCGGGGGTTTTGGGTAGGCTAAGCGGGTGTAGGGTCCCGGGGGTAAAAAATTGAAAATTTGGGAAATTGAAGATTGGGTGGATGTAAGTGGAAAGAAGTCATTTTGGTTGAGCCATGAATCCATATCAAGCCCATATGAGCCATGAAGGGACCCATTTGAGGCATTCACTATGTTGTTCCTAACCCTCTTAGCCAAGGGCTCAGGGGTTAAGGACCATCCATGTGAATCACCTACATGAGTCAGGAGGTCAAGTTGGGTATGGGTGTGTTTTAGGAGGTGTGTGGAAGTGTAGTGTGTAGGTGTAGTGTATAAGTGTAGTGTGTGTAAGTCGGCCCCTTCACCGGACCGGGCCACCTGGGGCGGTCCTAAGGCCAAAGAGTCCTATAGGAACTCATCCTTTAAACTTCCACATTTGATTTCGACCCTCAGGTGATTAGGGGTCTATAGTCGAGTTTGTGGAGTTTGCGAGGAGTTAAGAAGTGGTTTGAATTTCTAAAAGGTGGGTCCCAATTCTAGTCCTCCAAGACAGATCAAAGGAAAAGCCTAAGGCTAGATCCTGAAGTACTTAAAGAGAAGAAGAGAAGACCTCATCAAAAATGAGGTCAACAAATGGACCCCGATAGGTGTGGTGAGCTGACGAGCACACGCGCGTATTGGCGTTGACCGAAACGATCAACAAAACCAACACAGATGTCCAAGTGACAAACTTAGGACGAAGTAGAAGAGTTTCCGCTGGGGAATAACAAGTATATCTCTGAAACTGGAGATTCCTGAACTCTCGGCGGGAAAGGAAAAAAAAGAGGTGAATCCCAAATCACATGATCTGGGGGAATTCAATTTAGATTTCATTTTGTTTTAGTTTAAGTTTGACGTGTGAACTTAGATTTCAGTTTGGAGTTTCAATTTAGATTGAAGTTTTGTCAAAATTAATTTGAGGGATTTGATTTGAAATGAAAAATGGAATTCTTAGGTTTTAGATGTAACATCTTCAACCTCGAAAGGAAAATTGAGTTGATCAGATTGAATCATTGCAATGAGGAGAGATCTCAGAGCAATGCGGTATTTGATGTAAAATCCTTAACCTCGAAGAGTTTGATTTTGATGTATTTCATTGCTTTGTAGGGAAAGAATCCTAAAGCAATGCGATCTTGGATATAAAATCCTCGACCCAAAAGTTTGAATTTGATGTATTTCGGTGCAATAGGAAAGAATCCTAAGCGAATGCGGTCTTGGATGTAAAATCCTCGACCCAAAAGTTTGAATTTGATGTATTTCGGTGCAATAGGGAAGAATCCTAAGCGAGTGCGGTCTTGGATGTAAAATCCTCGACCCAAAAGTTTGAATTTGATGTATTTCGGTGCGATAGGGAGGAATCCTAGCGAGTGCGATCTTGGATGTAAAATCCTCGACCCAAAAGTTTGAATTTGATGTATTTCGGTGCAATAGGGAAGAATCCTAAAGCGATGCGGTCTTGGATGTAAAATCCTCGACCCAAAAGTTTGAATTTGATGTATTTCGAGTGCAATAGGGAAGAATCCTAAAGCGAGTGCGATCTTGGATGTAAAATCCTCGACCCAAAAGTTTAAATTTGATGTATTTCGAGTGCAATAGAGAAGAATCCTAAAGCGAGTGCGGTCTTGGATGTAAAATCCTCGACCCAACGAGTTTGAATTTGATGTATTTCGAGTGCAATAGGGAAGAATCCTAATGCAGTGCGGTCTTGGATGTAAAATCCTCGACCCAAAAGTTTGAATTTGATGTATTTCGAGTGCAATAGGGAAAGAATCCTAAAGCGAGTGCGAGTCTTGGATGTAAAATCCTCGACCCAATAGTTTGAATTTGATGTATTTCGAGTGCAATAGGGAAGAATCCTAAAGCGATGCGGTCTTGGATGTAAAATCCTCGACCCAAAAGTTTGAATTTGATGTATTTCGAGTGCGATAGGGAAGAATCCTAAAGCGATGCGATCTTGGATGTAAAATCCTCGACCCAAAAGTTTGAATTTGATGTATTTCGGTGCAATAAGGAAGAATCCTAAAGCGATGCAGTCTTGGATGTAAAATCCTCGACCCAAAAGTTTGAATTTGATGTATTTCGGTGCAATAGGGAAGAATCCTAAAGCGAGTGTAGTCTTGGATGTAAAATCCTCGACCCAAAAGTTTGAATTTGATGTATTTCGAGTGCAATAGGGAAGAATCCTAAAGCGATGCGATCTTGGATGTAAAATCCTCAACCCAAAAGTTTGAATTTGATGTATTTCAGTGCAATAGGGAAGAATCCTAAAGCATTGCAGTCTTGGATGTAAAATCCTCGACCCAAAAGTTTAAATTTGATGTATTTCAGTGCAATAGGAAAGGGATCCTAAAGCGAGTGCGATCTTGGATGTAAAATCCTCGACCCAAAAGTTTGAATTTGATGTATTTCGGTGCAACGGGGAAGAATCCTAAAGCGAGTGCAGTCTTGGATGTAAAATCCTCGACCCAAAAGTTTGAATTTGATTGAGATTTAATTTGAGATCTGGAAGATCGAATTCGAAATTTGGAAGGATGAATTTGAACTCGATTGAAATTCGATTTAAGATTTGATTTGAAATTTTGGAAGATCAAATTTGAAATTTGATCGAGATTGGATTTGGAATTCGGTTAAAAATTTGATTTGAAATTTGGAAAGATCAAATTTGAAATTTGATCGAGAGTGGATTTGGAATTTGATTGAGAATTTGATTTGTGATTTGATTTAACATTTATGTTGATTTCGTTTATCTTTTGATGATTCAAATTTTATCTTATCGTTTATTTAATGTTCATGTGAATTTGGTGTTCGTCATTTTAGATTTTTTTTTAGAAAGTTTTTTTTTATCTTTTTTTTTGTTTTATTTCTTTTCTGTTCTTTGTTCGAAGTTCATTTAACTTTAATGGCGTTTCCCAATCAATTTGCACAAAAGAGGTGAAGGCCAAAAATATGACATGGTCACTTTCATTCCAATCATGTTGAAAATACATCATACAACTCGATCTGGAATACATCTCATACAATCCATGTAGACTCGAAACAGATCGTGTATGATCTTTGTCGATCCATCAAAAGAAGCATCTGTCAAAAATCCATGTCTGAATAGTGGGGTACATGGTTAATAACATCACCTTCCAAGCCATCCTTGGCAAGGATGCCGGCTGGATGTACGTTGGAGGTGTGATATTTCCCATATAACTCACAGCTCGTAAGGCCGGAGGTTCTCTAGTTCAGGTCCGTCCGGAAATGGTAAGGTGTCTTCCTGTCATCCATTCTCCCGAAAGTAGCCGAGAACCGCTTCAGCTGGTACTCTGGTATGCAATGCTTAGCGATATCCGCTCCGTTGCCCTTCGGTATCATGACGGAACCTACCGGTAAAGGTATCTTCACCGGCCCTCGGAACTCACCCGGGCCTGCTATCCGGAGGTAAGATCCGAACATGATGTCACACTCGTTCGGAAAGGAGATCGCGAGAAGGGCTCGACAAAGTCGTGGTGATCTATATGTGGGGGTATGCGGTCACCTCTGTTTGTAGATGTTGATAATGCGGCTATTGGGTATGCAATCTGCTGGCAGTACCCTCCATGTTATCAATCTCTTTACCATTCTCTTGATGACTAATGGCATCGGATCTACTTGCCCATGACGGAGTATTCCGGTGGGTTTCCCTTCCTGTCTTCAGCAAAGTTGTAGCAGCATCCGCATTGTATTGTGATTCTTCCCTTCCCTGGCATCCATCTCCGGGGTTCTGAGTAGGTATTTTCCCTTAGGCGGCTTGCTCGGCCCATTCTTTTCAAATCCCGGATACAATCCATGATTTGCTGTTGTTCATACTCTGAGAATACGTCGGTATGTAGCTCGAGGCCCTCTAGTATATTGATTCTTCTACCTTTAATTCTCTCGAAGTATTCAAAGGTTTTCTTTTCAACATTCGCATTCTCTTCAGCTCGTATTCCGGAATGATCTGCAGATGGTGAGGCCTTGTGACATATTGTGGGATATACGGTTCAATCCCTTCACATTCTCCTGCATACCTCGGCTCCTCAGGGATGATGCCTGTCGGGACATCCCTCGGGGTTGCTTCTGCAACAAGGTCATGCATCACTTGTGGTTCTATCCGGTGGCGTGGTAGCCTTCTTTCTTCTGATCTTCTGGGGATTTCCCTGGTCCTTTCTGTTATCCTAGGAGCTGGCTTCCTTTCTTTAGGTTCTCGGTGAGCCGGTGTCCTCGAAGTGTATGTGCCGGCATTAGCAATCTGTCTCGTCGCGCCTGGTCCGCGGCTAGTTTTGTTAACATCTTACGGATACGGCGATTCTTATTTCTTCGTTGCGTTGCTCGTGAGAGTAGCTCTTCGAACTTCTTGAATTTACGTGGGCGCGGCGGCTGACAAGCTCGCCCTCCGTCGTAGCGACTACGGACTTCATTTTCTTATCTTCTTCGGTGTTTGCTTTTCTTTTCTTGTTGTTGGATTGGTGGCTTGGGCCACCCACTTTCATCACCGTCCGCCGAGGTAGTTCTTCCGAGTTAGCTGGGACCCGGTCACTTTCCTCATACTATAGGCTCGCTCGGTGCGAAATCCGAGTCAATCTCGATTATCGCTCCATCTTTCACCCTCTTTTCATCGAGTGCGAGGCTTACGCCATTCTTAAAGTTCGGGACCAACCGCCCGTTCGACATTTCCCTGCGAAAAGACAAGGAAAAGGATCAGGGGCTGTACTGAGAACAAGAACATTAAGAAAATGTTTATTAAAGACATATTTATTTTATATTATATTTTTTTGTATTTTTTAAATTTAACAGGAATGAAATGGGATAAGATCAGGGAAGAGATTTTGATTTGGAAAAAAAAATAAGGAAAACTTTATTATCATGATTTTATTTATTTTAGCACATTTTATTATTTTTGGGTTCGGACCCAATCATAAGTAATTACTTTGCCCGTGTTTCTAAGGGATGAAGAATTCATTCCTTCGAAACATCGAGTAGCGTAATACTTTTTCAAGTATCGTCCGTTGATCGGAAGCATATGTCGTTCTCCCTGGCAATTCACTAGGCTGGTAGGAACCTCCCGAGTATCTTGCTTCAACCACGAAACGGTCCTTCCCGAGTGGATTCAAATTTTCCTCCTATCTTGCGGTGTGCGAGAATAGGTCTCTTGAGAACGAGAACCAAGTCACCAACTTTGAAGGTTCTTGGGCGGACCGGTTTGTCATGGGCTTGAACCATCTTAGCTTGGTATAGTTCTAAATTCTGTTGCGGCTGCAAGTCTTTTCCCTTCCAAGCTTTCTAATTCTTCGAGTCGTAATTTGGCGTTTTCTTCGTCGTGATCTTGTTTGCAAGCTGCAATTCCGAGCGAAGGAAGGCCGAACCTCTAAAGGTAACACTGCCTCGGACCCATACACTAGAGCGTAAGGTGTAGCTTAAGTAGGAGTTCTGAAGGTTGTCCGGTAGGCCCATAAGGCTTCTAACAACTTCTCGTGCCAATTTCTCTTATTATCGTCCAAGGTTTTCTTTAAGATTTGAACGAGAGTTTTATTAAAAGCCTCGGTGAGGCCGTTTGCTCTTGGGTAGTAAATTGTCGAGTATCGCCGGTCGATTCCGTGTCTCACGACAAAGTTGTTGATTTGCGTGCTTCGAATGCCGACCCATTATACGAGATGATCTCGCGCGGCACCCCGAAACGGTAGACAACTTGGTTCTTGAAAAGCTGTAGCACGTGGTGTGCTTTCACTTCTCTAAGTGGAGCCGCCTCTGCCCACTTGGAAAAGTAATCCGTAGCCGCAAGAATGAAGCGATGTCCTTTTGAAGATGGTGGTTCTATCGGACCCACTATATCCGTGCCCCAAGATTCGAATGGCCACGACGCAATTGTCGGATGTAGCACATTTGGAGGTTGGTGTAGAACCACTCCGTGCACTTGGCATTGGTGACGGCTCTTGGCGATTTTCATGCGGTCGGTCATCATCGAGGGCCGGTAGTACCCTAGTCTTTTAATTTTCATCTTCATCTTCGGACCCGATCGGTGAGCGCCGCAGAGTCCCGAATGTACCTCTTTAACAATTTCACGGGCCTCGGACCCGCTTAGGCATCTTAGCCGCATTTGATCGAAAAGACCTTCCGTACGATGTGTTGTTTATTAATGCGTAGGACGAGTTCTTTTCTTGATGCGATGGGCTAGCGACCTATCGTCCGGTAGCTTTCCTGTTTGCGGGTAGTTCATTAATGGCTGTCGCCGATCTTCGTGTTTTTACGTCACTCGTTGCTAGTTGATTCTTCTTCTTTTTTCGATTTGTGTATTGTGTCCACGTCAAGTCGTGATAGGACT
Source organism: Papilionanthe hookeriana x Papilionanthe teres (assembly GCA_022702705.1). NCBI lineage: Eukaryota > Viridiplantae > Streptophyta > Magnoliopsida > Asparagales > Orchidaceae > Papilionanthe > Papilionanthe hookeriana x Papilionanthe teres. The sequence continues at coordinate 150,097,019 of CM040424.1, read as the reverse complement.
CGACGTCGGTGAATCGACACTTCCAGCTGATTCATCTTGCAAACGAGCAAATTCTTTTGCGAGACGGGCTAAAGCATCTGCTAAAGCATTTTCTTTTACGGGAATTTTGTAGATTGTCACATTTGGAATCTGTTCCAACAGTATTGTATGGAATACTTGGAAGTATTGTTCGAGTCTCGGCTTTAAAATTCCGTCTTGTCAGACGATCTGTTGAATGATTAAGCGTGAATCCCCGTAGATGTTGATGTCCGTTATCCCCATTTGAATAGCTAATTCCAGTCCTGTTGTGAGGGCTTCATATTCTTCTTCGTTGTTTGTACACGGTTCTGTCAAGTGGTAGGAGTATCTTAACATCCCCCGCTCCGGTGTTATAAAGATTAGTCTGATTCATGCCTTATCGGGCACTATCACTTGCGATTCTTCGTCTTTGTGTGCTGAAGATGCTCCGTCGAAATATAATTCCCAACGTCGATCATCAGGGTCTTCTAGGCTCATTATTTGTTCATCTGGCAAATCATCATTAAGAGGAGATTCTGCCGCAAAGGGTGTGCTTTGCGAGGAAGTCCGCTAAGACTTGTCCCTTTAAGGCACGAAGAGGCACGAAAGTTATATCGAATTGCAATAATATCATTGACCATCCGGCAAGTCTGCCGGAAAGCGTTGGACGAGTCATCGAGTATTGCAATGGATTAAATTTCGAGATCGAGTTGACCTTATGAGAAAGCATGTAGTGCCCGAGCTTTTGAGCGGCGAAGATCGGGGCCAAACAATGCTTTTCAATTGCGGGATACCTTACCTCCGTCGGAAGTGAACGACGGCTTAAGTAGTAAAGAGCATTTTCTTTACCCTCATCATTGACACAGGCTAACGGGGCTCCGAGAGAGTCGTCTAGAGCCGCGGTGTAAAGTATCGTCGGTGCTACCCGAGGCCGGGGCTGCTAAGACAGGGAGGTGTCATTAAATATTGTTTAATGTCCTCGAAGGCCTTCTGGCATTTTTCTTCCCAAATAAATTTGGCGTCCTTTTTAACTAGTGCCGAGAAAGGCTGACACCTACCTGACAAGTTTGAGATAAAGCGTCGAAGATATGCCAGCTTCCCTTGAAAAGATCGTAGTTGTTTTAAGGTTTTGGGAGGCGGCATTTCTAAGATAGCTTTAATCTTTTCCGGGTCGATTTCAATTCCACGATGTCGGACAACGAATCCTAAGAATTTCCCGGAGGTGACGCCAAAGGAGCATTTTAAGGGATTCATCTTAAGGTTAAATTGTCTTAATCGTTCGAAAACAATTCTCAAATCATACGAGTGGTTTTCCTTTACTTTGCTTTTGATGACCACATCGTCCACGTAGCATTCGATTTGATTGTGGATGAGATCATCAAAAATTCTTGTCATTGCTCTCCGGTAGGTTGCTCCTGCGTTCTTCGATCCGAATGGCATTACTTGTGTAGCAAAATACTTCGATCGGCATTCGAATGCCGTAAGCTTTTCATCCTCTCGGAGCCATTTTTATCTCGGTTGTATCCTCGAAGATCCATCCATGAATGAGAATATTTCATGTGTCGAAGCAATGTCGATCATTAGTTACGGGATCGGTAGAGGGAATTCATCCTTTGGACATGCCTTGTTCAAATCTGCGAAGTCCACACAAATTCCGATCCGACCATTCTTCTTTCGATCGGCACCACATTGGCTAACCAAGTCGGGTCATTGTTCTTCACGGACAAATTTAGCATCTATTAGCTTTTTAGCTTCGGCTATGACTTGTTGTTCGATTTCTAGACGCATTCTTCGGGACCTTGTCGACTTGGACGAAGTAGGATCCACTCCTAACTTATGGACTGCGACCTCCGGAGCTAATCCCGGCATCTCGTCATAATTCCAAGCAAAACGAGTCTTTAAATTCCATTAATAATTTGATTATTTCTTCGGAGTCTTCTTTGTTGAGTAAGGAGCTAACAAAGGTAGGTCTAGGCTCTTCGCTAGTACCTAAGTTAACTTCCGTTAACTCATCTATTGTAGATTTAATTTCTTCTTCGAATTCTGGTGGAGCGTCTCCAATTTGTACATCTTCGAGTTCGTCTGTAGTTTCCATGCAGTTTTCATTGGACTTGCAAGTGACAACCAAGCAAAATTCAGTATCGTCAACTGATCCTACTGTGCCGAATCTGAGTCCATACTTTGAATTTGGAGGACTACCGGAGTTATTCCATAATTTTTCAAAATGTTGAGATTGACCTTTTGTCCATTGTCGAGGTAAGAAACCACGTTGAATTAAATTTTGGACACGGGGAGAGTACCACTCAAAAGGTAATTCCATTAATTCGATGAAGTGACATCTTCAAATTATACATTATTTTCGAGTTTGGAGGAAGAAGCACCACGGTAGAATTTGATTGGCCTTGCACCGTCGTTACGTACCTCTTTGACCACCATACCCTCGATCTTATTAGAATGGATCGGGTTCAGGGTCATAGTATGTACGTAGTGGTTAATCTTCTCATACATTGATTTGTATTCTTCGTTCTTCTCATCTTCGAGAGAGATCTTGAATTGCGGCTTCTTCTGACTTATTGTCGCTGCTTCTTGTTTGATTTCTTTTTCTTCTTCAGAACTATCTTCCCAATCAACATTGATGGCTAGTTTCCTCTGTCCAACTATCCTAGCGTCTCTACCACGACCTCGTCCCCGGCCTCGACCTCGGATACGAGTTGTGGAGAAACCTTCACCATCTCGCCGGAAGGGAGTGGTGAGTGATTGTTGGACTAGAACTTCAGGTTCTTCGTTGTCCTGAACTTTCTTTGCTTCATTTGTTACGGTATCTCTGGAGAAGATTGTTTTCTTTGGCGGTGCATAATAAGCTGCGTCTTCATGGATTCCAATCTCATGTACGGAGAATGGTTGCAAGTAACCTTTGATGCACTGTTCCCCTCCATCGTAGTACTTGATGCACTGGTGTAGAGATGATGGTACCATCATGTTTTCATGTATCCATGGTCGGCCCAGTAGAGCGTTGAACGACGTTTCTGAATCAATTATGTGAAATTTCGCGGTTGTCTTTGCTAAGTCACCGGTCTTCATCGATAGCGTTATTGACCCGAGGGCTCTTTCTCCTTTCCGGTTGAATCCTCTTAATAACATTTTGTCGGCCTCGAGCTCACGAGCATCAATTTCCAAGTATGCTAGTGTTCGAAGACTCATTATATTGATTGATGCTCCCGGATCCACCAATACTCCGGAGAGTGCAAATTTTCCAATTATAACCGAAATGTACAACGGTCGGTTGTGATCCGCCGTCCCAAGTAGTAGGTCACCGTCCGTGAAGGTAACGCCTCGTCTGTTCTTTTAACGAGCAAACCTCATCTAAGGAATCTCCGGCCATTTGAGCTAAGCAAATTTCTGGATCAAGTAAGGCCTTGATCAGAGCTTCTCTCATCTCCTTTGATAAGATGAGAGCGTCGTAAATGCTCAATTTGGCCGGTAGTTTCCTAAGATGGGTTAGCACGTTGTAGTCCACTTTATTTCCATGTGTCTCGACTTCTTCTCGAATGGGTATTTCTTCTGCTGGGGTTGGTTCTTCTTGAACAACCACCTGCTTTCCTTTGTCCTTTGAACCCATTCTCGGAGGTAGAACTCTTCTACTTCTTAAGTTGACTTCTGTAATTTCTTCTGAATCTAGTGTTGAGTTCGCCGGTGTCTCCTCCTGAATCGGAATGACGGGCTCTTTCGGATTATCTTCGGAATCCGAAGGTTCTAACTCTATCGTGATCGGAGCTCCTCGAAACTCACAGATAGATCCGTTGCTTGTTGAACTCTCGTAGCCTCCTTGATGGATATCTTCTTCGTTATTTTGCTCGTCGAGATTGTGTATGATTTGAGAATTGTTGTTGGTATCGAAGTCGATGTCCGGGTTGTCGCTAGTTACGTAATCGTTAGAAACAGTCAAAACGTAGCCAACGCCATCACCCTTATCATTTTATGATCCCACCGAAGTGAGCAGATAATCATACAAAATCGGAGGTTCGAGGGATTTCTCCCCCGAATCGGAAACAACTATCCTAGGATAAGCGGCCCCTAGTCTCAGCCTTAGGAGTCTCGGTCCTCTCTTCTTCGTCAATTTTATTCTTCTCTTAAATCGTCTCCTGCTGAGGTGGTTCTTCTATCGCAAGTGATAGTACCGGCTTAACAGGTCTCGAACTCTGAATTGAAGCTCGCACCGAGGCGGTTCGGATGTTGTCTAAAATCTTCTTCGAAGACCTCGTCCAGGCGGTAGTCCATCCATCGTCAGTTGCATAGGGATCTATCGGAATGACGGGATCGGTTGAGATAACATTGACGGAACCTCCTTTACGGGGTTCCTTCATGTACTCCTTCGGGATTGTTATATTTCCTTTCTGAAGGTTGTCATTGAGCCAACTTTTAAAGGTAATGCAATCTTCTATCTTGTGCCCAAGCATCCGGTGGTAGGGGCAAAAGTTGGGATCACCGTTCTTATTGACTTCCTCTGGTCTTTTAGGCTCTGGCAGCTGGAAATCTGGAGTCTTCATCAGACTACGGAACATTTTCGGTACTACTTCATTCTTGAATGGATATTCTCTGCTCAGAAGTTCCCTTAATGTACGTTGCGGACGAGACGGTTGTTCATACTGCGGAGACGACTGATAGCTGGACCGGGGTTGTTGGTAATTCACGTTGCGGTTGCTGCGGCCGTTACGGGGTATTTGCATCGGTTGCTTGCCTTTGTCAACTGCTGCAACGATCCCGGATTTCTTTTCGAAGGTCTTCACCGGCTTCTGCTTGTCCGTCTTGTCGGCGAAACTTAATTGCTTCGCCTCTTCTTGCAAGCTTCCGGCCTTGCTTAACAACTTCTCAAAAGTCTTAATAGTGAATACCTTGAGGAGAAAAGCTATCGGGCCGTGAATGCTTTTAAGCAAGATGCCGACTGCATGTTGTTCTTGCAGTTGTGGTTCACATTTCATGCTTAAGTTCCTCCATCGGAGTATGTAATCCACCAAAGTTTCATTCGGCCTTTGTTTCTCTACCACTAAATCACCTATAGTGATGTGGTGCTGAGCTCCGGCGAATCGCTTGATGAAGAGGTTCTCTAGCTGCGAGAACGTCTTCACCGAACCATTTGGTAATTCCGCATACCGGCCGAAGGCGATTCTCGACGGATCGAGTGACGAACTCGTCGGAAGAGTAATGCATCGCTCCCGCCGCATTGCAACAATCGGCACGAAAGTGTGCAACATGCTCGTCGGGGGTTCCGGCTCCGTCGAAGGTCTTGAACGGAGGTGGTACTTAGCCTTTCGGGTATCGGACGGCGTCGAATTCTTCCGGGTAAGGTCTACCCGTCCGAATGGATGTCCCGCTCTTCGATTGTGCTAAGGCTTCTCGCACTCGCTCGTTCCACCAAGTTCTTGATATCCTTTTCGGGGATCATACTTTGTGTTGTATCCTTTTCAGCCGATCATCCCCATTGACGGATGTAATCTCCTTTCCTTCGTCTACAATGTGAATGACCTCTCGGGGGTGTCTCTCTATGTGGTTGTACTTCGACTGCGGAGAGTGGCCGGAGCTACGGCCATCTCTTCCATCCTTTTCGCCATTTGAGCGATCGTGTCATCTTTTTCCCGAAGCTGCCTTCTCATCGGTTCCGGCTCCTCTCTTCTGCTGGCTGCAGGAGCACCTTGCGAAGCTGATGAAGCTCGTGTCTCAACCATATTGATTTCTGCATATTCGTCGTCCATGAATTCCGATGAATCGATCTCATCTTCGAACTTTTCTTCTCTTTCTTTTGCCAACCGTCGGATATCGGTTCTCAACTTTTCCATGGCATCTTCCAGCGGGGCTTTCTGTGTGTCTTTGCGGTTGTCGTGCGATAGCTGCCGGGTCCACTTTTCACGAGTCCCCTTTATCGCAGTAGCACTTTCTTCGGATTCCAGCCTCCTCGGCGAGACTTTCTTTCTCGGGCCGTCGTTTCGATCTTAATCGCCCAAGAGTGGGACGCCATACCATCCTTCTAGCAGCAGAAGGTCTAGGACCGGATGGTCCGTTCGGCCAAATGCTTCGGAAGGTGGTATCCTCCCTAATCCGTAATCCCGAGACTACGATAGGCGGACTAGCCTTCATTCTTTTACTTGGCTTTTCCGTCATGACGGCGGGCTCTACTCGGGGCCCAAGACGGGATTCGACTGGCACCCGCCCTATCCTTCGTAGAATCTCCGATACGGGGCAGTTTTCCTTCTTTGCTAACTTTTCTACCAAAGTTTGCAGTCGAGCAAACGGCGTAGTTCTAGTTCGTTTCTTGCGGCTATCGTTGTAATATGCGGGCCGAGGTAATGTGGCAGCAATCTTGCGAACATTCTCCTCATCCTCTGTGGCGGAGAGGGGATGGAACCCGCTTCCTCCCAAAAGTGGTATGTAGTCGGGCAGCGTGTATATTCGGGAGCGGTGTATATTCCGGCAACGGTGTATATTCGGCAGCTCCGGAATTTCCTCTAGGAAGGCAATTTCGGCAGCTACGGCTTCTCCGGCGATCCTTCTACTTCGTTTCTTCTTCGGGTCCTTCGTCGCTGACGGAATCTTCGAACCGGACCCGATTTCGAAAACGAAGGTCTTACGAGAAGATCCGTACCCTCCACGGTAACGGGTTTACCATAGTTCGGATTTCTTTCCCCTTCGATTTGGCGTAGTCGGGGTAGGTGCGAAACAACTAGACCAGTGGGGGTAGTAAGAACGCTCCTCCCATGGACGGCAAGTACTCCTCCTAATCGGGATCCTTTGCAGGGAGCAAACTCTTGGGTCGACCTAAGGTCGAACTCGAGCGATGGCTCCTCGACTTCGTATACCTTGTTCGTCGCTGCAAAGAGGGAGACGTCGGTGACTTTGACATTCGTGTTTTCAAATCCTTGTCCGAATCCGATGATCCCATTGTCGGGCAGACTCATCCTTATAGACATCGAAGTCCAGTCCATCGGTGAAAGAGAAAATCAGCTTCGGGGCTTCCATTTCACGAGGTAGATTCTGGTTGTCAGTCCCAAGTTATGCTTCTTTTCTTTAGGACGAAAAGAAAGGAATTGAAAAGAGTCCGAACTCATTCTTGTTCATGTATTTATAAGAAGGAATCATTTGTTAAAAGAGTCATTTATTAGAGGGTTTGTTTATTTAGAACGGAATGTTCAAAGGTGTAGAGATGGTAAGGAATCTGATTCATAGTTGGAAAGGAAAAGAAAGTCTTAAGCAAGACTTCTCGACTCGAAGGCTCATTCCTAAACTAACACCTATTGGGGGTCCACCCCACCTCAAAAATGAGGTAAAAGGATCTCGGAACCTCTCTGTTTAGGGGTGTCTAAACAGTGGCTCCTAAATCCGAGAGAATGTTGGCTATACTTGTCCAAGGTAGAAATGAACATAGTATTCCAACGGAAAGAAGGGTAGTTTGACCCATTAAGGACATGGATATACTACCAATTTTTGAAAGCAGAATTATTTGATTAAAATGGAGAGAGGAATTTTCCCCAGCGGAGTCGCCAGAAATTTGTCGGCATATTTTTTAGGTTAAGTGTTGTATTTTTGAAAAGGGGTCGCCTAACAGAAATTGTCGGCGAATTTTTAATTTAATTTAAATAAATAATTTGAAAAGTAGTATTTGATTTTGAAAATAATTTGAAATTTGAAAATTTTAAGATATGAAATCAAACCGAATCTCACATCCCAAATAGTTCACATAAACGAGCGCCGCACCACAAACCGTGTATCTATCCCTGAAGAATAGACACACCGTTTGATAATGGGGCTCGATTAGATAAACTAGAAAGGTTTGTGACATCCGTTTGGTCTGCGAACCAATTTTATAAGACGACAAAATTCCCTCGCTTAATATGAAAGTATTAAACAGAGGTTTATATTACTCCGGGTTCTTTAAAATTCCCTATAAGGGCAAGCCCCTATAGTTAATTACATCTTAAGTGACGGGAATCACCTAAGAAAACTCTCGATAATAATCAGTAGTTCTGCTCTCAAGAATTTCAAAGTTTAAGTTTTCAAAGGATTGAATTTTGGAATTTCAATAGGGAATGGATCAAATTTGGAACATTTTGTTTTGAGAATTCAAAGGAAGAAAGGCAGGAGAAATTACAGATTCGAAGCGAACTTCGGTAATTTCCCGACTATCCTATTGTTTGGCTTGAATTTAGGAAAGTCCTAATGTTTATTTAATGTTTTGATCTTGCCAATTTTAATTAATTAGGACTTATATTTATATGATAGAATCATACAAATAGACTTCGAAGTTATGAGGGTTTATGTCGTACCGAACGACTACCTCGGAATCCTAAGTCCGGTTAGGGCTTAATTTGCAATGCAAATGCCTAACGAAGAGTTGAGGATTTATGTTGCACTAGGAAAACTACCTCGAAATCCTATGGCTTGGTTATTTAATTCTAGGAAAGGTTTTGCTGAAGTAGACTCAGGTTTTGCTGATGACGATGGCCGTGCTGCCCACCATGCTCCGAGCTCCTTGTTGTTACAGAGGTTTAGTTTTAGAAGTCATAAATCAGGAGATGAGAAAAGTGTTCTGGTTTAGAGAGAATCTTAATTTCCAAGTGTTTTTTACGTTTTAATTAAAACAAATCTTAAAGTTGATTATAACGACACCGGTTAAGATCCCACGGTTCCATCCTTCCGGCATCATTATTTTTATCGGATTCACTTAGTCCGGATGAATTTGCTAAACTCAACCGAATGAGTTCCACACTTTCATTTAGACCGTGGAAATCCCGTTAGCAACACGTAGGTTACATCATCCGAGGTATTCCCGATCATCCAACAGGACGTTTTAATTTAATTGTAATTGTAGTTTTGTGTTCTGTTTGTGATTAAATTTTGAGTTGTTTTATATTTTGAAATGTCGTGGCGTGAATTTTATCTTGCAATGACTTTTAACTTAGTTTTGGTTTCAGTTTTAGGGGCTATCCTAAAGGTGTGAGTTTTCATGCAACAGTTGTTTATCATGCAAGAAAAGTAAGTGCAATGCAGTTAAATAAATTGCAATAATGTAAATTGCAAGAAAGTAAATTGCAATAAAATAAAAGCGTACCTGGAGGGTCTTCCCGTCATCCCAAGCTGCACTTAAAACACAATTAGAATATTTAAGCAAGTTCCTAGGTAAAGCTAAGGGAAGGGTTATGGTTTTCTACCAAGTTCCTAATCCTATAGCTAGTCATTTCCTATGACGTCTAGGTTCTTTGTGTTTTTGTTTGAAGACGATTTTCTTCATCAGAGAATAATTAAATTCAATCGTTCTTATAAATGTCCTATCATATCGAGGAAGTGCTTAAGAAGAATCTTAAACATCTTTTCAATATTTCTAGATTGTTTTAAGTCCAAATGGGTTTAATTATACAAATGAATTAATCGTCCGAGAATTCAAGTTTTGTGTTATCTCGCTTCGATGAACTAGGACATTTGAATATCCTATAAGTGAAGTAACATTTAATTTAATGTTTTGTTTAGGAGTTATGATAACTAAAACTTTCGAGGGTAAATTGGTATTCAAATGATTTGATTTAAGTTAAAGGGTTTAAATTTGGAATAGTGTTCAAGTTGATTTATATTTAATTTCTTTCTGTTTTAAGTGTTGTTATTTAATTCAATACAATTTAATTTAATTAAATTTAATTGAGTTTTAATTTTAATTTAATTTAATTCAATTTAGTTTGATTTGATGTTAAATTAATTTAATTTGATTTGATTTAATTTTAATTTAATTTGATTTAATTTAATTTAATTTAATTTAATTTAATTTAATTTAATTTAATTTAATATTTTTAATTTAATTTAATTTAATTTAATTTAATTTAATTTGATTTAATTTAATTTAATTTAATTTAATTTAATTTAATTTAATTTAATTTACTTAATTTAATTTAATTTTTAATTTAATTTTATTTTTTAATTTTAATTGAAAATTTTTTAAAAGAGTTTAATAATTTAATTTTAGTTTAATGATTAAGTCTTTTAATGTTTTGAATTTGAGTTATCATTTTAATTAAGAATTGAATATTAATGAGATAATTAATTTAGGGATTTTTAAATTAAAGAATAAATCTCTTCCTAATAATATCCCTATTTTAATAATTCCAACTTTATTATTCTTCCAAATTTAATCAATTATTTAATTAAAGTTTAATCATTTTAAATTGCTTAATGGGTTTCTACCCTTTAATTATTTAAATTTCAATCATCCAAATCAGATTAGGATCAAATATTTTACTTATTAATTTTTTTTATTAAACCTAAAGTTTTAATTAAGGGTTAAAATTTTAATTACCATTTTACCCTTTAAGCTTAATAATTTCATAACTCACTAAATTGAACTCAAATGAACTTGAAATTTTTATGTGACTTCACTCATATGTCAATAAAGACATGAGAGGAGAAAACGTGATTTTTCTGTATTTAATTTATTTATATAATTATTTTTTGTGGAAAATAGAGATTTTCAAGGAAAATTTAATAACATGACCAAGGGAAAGTTTCTTTCCTTAAGAAAATTAGGGGACATTCCTAATGACCAGAGGACCACTTGGACTAATTTTGGTGATTTTTTGAATTATATTATTTTTATTATAATTATTTTAAGTTTTGGAGTGTTAATTAATTTAAAAATAAAATAAATGTTGAAAAATGAATTTTATGTTTTTCAAAAATCTCTCTGATATCAAGGAAATCAGAGAAGAAAATTTTGCAATTTTCTGATTTTTTTTATGTTTTATTATAATTATTTTAGTGAAAATGCTAGAAAATACATTTTTTTTAATTTTAAAATTACCCTAGGGCTTTAAAATTTAATATTTCACTAAATAGACCTAAGAAAAATGTGAGGTTTGTTCCTAAGTGATTAAAATTCAAAATGTGACATTTTGGTGAATTTTATTATTTTTGTGATTTTTATTATTTTTTAATTATTAAAAATATTAAAATATTATTAAAAATCAACTTTTTTTAGAAAATTGAAATTTTAATTTTCTTAAATTCCCCTGATATTAGAGAAGCTCCAAAAACAATTTGGTGAATTTTTGAAAAGTATTTTGAAAGTTATGAATTTTTTAAAGTTTAAAATGACTAAGTGGCTTAATCAACCCAATTAGTGGTACTAACCAAGTCCAATTGACCTCAAATTTTTATGGTGGGTTCCTCTGATCCTAAAGGTCAGTGGAGAATTGATTTCAAGTCAATTTGATGCATGGTTAACTCTAATTAATTAGAGATCTATTTTGGGTGTTTAAGCCAATTAGGGTTGTTTTAAATGAACTAACTCAAAACCTATTTTTCCTAGGGTTCTTTGGTCATAAGGAACATCATCAAATTTTCCTAGAATTTATTTCACAACATGCTATTTATTGGAATTAAAATACTCAAAACAGTAACATGAACTTGAAAAATCAATAACTCTTCATAGAGATGGCCTCTGACTTTGGAAAATTCAGGGAATGTTCCCAAATTCAGAGGCTTCAAAGCCCTATGGTCTCATGCCATGGTGAATTGTATACATGCATGGAGAATTAAAAGTATGCAGAGAGTAAATAAATTATAAAAAATAAAATACTTGATGAAATTAAATGATTTCTTTTCCACATTATTCTCCTCTGTTCACTGAGCAAGAGGGTATTTTTATTTTATTTTTCTGATTTTCTACACAAAGATATGAATTTTCGAAGTTTAAGAAATTAAATAAATCAAAAAATACCCTAATTTTCTATTTATCCACGCGGCGCCAACTCATCCTCGGCATCTCCGAAACGACGCGTGTCGCGCTCCCATTCGACGCCGCCACCCGAGTCGCAGCCCGGGCCCCGCGGTTCTTGTACCATCTCCCGGTCCGACGCCATCCGAGCCGTCCGCCCGCGCGTGTATCGAATGGACGACATCCGTTCATCGTCCCCGAGCGTCCTCACCCGAGAGCCGTCCACACTAAATCCCTAAGATCTCACTCGATACTCAATGGATTTTCATGTTCTTATGCTCTATGGATTAGTCTTGAAGAGACGAACACATCTATATGGTTATCATGCATTGAAATTAAAGCATTCGAAATGGAGAATCTCCAGAAGCTCGGGATGAAGAATTAGTTCATAGCTTTGCTCAGAGAAGTGTGGCTTCAATCTGAGAGTTGTTGCACCTTCGATTGGATCCCAGCAAGCTCCAGATGAAGTCTCCTGGTCTAGTGAATTGTCTAGATGTGATTTCGATCAAGCCCGATCACAAAGCTTGGAGGCCGGAGCAACCGGGTGGCCTCGGAGATGGGGCTTTTGCTTGGTGGACACCTTCCCTCGGTCCGGTGAAGGTGTAGATCCAATCAATTTGGGGATTGGCTCACCGTGGAGAAGTGTCCCGGCTTTGGGTGGAATTTCAACTCGAAATCGAGCTCACAGAGAAGAAATGGCAGGGGGATCTCACTCGGGGATCAAGTGCTCGTGTATGGGGAGGAGTCCGGAACAATTTTGGCGAGTTTCCTTAAGGTTTGTTTTCGGCACCTCTCATGGCCGAGAGGGGTGGTGTTTAAATAGGAGAGGGTGGAGGGCCTCCCGTGGAGAGTTAGGGCTTGGGATCAGCTGCTCTTGGCAAGAGAAGAACAGCTCCAATGGCCACCGGGGATGGGGCAGCTCGAGCAGGTGAGAATTTCAAGTTGGGCTCACATGTGAGCTCTCGGCCATGGTGTTTTCCGGCGGCCCGGTGGCTGGCCGGCCGTGCATTGGTCACCATCCCGTTCGGGTGGGTCGAGGCTGGGGTTTGGTGCATTCAATCGAGGTTTGACATGTGTAAAGTGGTTGAATCAAAGTAGAAAGGGGAAGGGGTCATTTTGGCTCATTTTGGTCAACCCATGCAAATGGGTTGGGTGCACCTTCCCATGGCTAGCTTGGGTCGAAGATAAAGTGGTTTAGGTCGGCTTAATTAGTGGGGAAGGGTCACCATCCAAGTACAATTAAGCTTAAGCATGGTTTAGTGGAGTCATGGAAGTGGCTAAATCACCCTTAAGGGAATCATTAAAGGACTCCCTCCTTTTGCCAAAAATGACATGGTGATGTGTAAAGTGGTTGCCATGGCTTGCATATGGCTTGTGCATGGCTTCATGGCTCCATTTGGCTTGGGAAAAGGTTGGGTCAATTTCATAAAAATGGGTTTTAAGAATTTTGGATATTTTGGTGAAAATTTGCATGAAGCTTGATTTGGAATGGTTTATTTGATGATTTTGAAACTTAGGGGTGATTTTGATTAAATGGATGATGAGGGAAAGTGCCATGTGGGCTTTGGATGGATTTGGGCTTTTGAATGTGGTGAAGTGGGCTTTTAGGAAAGTTTAAGGGGAATGGACTTTTTGATTTTAGGATGGGCATTTGGGTGAAGATTTTATGAAGGACTTTGTCAAATAAATGTCATAATTGGTTTAGGGATGTTCTATGAAGGGCTTGGAGTCAATTTGGTGTGATTTGGAGTTGAATTGGTTTGAATTTGGGTTTATTTGGTAAGTGGGCCTATATGGGTCAAAGTGGGCCAAGTTGGGCCAATGTTGGGCTAGGGTTGAAATTGATGTAAAATCAATGTTGAGAAATGTTTATGGGAGTGTTTCAAAGAGGTTTTGACTTTGGTTGGGCTTTGATTTTGGGGTTTGGGTTCATTTGGGTTAGGTTTGGGTTAGGTCAAAAATGGGCCTTTTAGCTTGGGTTGAATTTGAGTGGGGTTTGGGTCTAAATTTTGGGCAAATCATGTTAGTGTTTTGTTTGTGGGAATGTTAAGGAAGATTTAGAAAAGATTTGGGGTTAATTGGAGTTGAATTGGGTGAGTTTGGGTTAGGTTTGGGTCATGGGTCCAAATTGGGCTTTAAGGCCAAAAGTGAAATTGGATCCAAATGTCAATCAAATTGGACTTGGATTTGGTCTAGATTGGTATTGGGGATGTTGAATTGAAGTTTAGAATTGAATTGGACCAGAATTTGGGTCAATTGGGTGGGTTTGGTTTAACATCGGGTTTACTTTGGGTTAAAATGGGCCAAATTGGGGGTTTTGACAAAAGTAGGGTAAATTGACAAAATTGGCCCATGGTGTAGTTGGACAAAATGAAATTGAGAATATTTGGAATTTTCTGGAATTTTCTGGGAATTTTCTGAATTTTTGGATTTTTGGGTCAAGAGGGGTATTAGGAGGTTTTCTTGGAATTTTTGGTATTTTTGGCTATGGATGATCAACTTGATTGGTGAGGAAATGTTCAAGGTTAATTTTGGGGAATTTTGGGTGATTTGGAAATTTTGAGAAATTTGGGTAATTTCGGGGGTTTTGGGTAGGCTAAGCGGGTGTAGGGTCCCGGGAGTCAAAAATTGAAAATTTGGGAAATTGAAGATTGGGTGGATGTAAGTGGAAAGAAGTCATTTTGGTTGAGCCATGAAGCCATATCAAGCCCATATGAGCCATGAAGGGACCCATTTGAGGCATTCACTATGTTGTTCCTAACCCTCTTAGCCAAGGGCTCAGGGGTTAAGGACCATCCATGTGAATCACCTACATGAGTCGGAGGTTAAGTTGGGTATGGGTGTGTTTTAGGAGGTGTGTGGAAGTGTAGTGTGTAGGTGTAGTGTATAAGTGTAGTGTGTGTAAGTCAGCCCCTTCACCGGACTGAGCCACCTGTGGCGCTCCTAAGGCCAAAGAGTCCTGTAGGAACTCATCCTTTAAACTTCCACATTTGATTTCAACCCTCTAGGTGATTAGTGGTCTATAGTCAAGTTTGTGGAGTTTGCAGGGAGTTAAGAAGTGGTTTGAATTTCTAAAAGGTGGGTCCCAATTCTAGTCCTCTAAGACGAGTCAAAGGAAAAGCCTAAGGCTAGATCCTAAGTACTAAAGAGAAGAAGAGAAGACCTCATCAAAAATGAGGTCAACAAATGGACTCCCAATAGGTGTGGTGAGCTGACGGAGCACACCGCGCGTATTGGCGTTGACCGAAACGATCAACAAAACCAACACAGATGTCCAAGTGACGAACTTAGGACGAAGTAGAAGTGTTTCCGATTATTTTTTTTTTTAAATTATTCGATTTTGCTCCCTAAGAAAGTTTGATATATGTGGGGGCTAGGACCTTAAATGGCATGAGCTTTTCTTTATGTTTCACATAGAGATTTGGAGTTGGGTTAGCTCATGGTATGTTTCATGGTACGTTCTTATATAAGTTGGATGGCTAAACTCATGTTCAATATGTCTAGAACTTTCTTCATTTCTATGTGCAAGTTGTAGGGCTTGTTGGAAAGTCATTTGCTTTTTTTAGAGACAAAGCTTATGTATCAATTGCTTAAAGCTTTTGTTATTTGCATGTCTAAATTGGAAACGAAATTGGCTTAGTGACATATTTTGCAATTTTCGGATTGGAAAAATTTCACTCTTGGAACACTTGCAAATTTGACCCTAAATGCTTTCCCTTCACTTATTTCATCAAGTTATCATATATAAAATACATGGACGATGTTTTTATACACATTTCACCCCATTCCATACATGAATTAGCTTGGTGATACCATATACATGTTGGAAAGTGCTTAAGACTTGATACACCTTAGAAGAGGTCACATGTTTCTCTTTTTTTATTTGGGAGATCTTGGATTTCGAGCTATGTATTTTTGAAGCATTAAAAGACTTGTTCAATTTATGAAATTTTCGGATTTCATGGTAACACCACATGTAACACCTAAAATATGAAGAAATCGGTGCTTCTTTTCACTCATTTCACTAGGCCTTTGCATGAATAACATATAGGCTTTGTTTTTTTACCCATATTCCATCTTTCCTCATGCACAAAATTATATTTTGGATGGAAAAAAACTTTAAAGTTTTGTACATTTGGTATCTTTTTCCTATGGTGCCTTTATGTTGAAAGTTTACACTTTGAAACTTACATATTGCTTGAAAGTCACTTGCTCTATTGTGTCTCATGTGAACTTGTCACTTCTCAACTACATGTATTACATGGATTTGTGGGGATTCAATGTTTCCTCACACTTATTGGTTTGCAAGAAAATGACTTGATAATATTTGTACAATTTTTGGATCTGGAGATAGACACATGCATAACTATCAAAATTCAAACACATGTGTGATTTTGTGTTTCACTTTACTTCCTCAAGTATTCATGTGTATAACTTCCAAGCTTAGTTTTCACACATATCATAATTTATTATATGCATTTATGAAGTTTTGTATTGTTTGGAATAAACATGAAACAATTTAGTGACAATTTTGCAATTTTCGGATTTGAAAATGGCCCTACTTAAAACACTTGGGAATGAGGCTATATATGTTCATTTCTCACCTGTTTCATTAGTTATTCATATATACAATACATAAGCTTTAATTTCACACACTTTCTATCTCATTTCATGCCTTATTATTGCTTGGTGGTGGCTAGCTAACATGAAAATAAATTTGTTGAAGTTACATACAATTTTCAGATTCAAATATGTTCACTCTTGAAGCATCAAAATTTGAACACGCCTACACTTGTTTTCATCTATTTCAACATGTATTCACATATGCAACATCAAAGCTATAATTTCACATATGTTTTACCTTATTCTATGCACAAAAATCAAGTTTTTCTTTTAGAAATTCAAAGCTCTCTTTTTCATACAAGTCATCCCATAGTTTTGAGGTGTTTACATATCACATACACGAATTGCACTTTTCACATTACACTCCAACTTTAATTCACTTTATTTTTCAAATGCTTGTATGTGTTTCTTATGGAAGTTAATATGAGCATCAAATACATGATTGGAAATGTTTGCCATTGCTACATGGATGCCTATAGCCCCTTTTGGTGATGTCTTTTGCACATATGAGAGAGTGTCATTGTTCCTATGCTACCATTAAGTAAAAATCTGCACTTTTGTACTTACTTTAAATTGATTTGGATTACTTCCTTGCTGTCCCTCTGAAAAATACACTTGATTTGGCTTGTATAAGTTGGGTGTAAGTGCTCTTTTGTTTCCCCTATGTTGAGAATTGCATGGATGATAACCATGCAAGTTTACTTTAAATGTTCCCTTACTGCCCTCACTTAAAATTTACATTATTAAGTATCATTTAAATTGTTTTTAAGTGAGAAAAAAGGAAAGAAAAAGGAAAGACAAGGAGGTGGCATGTTTACCCTTTCAAAAAGGGAGAAAGTTGGGATATACTATTCATGCTCAGTTCGTCTTAGACTCACATACTCACGTTGAGTGCCTTTACATTCTTATACATGCTCTCTTACTTGTTTAATATGCTTGGAATGGTGTCATATGCTCATGTCACTTCACTATCATGTTGTTGCAAATGTGGGAAACTCGAAATAAGTAGAAATATTGAATGTTACATATATATAGATGCTTGTGGCACTTTTTTTATGCAAATTGCAGGTGTAAAAAATTCATTTTTTATGCCATTATGCTACCCGATTTTCCTCAATCAAATTTGTTTTTCCTGTGTTGTTTATTAGTTTTGATTTTACACGTCTTCTTTTGGCTTGCGTTCCTACACCACTTACATAACCCACATCCTATACACTATCCTACACAACCTACATCATCACACTCATTATATCACTACGCCACATTACCCTACACCACCTTACCCCTACATGATAAACTACCTCGCCACCTCACATGTCACATTACTTCACCTCTTACACTACTCCACATCTTACATCACATCCTAAATTACTTCACATGATACATTATCACACACCACACATTACTTCAATTCCTTACACTTGCATTACCACATTTCCTACCGACATTCTACTATACATCCTACAGTATCTTACATACTACATTGCTCCACTCCTCATATCATTTTATACATTACATACTACATCATTTTACACATCACATGCTACATTACCCTATATTACCCTACATACCACATCACATCATATGCTACATTATCTCACATCCATACACTACATTACCCAATATACTACATTACTCTACATCACATCATATGCTACATTATCTCACATCCCTACACTATATTACCCATACTACATTACCCTACATCACATCATATGCTACATTAGCTCACATGCCTACACCACATTACCCAACATGCCACATTGCCTCAAGTCTTACACTATCCTACCTCCTACATCACTTTACACATCATATCCCTACACCACTTCATTTACTACATTACCTTATTTGAGACATCGTCTTTCTCTTTACGAATTTATGCACATGTTGGAGAGGTTTGACTCCTTTAACATATACACTCTATGGGCATGTCTCACCGTTACCTCTCTACACCATGTTGGGAGAGGTATAACTGCTTTGGCACGTGTTTTGGTTTTTCTACGATTTATAGAAACAACCCACCTCTTTTACGACATTGTGTAAGTGGATTGTTTTCTACCCTTTCATCTCCTTGATCCCCCTATCCTTTATTTCTTCTTGTTTCTTAGCCTAAGTCACATGCTAATGCAGGACACATAAGTGCGCATGTATACCCTTCCGCTATATGTGGGGTCATCAAGGAAGGCTGTAAGTAGGATGGATAGGGAAGGATGATGATGACATTGCATCAGAGAAGGATACGAGCGAATCCCTAGAATAGTGCCTCCTGACTTTGAGACCCTTGAGAGGGTAGAGGAAAGAATTCACGACACTATTCACCCACCCTCGAGTTATCCACCACCGTCACCCTTAGGTTGCTAGTAGTCCTAACATGATTAGGGTAGTCAACCTATGGATCACGTTGTTTTGCAAAATATACAAATACATTTTAAAATACAAAATTACCTCCACTACAAGACAACCTTTCACCCATACATTTTTACTTGCATAAAACCCAAATTGAAATGAATGAAAAATCTACAAAGGTCCACTGTTGCACTTCAGGTTGAAATATATAGCACAGCTCTAAGTCCTCCATGCCATCTTGCTTTCAGCCATCCCGGACTTGTAGTCCTTTCTATGTTGCTTTCACGAGTTTTCGTACGAGTTTTCTATGAGGTTTTTCCAAGCTTTCTACAGCCTTTTTTTTTATGTCTTTAATTAAACTTTCTACAGATTGTTTGTCTTTTCGACTTTTTTTACACACCTTTACATTTTTACAGACACTACAACACACACTCACACCACTTGTGAGCTACTACTATTGTACTTTGCTACTTGTACCGTTACTACTATTTTACTCCCTATTATACTTTTACTTTTTGTGCTTCACTGTACATTTACTATATTGTAAATCCTGATACCTGCTTGTTAAAATTGAAATCAACTCAAAACATTCAAAATATAAAACAACTCAAAATTTAATCACAAACAAAATAAGACTTGCAATTATAACTAAATTTAAGACGTCTCATTGGATGGTCGAGAATTCCTCGGACGACGTAACCTATGTGTTACTGATGAGACTTCCTACGGTCTGGATGAAAGTATGGAACCCATTACGTCAGGTTTAGTAAATTCATCTGGACTAAGCGAATCCGACGAAAATGGTGGTACTGGAATGAACCGTGGGATCCTAACTGGTGTCGTGATAAGCAACTTAAACATTTGTTTTAATTAAAACACTAAGATAACTTGATTTTCAACTTTCTAAAACCCGACACTTCTCTCATCCCCCTGATTGTCATTTCTTAAACTAAACCTGCTACGATGAGAGAATGTGGAGCACACATTGTGGGCAGCACGACCATCTTCAACAGCAGAATATGTCTACTTCAGCTGAACCATTCATTAGAATTAAATAGCAAGCCATAGGACTTCGAGGTCGCTTGTCTAGCGCAGCATAAATCCTCACCTGATCTTTTGAGGCATTTACGCAGCCCTGCTGCGACATATAAGCCCTAACTCGTCTTATCATCTGACATGATATAAATCTTCCTATCTTCCAAGCTATTCACATGATTGGTATCAAGTGAACGTAAGCCCTAAATAATTAAAATCGACAGGATGAAATCTAAAAAAATATAATCTCTACCTAAATTGAGTCGAACAATATGATAGATTGGGAGGTCACCAAGACTCCTTCCTGGATCAGTGATCTCCCCTTGTTCTTCCTCCTTTGGATTCCCACAACAACTGTTCCAAAACTTGAACCTTTCACCTATTGGACTCCGATTATCACATTCATTGAAGAATCCTTAGCCTTTTGAGGTTAATTCATAAAAATATCTTTCCTAATTTAAATTTAAAGTTTTCTTAGTTAACTTCGGTTATCTAACATGTAATTAACTATAGGGGCTTGCTCATATACGAAACAAAAATGAACCCAGTATTATTATAATCCCCATTTAATTCTCTTCTGTATTAAATGGGTGAAACATCGGTCAACACACAGGTCCGCAGACCAAACGGATTTCATGAATTTTCTAGTTCATTTAATCGAGCCGTACCATCAAGCAACGTGCTTATTCTTTAGGATAAATGCATGGCTTAAGGAATAATGCTCGGCTATTTGAACTATTATGGATATGATATCGGTTTAGCTGTATTCTTTCCCTAAATTAAATCTACATATAAATTAAATTAAACATCATCTTTCTAGAGCGAGTGATGGGATTTCAATTTCAGCAACCGACAGCTTCTACTGGTAAGCTCCTAAAATAGTATAAAAACACACACACGCCACGCAAAAATGCACCGACAAGATTTCTGACAACTCTGTTGGGGAATCATTTCTCTCTCCATTTAAATTAGGAAATTTATTTTTACACATCAGTAATGCATCTATGTCCCTCATAGGCCAAATCACCATTCTTTCATCCATATGTTTCACCCATTTCTTTCTTAGGAAAGTACGGTCGACTCTCCTTGACTTCAGGACTGTTCATTTAAATCACTTTTAAATGAAAGGGTCCAGAAGGCTTTTAGGAAATTTTTTTTGATCTTCTGGTGTCGGACTCCTAATTGGTGTGTTAGTGCACAGGGTGCATTGTGGAATCAGCCTCGGGATGGGTCCTAAATTTCACTTTTACTTCGTGTTTATCGGGTTTGTTTTGCTGCCAGTAAATTAAACCAAGTTTCTTTACTCTTACGCCTCCTTAAATTTTGAAATTATGTAAAATTTGTTAATACATATACATGAGTCACATTTCAAAGTTCGGGAATGAAGATGAAATAAAATGTCAAAACAAGAAGAATACATATAAAATAAAAATTACCCAGTTTATAGTACATGTGCATTAACTTGAGTGCTCCCGTTGAACTGCAAGCATGAGACGTCACTAACATCTGTATATTCTCTCCAACTGACAGGAATAATGTCTTCTCCAAAGTTGATCTTTATTTCCACCTCCAGGATGGAGTTCATTGTCAATAGGGATGAAGTTCCTGAACTGGCAGTTATTAATTTTGGACAAGGGTTTGACAATGTTGAACTCAAATTTGGGGATGTGGTCGTCGCAATGGCGAAGCCTGAAACGAACAAGTCCGTTAAGCCTGTTGTAAAGTTCAACTTGAAGTTTGTTGAGGAACTCCCAATGCCAAAGAAGCAATGGATTGAAAATAACTCTTATGACATTATGAGCGTTGTGAGTACTCCTATGATTACTTCTCCTACTGTCGGATTTATCATCACTGCACAAACTGTTCCGCCGACTAAAAGGAAAGATATCCTACACGGGGAAGAGTAAGTCGATACCTGTATCCCGCCGTTTTTTGAATTCAAGACTGGGTCCAATTCAAAGCTCGTGCAACTGACGAAGGCACAAGAAAGGAGGTGCAGCCAGGGAGTTTTAAAAGTCGAGCAGCTGTGATAGCCTTGCTCACCGCAGTACAGTCAGCTGCGCCAGCAGCCATTTTAGCAGAGATTGTATCGGTTAGATACGAGAAAGACAATGGTAGAATGTCTCAACAGGAATTATTCCTTTAGGGATGACGTTGTAACAAAGATATTCCTTAACTTAATAAAAAGGCCAAAATTCAGACTCTAGAGTTGAAGAAGCCAGAGGAAGTGGATAAGAAAGTCCATCCCAACTACTGTCCCTACCACAGATTACTTGGACATACGATATATGGATGTTTCATTTTTAAAGATTAGCTCGAGGAGAATTTCAAAAGTGAAAATGTAATGATCCCAAAGGAATATTTAAAAGAACATGAAAAAGGTTCTATCAATACGATTTTGGAGGATTCAATTGACTTCTACACGACGCCGGTGCCCGAGGAACTAAGCTATGTTGCTTAAAAATCATCAGCTGACCATAAAATTCTTAAAGAAAAATCGATTGAGTCAACATTGGAAAAATTTTGAGTTGACATTGCACAACTGTCTAATGATCAGAAAGAAGATATTGAAGATGAAGGTTACAACTTAGCAGATTACATGGAATGTGATTTCGCAGAAATCAACGTCGTCGAGACTAGGGCCACGTCATCTGCACATGAGGCTCATCTACTTGAGGAGAACACCGCAGAAGAGTACCAAAGGAACATCCATCAAAAGAGATGAGCAGATCAGTCACCTTGAGAAGAAGATTGAAGATATGATGACCGCCATGACTACAATGCAAAGACAGTCACAACCACCACAGATGGTGCCTCTAGAAATAAGCTAGTCGAAAATAATTCATATTGCGGAAGAAAGAAAAAAGTTCACCTCTAACAAACATTTGAAGAAGGATTCAATTCAAAGTTCGATGTTGAAAAATAACATTAAAATGATGGTTGAACAACGGGTGAGAGAAGCCCTGGAGCAATCAAAACGAGCAACATTGATTATGAAACGTAGGCCCTACCCAGAGGAGTTTTATGTCATCCAAAACCCCAAGTTTTTAGTATAACCTTTGTTCAAAACATTCGACGGGACTGGAAATATCCGACAGCACGTTGCACACTTTCAGGGAAGTTGCTGCAACTAGGGGGTAGTGATGCGCTACTAATTCGACTGTTCGTGAGCAGTCTTTCAGGGATCGCTTTTGACTGTTACGCAGAATTACTGAAAGGTTCAGTGAAGATTTTCATGGAAATGGAAATGCTTTTTGTCAAGCGATTTTCTGGAATTCAGCACCACGACACTATAGGAAATCTTGTGGAAGAGAAGCAGAGGTCAGATGAAACATTGGTAGAGTACATTCTGCGTTGGAGAAATCATAGCATGAAATGAGAACCATAGCTTCAGTGGCAACATGCAATTGCGATTCTTCAAAAGAGCAACCATGGTCCAGTAGGTTTCTTACTGAAGGGACTTACGATTAAGATTTTCGAGAGGCTACTTAGCAAAACCAAAAATCTGCAAGAAGAGGCTAAGCAACTTAGTTTTCTAAAGAAAGAAGATGAGCTAGAGCCAATGAAGACATTTGGGAAGAAATTTGGAACAATCACAGTGGTTAATAGGAGCAAGAGAATGTTGCAAATACCCTCCGAATAACATCAGCGAAACTTCCAACGTCCTCGTCAAAATGGTCAGCAATCATTTCAGAAGATACCTCACCAGATAGATGAAAGACAAGTTCCAACTGTGGTTGATCGATCAAACAGAATATACTCATCCAAAGATGAAGCAGTGAGAAAGATGTTCCGCAGTCTGATCATGAATCTAGAATTTAGGTTACCCGAACCAAAGAAACTAGACAAGGTTAGCAAGAAAGGACATACGAAATATTGCGTGTACCACAGGTCCATCGAACACACCAAAGAGAAATGCTTCAGCTTCAAAGAGTGGCTTGAAGAGAACCTCAAGAATGTGAACATAACGATCCCAGAAGAATATTTGAAAAGAACTAGAAATAGTTTCTATCAATATGATTTTGATTGATCTGTTTGTTCCAACTGTCTTCTACGCAACATACAAAGGATGAGAAGCCTCCTGACTATTATAGTACTACTACTACCATTAATGTAAAAAGGGACTTTACCGGGATTGATGTTATTTTGCCCCATCCCTCCCACCGCTATGAATGAAAGAAAATAAATGGTTTGTCATTGTTCAAAATATTCAATATTTGGAAAGCTCATCAACTCAAAAAAAAATTCGATATTTTGATAAGATTGTAACTTCAAGGAAGAATGAAATTAATGCCCTAATAACTGGGTCCTTCACTTGAAGGAATTTGGACTGGGTCCTAAGTAGATTTCAAAATGAAACAATATGGATGAAATATGAGTAATTGACTCAGGATATCAGGAGCCTTTTAATGCTCTTCCATGTGACTGGGTCCAGACTTTCTGATAAGTTATAATATCCCATGATTCATGTTAAGAAACATTTCAGAATTATTAATTTGGGGAGTTTTGACATTTAAAATCTTTAAAAGAAATATGCTCTACCATATATAGTAATTCTCAAAAAACAAAAGGAGCACAAAAATAAGTAGAAGAAAGAAAAAGGAAAAAATCTTTAATGTTAAAGTCTAACTGAGAAGAAGCTTGAGGTGAGCACATAAATCAAAAATTTGTGTACCAATTCAGGCATTTCAAATCTTTAACATGTGCTCCACCAGATATAGTAATTCTCAATGGAAAATAACAAAGAAAAGAAAAAAAATAGTGCAAAAAGCTCAATAAAAGAAAAAAAACAAGAAGACTCCCTGAGAAGAAGCTTGAGGAAATTATATGATCAATAATTGGTGTCTTAATCCTCCCCAATTAATAAAACTTGAATAGCCACCTTAAGAAGATTCCTCTAATACGCTTGGAAAAGAGTCAAGTGATTTTATGTCTTTTGGTCATTCAATAATTGGCTCAGAAATATCTTTGGACAGTGAAAAATATTTTTTATTAGATGAACATAAATTTTGAAATCTGCTTAGACTCAGGAAGAAGGAATTAAAAGGAAGGGTTATGTTATTAGCAATTAATACAAATTCAACTCTGAAGTCATATCCATTAGTGCCCAGCAAATACAACTCCAACATCAATTAGAAGAACGTCATAGAAATTTCTCAAACACAGTGTGAACAACCTTAACGAGATCTGTGACAAAGCAAATGACAACCACTGCAAATGAAGCTACGAAGTGGCGGCCTTTCCAACTGTGGTGCCCTTAGATATAACACATCTTTATAGGTACTTGAAAGAATATAATTCCAATAGCACCTTAGAGAGTGTGATATTCTCTAATGCTTGTCTTCAGTCAGTGGACGATACCTTGAAGAGTACTGTGCATTGTGATGTTTGAAAGACATAACTTTGTCCTATGAAACATCGGTGTTGCACTTATCTAATAACTGTGTCCAAATCTTAACAAAAAAAATATAAGGAAATAAAATTCATAAAAAAAAAAAATAAATAGAATGAAATAAATCACCAATATCAAATCGACAGTTATAAAAGAAAACAAAAAGATAAAAGAATAGAAATATAACGACAAAAATTCAAAATTCAAGCTTGCCACAAAATTTCGCACCTCATAAATTTTCATAAATCTCTACATGGATTTTCCCATAGGATCCTGCACTGCATAATTCCACAAATCTTCTATAAAGTTCAAAAATCAAATTCCATAGGTTAAGGATTTTACATCCGATTCTGCATTTCTTTAGGATCTCCTCCCATCGCAACCTTTCAAATTAAAATCCAGAAGTTGAGGATTTACATCATATTCCGCATTGTTTTAGGATCTCCTCTTATCACAACCTTTCAAATTAAATTCCAGAGGTTGATGTTTTTACATCCGATTCTGCGTTGCTTTAGCATATCCTTCTATCGCATCCTTTCAAATTAAATTCTAGAGGTTGAGGGTTCTACATTTGATTTCGCGTTGCTTTAGGATCTCCTCCTATTGTAATCTCCCAAATTTCAAATTCTACAGCTTGAGGATTTTACATCCAATTCTATGTTGCTTTAGGATCTTCTCCTATTGCAATCTCTCAAATTTTGAATTTTAGAGGTTGAGGATTTTACATCCGATTTCGCATTAATCTAGGATCCCCTTCTATTACAATCTCTCGAATATCAAGTTTTAGAGGTTGAGAATTTTTACATCCGATATCATGTTGCTATAGGGCCTCATCCTATCGCAACCTTTTAAATCAAACTCCAGAGGTTGAGGATTTTACATCTGATTCTGCGTTGCTTCAGGATCTCCTCCTATTGCAATCTCTCAAATTTTAAATTCTAGAGGTTGAGGATTTTACATCTGATTCCGTGTTGCTTTAGGATCTCCTCCTACTGTAATCTCTTAAATTTCAAATTTTAGAGGTTAAGTATTTTGCATCCGATTCCACGTTGCTCTAGGATCCCTTCCTATTACAATCTCTCAAATATCAAGTTTTAGAGGTTGAGGATTTTGCATCCAATACTGCGTTGCTATAGGACCTCCTCCTATCACAAGCTTTTAAAACCAAACTCTAGAGGTTGAGGATTTTACATCTGATTCCGCGTTGCTTTAGGATCTCCTCCTATTACAATCTCTCAAATTTCAAGTTCTAGAGGTTAAGGATTTTACATCCCATTCCGCGTTGCTTTAGGATCTCCTCCTATTACAATCTCTCAAATTTTAAGTTCTAGAGATTGACAATTTTACATCAGATTTCGCATTACTCAAGGATCCCCTCCATTACAATCTCTCAAATTTCAAGTTCTAGAGGTTGAGCACTTTACATCCGATTCGGCATTGCTCTAGGATCCATCCTATTGCAATTTCTTAAATTTCAAGTTTTAGAGGTTGAGGATTTTACATCCGATACTGTGTTGCTATAGGACCTCCTCCTATTGCAACCTTTCAAATCAAATTCCAGAGGTTGAGGATTTTAAATTCGATACTGCGTAGCTATAGGACCTCCTCCTATTGCAACCTTTCAAGCGTCAAATTTTAGAGGATTAGGATTTTACATCTCAGTCCGATTTGCTTTAGGATCTCCTCCTATTGCAACATTTCAAATCAAGTTTCAGAGGTTGAAAATTAAGTCCATCAATTCAATCGAGGCATCCAATTCCACACTACATTTTAGGATCAGTGCAGAGTCTTCTGATTCCTTACACTTGCTTTACATTCCCCTACATTCCCTATACAGTTTTCATACACTATCCACATGTCAGATCTTTGAGAGCGATGCAAGGTCGTTCAATTACCTTTAACTTTCTGAATCAAATTCCCTAATTGAAAATTGCAAACTCAAAGTTCGAAAATGAAATTTCAAAATCAACTTCAAAAAATTACTTCAAATCACTTCCTAAATGCAAGTTCAATTTCAAATTCAGATCTGATCGGATACCCTTCAAAATGTGGAAGAGTGAGTTCTTTGCTGCATTTTGAAGGCTTTCGCCCACTGTTCTTCAGCCGGAGTTTGATCTTCCCCAGTGGAAGTTTAATCCCCAGCAGATGCTCTCCTATTGAAATTCCTACGTCCTGTCTTGAGTTTTGACTCGTACTGTTGTGGTGGTTTTGTTGATCCCCTCGATCAACACCAATATGTGCAGTGTGCTCTTCTCGTACTTCACACCTGTTGGGGGTCCATTTGTTGACCTCACTTTTGGTTGATGTCTAGTTTCATCTTAGATAGCCTAGGGTCTAGCCATAGGACTCTTTTGGTGACTCTTCTTAGAAGACTAGCAATGGAACACTACCACATTGAAATTCCACATGCCTACTTTTCTTACTTGGAGCTTTCACATGTTAAAGCCTACCCTCTAATGATCAGAAGAAAGAAACTAAACATAAGGAAGGCCAATTGAAATCCACTTTTGGTGTTTGATCCACTTATGAAGTACCTATTTTTATGCCTTATTTATGATTCAATTCTTAAGGATATTATGCTTTAATGAAAGGTATTTTTATGTTTTTGGATATAGGTGATGAAAAAAGAGTTCAAAAAAGAAAAAAGAACAAAAAGGAGCAAAAATTGAGCTAAAAAGCAAAGTTGCCGAAATTATAAGTCTGGCGCCTAGGCGCCAGAATCTGGCGCCTAAGCGCTAGATCGATACTAATGCATATAAGATTTTTGACAACTTTAAGCAGTTATTTTTATAGTGTTAAGTGGTTATCAGACCTTCTAGAAGACTGGAAGTTACTCCTAATACATAAGACATGTGATACAATGCATCTGGACACAGGAAAACAGTTTTAATTGCGAAGAGGTGTGATCTAAACTGAAGAGGTGCGAAGACTTGGTCACGGACTCCGACGCCTAGGCGCCAAATCCCAGTGCCTAGGTTTCACAGTTACTTTCTCAAAGATTCATTGAATTTGGATGAGTTTTGAAGAGGTGTCTTAAGAAACCCTTGGTCATTTTTGAAGCTCTATAAATATGAGACATTTCTACAGAAAACGGTGCCACCCCTCGATCTCCAGCATTAGGAGATAGATTTAGAGAGCCAACATATTTTCTTTTTAAGTATTTAGTGAGTTTATTTTAGTTATTTTGAATGTTACTACTCAATTCCTTGAGTGGTAAGTGAGAGTTTATAAGTGTTGTTGATGTTGAAGTCTTGTACCTTGCATTGGAGTCAGTAGGAGTCAAAGGATCATTTGAAGGAACATTCCAGATAAGTATTTGTACCTTGGTTCAAAGTTTTATAAATATGTTTTGTTGAGTGAATTCAATGTGTTCTGAGTAGTTACTTTTCTTTCTCATTTCCACAATGAAAAAATAATAAGATAATTTGATTTTTTTGGAGAACTTAACTTAATTTTAAAATTATTGTGATGATATTCATACTAGATCTTAATTTACTTTTTAAATTGTCCATTTGAATTGTTAAAACCTGTTGAAGAATTCTGAGACCTATTCGTAGATGAGTTCTTAACTAGTAGATATCACATGAAACTTTGGGGAATTGAAGATCTTGAGCGGATTAATCAAGGTGAAGTGCAAATAAATAGGGAGATATTATTTATTGGGCGTAGAATTGATTAGTTTTTAGTGTGACAGACTAAATTATAATAATTTGGTTTATATAATGGGAACAGGAGGGCCGACCATAGCCATCCTTGGACATCTAGAAGTGTGAGCTTAGATTTACCCATTCTACTAATAATACATCTTGAGCTGATCTATAGATTAGCCAATGTTCTTTATACTATCGAGTGAAGGTAAATAATACGAATGCTTCTATTTGGTGCAATACCATAATCTCAAGTTCTCCAAAAATGATAATTATTTTGAAAAATCTTGGATTAGTTAAAAATGAGAAAGTTGTTTTATTTATACTTGCATTTACCTTTAATTTGTTGCTGCTTTATTTACATTTAGTACAAATTTCAATAAACTTAAAATCTGAATTTTGAAAAGGAATAAAAATTATAATTACTTTTAATTTGAAAATCTAATAATTTATTTCAATTAATCTTTCCTTAATCTTCCCTGTGGGATAGATAACTAGGACTCCAATAGAGCTCTGTATTACTTGAAACGATATGTATACTTGCGTTTGAAACTGTGACTTTACGAAATTATTATAAATATATAAATATAAGTTCATAAATTCTTGTAATCGTAAAGTGCTGGTTCACGTTTTTGGCGTCGTTGTCAGGGAAGTGAAGGAAGTAAAGAAAGTGAAATACAATTTTTAGATTTCTCAAATTAAAAATATTTTATATACACTTTTATTTCTTTAAAAATACAAAAATATTTACAAAACAAAAACAAAAATACCAAAAAGATTTTATTTTCAAGTTTTATTTAATTTTTATGCGTAGTTCTGGATTTGAAGGATTATTAGCTTTTGATTCTGAATTAGAAAGAACTGTTAAAAGAATTAGAAAAGGAAAACAAATTCAAAAATATCATGAAATGGTTAACTTACATAACAATAATCAAAATCCAAAAGAAATTAGTGAACAAAATGTTTATAAACCATTAAGGGATTATGTATATCCTACAACTGATGAACTTCATATTAGTATTCAAATGCCTGCTGTAGATGCTAATTCATTTGAGCTTAAACCTTCTTTTATTCAAATGGTTCAAAATAATCAATTTGGAGGAACAAGAAATGAGGATCTAAACTTACACCTTGCTAGTTTCTTAAAACTTTGTGCTACCATTAAATACAATAATGTTTCTGATGATGCTATTAGGCTTAGACTCTTTCCTTTCTCCTTAAAAGATAAAGCAAAGATGTGGCTTAACTCATTAGCAACTAATTCTATCAAAATGTGGGTAGACATAGCACAAAAATTCCTTGCTAAATATTTTCCTCCTTCTAAAACAGCTAAAGTAAAAAATGATATTACTTTATTTATGCAAATTGATGGAGAGACAATTTATGAAGCATGGGGAAGATTTAAAGAACTATTAAGAAAATGTCCTCATCATGCTTTACCAGATTGGTTAATTATTCAAACATTTTATAACAGACTTATTGGATCACTTAGATCTATTATAGATGCTGCTGCTAGTGGTTCTTTAATGTTTAAAACATTTGATGAAGCTTATACCTTAATTGAAGAAATGACGAACAATAATTTTCAATGGCCTCCTGAAAGGGTTAATCCTAAAAGAGTGGCAAGTTGTCAAGATAATGAAACCTTTTCTATTTTATCTTCACAAGTGGCTGCGATATATATGAAATTGGATAACGTATCGCATGTAAGTAATGATAATTCTGCAAATATTGATGATTCTCAAACAATGGAGAAATTGCAAGCTATTTCTAGTAAAACTAATAACCCTTATTCGAATTATTATAATCTAAGTTGAAAAATCACCCTAATTTTAATTCGAATAATGGACATCAACAATGGAGTAATAATCAAGAAAATCCAACCGGGAATTGGAACAATCAAGGAAATTCAAACTTTAGACCAACTTATTCTCCTGGTTTTAACAATCAATAAAAAAGTTATCTTTAGAAGAATTGATCTTGCAATTAGGTAATCAATTACAAAGTCAAAACACTGGTATTCAAAATATTGAGAATCAGATGGGAAAAATTGCTAATTTAATTAATTTCAGACCACAAGGAACACTGCCTAGCAACGTCAAAATTAATCCAAAAGAAACAGGAAAAGACCATGAACAAGCAACAACTATGCAACTTAGAAGTGGAAAGAAATTAAAAGTGAAAATTTAGAAAGAAATTGAAAAAGAGAGTGAGGTTGAAGAGATTAAGAAACCTAAAGAAACTCTTTCTCCAAGTAAAGATCGAATTGTAATTCCTATTGAAGTGGAAGTTAAAAGACCACCACCACCTTTTTCTTAAAGACTAAAATAGCAGAAGCTTGACCATAAATTTTCTAAATTCTTGATTTTTAAGAAACTTACCATCAACATTCCTTTTGCTGAAGCTTTGGAACAAAAGTCGAGTTATGCAAAATTTATGAAGGATATTTTAAGCAAGAAAAGGAAATTTGTAGTTTATGAAACTGTTGCATTAAGTGAAGAATGTAGTACAATAATTCAAAAGAAACAACCTCAGAAGCTTAATGATCCTGGAAGTTTCACTATACCATGTGCGATTGGAGAAAAATTTTGTGGAAAAGCATTATTTGATTTAGGACCAAGTATTAATCTCATTCCATTTTCTATCTTTCGAATGTTAGATTTAGAAGAGATTTCTCCCAGTACTATAACCCTTCAGTTAGCTGATCGATCTATTAGTTATCCTAAAGGAGTTATAGAGGATGTTCTTATTAAAGTGGATAAATTTATCTTCCCTGTGGATTTCATTGTACTCGATATGGAAGAAGATAAAAAAATACCTATTATTTTAGGGAGACCTTTTCTAGCTATCGGACGTGCTATGATTGATGTGCAAAAAGGAGAATTAACAATGAGAGTTAATGATCAAGAGATAACATTTAAAGTTCAAAAATCAATGAGGAATCTTGACAAAGAAAAATGCTTTCGAATGGATATTTTTCAATATATAATTGAAAAGCATTATCAAGAAAAATGTAAAGTCATTTTTGAAGAAAAAGATGAATCTATATTATATAATGAGTCATTAACTGAAGAAATTGAAGAATTGAATGAAGAAAATTTATTTGAAAAAACTCATATTCATGATAATTGGGAAATTTTAGACACAACTAAAAATGATATACTTTTACCCTCAATTTAAAAAGCCCCTGAACTGGAATTAAAAATGTTACCTGCAACTTTTCAGAGATGTATGATGTCAATATTCTGTGATTTAATTAAAAAAGGAATTAAAGTATTTATGGATGCTTTTTTAGTATTTAGAACTTCATTTGAGTCTTCCTTAGAAAATATAGCAAAAGTTCTGAAAAGTTGTGAAGAAATAAATTTCATTCTAAACTGGGAAAAATGTCAATTTTTGGTCACAGACGGAATTGTACTTGGACATAAAATTTCAAAAAAAGGGATGGAAGTTGATCAGGAAAAAGTGAAAATTATTGTTGAACTTGAACCACCTATTACTGTTACTGATGTGAGAAGTTTTCTGGGTCATGCTGGATTTTATAAAAGATATATAAAGGTTTTTTCTAAGATTGCTAAACCTCTTTGTCATTTATTAGAAAAAGAAGATAAGTTTGAATTTAATGAAAATTTTATGACTGCTTTTAATATCTTTAAAGATAAATTAATCACTGCACCTGTCATTGTTGCACCTGATTGGAGTAAACCTTTTGAATTAATGTGTGATGCAAGTGATTATGCAATTAGAACTGTATTGGGACAAAAATATGAGAAAATTTTCAAAGTTATATATTATTTAGCAAAACTCTTAAAGAAACTCAAAGAAATTACACTACTACAGAGAAAGAGCTATTAGCAATAGTATATGCCTTTGATAAATTTAGACCTTATCTTCTTGGGACTAAATGTATCGTGCATGTTGATCATTCCGCTATTAAGTATTTAATGTCGAAAAAAGATGCTAAACCTAGATTGATAAGATGGGTTTTACTTTTACAAGAATTTGATTTTCAAATACTGGATGGAAAAGGAGCTGACAACCAAATTACTGATCATTTATCAAGAATTAAAAATAATAGTGAGAAGATAACTGATGAAAACATAAATGAGAAATTCCTGATGAACAGTTATATGTTATTCAAGGATTACAAACACCTTGGTATGCAGATATAGTTAACTATTTGGTTAGCAATATTTTACCGTATGGATTGAATATCAAATATATTAAGAAATTCAAGAATGATTCTAAATCATATATTTGGGAAGATCCTCATTTATTTAAAATATGCAAAGATTTTGTTATTCAAAGATGTGTACCTTATGAAGAAACTTTTACAATTATTCAAAAATGTCACGATTCTGAATTTGGAGGACTCTTTGGAGTGGATAAAACTACGTTTAAAATTTTAAATTCTGGATTTTATTGGCCTGCATTATTCAAAGATGTTAGATATAATGTAAAAACTTGTGATCAATTTCAAAGAATGGGTAATATATCCAGAAAAGATGAAATGCCTCTAAGCTATATATTGGAAATTAAGATTTTTGATGTATGGGGTTTAGAATTTATGGGACCTTTTATACCATCATCTGGAAAGATTTATATTTTATTAGTAGTTGATTATTTCAAAATGGATTGAAGCTATAGCTTTACCAAACTGTGATTCCAAATGTGTTTTGAAATTTTAAAAGAAAATGATTTTTACAAGATTTGGAATGCCAAGGGTAATTATAACAGATAGGGGAAGTCATTTCAGAAATGTAAGAATTCAATCATTACTGGAAAAATTCGAAATTAAACATAGACTTGCAACTGCTTATCACCCACAAATAAGTGGAATGGCTGAAGTATCAAACAGAGAAATTAAAAGAATATTAGAAAAGACTATTAATCCTAAAAGAACTGACTGGGTTAATAAACTTGATTCTGCATTATGGGCTTATAGAACAACTTATAAGACACCTATCAGAATGTCACCTTAATGGTTAGTTTATTGTAAACATTGTCACTTACCTTTTGAACTGGAACATAAAGCTTACTGGGCGATAGAGTAGTTCAATTATAATTTGAATATTGTAGGAGATAAATGACTGTTACAACTAAATGAAATGGAAGAGATAAGAAATGAGTCCTATGAAAATGCAAAGATTTATAAGGAAAGAATGAAGAAATTGCATGATAAAAAGATTTCAAGGATAATATTTGAGCCTGGAGAAGAAGTATTATTATTTAATACTCGTTTAAGAATTTTTCCTAGAAAATTAAGATCTAAATGGATCAGACCATTTATAATTAAGAAAGTGTACCCTTATGGAGCTATGAATATTAAAGATCCCAAGACAGGAAAAATATTTAAAGTTAACGGATTAAGACTGAAGCCTTATATGGGAGGATTGAAACTGATTTACAAGGAGGCTTACGAGCTGAGTCTACCTGATTAATATAACTGATTAGGTCGGGATAACGATGTTAAACTAAGTACTTTGTGAGACGCAACCCATATATTATCATTGTGACTGTTTGTGATTTGAATTTATCTTAATTGATGTTTGTGTGTTGATCACACCATTTTAACAGACCTATTTTAAGACCGAAACTTTGTAAATTTGATGATCGGCAAAACAGAGTCAAATGTGGTTCCGGTGCCTAGGCGCCCAAACATGGTGCCTAAGCGCCAGCATAACCCATGTGTATCGATTGTGCGGTGCCTATGCGTCAGATTCCAGCGCCTAAGCACCGCAGTTACTGTTCATGGAAAAACTGAAAATCTTCATTTTTTCACACAAATTCTTCTTATAAATTTCCCTATCTTCGTCCCCAATCCCTAAACAACTTTACTTTCGAGCAGAAGAATTCATTTTGGAGGAGAAAAGAGAAGTTTGGAAGCAATGGAGAGAGGAGACATTGCATTGAAATAATTGATAAGTCTTCTAAAGATCCTCAACCTTATTTCAATGGATTTATTGCTGTATGTTTGGAGAAATTTTTTAGTCATTTAGATAAGATTTAGGCAGAATTCCTAAGCACTGGGACTCATCTGCATGAGATGTATCACCAAATCGAGCACTTGGAATGGCAGAAGAAACTTCAGTTCGATCATATGGCGGCCTATCAAGATTCTCAAGTAGCGATGTATGCGAAGAACAAATGAATTGATGAGAAAATGGCTTTGGAATTTCCAAGGGTGTTGGTTTTCTATTCATACGGACCTAGCAAACTTCATTGCGAGAGGGATGGAAATTAAAAGTTTGGTGAAGAATGGATCATTGATGTGTTCTAGGTGTGGTTGAGACATGTTCTAGTGAGTCGTTTATTTAGTTTGTGTGTTTAATTTCATTGTTCAAGTGTGTTGTTTGATTGAGAATTTGCTATGAATTTGTTTTGTTTGTGTTGTTTATAGAATGATGAACCTTATTATAGTATTTTCTGTAGTTTCTTGAGCTTAGAATGGAAAAATGTGAAATGAAATTGAAGTGTTTGAGTATATCTTGTGTTTGAATGTTGGATCTAATCTATCATTTTAATTATTTATAGAAATGTTTGGAAGTTAGAAATTGGAGTAATACTCTCATGTGAGTAATTAGAAGTCGGATTTGTAAGTTTTGGTGGATAATACAATTTTTAAATCGAATTTTTGGTAAGGCGAGTCTGGTGCCTAGGCAGCACAACTCGACACTGGCCTACACTCGAAAATCTGGTTTTTAAACCCACCGACGCCATTAACGACGCCTAAGCCCCCTTCTTCTTCCCTTATTCGCGAAAATCAACTTTAGGGATCCATTTTTAGGCTGGATTTTCAAGTTTTTGAGCTTGGAATCACTTGATTTCTTCATCTCGATGTGAGATCTACCTTCTAATCTATTTATTTTTTATTTTCACCATGGATTTTTTAACTTTTGAGCAAAACCAAAAATTTTTTATTTTTGGAGTTTAATCCATGGATTAGAAGCTTTATTTAAGCTCTTTAAAGCTTAAATAAGCTTATTCTTTTGATCCTTTAATTTATTTTACGTTTTCTTTCTCTTATGTTTAGATGGCTCTAAAATCTAAGCGAGGGAAAGAACGAGAAAATTTTGATTGTAGCAAATTTGCTACTGCCGCAGCACATTTTCGCTACAATGATTTGGCTACGACGAGAAAGTTTATCTCAGAGAGGAGTTTTTACAATTCTGGTGGAAGGATTGAAGATACGATCGTTGCACTGAACTGGTAATGATTTTGTTACTTCACTATTGTTGTTGT
Source organism: Papilionanthe hookeriana x Papilionanthe teres (assembly GCA_022702705.1). Classification (NCBI taxonomy): domain Eukaryota; kingdom Viridiplantae; phylum Streptophyta; class Magnoliopsida; order Asparagales; family Orchidaceae; genus Papilionanthe; species Papilionanthe hookeriana x Papilionanthe teres. The sequence goes on along the minus strand of CM040424.1, from coordinate 150,060,988 downwards.
TATCCCTATCATCAGGGAGTTTTATGGAAATTTCTTGGATGCCAGAGATTTTGAGATCTTCGTGAGAGTAGTTGGAGTAGGATTTACTCCAGAGAGAATCAACATTTTCTATGGCCTGCCACCGAACATCGAGTGCTATTACTCTGGATTATCTCCATCTGAGGGAGATTTAGAGATGATTATTGCATACTTGACAGATGGTACTGGAGCTTGGAAGATCCGGAACGAAAAACGGGTAAATTTTTTATCTTCTAAGCTAAATGGTGTTTCTAAGACATGACATTACTTTATTTTTGTTTGCCTCCTTCCATCCAACCATTTGAGTGAGGTTACTAAGGATAGAGCTATCCTCAACTACTGCATACAAGAGAGGAAGTTGATAGATGTTCGGAGTATTATTTATGATTCTGTAGAGGCCACTGCTCGTTCTTGCACTTCTGTAGGATTGGGATTCCCATCTTTGATTTATTCCTTGTGTGAAAGAGCTGGAGTTGTTGCTGAGCTTTCGGAGGAGAAGCTCAAGTCTACAAAGCCCATTGGACGAGAAAATCTCCATATTTATGGTCGACTCCGAGGTAAGAGTTCTACCGCACATTCTAGTTCATTGCCTACTTCTGGTAGACCTTCTACTTCTGGACCTTCTACTCCTGCTGCTGAGCCACCATCTAGTTTTTGGGAGAATATGCATGAGAAATTTATAGAGCAGTAGAATATGTTACTTTTGACCCATTGTAGAGTCGATACTATAGATTTGAAAGTGGATCATCTATCTGAGTACACCCAAAGGAAAAATGATTTTTATGCTGAGTATTCTGAGTCTCTTGTTAGATTCCTGAAGGGTGACCATTCAATTCAGTTCCCGACCTGCCCTAGATTATCACCATTTGATATCCAGAACAAGAATGTAGACTTTTCCTTTGATGATGATGAGGATGAGGAGACTGCTAGTGATGATTAGATTTTAGGATTGTGTATTCATGTTATTTATGTTATGTTTTTGTTAGTGTGTTAATTTTGCATATATGTGATGATTTGTTTGTTTTTTATGTTTGACGCACTATTATGAGACACTTATTGATGTACTGATGATTGTTGGATTGTTAGAGTTTATTTCTGTAATGAGATGTTTTTTTTTGTGTTAGTATAATAATCAGTACATTTGTTTTGTTTAGTTTTTTTTGTTTAAAATTTAAAATTAAAAACTTAAAAATTTTTTTGTAGAAATTGATCCTGCTACTAAAATTTTTCTATATATGCTTAGTCCTTTCTTTATATTCATAAAAGCATGTGTAGCAATAAAATTTTCCTTTTTAGATTATTTTTCATATACTTAGAAAAATTCCTGGTAGAAATATGTTATTCTTTCTCTGATACTTTAGAAACTTTCATGAGTTATGTTTATACCGAAACTAAAGTTTGTGGGAAGGGAAAATTCTTTGAAATTTAAATATTATTTGTCCTTAGGGTTTAGGGTTTGAAATTTTACATAACATAAGGAATGAAAAATTTATTTAAGATTACGTAAATTTTTTAATTTATAAATAATTTAGTAAACTTAACTAAAATTTCAATAATTTTGATTGATTTTAAGAATATAATTATTTATCTTAAAGAATAATAAGATTTAAATTGTTTCTATTTATAGTAAACAGAGTTGTATTTTTAATACTAAAGAACCAAGATAACAACTTGAAAAAGAAAAGATTGAAATAATTTTTGAAAAATACTTATTAAGAATGTCATATTTATTAAGTAAAAATGTATGAGTTTTTAAATATAAGTTAAGGATAGTGAAGTTTAAAACCATTAACAGGCTATCTAGATATAGTAATCCACACAAAAAAAGCAAAAAAAAAAAAAGAAAAAAAGAAATGTGAGGAGAAGCTTGAGGAAAGCCTAATCAAAAATTGACTTCACTTGAATTGTCTTATAGGAAGAAAACTAATTACATTTTTAACTTAATTTTTATGTACAAATATCTTTACTAGAAAAATTTTCATGAAAGTCTTTTTCTTGTAAATTATCTATGTCACCTTAATATAATAAATTACAATTATTCTTGAAATAAATGAAAATTTGAAAATCTTATGATTTGGTAAGTTAAGTATTCTTTAAATTCTTAAAAGTAACCTTAATTAGTGAAATTTGGTTAATGATTTGCTAATTAATTTATAAAACTAAAAAATACAAGGAATCTTAAATATGTAAACTTCATTCCAGATGTTATATATTTTATGTAATAAAAAGGGTTACTTGAGGACCAGTAACGTATAAGTTTGGGAGAAGTTGATCCACTAATAAAGTACCTATTTTTATGCCTTATTTATGATTCAATTCTTAAGGATATTATGCTTTAATGAGAGATATTTTTATCTTTTTGGATATAGGTGATCAAAAAAGAGTTCAAGAAGGAAAAAGGAGCAAAAAAGAGCAAAAATTGAGCTAAAAAGCAAAGTTGCCGAATTTATAGGACTGGCGCCAGAATCTGGCGCCTAAGGGTAGATCGATACTAAAGCAGATAAAATTTTTGACAATTTTGGGCAGTTATTTTGACGGTGTTAAGCGGTTATCAGACCTTCTAGAAAACTGGAAGTTACTCCTAATACATAGGACATGTGATACAATGCATCTGGACACAGGAAAATAGTTTTAATCGCGAAGAGGTGCGATCCAAATTGAAGAGGTGCGAAGACTTGGTCACAGACTCCGGCACCTACGCGCCAGATCCCGGCGCCTAGGCACCACAATTACTTTCTAGAATATTCATTGAATTTGGACGAATTTTGATGATGTGCCTTAAGCAACCCTGGTCATTTTTGAAGCTCTATAAATAGGAGACAGTTCTACAGAAAATGGTGCCCCCCTCGATCTCCAGCATTAGGAGATAGATTTAGAGAGCCACCACATTTTCTTCTTAAGTATTTAGTGAGTTTATTTTAGTTATTTTGAGTGTTACTACTTAATTCCTTAAGTAGTAAGTGAGAGTTTGTAAGTGTTGTTGCTGTTGAAGTCTTGTACCTTGCATTGCAGTTAGTAGAAGTCAAAAGATCACTTAAAGGAACATTCCAGATAAGTATTTGTAACTTGGTTCAAAGTTTTATAAATATGTTTTTTTTTGTGAATTCAATGTGTTATGAGTAGTTACTTTCCTTTCTCCTTTCCACTATGAAATATAATTTGATTTTGTTGGAGAACTTAACTTAATTTTAAAATTATTGCGATGATATTCATACTTGATCTTAATTTATTTTTTAAGGTGGCCATTTGAATTGTTAAAACCTATTGAAGAATTCTGAGACCTATCCAAAGATGAGTTCTTAACTAGTAGATATCACATGAATCCTTGGGGAATTCAAGTCCATGAGCAGGTTATTCAAGGTGAAGTGTAAATAAATAGGGAGATATTGTTTATTGATTGTAGAATTGATTAGTTTTTAATGTGATAGAATAAATTCTAATAATTTGATTTATAGAAAGGGAACGGGTCACTAGTAGGGCCAACCATAGCCACCCTTGGACATCTAGAAGTGTGAGCCTAAATTAACCCATTCTTCTAATAATACATCTTGAACTGATCTATAGATTAGCCATTGTTCTTTATACTATTGAGCGAAGGTAAAGAATATGAATGCATCTATTTGGGGCAATACCATAATCTCAAGTTCTCCACAAATAATAATTATTCTGAAAAATCTTGGATTAGTTGAAATGGAGAAAGTTATTTTATTTATACTTGCATTATCCTTTAATTTATTGCTGCTTTATTTACATTTAGTAGAAATTTTATTAAACTTAAAATTTGAATTTTGAAAAGGAATAAAAATTATAATTACCTTTAATTTGAAAATCTAATAAATTCTTTCAATTAATCTTTCCTTAATCTTCTCTGTGGGATCGATAACCAAGACTCCAATAGAGCCTTGTATTACTTGAAACGATAAATATACTTGAGTTTGAAATTGTGACTTTACTAAATTATTATAAATATATAAATATAAGTTCATAAATTCTCGCAATCGTAAAGTGTCGGTTCAGTGGTCAGGCCTTAGGATTGACCCTGGGAGGTCCAGGACACATGCTCTACACTCACACAATACACACTTACAACTCTGAACCAAACACATCCTACTTTGAGCCCTTATCTCTTTGGAAACTCATATGGGTGGTCCCACCAACCCTAATCCTATGTCTAAGATGGCTAGAACCAACACATGGAGGACCAAAGAGAGCCATTTTTGAGCCGTAACCAAACAACTTAACGTCCCAAATTGAATTTTGAAAGCTACCAAACTCTCCCACTTTTTACCCCTAGCCCCTAAACTCCACTAAATGACCAAAATGCCCCTAAAACCCAAAACTTCACGGAGTCACCCGAGCTCTCCAGAAATCATTCTAGAGCATTCCTCCCGTCAAATGATGAAGTTTAATTATAAACATGTCATACTTTCGAGCAGCCTGTGGATGCCTCGCAGCCGAAGAAGCTGATACTTCGAAAAGCGCTCTAGATTCGTAAAACTCTCCACATTGGTCAAAAATGCCCCCAGACACTGCCGTTCAACTCCAAATTCCATTTTAAACCAATTTGGACCTTTTAATCAAACTTTTGACCAAATTCCCTAAAAAATCCTTGACAGTACCAAAATACCCCTGCTTAGCCAAAAATCCGAAAAATTCTAAAAATTCCTAAAAATTTATAAAACCTTCAAAAAATTACCAATTTTATTTTCTCTAACAACACCATAACCCTATTTTGTCAATGTAAGCCAATTTAATTGAAAGCCCTAATTTTCACTTAAGCTCAGATTTGACCCAAATCGAACCAAAAGTTGACTAATTTCTTCACAATTTGAATTTTTAACACTTCAACACATCGCCCCAAACTAAATGCAACATTCAAGTGCCACCAATTTGGCCTTGAGTTTCACCAAAATCTGGTTTAATCGAGAAAACTTTAAATTTGACCTTTTTTTTGTCCTGTTTCGACGAGGAGGTTGCCCAAACAACCTCGGATTCCCAAATGGACTACGCCATTGAATCCTAAATGTCGAAATTACTTGGGAAGCATATATAATTTACTATGGTTTGACGCACGAGCGAACGGCATCGAAATCTGCATCCCCGAATGAGTAAATAGCTAATAAATTTTTTTTTGCTCCCTCACGTAATCTAGCCGAAACCCTCTTCCTCCCCCTCTATTTTAATTCGCAAACCAGCCCCCTCCTCTTCCAAAAAGTGACGCAAGTTCAGCCCTAGCTAAGCCCCCTTGGTGCAAGCTCCCATGGTTTGGCTCCTTCCCCTTTGCTTCTTCTCCAAGTCATGGCTTTCTCCCTCCCGGAGCTTCAATCTAATCAATGGCAGTTTTTGGGTCACTTCTCATTTCACTTCTATCACCTCAAAAATGGTCTCATGGCTGCCTTATTCTTGCTACCAAAGGTCCTTACCCATTGGTATGCTCAATGGCTCTCTATTCCCCTTCTACTTCTTCATTTTCATTGCCTATTTAATGGCCTATCTAGGCCTTACTTGGCTTGGCCGAATTTTGCATAAGGAAAGTGGAGGTGCTGCCATTTTTCTTCCTGAGCCAAATCTTAGGTAAAATTATGTTTAAATTTTGTTGGAGCTAAGTGTATTGACATTATTTCGCCTCTTTTTGGCTTGGTTAATTTACCCTAGCCATTAAAGCATGTTTTTCCCCTCACTTGGCTTATATTTTTTTGCTTTTGTCTAATGAGTTATATGGTGTGACCCTAAATGCTTGAATTTCACTTATTTCATTAAGTTATCATATATACAACACATGAGCATTGTTTTTACACACATTCCACCCCATTTCATACATGAAATTAGCTTGGTGATACCTTATATATGTTGGAAGGTGCTTAAGGCTTGATACACCTTACTTAGAAGAGGTCACATGTTTCTCTTTTATTATTTGGGACATCTTGGCTTTAGAGCTATGTATTTTTTAAGCATGAAAAGACTTGTTCAATTTATGAAATTTTCAGATTTCAAGGTAACACCACATGTAAAACCTAAAATATGAAGAAATAGGTGCTTCTTTTTACGCATTTCACTAGGCCTTTGCATGTATAACATATAGGCTTTGTTTTTTTATCCGTATTCCTTCTTTCCTCAAGAACAAATGATATTTTTTATGGCAAAAAACTAGAAAGTTTTGTACATTTGGTATCTTTTTCCTATGGTCCCTTTATGTTGAAAGCATACACTTGTTAACTTACATATTGCTTGAAAATCACTTGCTCTATTGTGTCTCATGTGAACTTGTCACTTCTCTACTACATGTATTACATGGATTTTTGGGGATTCAATGTTGCCTCACACTTATTGGTTTGCATGCAAATGACTTGATAAAATTTGTACAATTTTTGGTTCTAGAGATAGACACATGCATAACTATCAAAATTCAAACACATGTGTGATTGTGTTTTTCACTTACTTTCTCAAGTATTCATGTGTATAACATCCATGCTTGGTTTTCACACATATCATACTTTATTATATGCATTTATGAAGCTTTTCATCGGTTGGAATACACATGAAACAATTTAGTGACATATTTTGCAATTTTCGGATTTGAAAATGGCCCTACTTGAAACACTTAGGAATGAGGCTATATATGTTCATTTCTCACCTATTTCACTAGGAATTCATATATACAATACTTAAGCTTTAATTTCACACACTTCCTATCTCATTTCATGCTTTATTATTGCTTGGTGATGGCTAGCTATGAAAATAAATTTGTTGAAGATACATACAATTTTTGGATTCAAACATGCTCACTCATGAAACGCGCCTACACTTTTTTTTCATTTGTCTCAACATGTATTCACATATGAAACATCAAAGCTATAATATCACATATGTTTCACCTTATTCTATGCACAAAAATCATGTTTTACTTGTAGAAATTCAAAGCTCTCTTTTTCATACAAGTCATCACATAGTTTTGAGGTGTTTACATATCACATACATGAAGTGCAGTTTTCACATTACACTCCACCTTTACTTCACTATATTTTTTAAATGATTGTATTTTTTTCTTATGGAAGTTACTATGAGAATCAAATACTTGAATGAAAATGTTGTCCATTGCTACATGGATGCCTATAGCTCCTTTTGGTGATTTCTATTGCACATATGAGGAAGTGTCATTTTTCCTATGCTACCATTAAGTGAAAATCTGCACTTTTGCACTTATTCTGAATTGAATTGGATTACTTCTTTGCTATCCTTATGCAAAATATACTTGATTTAGCTTGTGGTAAGTTGGTTCTAAGTGCTCTTCTATTGCCTCCATTTTGAGAATTGCGTAAATGATAACCATTCAAGTTTACTTTAAATGTTCTCTTGTTGCCCTCACTTAAAATTTACATTATTAAGCATCAATTCAATTGTTTTTAAGTGAGAAAAAAGGAAAGAAAAGGAGGTGGCATCTTTAATCTTTCAAAAAGAGAGAAAGTTTGGATATACTATTCATGCTTAGTTTGCCTTAAACTATATACTCAAGTTGAGTGCCTTTACATTCTTATACATGCTCTCCTACTTATTTAATATGCTTGGAATGGTGTCATATGCTCTTGTCACTTCACTATCATGTTGTTTTGAATGTCGGAAACTCAAAATTGGTGGAAGTATTGAATGTTACATATATATACATGCTTGTGGCACTTCTTTTATGCAAATTGCAGGTGTAAAAAAATCATTTTTTATGTCGTTATGTTGCCTAATTTTTCTCAATCAAATTCGGTTTTTCAACGCTGTTTATTGGTTTTGATTTTAAATGTTTTATTTTATCTTGTGTTACTACACAACTTACATAACCCACATCCTATACACTATCCTACATAACCTACATCATCACACTCATTATATCACTACGCCACATTACCCTACACCCCATTAACCCTACATGATACACTACCTGACCACCTCACATGTCACCTTACTTCATTTCCTACACTACTCCATGATGCGAAGATTGACCTTTACATATGTAAGAATTTATGAATTTATATTTAAATATTTAAAATACTTTTTGTAAAATTCACAATTTTAAACACAAGTTTAGGTTTCGTTTCAAGTAATACAGGGCTCTATTAGAGTCCTGGTTATCGATCCCACATGGAAGATTTCGAGAAAATTAATTTAAGAAATTTATTAGTTTTTCAAATTAAAAGTAATTATTATTTTTATTTCTTTTCAAAATTAAAATTTTTTAGTTTAATTTAGTTTTTACTAAATGTAAGTAAGCAGCAATAAAATAAAGAATGCAAGTATAAATAAAAAAGCTTTCTCCTTTTCAACTAATCTAAGATTATTTAGAATGATTATCTTCTGTGGAGAACTTAGATTATGGTATTGTGCTAAATAGAAGCATTCCTATTCTTTACCTTCACTCGATAGTATAAAGAATATTTGCTAATCTATAGATTGGTTCAGGATGTATTATTAGTAGAATGGGTTAATCTAGGCTCACACTTCTAAATGTCCAAGAGTGGCTATGGTCGACCCTACCAGTGACCCATTCCCTTTCTATAAAACAAATTATTAGAACTTAGTCTGTCACTCTAAAAACTAATCAATTCTACGCTGAATAAACAATATCTCCCTATTTATTTGCACTTCACCTTGAATAACCTGCATATAGCCTTCGATTACCAAAGGATTCATGTGATATCTACTAGTTAAGAACACATCTCCGGATAGGTCTCATAATTCCTCAAAAGGTTTTAACAATTTCAATGGCCAGTTTAAAAAGTAAATTAAGATCAGGTATTAATATAATCACAACTTTTATAAATATTTTAAGTTAAGTTCTTCAACAAAATTTAATTATCTTATTATCTTTTTATAGTTGAAAGGAGAAAGAAAACTAACTACTCAGAACACATTGAATTCACACAACGAAATATATTTATAAAACTTTGAACCATGTTAGAATTACTTATTTGGAATGTTCCTTTAAGTGATCTGCTGACTCCTACTGACTCCAATGCAAGGTACAAGACTTTAACAGCAACATTACTTGAAAACTCACACTTACTACTCAAGGAATTGAATAGTAACACTCAAAATAAATCACTAAATACTAAACAAAGTGGTTCCCTAAAATGTTTGGATTCTAAAGGAGGACTAGAGGAGATATTTATGGTGCTTGGGGACTATAGGATGCACTTTTCTCTATAGAATTGACTCCTATTTATAGAGCTTCAAATTTGACCAGGGTTACTTAAGATACATCTTCAAAATTCGTCCAAATAAAATGCATCTTCTAGAAGGTAACTATGGCACCTAGGCGCTGGGATCTGGCGCCTAGGCGCCGGAGTCCGTGACCAAGTCTTCGTACCTCTTCACTTAGGATCTCACCTATTCGTGATTAAAACCGTTTTTCTGTGTCCACATGCACTGTATCACATGTTTTATGTATTAGGAGTAACTTTCAGTCTTCTAGAAAGTCTGATAACCACTTAACACTGTCAAAATAACTGTCCAAAGTCGTCAAAAATCTTATCTGCTTCAGTATCGATCTGGCGCTTCGGTGTCGGATTCTGGCGCCTAAGCGCCAGACCTATAATTTTGACAACTTTGCTCTTTAAGCTCTATTTTTGCTCCTTTTTGCTCATTTTTCCTTCTTGAACTCTTTTTTTATCACCTACTTCCAAAAACATAAAAATACCTTTCATTAAAGCATAATATCCTTAAGAATTGAATCACAATTGAGGCATAAAAATAAGTATTTTTTAAGTGGATCAAATTCTCCCAAACTTAAATGTTATGTGTCCTCAAGTAACCCTTTTAATTACATAATATGTATAACATTTGGAATAAAGTTTAAATATTTAAGATTGCTTTTAATTTTTTGTTTTATAAACGTTTTAGCAAATCATTAACCAAATTTCACAAATTAAGTTTAACTTTAAAAATTAAAGAATATTTAACTACCAAATCATAAGACTTCTAATTTTTTTACTTTTATTTCAAGAATAATTGTAATTTATCATATTCAGGTCACATAGAATATTTACAAGAAAAAGACATTCATGAAACATTTTTATAGTAAACATATTTGTACATAGAAATTAAGTTAAAAATGTAATTAGTTTTCTTTCTATAAGAAAATTCAAGTGAAGTCAATTTTTGATTAGGCTTTCCTCAAACTTCTCCTCACATTTTGAATTGTTTTTCAATCCTATATATTTTTCGTTTTCTTTTCAGGGATTATTTTTGAATCCTTTTTATTTTTCTTTATTTTTCTTTTTTTTTCTTTTTAAATGAGGATTATTATATCTGGATAGTCTGTTAATGATTTTGAAATTCACTATCCTTAACTTATATTTAAAAACTTATACATTTTCACTTAATAAATATGACATTCTTAATTAGTATTTTTCAAAAATTATTTCAATCTTTTCTTTTCCAACTAATAATCTTAATTCCTTAATATTTCAAGAATACAATTTTCTTTACTATAAATAGAAAAAAAATTTAATCTTATTATTCTTTAAGTTAAATAATTATATTCTTAAAATCAATCAAAATTATTGAAATTTTAGTTAAGTCTACTAAATTATTTATAAATTCAAAATTTTAGGTAATCTTAAATAGATTTTTCATTCCTTATGTTATGTTAATATTTTAAAGAAAATATCAATATATTAAGGATAAATAATATTTAAATTTCAAAGAATTTTTCCTTCCCCCAAACTTCAGCTTTAGTATAAAAATGAATCATAAAATTTTCTAAAGCGAGAGAGAAAGAAATAAATAGGAATTTATCTTGGTACAATGATGATATAGTAAGGAAAAACTCATTTATACTTCTACACATGCTTTAATATGTATGTAACAGAAAATGATTAAGCATATATAGAAAAGTTTGCAGAGCAGGAGTTAATTTCTAAAAATTTTTGTTTTTATTTTAATTTTTTTTAAACATGCAACATTACTAACTATTCAGGAATACTAAACAGTAGGCTGAAACAGAAATAAATATTTATCATAGAAAATAAAAATTCATCCATACTTCAGTCTTTAATACATAACACAATAGAGGCTCTAAAACAGTCTAAACATCACAAGTCCACACAAAGTTAATTAAACAAATCAACACCTACAAATAACAATAAAATCAGACTCATCAGTACTAACATACTAGAAATAAACTAAAAATAGAATCAACACATCTTAGGAGGTCAATCAAACTACTAATCACTAGCTGTAGCCTCATCATTGTCGTCACTAAAAGAAAATTCTACATACTTCGGATCTACATAAGGTGAAAATCTAGGATTGGTAGGGAACTGAGCATCATGATCACCCTTCAGGAATCTAACAAGAGACTCGAAATACTCAGCATCATAATCACTCTTCCTTTGGGTGTACTCCGAAAGATGATCGATCTTCTTATCGATCATATCTACTCTATAATGAGTTAGAAATAACTCATTCTGCTGCTCCATAAACTTATCATGCATGGATTACCAGAAACTAAATGGTGGCTTAGTAGCATAAGTAGAAGGTCCAGAAGTAGAAGGTCTACCAGAAGTAGGTAATGAACTAGAAGGAGCGGTAGAACTCTTACCTTGAAGTTGATCATAGATACTGACACTTTCTTGTCTAATGGGCTTTGTAGACTTGAGATTTTCCTCCGAAAGCTCAGTAACAACTCCAGTACTTTCACACAGAGAATAAATTAAAGATGGAAATCTCAGTCCAACAGAAGTGCTAGAAGGAGCTTTGATCTTTATAGACTCATAAATGATACTCCCAACATCAATCAGCTTCCTCTCTTATATGCAGTTGTTGAGGATAGCTCTGTCCTTGGTAACCTCACTCAAATGATTGGATGGAAGGAGGTGAGTAGAAATAAAGTAATGCCATGCCTTTGAAACACCATTTAACTTAGAAGATGAAAAATTTACCTGTTTTTCGTTCCGGATCTTCGAAGCTCCAGTACCATTTAACTCAGATGGAGATAATCCAGAGTAATAGCACTCTATATTCAGCAGCAGACTGTAGAAATTTTTGATTCACTCTGGAGTAAATCCTACTCCAACTCCTCTTACAAAGATCTTGTACTCTTCACCATCCACAAAATTGCATAAAACTCCCTGACGACAGGGATAACAGCAACAACAATGAAATAATATAATTAATACCAATCGAGTGCAACGATCGTTTCTTCAATCCTTCCTCCAGGGTTGTAAAAGGGGTCTTTCAGAGATAAACTTCCTTGTCGTAGCAAAATCGTAGTATAAAAAATGTGCTGCAGCAGTCACAAACTTGCTACGATCAAAATTTTCTCGTTCCTTTCCTCGCTTAGATTTAGGTGTCATCTAAACGTGAAATAAAAACGCGAAATAAATTTATAGGATCGAAGGAAATGAACTAATTTAAGCTTTACAAACTTGAAAGAGCTTAAAAATCCATGGATTTAACTCTAAAAATCAAATTTTTTTTCAAAATTTATGTTCACTTCAAAGAGAGCAAAATCCTTGGTGAAAATCGAAAATAATTGGTTTAGAATGTAGATCTGACCTTGGGATGAAGAAATTGAGTTATTCTAAGCTTAAAAACTCAAAAATTCGGCCTCAAATGGGATTTCCAGGGTTTATTTTCATGAAAACGGGAAGAAGAAGGAGGCTTAGGTGTCAAAAATGGCGTTGGAGGGTCAATAAACCTGATTTTCGGGTACAGGCTGAACCGGCGCTTAGGCGCCAAGTTCTGGATCCTAGGCGCCAGACTCGCCTTTCCAAAAATTTGATTTAAATATTATATTTTCCACCAAAACTTATCAAATTCATCTTCTAATTACTCACATGAGAGTATTACTCCAATTTCTAACTTCAAAACATTTCCAAAATCAATTAAAATGATAACTTAGACCCACATTTCAAACTCAAGATATAACCAAACTCTTCAATTCCATTTCATATTTTCCATTCCAAGCTCAATAAATTCCAGAGCAATACTATAATAAGGTTCATCATTCTATAAACAACACAAACAACATAAATTCCAAGCAAATTTTTAATCCAATAACACACATTGAACAATTAAGCAAACACACAAACTCGATATTCGACACACTAGAACTTGACTTAATCACACCTAGAACACATAAAAGATCATTTCAACACCGAACTTTAATTTCCATCTCTTTCGCAACGAAGTTCGCTAGGACCGCAGGGATAGAAAACCTATGCCCTTGGAAATTCCAAAGTCATCTTTTCATCAATCCACATGCTCTTCTCATACATTGCTACTTGAGCGTCTTGATAGGCCGCCATATGATCAAACCGATGTTTCGTTTACCATCCCAAATGCTCAATTTAATGATACATCTTGTGCAAATGATTCCCAGTGCTTTGAAGTTCCACTTCAATCTTTTCTAAACGACTAAATAACCTCTCCATATTAACTGCAAGAATGCTTTTGGTTGAACTATTGCAGATATAAAAGGAATAAGCCCTTCAACTTGTATGCATAGGATTTTAATGGAAGAAAATTGTAAACCCACTATTGAACCTCAAAGAAGATTAAACCCAATTATGAAAGAGGTTGTCAAGAAAGAAATTTTGAAATGGTTAGAAGCTGGAATTATTTATCCTATTTTGGATAGCCAATGGGTATGTCCTATTCATTGTGTTCCGAAGAAAGGAGGAGTAACTGTCATTGTTAATGAAAAAATAAATTAATCCCAACAAGACAAGTTATTGGATGGTGTCGATCCCCGATAAATATATGTGCGTCAAAAAACTTGGTCCCGCACCAATATATATATGTGCTGATGATTTAGATATGAAATTATGATTTTATAATATGGGATACTATGCAAGTGTACGTATCGTTTATCAAGTAATATAGGACTTTCTAATAAAACCCCGAGATATCGAACCCACAGGAAAAATATGAAAATCTTTATAGAAATCAGAAAATAGTCTTTTTACCTTTTTTTAATGGCTTTTGAAAGTATGTTTTGATTTTGAAAAGTTTTGAAAGTTGATTTATCTTTTCAAATTTCCTTAATAAAATGTTAAGCAAGAAATTAAAATTATAATAAGTAATAACACTGTATGTAAAACACTATTAACTAGAATATCTTTTCCTTTTCTTTTATGAAGTAGTAATAATTATTGAATTATTTTTGTGGAAGTATTTAAATTTATTGTGACAGATAGAAGCAAATGTGTTCATTACCCTTACTTGGTTCTATAAAGAACATAGGTTAATTTGAAATTTTTATCATTTTGAACATGGTTAGGCAAGGAAGATACCAGTCTCTCACTTTAGAGTTCCCTCGATTCCCACCAATTGGGGGCCAACTTCTCATAAAAAAACCCAAAACTTCAAACCAAATTAGGGGGTTTTAGCCTGTCACTCTAAAATCCTCTAATTTTACTCCCTTCCATAAAAATATCTTCTAATATTACATTCAATTATATGAACTACAATTCTAGCCCATATAATTGCTTGTGATTCTTACTAACTTTTATGAGACAATACAGCATTGGATCTTACATAATCTCAAAAAATTCTACAGCTTAACAGGCCAAATTAAAAAGTAAACAAAGTTTTCAGAATCAATCTTCACAACTTCTTCCAACTTTAAACACTTATACTTTCCACAACAATTCTTTATAAATTAATTACATCTCCATTTAAGAAAGAAAAAAATAAAGTAACTCAGAATGCATTGAGAAAATACAAAAACACATTGATTTGAAATTAAAAACCATAAGAAAAATAACAAAAAACACAAGTATTAATTAAAAAACTAAATGTAAGAACAAAAGTAAACACTTATCTGAAAATTCTCTCCACAAGACTCAGGAAGTTCCTCTGAAACTTTAACTCTTCACTAAACTACTCCTCAAAGCGAATCTTCCAACTCCGATGACTCAGAATAAACTTCAGACATCAATAGAAACTAAACTAAAAGAAAGAAAAGAAGTGGGAAGAAGAAGACTTCACTCCGACCATTTTCTCATTTCTACTCTATACTCCTACTCTTAATAA
This sequence comes from Papilionanthe hookeriana x Papilionanthe teres, assembly GCA_022702705.1. Lineage (NCBI taxonomy): Eukaryota > Viridiplantae > Streptophyta > Magnoliopsida > Asparagales > Orchidaceae > Papilionanthe > Papilionanthe hookeriana x Papilionanthe teres. The sequence goes on along the minus strand of CM040424.1, from coordinate 150,045,946 downwards.
AAACTCTCACAAAATAAAAGTAAAATACTGTAAAAACTCTCTTCAAAATGCAAGTGGAAGAGCACTTGGTCATTCCTAAGACTCTCTTTAAAAATTAAACCAAAAGGTGCCTTGGTGTCTCTTCAAATATGTCCAGATTCAATATATCCACCAAAAAATGCACCTCTTCATTCAAACTTGCCGCCCAAAGGAAGTTATGGAAGTTACTACCAAGAGTTTCATCCCATCCACTTTGAAATTGGTGCCAAATTCCTTTAGATTTCAATTTCTAACTGTGGCAGCTAAGCGCCGGCCCAGCGGCACTTAGCCACCAGTACCCAAATTTTCATTTTTCACTTTTTTTGCTCCAAATTTGATCTAATTTTGCTCCTTTCATCATGACCATCCATTTTCATCATACCTGTAAGAAAAACACAAAATACCTTCAATTAAAGTAAAATATCATTAAAAATAAGTATAAAACTATGCATAAAAATCTTATATATTTTAGGTGTATCAAAATCCCCCAAACTTAAAATGTTACTTGTCCTCAAGTGACAGTTAATCTCATAGAACATTTTAGCATGCAAATTATGCAATGAGTTTCTTAGGAAGATAACGAAATTTTTTTCTAGAAATGAAATAGTCCAATTTAGCAAAAAAATTCAGTAATTAAAGCCTACTTAAAGTTTAGAATGTTCTTATGTAAAGGAAAATGACAAATATAAGTTTCTATCTAATTCAGAAATATTTGTATATTCTTCAAAATATAGGACTCAAACACTTATTTTTCTCACTTAAAAATCTTTATTTGAAAATAATTTACTTACTATATTATAACCTTAAGCTTTATATTTTCTCTGAAATTATATCTTAAACTTTAGGTATGAAACCAATTTTTGATTAGGCCCTTAAATCCTCATGCTTCTCCTCCCTTTTCATATACTATTTTTACTTTTTCTTTTCTTTTTCTTTTTTTTTCTCTTTTTTTTTTATAAGGCAAGGATTACTATATCTGGATTGGACTTTAATGATTTTGAATTCCAGCCTTCCATTTAAAATAAAGGTCAGATATACATCTTTCACTTAAAAATCATAATAATAATATTTGAAAATTACTGTTCGATAAAAGAAATTTAAGCTTTGAAGAATAAAAGTCAAATCTTCTATTTATCCAAAAATAAAAAAACTTCTTACTAAAGATAGTTTAACTTTATTTAACACCTTTTCATTAAGAAAATTTTAACTTTAAGTTTTTCGTGATTACTATAAATTTTAACTAAATTCTTTTATTCATTTCTATATTAAAAATTTTTGTTCCCCTAATATAACTTAATGTACATAAATGATCTTAATCAAACATAAGATTTAATTTAAGTATTCTTGAGAATCAAATAAAATTTTAGTTTTTTGAAAATCTTTGTTTTTAGAATCCCCCCCCCAAAAAAAACTTTAATTTTTAGTTAAGATAAAACATTTAAGCATAAGAAATGATACATGGGTGAGAAATAAAAACTAACATATCATGCTTGCAGGAATTTTTAATATCCTAATAAGCAAGTATAACAATTTAAATAACAGGTGTAAAATGAAATCAAATTTAATTTTTCAAAACAATTTTTTATATAAAGAAAAGTAAAAATTTCAAAAAGACTTCTACAATAGTGGAGATTTTCAAAGAAAATACGCACTAACTAAAATAACACACTGATACAGAAAACAGATGATAGTGGAATTTAAAAAATTTTAAACATGTAGTTTCCAAAGTAGAAGTTCCAAATAGTGGTTTATAATCTCCTAACAATTTTTGAATTAAAGTACATACTACTAAAAACTCTGACATAACGTACACATAAAAATATTTACTATTACACACACTACCACAAAGCAACATATAAAACATCAATACAACAAGAACAATACATCTGAATATGTATAACAGAAAAATAATACAAACTACAGTCTGCATACTATCAAGGTTCACATCACAACACAATGATCAAACTAAATACTAAACAAAACACACATCAATACATCAACAACAACACCACAACGAAAACAAATAACACAAATCTACTCTTCATCTTGTTGACCTCATTTTTGATGAGGTCTTTTGCTTCTCTCTTTAGTACTTAGGATCTAGCCATAGGCTTTTCCTTTGACTAATTTTAGAGGACTAGAAGTGGAACACACCCTTTAGAAATCCAAACACCTGTTGACTCCCTGCAAACCCCACAAGCTTGATTGTAGACTCCTAATCACCTAGAGGGTTGAATGTGGGGGTTTAAAGGATGAGTTCCCTATAGGACCTTTTGGCCTTAGGAATACCCTGGGTGGCCATGTCTGGTGAGGGTTGACTTGCACATACACTACACTCTCACACACATTCCAAGTCCTAAAACCACACTCTCACCCTACTTGACTTCCTGACTCATGTAAGTAATTCATATGGATGGTCCTTAACTCCTAAGCCCCTAGCTAAGAGGGTTATGAACAACATAGTGAATGCCTCAAATGTGTCCTCTCATGGCTCATATGGGCTTAATATGGCTTCATGGCTCAACCAAAGTGATTCCATTCTACTCAAATTTGATCAATATTCATTTTTCTAAAATTTCAATCTTTGACCCCCGGGGCCCCGGACCGTTTAAACCTACCAAATGCCCTTGGAATTACCCAAAATTTGCAAAATCACCTAAATTACCCAAAATTCCTTAAAATCAATCATAAACATTTCCCCCCACTCAAATTGATCATCCATAGCCAAAAATACCAAAAATTCCAAAAGTACCCCCCAATACCCTCTAAATACCCAAAATGCCCTTCTTAGCCCAAAAATCCAAAAATTTAGAAAATTCCCAAAAAATTCTAGAAAATCCCAAATATTCCCAATTTCATTTTGCTCAACTACACTATGGGCCAATTATGCCAATTTATCTCACTTTACCAAAACCCCTAACCCAAGTGAACCCAATGTCAAACCAAACCACCCGAATTGACCTCAATTCTGGTCCAATTCAATTCTAATCTTCAATTCAATATCCTCAACAACAATTTAGACTAAATACAACTCCAATTTGATTGACATTTGGGCCCAATTGCAATTTGAAGCCTAAAGGCCTAATTTTGGCCCATGACCTAAACCTAACCCAAACCAACCCAACTCAACCCTAGTTGGCCCCAAATCTTTTTCTAAAGCCTTCCTAACATCCCCATAAACAAAACACTAACTTGATTTGCCCAAAATTTGAACCTAAACTCCACCCAAACATAACCCAAAATCAAAATCCCTTAAATTGACCTAAGCCCAAACCTAACCCAAATGGGCCGAAATCCTAAAATTAGAGCCCAACCAAAGTTTGAAACTCTTTGTGACACTCCCATGAACATTTCTCAACATTAATTTTACATCAAATCCAACTTTAGCCCTACCGTAACCCAAGTTAGCCCAATTTGGCCCCTTTACCAAAAGACCCCACATTATACCCAATTCAATTCAAAATCACTTAAAACTTGTTCCAAACCACTCATGACACATGCCTAAACCAATTGCAACATTTATTTCACATGGTCCTTCACAAAATTTTCATCCAAAAGACCATTTTAAAATTTAAAAGCCCACTTCCTTAAACCACTTTAAAAGCCCATCCAAAACCATTTCAAAAGCCCAAAATCTATCCTAAAGCCCACATAACACTTTCATTTGTCATTCTTTTTAATCAAAACCACCCCCTATGTCAAAAATCCATCATGTTGATCAAACCAAAATGGCATCATGACAAATCCCATTAAAAGAATTCAAAATTTTAAAAATTCCAAATAACCCATTCCCATGAAATTGAGCCAAGCCATGAGCAAGCCATAGACAAGACTTGGAGCCATGCTTAAGCCACATGGAAGCCATGAGAATCTTAGGATTGTCAACCCTCCCTAAATGGCAAAAGAAGGAGATCCTTTAAACACTCCCTAAAAGTCATTAGCCATACCCATGTGCCACCCTAAGCCAAAATTAATCCAAATATATTTGGATGGGGACTTCTCCACTCCAAACCAGCTGACTCATCTGACCTCCCTCAGCCCAAATCAGTCCCTTATTGGGTGCACCAAACCCAAATACATGAATTGACCAAAATCAAACCAAAATGACCCTTACCCCATGCCATTTTAATCAAACCTCCTTACACATGGAAATAGCCAATTGCTTGCACCAAACTCAATCTCTGGACTCACTGAGTCAAGATGGTGACCTGACCATGCCGGCCAGTTGCCTGGGATGCCGGAAAAACCATGGCCGAGAGCTCCATGTGAGCCAAAATTTTCAATTCTCCCTGGCTGAGCTGTCCCAACCCAAATGGACATCATGGCTGTTCTTCTCCTCCCCTGAGCAGCTGATCTCAGCCTCCAATTGCCCCTAGGAAGCCCTCCAACCACCTCTATTTAAACACCACCACCTCTCAGCCAAAGAAAGAGTTGAACCAAACCTTACCAAAACTCTGTCAAAATCATTCCAGACCCCTCTCCAGGCATAGAGAACTTGATCCCCACTGAAATCCAGCCCTAAAACCCTCTCTGTGAGCTCAATTTTTGAGTTTAAAATCCACCCAAAAATAGGACACTTCACCACAGTGAGCCAATCTCCAAATTGATTGATCCTACACCTTCACCAGACCAAGAGGAGAAGTTCCCCAGCAAAAGCCCCCTCACCAGGCCAGCCATTGCTTCCAGCCTCCAAGCTTTGTGATCGGCCTTGGTCACTTTCATACTTAGACAATTCCCAGAGCCAGAGACTTCATCTGGAGCTTGCCTGGACTCAATCGAAGGTGACACAACTCTCAGATCGAAGCTTCACTTCTCTGAGCAAAGGTATGAACTCATTCTTCCCCCCGAGCTTCCAGTAACTCTCCATTTTATTTGGGTTAATTTCATAGCCTATAAACCATATGAATGTGTTTGTCTCTTCAAGACGAATCGATAGAGCATAAGAGCACGAAAATCCATTGAGAATCGAGTGAGATCTTAGGGTCTTAGTGTGGACGGTCACGGGTGTACACCAGTCATAGAAGATGACCAGGAGCGGTTGGATCACGCGTGTATCGAGCTGACGGTCGAGATCAAGTCGGACGGCGCAACGGTACGTGAAACGTGGGCCCATGGAGAGCTGAGTCAGATGGCGGTGCCGAATCACAGCGCGACGCGTGGGCTTTCGGAGCTGCCGAGGTTGACGCGGCGCCGCGTGGATAAGTAGGAAATTAGGGTATTTTTGAATTATTTAAATGCCATGAACTTCAAAAATTCATATCTTTGCATAGAAAAATCACAAAAATAAAATAAAAATACCCTCTTGCTCAGTGAACAGAGGAGAATAATGTGGAAAAGAAATCAAGTTAATTGGATGAGTATTTTATTTTTAATAATTTATTTACTGTTTTTCAGTATTTTGATTCTTCATTTGCATAGACAATTCACCATGACATGAGACCATAGGGCTTTTGAAGCCTCTGATCTTGGGAACATTCCCTGAATTTTTCAAGGTCAGAGGCCATATCTGTGAAAGGTTATTGAATTTTTAAGTTCATGTCACTGTTTTAGGTATCTTAATTCCAATAATTAGCATGTTGTAAAATAAATTCTAGGAAAATTTGGTGATGTTTCTTAGGACCAGAGGACCCTATGAAAAATATTTTTTGAGTTAATTCATTCATGATAACCTTAATTGGCCTAAACCCCTAAAATTTAATTTGAATTAATTAGGGTTAACCACACATCAAATTGACTTGAAAACAATTCTCCATTGCTCTTTAGGGTTAGAGGAACCTTACATAAAATTTTGAAACCAATTGGACTTGATTAGCCCTACCAAATGGATTGATTAAGCCTCATAAGCAAAATGGAACTTTAAAAATTCACAAAAATAATTTTTCAACTTCTCTGATATTAGGGCAGTTCAGGAAAATTAAAGTTGGAATTTTCTAAAAAAGTTGATTTTTCATAATATTTTAATATTTTAATAATTAAAAAATAATAAAACTCATAAAAATGTCACATTTTGACTCCTAATCACTTAGGAACAAACCAAATATTTTTCCGAAGTCCCTAGGATAAGATATTGAATTTTAAAGGCTTAATGAAATTTTTAATATTAAAAAATGAATTTTCAACCTTTTTCACTAAAATAATTCTAATAAATCAAGAAAAATCAAAAAATTATAAAATTTGTTTCTCTGAACTCCTTGAGGTCAGGGAAAATTAAAAAAAATATAAAATCCATTTTTTAACTTTAATTTTATTTTATAATTAATTAATACTATAAAATTTAAAATAATTATAATAAATAAAATATAATTCAAAAAATTACCAAAATTGATCCAAGTGGTCCTCTGGTCATTAGGAGTATCCCATAATTTTCTTAAGGACAGAAACCTTTCCTTGTTGTTGAATTTTCTTTGAAAACCCCTATTTTCTACTAAAAATAATTATATATATAAATTAAATTCAGAAAAATCACATTTTCTCCTCTAATGTCTTAATTGACATGTAAGTGAGGTGACATAAAAATTTCAAAATCATTTGAGCTCAATTTAGTGAGTTATGAAATAAATAAGCTTAAAAGGGCATAAAGGTAATTAAAAATTTTAACCCTTAATTAAAACGTTAGGTTTAATCAAAATGGGGGGTAAAATATTTGGTTCTAACTTTCTCTTGGATGATTAAAACTTAGGAAAATTATGGGGTAGAAAGCCATTAAACACTTTGAAAATATCACAATGAATCTTTAATTAATTAAATGATTTAAATTTTGGAAAGGATATATTTAAAATTTGGATTATCAAAATAGGGATATTATTAAAAAGATATTTATTCTTTAATTTAAAAATCCCTAAATAAATCACTTTAACAATATTTAGTTCTTATTTAAAAATTAAAATAATAATCCAAATTAACAATTAAAACTAAAATTAATATTAAATTATTTTAAATTAAAATTAAATTAAAATTAAATTAAAATTAAATTAAAATTAAATTAAAATTAAATTAAATTAAAATTAAATTAAAATTAAATTAAATTAAATTAAAATTAAATAAAATTAAATTAAATAAAATAAAATTAAAATAAAATAAAATTAAATTAAATTTAAAATTAAATTAAAATCAAATTGAATTAAATTAAATTAAAATCATTTAACAACAAACCTAAATGAAATCATTAAGAATTAAATCAAAATATATCAATAATTTCAACACCTCTTTCTATCTAAGTAAATTTAAAATATGAACATCAACTTGAAATACCAAGATAATTGAAAATATAAAGATTAAATCTAAAATAATTTGAACACTATTCCAAACTTAAAATTATTAATTAAAACTTCACAATTAATTTAAAACATTTTGAATCATTAATTTAAACTTTTAATTAAGAATGATTAAAATTCTCGATAAACCAACTTGCCCTTAAAGGCTTTAATTATTATAACTCTTAAATAGAGTATTAAGTGAGATGTCACTTCATTCATCAGGGAATCAAATACCCAAGTTCATTGAGCAAGAGACAAAGTTTAACTAAACTCCTGGATGATTAATTCACCTATGCAACTAAATTTACTTGGACTCAAAACAATCCCAGAAATTTTGAAAAAATGTTTAGGACTCGTCCTAAGCACTTCCTCAATATGATGGGATGTTTTAGAAGAACAGCTAAATTTAATTGTTCTTTGATGAAGAAAATCATCCTTAAATTAAACCAGGAACCTAGACGTCATAGGAGATGACTAGTTATATGATTAGGAATTTGGTAGACAACCAAAACCCTTCCCTTAGCTTTACCTAGGTATCTGTTGAAATATTTAAATGCCTTATCATGTATTTTAAGTGCAGCTTGGGATGATGGGAAGACCCTCCAGGTACACTTTTATTTTATTGCAATATACTTACATGCACTGTACTTTACATTTCTTGCATGATAAATAAAACTCTTGCATGAAAACTAAAACCTTTAAGATAGCCCCTGAACTGAAACCAAAACTAAATTAAAACTCATTGCAAGATAAAATTCACTGCCACAAAATTCCAAAATATAAAACAACTCAAAATTTAATCACAAACAGAACAACAAAACCACAATCACAACTAAATTAAAACGTCTCATTGAATGATCGGGAATACCTCGGATGTTGTAACCCACGTGTTGCTAACGGGATTTCCCACGGTCTGAATGAAAGTGTGGAATTCATTCAGTTGAGTTTAGCAAATTCATCTGGACTAAGTGAATTCGATGAAAATAATGGTGCCGAGATGACGGAACCGTGGGATCTTAATCGGTTCTGTTTATATAACTTTAAGATTTGTTTTAATTAAAATATTAAAAAAACACTTGGATTTTAAGCTTTTCTCTAAACCAAGACACTTTTCTCATCTTCTGATTTTCACTTTCCAAAACCAGACCTCTGCAACAACAAGGAGCTTGGAGCACGGTGGGCAGCACGGCCATCTTCGTCAGCAAAATAACTCTACATCAGCTAAACATTCCTATAATTAAACAACAAAGCTATAGAATTTCGAAGTAGTTTGCTTAGTGCAACATAAATCCTCAATTCTTCGTTAGGCATTTGCATGATCATGTCATTTAAATTAAGTCCTAACCGGTCTTAGGATTCCGAGGTAGTTGTTTGGTACGACATAAACCCTCACATCTTTGAGGCTACTTGTGTGATTATGTCATACAAATATAAGACCTAAATAAATAAAATTGGCAGGATTGCAACATTAAATAAATTCCTAAATTGAAGCCAAACAATAGGATAGTTTGGGAAGTTGCCAAGATTCTCCTTGGATCCTCAGTTTCTCCTACTTTTCTTCCTTTGAACTCCTGAAATTAACAGTTCCAAATTTGATCCATTCCCTATTGAAATTCCAAAATTCAATCCTTTGAAAACCTTAAACTTTAAAATTCTTGAGAGCAAAACCACTAATCATCATCGAGAGTTTTCTTAAATGATTCTCTTCATTTAAGATGTAATTAACTATAAGGGCTTGCCCTTATAGTGAACTTTAAGAACCCAGGTAATATAAACTCTGCTTAATTCCTTTGTATTAAGCAGAGGAACTTGTCAGCTTATAAAATTGGTTCGCATACCAAACGGATGTCACAAATCTTCTAGTTTATTTAATTGAGCCCCATCATCAAGCAGCGTGACTATTCTTCGGGATAGATACACGGTTTGTGGTGCGGTGCTCGTTTATATAAACTATTCGGGATGTGAGATCGATTTGATTTCATATCTTAAAATTTTCAAACTTAAAATTATTTTCAAAAAATCAAATACTACTTTTCAAATTATATATTTAAATTAAATTTAAAATTCACCGACAACTTCTGTAGGCGACCTCCTTTTCAAAATACAACATAACCTAAAAATAAGCCGTACACATCCTCATCATCATCATCATCCTGTTATTTCCAATCTCTAAATGGCACATAAGGTGTGTAGAATGGATGAGGGGGCATCTCAGCACTCTGATCACCTCTAATCAGTCTATCCAAATATTGTTGATAACTCTCCTCATACTCATCATGTTTCACAATATATATTTCCACATTATCCACTTTAGCATCAGCATCTCTAACATGCTCACGAGTATAACTCAGTTTCTTCAAAATCATTCTTAACAAACTAGTCTGTGAATTTGTAGATGACGAAGCACGTGAAGTAGTAGCACGAGAAGTAGATGCAGCAGAAGCAGAAGTAGTAGAAGCCCTACCAAATCCTCCTCTCCAACCAAACTCTGAATGTACAGTGTAAGAACCAACGTTGACACTGGTAATTTGTCTCAATGGCTGAAGTACCTCTTCCGGTATCAAACTTCACTCCATATTGTTCACATAATGAATGAATCAAGGAAGGAAATCCCATACCTATAGTAGTGGTTGATCTAACACAGTTTGAAACATAATCATAAATTATACCTCCAATGTCAATAAGCTTCCCTTACTAAATGCAATGGTTCAACATAGCTCTTTCTCTCGTTACTTCACTAGTATGACTCGAAGGTAACAATTTAGATTAGATAAAATAATGCCATGCCTTAGAAGTGGCATTCAATTTAAAAGCAGGAAAGTTCACTTTTCTATCATTTGTTATTTTCCATAATCCTCTTCCATCAGTCAGAAATTCCATGATTTTATCTGATTCCCCTTTCATAGGATGATAGTTAGAATAAAAACAGAACATGTGAGGAGGTAGTCCATAAAAAGTGTTGATTGCCCTAGAAGAAAAGTTGACTTCATGCCTCCTAACCATCACTTGATTCTCTTCTGCAGCAGGCAATTTTGCATAAAATTCTGACCACAGAAACAACTGACGACGTATTTTTTAGGTTGTATGTTTTGAAAAAGGGTCACCAAATAAAAATTATCGGCGAATTTTAGATTTTAAATTTAATTTATTGTATATATAGTTTTAAATAATTTGGAAAGTAGCATTTGTTTTTTTGAAAATAATTTTAAGTTTGAAATTTTTAAGATATGAAATCAAACCGATCTCATATCCTAAATAGTTTATATAAACGAGCACCGCACCACAAACCGTGTATCTATCCCAAAGAATAGACACACTGCTTGATGATGGAGTTCGATTAAATAAACTAGAAGATTTGTGACATCAGTTTGGTCTACGAACCAATTTTATAAGCGGACAAGTTCCCCTGCTTAATATAAAAGAATTAAGCGGGGTTTATATAACTCGGGTTCTTAAAGTTCCCTATAAGGGCAAGCCCCTATAGTTAATTACATCTTAAATGACGGGTATCATTTAAGAAAACTCTCGATAATGATCAATGGTTTTGCTCTCAAGAATTTCAAAGTTCAGGGTTTTAAAAGAATTGAATTTTGAAAATTTCAATAGGGAATGGATTTAGAACAGTTATTTCAAGAGTCCAAAGGAAGAGAAGTAGGGGATGTCACGGACCCAAAGTGAACTTCGGTGACTTCCCAACTATCCTATGGTTTGGCTTCAATTTGAGAGCTTATTTAATGTTTCAAACCTGCCAATTTTAGTTAATCAGGAATTATATTAGTATGATATAATCATACAAATGGCCTCAAAGATGTGAGGCTTTATGTCGTACCAAACGACTACCTCAGAGTCATAAGACCGGTTAGGGCTTAATTTGCATAACATGATTATACAAATGCTTAACGAAAAGTTGAAGATTTATGTTGCACTAAGCAAACTACCTCGAAATCCTATGGCTTGGTTATTTAATTTCTAAGAAAGGTTTTTCTGAAGTAGATATAAGTTTTGCTGATGAAGATGGTCGTGCTGCCCACTGTGCTCCAAGCTCCTTGTTGTTGCAGAGGTTTAGTTTTATAAGGTGAAAATCAGGAGATGAGAGAAGTGTTTTGGTTTAGAAAAGTCTTAAGGTTCAAATGCCTTAATTTTTTCATTAAAACAAATCTTAAAGTTGGTTAAACAGAACCGATTAAGATCCCATGGTTCCGTCATCCCGGCACCGTTATTTTCATCGGATTCTCTTAGTCCAAATAAATTTGCTAAACTCAACTGAAAGAGTTCCACACTTTCATTTAGACCATGGGAAATCTCGTTAGCAACTCATGGGTTACATCATCCGAGGGATTCCCGATCATCCAATGAGACATTTTAATTTAGTTGTAATTGCAGTTTTGTTGTTCTGTTTGTGATTAAATTTTGAATTGTTTTATATTTTGAATGTTGTGGCTATGAATTTTATCTTGTTGTGACTTTTAATTTAGTTTCGGGTTTCAGTTTTGTGGCAATCCTAAAAGGTATTAGTTTTCATGCAGGGTGACATTCTTGTTTAACATGCAAGAGAAGTAAAGTACAATGCAAGTAAATAAATCGCAATAAAATAAAAGCGTACCTGGTGGGTCTTCTCGTCATTCCCGGCTGCTCTTAAAACACATCTGAGAGCATTTATATATTTCAAGGAAAGCACCTTGGTAAAGCTAAAGGAAGGCTCTGGTTGTCTACCAAAATCCTAATCATATCGCTAGTCAATTACTATGACGTCTAGGTCCTTGTGTTTTATTAAGGATGATTTTCTTCACCAAAGAACAAAGAAGTTTCCTGCACATTGGTCCTAACCTTCCAAGTGATTTAGAGGTTGATGACCATCTACATAGGAATCCAAAGAGAATCAAGATTTGGTTTGAATTTCTAAATGGTGGGTTCCATCTCTAGTCTTCTAGGATAGTTAAAGAGAAGTCCTATGGCTAGATACTAAGCACTTATAGAAAAGAAGAGAATACCTCACCAAAATGAGGTCAACAAATGGACCCCAATAGGTGTGGTGTGCTAACCAAGCACACAGCACGTATTGACATTGACAGAAGAGATCAACAAGACCAACACAGACGTCCAAGTGACACACTTAGAATGAAGCATAAAAGATTTCTGTGGGGGAGTATCGGGTAAATCTCCAAGATTGAAGATTCCAGAACTCTCGCTAGGTAAGAGGAGGTGGATTCCAAATCACAAGATCTGGAGAGATTCGAATTCAAATTCGTTTCATTTTTATTTCAAGTTTTAAGCTTGAGTTTTGAATTGGTTTGAGTTTCAATTTTTGTTAAATTTGACTTAAGATTGAATTCAAGGAGATTCTGAATTCAGAAATGAGAATTGGAACCTAGGTTCCAATCTCGGGATTGCAAATAGAACTGAAATTTAGGTACCAGCCTTGAGGAGAGAATCGAAAATTAGGTATCGATTGAGAAAAGGGCAAGAACTGGAAGTTAGGTACCGGTCCCGTAAGAGAGTTGGAAGTTAGGTACTAATCTTGAAAGAGTGGGAACTGGAAGTTAGGTACCAGCCCCAAAAGGGTGAGAATTGGAACTTTGGCACCAGCCTCGGAAGAGAGTCAGAAGTTAGGTACCGACAAAGAGTGTGAACTGGAAGTTACGTGCCAGCCCTAAAAGGGTGAGAACTGGAAGTTAGGTACCAGTCTCAGAAGAGAGTCGAAAGTTAGGTACCGACCTCGAAAGAGTGGGAACTTCCCGACCTTGAAAGAGTAGGAACTTGAAGTTAGGTACCATCCCCAAAAGGATGAGAAATGGAAGTTAGATACCAGTCTCGGAAGAGAGTCAGAAGTTGGGTACCGACCTCGAAAGTGTGGGAACTGGAAGTTAGGTACCAGCCCTAAAAGGGTGAGAACTGGAAGTTAGGTTCCAGTCTCGGAAGAGAGTTAGATGTTAGGTACCGACCTCAAAAGAGTGAGAACTGAAAGTTAGGTACCAGCCCCAAAAGGGTGAGAACTGGAAGTTATGTGCCAGCCTCGGAAGAAAGTCGGAAGTTAGGTACCGACCTCGAAAGTGTGGGAACTGGAAGTTAGATACCAGTCTCGGAAGAGAGTCGGAAGTTAGGTACCGACCTCGAAAGAGTGGGAACTGGAAGTTAGGTACCAGCCCCAAAAGGGTGAGAACTGGAAGTTATGTACCAGTCTCGGAAGAAAGTCGGATGTTAGGTACCAACCTCGAAATTTCAGGAGTGCGGAAAAGTTTCTCGGAAGAGTGTGAATTTAGTGGACACCAAGATTAGGATGCCTTGTTGGTCTTATACCCAAGTCGGAGGATTAGAATGCGAAAAATTTTCTCAGAAAGAGTGCGATATTGGCAGTAATTCAGAGAAAAGAATCAAACTTTGAGTATCGATCTCAAAATGAGAACTGGAATTTGAGTACCAGCCACAGGAGGATGGGAACTGGAATTTACGTACCAATCCCAAAAGTTGGTATTTTATTTTAGTTTTGAAGATTCTGCAGAAAAATTGGCGTAGCAGAAAATTGGAATGAGACATGAAAGTGCTTTATATTCCCAAGAGGGATGATCAAAGTTTGATTGTTTGGAGAAGGATATGGATCCACGCCATTAGAACCAAATCGAAAAATTTGTGGTTCTGTGTCAGTAGACTTAGTCGACCTTCTTAAAAGAGGAAAGAGATCGCAGGGAGTCGAAAGGATTTCAAGAATAGCTGGAGACTGGGGACTTCAGATTTGGAGTTTCGTTTTCATTGTTCGTTGTTCTTAGTGATTTGATTTTGTTTTAATTTAAATTTCATTTTGATTTGGATTTTCATTCATTTATTTGGTTTACAATTTGAGGTTTTAAGTTGATTTGCTTTAATTTTCAGTTTCATGTTTTACTCGGACTTTGAATTTAAATTTTTATTTTATTTTATTGTTATTATTTCATTCAAATCGTTCTTCATTCAACTTTCTTTAAATCAAGTCAAACTCAGATTTAGTGGCGTTTTTAGTCAATTGCATGAAACGGAAGGCAAAACACGACATGGTCGCTTCCATTAAAAATGTTGAAGGTACATCAGGTGATTTCATCAAAACATTTCTGATGACATCTTTCTGAAAAGAGACTTCTACAAAATTTATATATATCTGAACACAGACTGCACTGATATCCTCATCTATTTTGACAAAATTGTCTGTTCTATTCATCCATGTCTGAAAATTAAGTTGCATAGGTAGTAACATCACCATCTAAGCCACTTTCCGGAGGATAATCCCACACAAGTGTGTTTTAGAGGTGTGCTACTACTATGTAGCTTAGAGCTCATAGGGCTGCAAATTCTCTAGTTCTGGATCTGGCTAGAAGTAGACCGGGATCTTGCTCTCATCCATCCTCCTGAAAGTGATGGAGATCCGCTCGTAGGGAACTCCCGGTATGCAGTGCTTCACCACATCAGCACCATTTCCTTGTAGTACGAGAACAGAGCCTACCGGTAGAGGTATCTCCACTGGCCCTCAGCCGGAGTTCTGTCCCGAACATGATGTTGCATTGGTTGATGAAGGAAACAGTGCAGAAGGGTCTCATAAAGTCGTGGTGGTCTACGTGAGGTGGAATGAAGTCTCCTTCTGCATAGATGTTGATTATACAGCTGTTTGGTATGCAGTCAGCGACTAAGTCTCACTAACCCACCATCCTCTTTATCATTTTTTTAATCAAAACTGGCATTGGATCCACTTCATCATAGCAAAGTATCCCTAGCGGATTTCCTTTCCTGTCATCAGCAAAGTTGTAGCAGCATCCAAACTGGATTGTAATCCTCCCCTTGCCTCGTTTCCATTTCTTTGGCTCAGAGTAGGTCCTGCTACGTAGTCGTCCTGCATGACCTTGCTTCTTTAATTCGTTTACGTAGTCCACAATCTCACTCTGCATGTAGTGGGAGAAGACATTCATATGTAACTCCAGTCCTTCCAGGATGTTGACATATCTGCCTCTGATTCTCTGGAAGTATTCAAAATTTTGTTTCTGCACCCTCTGGATCATCTCCAGCTCGTGCTCCGAAATTATCTGCAACCCCCGGGGTCTAGTGACGTACTGTGGGATGTATGTCTCCACACCGTCACACTCTCCCGGAATCATCACTGTCTCAAGTGCAGGCTTTGTAGTAACCTCCTCTGGAAAAACTTCTACTATGGTGCTCCTGAGGACTGGCCTCTTCGGGACAACTGATGTAGTCATCGGAATTTCTTCCTTGTTCTATTCTTCTGTCAATTTCTTCGGCATCTTGGCAATATGGCAGTTCTTGTTTCTTCTTTAAGTTGGGGTCAAAGTGGTTCTTCTCTCCCCCTGGATTTTGGTAGGAACAACGCTGACAAGCTTTCCTCCTGCGGCAGTTATTACTGATTTCATCTTGCTTTCTTCAATCGCGTTGATCTTCCTTTTCTTGTTTGCAGCATGGGGAACTTTCTCGCTGAGTTACATCACTGTCTTTCCATGGGACTGCTCGAGGTCTACAGTAGTCCAAGCAGTTTCTTTATATCTTAGCTTCAGTTGTGCAAAGTCTGAGTCAACCTCGATCACGGCACCAACTTTCATCTCTTCTTCATTAAGTGGAAGACTTACGCCATCTTTAAAGTTAAGAAATAACCGCCCGTTCGACATTTCTCCACGAGAAGAGAAAAAACAAGAGAAAGGATCAGGGCATGTACTCAGAATGAGAACAATAAGAAAATTTACTTATTAATGGAAAGTTTTTATTCACTTCTTTCAAATTTTAATAAGAGTAGGAAAAGATGAGGAAAGATCAGGAGTGAGCTTAACTCAAAAGGAATGATCAAAATTTTATTATTATGATTTTACATATTTTCTTTTTAACACATTTTTTGTTAATGATTTTTTATCATTTATTCTTATATTTGGGGTTCGGACCCAGTTACAAGTGATTACTGTGCCCGTGCTTATAGGAATGAGACTTTATTCTTCGAAACCTCAGGTTGCGTAATATTTCTTCAAGTATCGTCCATTGATTGGAAGCATATGTCGTTCTCCATGGCAATTCACAAGCTGGTAGGAGCCTCCTGAGTAGACTGTCTCGACCATGAACGACCCCTCCCAAGTCAGTTCAAATTTACCTGCTATCTTGCGGTGTACAAGAATAGGTCTCCTGAGAACTAGAACCAAGTCACCGACTTTGATCGTCCTTGGGCGGACTAGCTTATCGTGGGCCTGGATCATCTTGGCTTGATATAGTTCTAGATTCTGCTGTGCTGAAAGTTGTTTCCCTTCCAAGCTTTCTAATTCTTCTAGTCGTAGTTTTACATTCTCTTCTATAGTAATCTTGTTCGCAACTGCAATTCTGAGTGACGGAAGCTGAACTTCCAAAGGCAAGACAGCCTCAGACCCGTACACTAGAGCATAAGGTGTAGACTGAGTAGGAGTTCTGAACGTTGTTTCGTAGGCCCACAAGGCTTCTAACAACTTCTCGTGCCAATTTCTATTGTTATTGTCAAAAGTTTTCTTTAGAATTTGGACGAGAGTTTTATTAAAAGCCTCGGCCAAGCCGTTTTCTCTTGGGTAGTGGATCGTTGATTAGTTCCAATCGATCCCATGTCTTCTGACAAAATTATTGATTTTTGTACTTCTGAATGCTTACTCGTTATCTGAGATAATTTTGCGCGGTACCCCAAAACTATAGACGACTTTATTCTTGAAGAACTGTAGCACGTGGTGTGCCTTCACTTCTCTGAGCGGTATAGCTTCTGCCCATTTGGAAAAGTAATCTGTAGTTGCAAGGATAAAGTGATGTTCTCTTGAAGAAGGCGGTTCTATCGGACCCACGATGTCCATGGCCCAACACTCAAATGGCCACAACGCAATTGTCCGATGTAGCACATTTGGGGGTTGATGTAGAACCACTCCATGCACTTGGCACTGGGGACAAATTTTGGCAACTTTCATACAATCGGTCATCATCGAGGGCCAGTAGTACATCGGTCATCATCGAGGGCTAGTAGTACCCTAGTCTCTTAATCTATAATTTCATCTTCGGACCCGACTCATGAGTGCCACGAAGTCCTGAGTGCACTTCATTAACAATTTCACGAGCTTCGGACCCACTCAGGCACCTTAGCTACATCTGATCGAAAGACCTTCTGTATAACATATTGTTTATTAATGCGTATGACAGAGTTCTTTTCCTGGTCTGATGGGCCAATGACTTATTGTCCTGTAGGTTTTCTGTTTGCAGATATTCTACGAGCAGTTGACAGCAATCTTCTGCATTCTTTGTTACTGTTGCAACTGTTTCTTCCTCTTTTTCTGATTTGTGTATTGCATCCAAGTCGAGCAGTGATAGGACCTGTCGTCCTTGAACAGTCACTTCAACTAACTCATCCTGTAAGCAGGCAAACTCCTTTGCAAGGCGAACCAACACATCTGCGAGAGTATTTTCTCTTATGGGAATCTTATAGATCGTTACATTCAGAATTTGCTCCAACAACTTCATTGCATACTGAAAGTACTATTCATGTCTTGGTTTCAGGATTTTGTATTGTCCAGCGACCTGTTGTATGATCAACTGCGAATCACCATAGATGTTGATGTCTATTATCTCCATCTGAATGGTTAAATCCAATCCGGTTATGAGAGCTTCGTATTCTGCTTTGTTGTTCGTACATAGTTCTGTCAAATGGTAGGAGTACCTTAACTTCCCCCGCTCCGGTGTTATAAAGATTAGTTCAATTCCTGCCTTACCGGGCACTATCGTTTGCAATTCTTTATCTTTTTGTGCTGAAGATGCTTCGTTGAAGTACAGTTCCCAATGTCAATCATTGAGGTCTTTTAAGCTCATTATCTGCTCGTCTAGCAATTCGTCGTTGAGAGGCAATTCTGCCGGTAAAGGGTGCGCTGCGAGAAAGTCTGCTAGGACTTGACCCTTTACGGCACGAAGAGGAAAGAAAGTTATATCGAATTGCAATAGTATCATCGACCACTTGGCAAGTCCGCTAGAAAGCGTCGGTCTGGTCATTAAGTATTGCAATGGATTAAACTTTGAGATAAGGTTGACCTTATAAGAAAGCATGTAATGTCTGAGCTTTTGGGTCGAGAAGACCAAGGCCAAACAATGCTTCTCAATCGGAGGATACTTTACTTCCGTCGGATTAGGCGATGACTCAAGTAGTAGAGAGCGTTTTCTTTATCCTCGTCATTGACCTGGGCTAGCAGGGCTCCGAGGGAGTCATCTAAAGCTGCAGTATAAAGTATCAACGGTCTACCCGAGACTTGGGCTACTAAGACAGGAGGTGTCATTAAGTATTGTTTGATGTCATTGAAGGCATGTTGAAATTTGGAGTCCCAAGTAAACTTTGTATCCTTCTTAACCATAGCAAAAAAAGGCTGTCACCTTCCTGACAAATTTGAAATAAAGCGTCGAAGATATGCCAATTTCCCTTGAAAGGATCGTAGTTGTTTTATGGTTTTGGGAGGCAGCATTTCTAAGCTAGCTTTAATCTTCTCCGGATCGATTTCAATTTCGCGATGCCAAACAACAAATCCTAAGAATTTCCCAGAGGTGACATCGAAGGTGCATTTCAAGGGATTCATCATAAAGTTAAATTGCCTTAATCACTCAAAAATAATTCTCAAATCATACAGGTAATCTTCCCTCAGTTTTCTCTTGATGACCACATCATCCACGTAGCTCTTGACTTGGTTGTGAATGAGATCATCAAAGATCCTCGTCATTGCTCTTTGGTAAGTTGCTCCTGCGTTCTTCAATCCAAAAAGCATTACTGTGTAGCAGTATACTCTGATTGGCGTTCTGAAGGTTGTGAGCTTTTTGTCTTTCGGTGCCATCTTTATCTGGTTGTATCCTGATGATCCATCCATGAAAGAGAAGACTTCATGTGTCAAAGCGATGTCGATCATCAATTCTGGAATTTGTAGCGGGAACTCGTCCTTATGGCATGCTTTGTTCAAATCTCTGAAATCCACACAGATTCTGATCTGACCATTCTTCTTTCAGACTGGTACCACATTGGCTAACCAAGTTGGATATTGTTCTTCACGTACAAATTTAGCGTCTATTAGCTTCTTAACTTCAGCTATTACTTTTTGTTCAATCTCTAGACGCATTCTTCTGGGAGCTTGTCTGACTGGAACGACAGTATGATCTACTCCTAGTCTGTGAACTGCAACTTCTGGAGCTAATCCTAGCATTTCATCATAACTCCAACCAAAACAGTCCTTGAATTCCATTAATAGCTTGATTATGTTTTTGGAGTCTTCTTTGTTGAGTAAGGAGCTAACAAAGGTCGGCCTAGGCTCTTCGCTAGTACCTAAGTTAACTTCTATTAACTCGTCTATTGTAAATTTAATTTCTTCTTCAAATGTTGGGGGAGCATCTCCAATTGGTAGATCTTCAAGATTATCTGAAGCTTCCAAACAGTCTTCATTAGGCACGCAAGTGACAACCAAGCAAAATTATGAATCGTCAGCTGGTGCTACTGTGCCGAATCCAAGACCATGCTTTGAATTGGGCGGTTAACCGGTATCATTCCATTATATTTCAAAGTGATGTGATTGATCTTTTGTCCATTTCTTAGGTAAGACACCACGTTGAATTAAATTCTGAACACAGGGAGACTACAACTCAAAAGGCAATTCAATTAATTCAGATGAAGTAACATCTTATAATTGTACATCATTTTTAATTTTGGAAGAAGAAGCACCACGGTAAAACTTGATCGGCTTAGCCCCGCCACCATGCATTTCTTTGACCACCATACCCTCGACCTTATTAGGATAGATCGGGGTCAGGGTCATAGTATGTACATAGTGGTTAATCTTCTCATACATTGATTTGTATTCTTCGTTCTTTTCATCTTCGAGAGAGATCTTGAACTCGGGTTTCTTTTGATTTATCTTCATTACTTCTTTTTTGGTTTCTTCTTCTTCGAAACTGTTCTCCCAATCAACATCGATGACCGGTTTCATCTGTTCAACTTTTCCACCGTTTCATCCTCGACCTCGTCCTCGGCCTCGACCTTGAGTGCGAGTTCTCGAGAAACCTTCACCATCTCTCCATAAGGGAGTCCTGAGTAACTTTTGAACTAGAATTTTAGGTTCTTCATCGTCTTGAACTTCTTTTGCTTCATTTGGTATGGTATTTCTGGAGAAGATTATCTTTTTTGGAGGGGCGTAGTAAGCTGCATCTTTTTGAATTTTGATTTCATGCACGGAGAACGGTTGCAAATCACCTTTGATGCACTGTTCTCCTCCTTCATAATACTTTATGCACTGGTGCAGAGACGACGGTACCATCCGGTTCTCATGGATCCATGGCCGACTCTGTAGAGTGTTGAATGATGTCTCAGAATTAATTATGTGGAATTTTGCGGTTGTCTTTGCCAAATTACCGATCTTCATTAATAGTGTTATCGATCCAAGAGCTCTTTCTCCTTTCTGATTGAAGTCCATTAATAACATTTTATCTGCTTCGAGGTCACGAGCATCGATTTCCAAATATGCTAACGTCTGAAGGTTCATTATGTTGATTGATGCTCTGGATCAACTAGCACCTTGGAGAGCGTGTACTTTCCGATAGTGACTGAAATGTACAACAGTCGATTGTGATCAGCTGTTCCAAGTATAGGGGCTTGCTCTTATAGAAAAAAGGTAAAATAATCTGAATCACTGGTTTTTGGGTTTTCTTCATAAGTTCTTCTTCGTTGGTGTGCCTCCAGAGTGTTTTTAACCAACTTTACCTCGGTCAAACACTTTGGAGCTCTCCATGTGAAGTTTACCTCATGAAAGCTTAGTCCCAACATTCTTATTTTATTTGTTCCCATTGTTTTTTCCCTTCTTTCCTCTCAATTGTCTCATTTATCAGGACCACCATATAATATGAGATAGAGAATTACTCGGAGAGAGGGGCAATACAACAAGAAAGAAGCTGGCGCTCCACGACAAGAACAACAGTAGCAATGGCAATGGGCGAGGGGCGTCAAATAGGAGCGATCACCCCAGTTAATCTTGACTGAATTGGGCTGACTTAGGTATGCTTTAGGTTTAACCTGGGTTAGGTCGGGTTGTCCTGGGTTGGCATATGATTGATTTGGGTTCGACCTGATTTTAGCTGAGTTGACCCGGGTTGGATTTGGTCTAAACTTGAGTCTGGGTTATTCTTCGATTGAGTTAGGTCTAATGGGTTTGGGTTAGTTGGGTTTGGTCTAAATTTGAGTTTGGGTTTAACCTATGTTGGGTTAGGTATAAGATTGTGTTTGGGTTTAGGCTTTAGTTTAGTGTTTTGGTGTAGGGATTGGGTTAGGTTGGGTTGGGCTAGGATAGATTAGATTTATGGAGCTTAGGGTTAGATTGGGTTCGAGTCAACCTAAGTCGAGCCTAAACCTAAGCCTAAGAAAATGCTATTGAGTTGACTAATCTAGCCTAAAATCAACCTAAAACATAGGAATTAAAAAAAAATTACTTAAGTTGAAAGCAAGTAAGAAAGAATCTTATCGGATGGAGGAGGCTGGCTAGAGGAGGAGGCTGGCTAGATTAATGCTTTCCTTATTCTTCCTCTATTTGGGTTATCTGAGGTAAGTTCTGAAGAGTTGGTGATGTCTTAGAGAGCGCCTATAATTGCTCATATATAGGCTAGGAAGATAGTGACAGAGGGTTTCTAGCCGTCTGTTTAAATGGTGCATCGACGATAGAGATGAATCAGACAGTTAAAGAGCTAGGGATCGCCACCATTGAAACAATGTGATGGTTCTCACTCTGATCAGTGGTCGAAGGCCATGGATCAATGGCGTGTCAAGTAGTGTGTCCACGCGGAGTCGTCACCCAGTTAGACCTTAGAGGGGTCACGCCCAGGCCTAGTGTGACCATAACAAGAAACTTTTGGGCATAGTCATGCCCAGGCTAGACAATTCCATGCTGAAGTACTATTGGCATGGTCACGCCCAAGCTAGCTTGACCACGCCAGCCAAAAAAAAAAGGGTCGGTTCACTTTGGCCAATTTGGCTGCACTGGAACAAAGAGGGATGTCGTGCAATTCCTCTGTGACAAAAAAAAGGTCAATAATAGGTGGCATAAATGGAGAAGAGGTGGTTCTATGGCCTTTGTGTGAAGGGCATAGGCATCGAGGATAACATCTCTCATCTTCCTGTGAGTTCCTCGAGCTCTTCACAGCCGGACCACGATGCTCTTGCCAAGTAAGTTGTTGTCATGAATATAGAGCTCTACCAATTGCGTGGTCAGATGATGTAAGGCCGACCTAGGGCTTTGGATTCCATAGCATGCATGCACGGTGAAGAGTTTAGAAGATCGTCGGAGCAAGCAGTTGATGACGTCATTACTTGAGGAGGGGGAAAGAGATGAGGAGTCTAACTTTTTCTTATGTTCTCGTTTTATTTTTTCTTTTTTATTTTTATTTTTCTTTTTTATTTTTCAGCATTACTTTGAATTTATTTGATGATTTTTTTTTATTTTATGGTTCAGAATTGGGGCCATTTGTGACATTATTTTACTTTTAATTATTGTTATTTGTTTGAGCTATAAACTGTGTTACTGTAATGCGTTAACATGTTGTTGTGGTATACATTGTTTGTTGCATGCAGGTTGTATATATTTAATCGTTCTTTTATATTTTTATTTTATGTGATGTAGGTTTACATATGATTTGCGTTAATTATCCCGGCGCACATACAACAATTATTTTTGCCTGATATTTTCTACCGCAAATTAGACGGCAAGCTGCCATAAAACTTTGCATCCATTTATTAGAGTGAATTCAAATGTATTTACAGTTCAATATTAATGGATACAAATAAGATGTAAATATAATGAAAAAAACTATGTTGAATTTTTGCAATGCAAATTTGACGTAAAGTACATTATAGACTTCGATCTATCCGCAAAAATGAAAGAACATAAAACAGATACAAATTCGACAATAAGCCTGAATTATCGTCAGATTTGCCTTCGCTTTCTGTCTGATAAATCTAACACAAATTTACTCAATTTATGTATTGTCATGAAAGATCTAAAACTCCTCAATCATAAACTGAAAAGAGAAATGCAACACTACTCTATTCAAAGCAGCCCTAATAAAATCTCAAATTCATCCAAACATAATTTGCATCTTTCTCCATCTTAGGTTTTTGTTTGTGTTGGCATCCCTTTCTTGCCTCCAACTTTCATAGAATAGTTTCAACATGTTCGAAAATATGGCGTTGCTACTAATACATTGGTAGCTCCTACTCCCATTGGTTTCTTCATTTCGATGATGTTATTTGTTTGGCAAGTGAACCTAATGTTTATTATTGTTATAAGTTCATCCTCATCTCCAATTTTATCCTTTCGAGATTTCCTTAGTGGTATTCATCTATTACTTCATTAAATGCTTCTTTCTCGGTATATGAAGGTCAATCTAATTAACTATTTTTTACTCTTATAAATTTCTTTATTTGAGAAGTCGTACATTAAGAAAACATTTGTCATTTTAATGATAAATTCAGCATTTACTATTTCATTGAATAGACTGGAGAATTCCTTTTTCTTATTTACTGGAGAACTTCTATCTTGAACATTTATTGACAAGTCAGCTTCAATTGAGCAGTTCATCCTTGAATATAATCCATTATTAAGTCACTCACAAAATATGCTTCTTAATTATATGCATGTTGCATTAAACTATAAGATGTGATTATCGAAGTTTTACTCCTTTTTGGAACGTTCTTTTTTTTAAGGTAAATATATTTACTTGTCATAATTTGCTCTCATATAATTGGTGATATGAGAAACGACACTTGAGATTCATGCTTAATGATCAATTGATTTGCATCAAGGTTGACTAATTTTTCAATGACACTGTGGCAACTAATAATAAATTACAACTCTAGAAGTCATTCCAGTCTTATAATATCGTAAGCCAAACTATCGAATCACGTAGAATGGATGATTAGATAATATGTTTGCTTAATATTGAAAATGTCCTTGCTTGCTTCTTTTTTTTTTTAATTGAAGCTTAGAGTCTGTTTGGCGCATCTGAACAGCTGTGGGGCGTTTTCAAACAATGAAATGGGCGTTTGTTTCCTCCATCTTTGTTGCGTTGCGGGATGAGTTTGTTTCCATTTGTATTACATGTTGCCCGCATGTTCGACCGCGCGTCCCATATATGAAGAAAATTATTTACAACTCTACCCTCCTGCGCCCCCTGAACGTGTTAGTGATGGTGTTATTAGCTAGGTTATTTCGGTGTTATTAGTGAGTTACGTGGTGTTGTTCGTGCCTTCTGCTCAAACATGTGTTATTCGAGTTGTTTTTTGATAGTATTCATGTGTTATTGTTGTATTATTAGCTAGATTTTTTTTGTGTTATGGGTGAGTCACGTGGTGCTATTAACGCCTTTTGCCTGAGCCACTATTGTTCGAATTGTTTTTAAGCAGTATTCAGCTGTTATTGTGGTGTTATTAGCTAAGTTTTTTGGTGTTATTAGTGAGTTATGCGGTGTTGTTCGCGTCTTTTGCTCAAGCTGGTGTTATTCGAGTTGTTTAGTATTAGTATTAATAGAGAATTAATTTTATTCTAAAAATAATTATTTTTAATTAAAAATATAAATGTTGATTATTTATTGTTTTCATAATTATGCTAATTTTTTTCTTGGAAGATTTGCATACATAGCACTCATTTTATATATATTTACATATCTAACACCTAGATTTTAATTTTGAGATACCTACCACCTTATGTATGCGTGCTAAGGTATTAGTTATTTCGCGATGTTATTATCATTTCCGCGGTGTTATTATGCGGTGTTATTGGTTATTTCGCGATGTTATTACTTTTTTACGGCGTTTTTTAGCAGTGTTATTGTCATTTCCATGGTGTTATTGGTTATTTTGCAGTGTTATTACATTTATGTGGTGTTATTAGTTATTTCGTGGTATTATTATCATTTATGCGGTGTTATTCTGTGGTGTTATTTATGTTTTTTTTTTTGCCACTTATGCTTATGAATATTTTTAGTTGTGCAATGTATACTTGTTTGATATTATATCTTTTCCATTTTATTATGTCAGACATGCTAGCTTACTTGTTGGAATTGCAACTTCACATAGTAATATGAGAGGGGGTTTAGTAGCGAAATATTTGTTGATTATGATGTTTTACATCTATTGATTATGCTGTAGCGCGGCTGTGGTGAGTACTGAGGGAGAAATGGGTGTGACGAAGATGAGATAGAAAAAGAGTAATTTTATGCGACAGTCGGATTAATTTAATTATTTTTCTTTTTCATAGTAATCTTAGTACTCTCTTTTAAGTGATGCATATATCTTTTTTTGGTACTGTTAAGAAGTGGTTATTTGCTTCTAAAGTATCTAATTTATAGCTTTTACAGTTCTATCGTAAACAAAATTACTGTACATGAGCCGAATAGTCATTTATCTAGAAACAACTGCAAATCATTTTTTTTCAAATGCACAAAGCAAACAAAGAGTCAGTTTATCTGGATTAGCAGCTTATCTAGATCAACTGCTTATCAGCAAATTATCAATAATTTGTAACTAGCCCAAGCGGACCCTTTAGTTTTATGAACCACTCCAATAACTTATAATGAACGGACCTCAAATATAAGTATTTCTACTTAAGTCTTAATCCTCATAACATTGAGCCAATTCCTCATCGACAACTTGATCCAACCAATGATATTATTAGTGTGTAATTCTCAAGAGTTTACTTACTCTGAATCGAGGGATAAATATAAGTGTTAGCAGAAAGGCTATTAGTAATGACCCAAATAATATGTATTTGGAGAACATATCTTTGTTAATCAAAGGTAATTATGTTGAGAAAGTTTATTTTATGTTTTCAAAATTAATAAGATTCTTACATCATATTTACTCACCTTTCATAATTCATATATATATATATATATATATATATATATATGTGTGTGTGTGTGTGTGTGTGTGTGTGGTGTGCGCGCGCGCGCGCGCGCGCGCGCGTGCGCGCGTGTGCGTGCGTGTGTGTGTGTGTGTATTAAGGGAAGGAGCAACTCATGGCTCCTTACATGTTAAATTCTAACAAGGTGGTACAAATATGGGAAAAAGGAGCCCCCTCTAATAGATAGGAAAAAGCAATGAGTCATATGGGGTTCCATTCCCAAGTTACAACTCCACACCACCACAAAAAGGCAAAAATAAAAGGACTATGTGTAACCCAAGAAAGAAAATACATACAAAGAAAATCTGTATACCAACTAAAGAGTAAACCAACTCTCCTCATGTACACAAATGTCTCAAAAGTATAAGTCTTCTAGTGACAATAATGAGCAAGTATAGTAACCCAACTAAGAGAAAGAGTCATCTACTTGTGAGGCATCCTTGAGCTTAGCAAGATGTAATAATCCTGAAACGAGGAATCACCAACTGATCACCAACCGGGAGGAACTGAAGCTCAAGTGGAGGGGAGACAGAGACCACAACATCATTGGAATTCAGGCCCATCCTAGCAAGCCAGTGAGTAGGTTTATTACCTTCTTTGTAGATGAAGTAGAACTGCACATTGAGGACGGGTCTGAGTGAGTTGATCTTCTTGATACAATAGGAGTGCTGCCAAGAGATCTGCTCTTCCTGTTCCAACAAAGTGAGAATCATAGAGGAGTCAATTTCTACCCAGAGCTGTGTACAAGAGATCTTCACAGCAATCCATAAGGCCCAGTAAATAGCAATTAATTTTGATTAAGGGCATCCAAAACAGTTAGTGGTGCAGAGAAGAAAAGAAGGCATTGACCAGCAGACCCTCTAAATACCCCTCCCACCCCAGCCCCCAAAGAGTGGAAGTTCCCATCTGTATTGACCTTTTAAAGAAGGAGTGGGGGGTTTCCAAAAGACAATAGTGACCAGGGGATGAACAATCCCAGAAGGGGGGAGGGAATTCAGTATAGGGGAAAATTCTTATGGTTTATGAGTCAATATAGGAAAGGCATACTGTTCCTCACAACTTTTATGACAGTAAAAGGAATGCCCTCAAACTCAGCTTTATTCCTAGCCATCCAGATAAACCATGCAACAATAAAAGGAATAGGTTCCCAATTCCTTGCCTTCCAGCTCTGCAGCACTGACGAAAGGATTCAAATTGGAGCTGCACTCTCCCAGTTTTCATATATTTGAGAAGCTCATGCCACACCTCCTGTGCCATGGAACACTGATAGAAAAGGTGAGATATTGATTTCTTTTTAGCAAAACACATTACACATCTTGAAGGGCCCCTCAGACATTTCAACTTAAGTATGTCATCAGTCAGGAGCAGGTGGTGAAAGGTTCTCCAATAGAAAAAGGATATAGAAGGGGACAAAAATTTATTCCAGATAACCTCCCCCCAGGATTCATGTGACCAATTGGTAATCTTTGAATAAATGGCTTTGGAGATAGTGTGATTAATAGAGACCGCCAATTGATTTTATCAATATATATATATATATATATATATATATATATATAAAATTTACTCTACATAGACACTAATAATTCTAAGAAAAAAAAAAACAAATAAGTGAATGGAGCAGTTCAATTTTGAAAAAAAGAAAAAAAAAACCTTTTCCTAATACTTTCGTTTGATGTACTTTTAACTTAAAGTTAATATTCACTTTTTTTGTATCTAAGTTGCTTGAATAATCCACATAATTAAGTAACAAAGCGGAGGTCGTGATGTTGGGGAAGTACAAGCCCGAAGGTCCAATCAAAGGCCTAAAGTTGCAGGGCCGCGAGTACTGACCCCATGTGAAGCCACAGGATGCTCTTCTGCTTTTTCCCTAATCATACCCGCGGGAATCGGGTAAAAATCTCACCTTTAGACATAGAAAGAGAAATAGCACGAATAAAGAGTGAAAGGTAAACAGGGAGAGAGATGGAACGACATGACTAGCGCTGAGCTCTCGTCCACACGCATGGAATGGAGACAGGAACTGTAATCTTCAAATGCGTTGCGCGAAAGAAAGAGCTCGAATTTTGGCAGCTCGGGAGAGAGGGAGAGAGGGAGAGAGGGAGAGAGAGAGTATTACGTATTACGTTTGCATATTAAGTGAAGCGTGTGGGAGATGACAACGCAGATGTAGGAGCGGCGCCACTTCAAAGCGAATATGGATTGACCACCGATCGATTCCTCGGCGCTGTAGATTTTTCTGCCTCCAGCTTTTCTTACCATGAGAGAGAAAGGGAGGGTAAGAGTTGGAAAAGTGAAATACAATAAGTATTCTTTTGTATTATTTGTTCAGTAAATTGTATAGTGCAAAAATTAAAATAGTAAACACTAGATCTCCCTCCATATTTGTTAGAATTTCAGGTGGTTTTTTGTAAGTAAAAATTGTAATTAAGTAAATTAGTAATTATAAATAGTGCCAGGCCATTTTAAAAAGGAGAAATTAAAGAAGGGATATGGATAAACGTAATCAAATTCCGTTTCTGTTATAAAACGATTGGAGGAAGATGAATGCTAAAAAGGGCATTTCAGTGTCATTTTTTTCTCATGGAATGTTCTGAGGCAAAGTAAGACTTCTCCAATGAAACGTTATTCTCACATTTAATAAACGAAGATCAAAGCAACCAAATCTTGAAACTGTGCAGACATGTGATATTCAGACCCAACAAAGCAAGATAGAGTGGTTTACAAAAGTAGAATCGAAATAGAAGACGCTAATAAGGTTATTGAAATAGCAGAATAACTTTCAAAGTGATTTGATCCACATGAGACTTATTAGGTGTAATGTCAAGGTGAATTAGAGGCAACAACCACTAATGAATATGTTGAAAATTTTTTAAGAATACCCAAAATTTTATTACTAAGTTCTGCGAAATAATTTTCAAGTTACATGATTTTTTCTATTTACACAAGTTACGTCTATTACTGGCATGAGAGATTAAATCTAGAATTTTATAATGTATTGCAATTCTTTCTAAAAAAAATACTCTAGATTTTTTCTATTTAAACATCTTAGAGCATTATTATTATTTAATACAAATATCCTAGAATATTTAACTTAAGACTGCATAGAATATTATAGAATATTAGAGAAATAGCGTTAATCTTATCACTCCTCCTTACAAATTCTTATTACTCCAATCACATTGCAAAACAATTCAAATTTTATTCTTGGAAGTGCCTTTGTGAATATGAATGCTAGTTGATCTAACTATTGTGGTGCTTGAGTTTAATTTCTTGATTGGCCTCAACTTCTCAAATGAAATGATATTTAATACCTAAATGTTTAGTTATGCAATAGAATATAGGATTTTTTTGTCGTGCTATAGTTGATTTGCTGGCACAATGGATTTCTACAGGTTCTTTATTGTGGTTTGCCCATATCTTCTGCATTTTAGCCATATAGCTTGCTTCAGTTGAGGATTGTTCAACAGTTGAATGTTTTTTCAATGTCGAAGAAAATATTCCTAAATCTACTGTGGATGCATACATTGAGGGGTTCTTTATATCATCAACTAATTTGACCAAATCACTCTTAGTATGTCCGATTAGCCTTGAGCCAGGAATGGATTCATACCATATACCATAGTTCTTCGTTCCTTGTAGATAACTAAAGACTCATAGCTTCTCCTTGATGAGATTGGCCTGGACTTTGCATAAATTTTGAGAGTAAACTTATTGCATACGTGTTGTATGGTTTCGTCGTTGTTTGAGAAAAGAAAGTTTCCAATGAGACTTTGATAGAATGTGTTATCAACTTTCCATAAATTATCTTCCTTCATAAGTGTCTTGTTGTCTTGTGGAGTAGCTACTTCCTTGCAATTGTTCATCCTATACTTTTTCTCCTTTTGTGAGATGAAGATCCCCCGTTACAGTGCTAAGCCATCCATCTCAGCATAACTACATGGAAGACAATCACCAATTTTCTTTAAAATCTATATGACTCTAGTAGCCATGGAATCTGATAAATGTTTTCATTATAGGCGGGATGAGGATCATCGTTTTTACCCAATATAATGCAAAAATCATTCTACATGAGATAAAACAAATTTTGCTTTATCTAACCCATTTGCATATCCTAAACTATACATCACTTTAGATACTCTATTTATCCATATAACCCTGCATATTTTGGCTTGTCAAATCGGCCACTTTTCAGTCAAAAATTTTTTATCTAATAGCTTATTAATAAGCATATAACAATAATAAGAATTACATAACACCTATATATATATATTTTTTTTATTGTCATCATAAAAAGATATTTTATTAGAGATGGTTACATATGTATCAACACAATGAAAAAAATGATATCCTTGTCATTTGATAGGAACTGACTAGACATATAAGGGACCACGAGCATCAGCAACTCATCTATAGGCAAAGGATTCAAGCATGTCTCCTCATCAGCATCTTACTAAGCCTAGACCTAATTCTGGACACATAACGAACATGAAAGCTCGTCATCTTATTCACTTGGATGACCTCAAATTACTGAGATTCAGTGCCCTATTTTTTTTTTACTTTATTAATTAGCATAATAGGTAAAATCTAATCATGGCTTGGTATTGATGTAGCATAACCCTCCACTCACCCAGCTATCTTCTTACCTTTGATCAGAAAAGAACTAATAGATGGAGGGGCTTGTAAGCATTATAAATTATTGAGGTTAGTAAACTGCCATATTTGTGGGAATATAGAACTCCACATTAGTATATATTCCTTTCTCAAAAAATGGATATCAACGGAATGGAATAACTTCTCTCCTCCATGAATGTATTTAATGCACTAATTTAGGGTTTAGGGTACGATCTTATGCTCATGTATCCAAGGGCATCCAAGAAATAAGCATATATATCCTAAGTAAAAGTCTAAGCATTTCTTTTAGCATGGTGTTATAAATAAAGTAACATCACAGAATATAATAAATCAATTTTTTTCTTAATAGTATTTTATAGTTTTTAACCACTATTCCATAGCCTTCACATATACCTATAATTGTTCCGTTTTTTTAATTCTTTATATCTCCATTTTCACTTTTTAAATATTTCATAGATGATGAAGCATATCAATTGAATACACATATAATAATATTAACGTATAAGTCGTTACCCTTCACTTAAATGCACAAAAAGTCAAGCCAACGAGTCACCTACATATCTAACTTTTTCCCTTCTTTTGCACATTTTTTTTATGCATAACCATAAAAGTATTAAGTATTTGTACATATAACGACAACATAAAATATGTTTTAATAATTTATAAAAGCTAATATGCATGATAAATAATAGGATTTATAAACAATTAGTATACATAACTTAATAATCAATAATTAAAAATTATTCATATACAATATTCAAATTAACTTTGTGAAGCTTTTCTTATTCCTTTGCAATAATTATCATTTTAATCGACTCGATCAATTACACAAATTTTTATAAATCATGTAGAAATAAAATCTAATGTAGTGTAACAATAACTTCCATCAGGCTGGATAATATTTACTAAAGTGATGTATGAAGTTAACTTCCCTTCTAATACATATTTTATTTCAATTCTCTCTCTTTCCTATCTTTTCTCTCACTCTTAATCTATAGATCTTCATAACCAATCAATATACAGAAATTAGGCTTCAACAATGGTTTGTAATTTTTATTTTACTATATTAAAAATATAATAATGTATATAACGCTATAGAAAAACACGTTCTATACAATTGGCTTTTTTTTAGCCAGTTCATTAGCTTCTGAAACTGTGGTTGAATAGCTGGTTTAGCATAGCAATTGAGTAATAAGCTAAAAGTTTAATTGGCTTATGCAACAACTAAAATTTTTATTGGCCTTTTTAGTTGATTCCTATTTCACTGAAAATGATTGTCTGATCAACGACCGGTGTTTGAACCTACAAATTTAATAGTTGAAATTTTAGGCTGCAATCAACCAAAATATTGTATTAAATCAAACCAAAGTATGCAAAATCTTTTTTTATCTCCATGTTTTTTTCTCTCCTTATGTCACCATTAACAATCACAAATGTGCTCGGTTCCAATAAAAAATCCAATGTTTGAAAAAGGCAACCCTCATATTTCTTTCTATTCCTTCCTTTCTCACTTTGTTTTCTCCATCTCTCATGGGATTTTCTTCCTCGGCATGGATTCTTTGGCTCACAATATCAAAAAGGAAACCAAGTATACCATTCAATTTATATATTTTAACATGTTTTGGACTTAAAAATTCAACATTTAGGATTTATAATTTTTTGTTTATATTAGGCTTTAGTTTAAATACATTCCACTAAATTTTGATGTATTTATATAATGAACACAAAAAAAGTTCAATTTCTAAAGATAAACCACACAATTTTGATGTATTTTACAAACATGTCACATAATTCCTATATTAGGTTTGGTGTAATATAAAAAATTTTAGTGTTATGAGTGTAAATAAGGTAATTTTGGTATGGGATGTGCAAAACTACAAGAATTAGGTGTTACATATATAAATTACCACTCAAATCCTATGAATTTACAAACTTTATTATATCGACTGCTTTAGGGTTTGGAAATTTACATAAGTAGCACAAAATTCTTTTATATTTATACATCTCACAAGTAGACATTCATATTTACATACATAAAAATTTGATGCTTTAAACCTATGTATGAAAAAAAATTGCTTTTTTCGTGTTTGATATTTAGGATTTTAGTTTTGTTTCAGTAAATATGATATTTTAATTATAGGACATAAGATTTGTGTGCTATGTATATAAACGTCTCTTTTTTTTTTTAGGTTTAGAAGGATTTTCATACATACCATTCAAGTCATAATATTTACATGCTTTTCTGATCTTGACGTCTTTAAGGTTGAGAAATTTACATGCCTAGCACACAATTCTTTTGTATTTTCATATCTCACACCTAAACTTTCATATTTACATGGAAATTCCATTCTCTAATGTTATGCATTAAAAGGTTTTCGTTAATTTTAAAAATGATTTAACTTTTTTAATTTTTGGTGTGATAAAAAGGCTTTTTGTGTTGTGTATAAATGTGAAAGTCTAGATATGAGATATGTGTATAATTTAAATTTTCTACATTTGATATGTATAAAATTATATTTAAATATTATTTAGAGCTCCACATTTTATTATGATGATTGTTCTATGCACACTTTTATATCAAAAATTTCACGTTAGAGGATTTTGTGTGTAATATATGCTACACAACAATTTAAATGGATGTCGGCAGTGAAAAGGGTTTGGGAATGAAGATTTAATTTAATATATATATATCTATATAATTTCAGAAAATATCATTTTTGTAATTGTTGAAAAATATGAAATAAAAACCGATCTCATATATGAGATAGTTTAAATAATTAAGCACTTCACCACAAGACGTGTATCTATCCCGAAGAATAGATACATTGTTTGATGGTGAGGCTTGATCAAATAAACTAAAAAATTTATGACATCTATTTGGTCTACGAACCATTTATGTTGACCAACAATTACCCTTATCTAATATGAAGGAATTAGATAGAGTTTATATTAATCTGTGGTCTTTCTGTTTTCTATAAGGGCAATCCCCTATAGTTAATTACATCTTAGAAAATCTCACCAAAGAAAACCCTTGATAAGGTTCAGAAAATATTGTATTCAAAACTTCCAAAAGGTAGGATATTCAAGAAAATGTGATAGTAGGAAATTCAATAGATGAGTGACTCAAATTTTGGAACATTTATCATGAGAATACAAAGGAAGAGAAAGCTAGGGGAAGGATATAGATCCAAGAGGAATCTTGGTGTTCTTTCCCAGACTATCCTATGATTTGGCTTGATTTGAGATATTTATTTGATGTTTCATTCTGCCAATTTTATTACTTAGGGCTTACATTCTCTTGATATAAATCATGTGAATAGCCTGGAAGATCGGAGGATTATGTCATACCTGATAACAACCTCGGAACCTAAGACGAGTTAGGGCTTATATTACACAAGGTGCAAATACCTATTAAAATAAAGTGATGGTTTATGCTACACTAGGAAAGCTACCTAAAAGTCATATGACTTGTTTTTTTAGTTCTAAGGAGTTTTGCTGTTGAGGATGGTCGTGTTGCCCACTATGCATGCTCCATGCTCCTCGTCATAGCAGGTTCATTTTGAAGAAGTGTCAATTGAAAACAAAAGAGAAGTATCTTGTTTTGGAGATATTTAAATTGAGGTGTCTTAATGTTTTTTTTTTGGGAATATTAAATTTG
Source organism: Papilionanthe hookeriana x Papilionanthe teres (assembly GCA_022702705.1). NCBI lineage: Eukaryota > Viridiplantae > Streptophyta > Magnoliopsida > Asparagales > Orchidaceae > Papilionanthe > Papilionanthe hookeriana x Papilionanthe teres. The sequence continues at coordinate 150,011,453 of CM040424.1, read as the reverse complement.
ATTATAGAGACACCGATTAGATCCCACGGTTCACTCATTTCGACACCACTATTTTCTTTAGATTCAATTAGTACAAATGAATTTACTAAACTAAACTTAATGAGTTCCATTCTATCATTTAGACCATGAGAAATCTCGTTTGCAGCCTTAGCTTGTATCCTCCAAGGTATTCTCGTTCATCCGATAAAGACATTTTAATTTAGTTGCAATTGTAAATTTTATTTTGTTTTTGATTAAATTTTGAATTGTATTATATTTTGATTGTTGTAGCGGTGAACTTTATCTTATTTTGATTTTAATTTTTTATTTTAGTTTTGGTTTTGTGGCTATCCAAAAAGTTTTGGTTTTCGTGCTGGGTAGCATTGTTGTTTAACATGAAAACTTGTAAGAAAGAACAACAAAGCGAAATCAATACAGAAAAGAAGTTACTAACCCTACAAAACCCTAAGTCATAACTTGGTGGGTCCTATTTATTCATTTATGAGATGCCTTCTTTTAATAATTATTATAGATTCAGTCATCCTACAAGGTGTCTATGAGACTTGTGAAAAGTTCTAGGGATACCTAGATATTTCGCAACCCATTTAAACTTTCTTGAGTTCACTCTGAGCATATCATAATTATTAAATGATTCATCTGTTTTATACATTTATGCTCAATGAACCAATGTTTTAATTATCTCAAAAGGCGGGGTAAATATCACTTGATATTTAATTTCAGAATTAGGTAACTGGGGCCCTTAGGGGCAACTTAATCTATGAAAGAGTTTAACTAATTTTGATGGACTTGTACTCTTTCAAATGAATTTTAAAATTATGGTGTTTTTCTTTTCTAAACCTCATTAGTCAATTTTCAATTAAGCATAGCTCACTACTAAGCCATAAAGAGTTTAGTGGGTATATTTGTAAATTTTAGAAGAGTTTAGTTATATAACTACGATTCTTATCAAATTAATGAATTATCATGTTACCATTGATTAGGAGTTTTAAATAATTAAATATCACCTTCCAAAGATAAAACCCCTAGCTTCAAGGATCATTTAGTTTAATTTTCTTCCAAAATAAAATAATTAAGAAAATTGTCAATTTATCTTTTAATGTGACAAAAGTGAGATTGGTTTTTTATCACTTATCCCTTATATGTTTCAATCATTCAAATATATTTATTAAGATTATTTATTGCCCATTTCCCACTCTAATTACGCCTAAAATTTGATTAAGGCTAAATTCTTTAAAATTACACTTTTGCCCCTATATGCCTTATCACATCATAATTCATTAAATTTAAGTTAAATGACATCAAAATTTTCATGCTACCCCACCCATGGGTCAATTAAAGCATTAGAGGAGAAATTGTGATTTTTCTTTATTTAATTTAATTTATCTAATTATTTTTAATTGAAAATAAGGATTTTTAAAGAAAATTTAATAACTTAGTTAAAACAAAGTTTATGTCCTTAAGAAAATTATGAGAGGTTCACATAGACCGGAGAATCACTTGGACTAAATTTTATTATTTTTTTAAATTTTAATTTAATTATTATAATTATTTCAATTTTTGGAGTATTAAATAAATATAAAATATTATTTAATTGGAAAATTAAGTTTATATTTTTCTAAAATCTCTTTGAGGTCAGGGAACCAAGAGTACCAAATTTTATATTTTTGTAATTTATATTTAATTATCAGAATTATTTTAGTGAGAAATTAAGGAAATTCCATTTTTAGCCTTATAAAATAATTTTAACCCTTTAAAATTTAATATATTTATTTATAGAAATAGGAAAATTATTCTAATTATTCCTGTATGATTAGAAAACAATTTACCATCAATTTTATTAATTTTTGAATTTAATTAATTTTTAATTATTTAATTAATAAAATAATGCTTACAAATTAAAATTTATTTTAATTACAATTTTATTTTTCAGAGACTTCTCTGATCTCAGAGAACTCCCAAAATTAATTTGATAATTTTTTGAAGTGTATTTTAATTATTATAATTATATAAGTGTCCAAAAATGTGATTTAATTTGGAAAATTCATTTAAGTATTTAAATTAACTCCAATTGAATTGAAATTTTAATAAGGAGTTCTTCTGACTTTAAGTTACAATGGAAAGTGATTTTTTTGTTAGTTTCATTTATATTTAATACAATTTATTTTTATTTAAATTTTATGATTTAATTAAAAATAGGGTTATACTCATTGAGCCGAACTAAGTTTTTATATTTTTTTTCTGTGTTTCTCTAGTCATAGTGAACTTACAAAAAATTACTTCGGATTTTTTTTATAAATATTTTAATTATTATAATTTTTATACCAATACAGACACAAACAACTTGAAAAATAGAGATATCTTGATAGAGATCTCCCTAACCATGGAAAAATCAGAGAAGATCCCCCATGACAAAGGGAACAAGGCCCCCAAAGATCAAGCCATGTTGAAGTGTCTATGAAAATGAAGAATCAAAATACTCATAACAACATTTAATTAAAAAAAGAAAATATAGATCAAATAACCATGAAACAAATTCCACATTGTTCTACTCTGTTCACTGAGTAAGAGGGTATTTTTCTTTTATTTTTATGATTTTTCTACACCAAGTTATGAATTTTTAAAGTTTCTCTGATTTAAATAATTCAAATAAATCATATTTTCTCACATAAATTCGCGACACTAACTGTATACTCGGTAGCTCTGAAAGACCAAGCGACACTCTACCATTTGACACCGCCTTCCAACTCAGCAGCCACAAAGCCGCGCTTTATGAAATATAACTCTATCCGGTGTCATATGATCCGTCCATATGATACACGCTCCATCCAACGGCCACGCATCTTCGTCCCCAATTGATCTGTCCCGTAATCCGTCTACCTTCTAACCCTAAGTTCTCATCATAGACTCAACCAAATCACATGGAGTTTGTTTCTATGGACTCATATAGGGGAGACGAACCTATATGCCTAATACAATATGCAATACAGTATAAATACATGAAGGATCGAAATAGGCTCAAGATAAAGAGTGAGCTTAATACCTTTGTCTGAGAGGGGAGGCCTCAATCAGATTATTGTAGTCGCTTTGATTAGTCTCAGCGAACCACCAGATGGAGTCTTTTGCCCTGGTGAAATGTCTAGACTTTAATTCGACCAAGGCCAATTTTAGGTGTTGAACAAAGTCTGGTGCAGAGGCTCTCTGTGATGGGGCTTTGATGGGGGAACTTCTTCACTCAATGCTGTCAAGGTATGGGCACAGTTAATTGAACATTAGTGCAATGTAGAGCTATCGTGAAAAGTGTCCTAGTTTCGGTTGGAATTTCAATGGAGAAATTAGCTCTGGACAGTGGGATTCAATGGATAAAGATAGTGAGATTACACTTAGGAGGTCTCAGGGAAGCTCTGATGATGTTTTGACAGGGTTACCTTGTGAAAATTTAAGCACCTTCTCTTGATGTGGAGAACTCTATTTATGGCCATGGACATTGGGCTGAGCTTAGGACTTGCAAGTGGGTGGAATCAACTGCTTAGGTGGAAGGCAGAAGAGCTCCAGTGACAATTTAGGGCTTGACACATTGGACGGGTCAATTGGGTAAAGAATCAAGTGGGTTGGCTCTCGGCTTTGGCTCCTCCAGTGACCAGGCCAGGCGGTTAGGCCAAGGAGGTGGTCAGTGGTCAGTTGAGCCCGAGAACGGGTCATAAGTGGGGTGAGATTAAGTGGCTAAGTGCTCATTAAAACTCTGTTTAAGTTTTACCCATTTAAGGGAGGGAATCCCCTAAATCAGGGGACCTTTCATCCATGGCTCCACTAGAGTGGGCTATGTGGACCTAGCTCAGTCCTAGGGGTTCAATGGCTAGCAATGTTGAGCTTGGTCTGGTCAATTTTTGGCTTGATTTTGTTAATTTGGCTCATGGGTTCAATTTGGGTCACTTGCGCTCAAATTGGGCTAGGTTGGGTTCAAGCTTGGGTTAGGTCCAATTGATTGTTCAATAAGGTGTGTATGATTGTGATAAAGTGTTTAGAAGAAGATTGGAGTGGATTTGAATTGGTTTGGAGAGCTAAGTTTGTTTAAATTGGGTTTTTGGTCACTTTTAAGCATGTTGGGTTAGCTTGGGTTTAGGTTAGACTAGGGTTCGGTCAAAGGCTAATTGATGGTTTCAAATGATATATGGGGATGGTAGGAAGATTTTTTGATATTAATTGGGTAGAAATATTGGGATTTAGACATTCAATTTGATGGATTTTGGGCATGTGACGCATTTGGGGAAATTTAGGGATTTTGGATTTGGTTGGACTTGATTGAGGTTTGGGCTCAAATTGGGGGCATTTGATGGTTCAATCTGGTTTACTGGAATGTCCAGAAGAGTTTAGAATTCAAAATTGGGGGAAATTGACTGACATTGGCTTCAATTTAGGGAAATTTGATCATATGGTCAAAATTGGGGCCTTTTGGTTTGGGTTTAAATTGCGTTCAAATGTAGGAGAAATTTATCTTAAATTTTGTTTTAATTGGGATTGGGGATGCTGAATTAAAGTTTGGAAATAGAATTGGAGAGAACTGAATCTCGTCGACATTTGGGGTGATTGGGCATTTTCGGCCTTAAAAGGGCCAATTTGGGGCTTTTGGTCAAATTGGTCAATTTGGTAAAATATCAAATAAAGTGGTTTAAATTAAAATTGGGAATATTTGTAGGGTTTTTTGAATTTTTGGGAATTTTTGGAATTTTTGGGCTAGGATGGTCATTTTGGTAATTTGGGTATTTTGGTAAATTTGAGGTGTTTTGGGTATTTTGAGTGGTTAGTATTGTTTTGGGATTATGTTTGGGAGATTTTGGTAATTTTGGTTGATTTTAGGAATTTTTTGGCGAAATTAGGATTTTTCGTGGTAACTTGGTCATTTGGTGGAGTTTAGAGGCAAACGGGTCAAAAGTTGAGATTTTTGGTAAAATTGGGGTTGAGGTGGATTGATAACCCATTTGAGCCATAGACCAATGGAATTCCCCATTTGGACCCTCCATGTACTGGTACTGATCAAGCCCTAGCCTAGCGCTAAGAGCATGGGGAAACCACCCACATGAGTTTCCAAAGGAGTAGGGGATCAAGTCTGGAGAAATTTGCTTTATGGCTGTGAGGCAGTTTGTGAGAGTGTAATGTGTAATTATGTGTGTGAGCCTCCCTCAGACCACCTAAGGTAAGTCCTAAGGCTTGATCATCCTATAGGGGACTTCTCTTGAGCTTGTTATTTCTTGGTCTCATCCTCCTAAGCATTTAGATGTTGAACTTTAAGCATTTGAAAACATCAAGTCAAGCAATGAAGTGTTTTGAATTTCTATGGGGTGAAGGTTCCATTACTAGTCCTCCAAGATAATCACCAGAAAAGTCCTATAGCTAGACCTTAAGCTATTCTAAAGAAAGACTAGACCTCAATAAAAAGTGAGGTCAACAAATGGACCCCCAATAGGTGTGGTGTGCTGGACAAGTACACTGCACGTATTGGTATTGACCGATGAGATCGACAAAACCAACACAACTGTCTCAGTTAAAACTTGAGACAAAATGTAGAATTCAATGAGGAAGTTTCCACTTCGGATCATCTGAGTAGAAAACCTTCAAGTCCCGGGAACTCTCGCTAGGGAAGGGAAAATGGAATACCTTCATTAGGGAGCTATGAATTTCAAGCCTCCAAATTTTAAAGGAGTCTGATCTGATTCAATATGAAGTTGAAATTTTGAATTAGATTTAGGATTTAGCTTGAATTTCGGTTTTGAATTTTATTTCAATTTAAATTTTGAGTTTGAATTTGATTTTAAGCCTTATGAAATTTATGGAGATTTATGGAAATTTTGGGAAGTTTAAGATCTATGGAATTTTTCACTTTGTTTCAATCTCGTTGGAATCTTCGAGTTTATGTTAATGTAGAGGAAACAATGTTGGAATTGAGGTACCAACCTCAAAAGAAGGGAATCAGAACTTAGATAATATTCTTAGAGGATGAGAACTGAAATTTAGGTACCAATCTCAAAAAGAGAATCGGAATTTGGGTATCGACTTCGAAATATCATGAGTGCGGAAAATTTCTAAGAAAGGTAGTGGCAATTTAGGGAATATTCAGGAATTCAAAAAAGTGAGCTCTGATCCTGCAATTTCATGTAAGGCAGAATATTTGTTAGATAGGATGTGGAAATTTAGGGAATTTAGAGAATCAGACTACATAGGTTTGAACCTGGAATTTCATAGAAGGCGGAAAATCTCTCGGATAGGATGTGGAAATTTAGGGAATCAAACGACTGAGCTCCTAACCTAGAATTTCATGGAAAGTGGAAAATTTCTTAGATAGGATGTGTAAATTTAGGGAATTTAGGGAATTTAGGGAATTGAACGACTGAGCTTCGACCCTGGAATTTCTTGGAAGGTAAAAAATTTCTTGGATAGGATGTGGAAATTTAAGGAATATAGGGAAACTGACGACTGAGCTCCGACCCTAAAATTTCATGGATGGTGGAAACCTTCTCAGATAGGATGTGGAAATTTTGAAAAATTTTACCACATTGAGGAGTAAAGCTCAACGTCTCACATCCAGCTCAAGAGGTAACATAGTGTCACATTAGTAAGGAAAGCTCAGAGACTCGCATCCAATCCCAGAGGTACTGGAATGGAAACAAAGTTTAGGTACTGATCGCAAAATTTTATGTGAAAAGATTTAGAGGAAAATTTGACATTGACTTTCGAAGAAAGTAGAATTGGTGCAATTCGGTTAAGTTTGTTAGCCATTGCATGGTTTGCGGAATTTTGTGATATTTTGAATTTGTGTGAAGTGACGTTGTGTAAAGTGCTAAATTTCGCAGAGTACTTTCAGAAATAAAGAACTTGAGGATGAGTGCAGAGACTCAAAATTTTGAGAAAGAGAATTATCTTATAATTTATTTTCAATTTATCATTTTCTTTCAATTTATTACATTTTATTTTATTTTATTTGTTTTATTTCATTTTGTTTCATCCGATTTCATATTCAATTTTCTTTTGATTTCATTTTATTTTAATTTTGTATCGCTCTTTGTTCGTTTTAATTTAGGACTAATGTATGGTCCTACGGCATCCGACCATCGCGTCAAAAGAAATATTTTGGAAGAAAACATGGCAAGCTGAAACAGAAATCTTCATTAATCTCTTTCTGAAAGAAGTAGTACAATTGATCATATGCTGACAAGCATCCAAAGGTCGATCGAGTGTACATAGCTGAACAAAACTATCATATCATTTCTTGCTGGTACAAAAGTGGTGACAACTGTTGTAACCCAATGTATAAGGTAGAAGATATCTGCCGTTTGAGACTTTTCCGTAGACAAGCTAACCTACCAAGGCTACGCTCCATAACAAAAGTCCCCTCGTGAACACCCGGAGGTACTGCTGTCATAGTGGCAGGGGTCAATGGTTTTCCAATTTTGGATGTAGCTCGTAATAAAATGGTGCCTTGTCCTCATCCATTATTCTAAAGGTAACTTACACTCATTGTCCTATAACTCCTGAGATGCAGTGCTTCGCAAGATTTGCTCCGTTTCCTTTCAACACCAACAATGACCCAACTGGTAGAGGGATCTCGACCAAACCTTGGAACTCCCCTGGTGCTACAATCTAAATTTCTTAGCCGAATAAAATATTAATTTCACTTATAAATAAGAACGTACAGAATGGCCTCAAAAAGTCATGATGATCGATATGAGGCGGGATGCAATCCCCATCCTTAGATATTTATGATGCAGGTGTTGGGAATAAAGTCTGCGGGCAGTAAGTGCCACTCGACCATCCTCTTTATCATCTTCTTTATTTGTGGTGGCATCAGCTCCACCTTGTCGTGTTGTAGAATCCATGGGGGATTACCTTGTCAATCTCTGGAAAAATTGTAGCAGCACCCACATTGGATCGTGACCATGCCCTTTCCACTCTTCCACTTTGTCGGCTCTATATATGTCCTCTCCTTCAAACGATCGACTCTGACCAAGTCAAGGATAGCAAGACACAATCTGGAATCTTTTCTTGATCATTCCTTGAAAACATGTCTGTGTATAGCTCGATAGCCTCCAAGATGTTGACGACATCCTTGTATTTCTTCATAATGTTAAAATTCTCTTTTTCTAACTCTTCCGATATTTTCCATTATGTAGTTTGGAACTCCTCGCTGCGGCAGTGACAGAACAAATTGTGGTACATATGCTTGTACATCAAGTTGCTCCCTACTCCTGAGTAGCATCGAAGTGGCTACATATGCCTCAAACATGTTGTACTCCTCTAACTGTAGAATGTAGCACTACGGACATTCTGAAAATGCACCTATCAGTGAAGGCTGTCAAGGTAGACTCGAGTTGCAAGTCAAGCACGGTGTCCTCAGCAGTCTCTGGATTAGTATCTGTGCATGGAGTGCTGTTGTCAATTTCTTTCATTTCTATTTCATAAAATTCTTCTAGAATACGGGGTAGCTCAGAGCTAATTCCCAAGCTGTCTCCTCTCCATCCTGTCCAAGAGGCAAAGCTTGCGGAGATTTGTATTTCTTCTTTTTATACGCATTAACTGTGCTTCTGGAAATCTCTCAGTTGTTGCAGCAACAAGACGACCCTCTGGAGTAGTAATCATGGAAGGAATCTGACTGTCTTCTAGCGAGGAGTGTGAGTCAACAAAACCTCTAATGCCTCCATGTCCTGATATCTGTTTGGTCTCTTTACGACCACTCTTCATCATTGACTTCATATTTGCAGCCTTCTTGTATGTGTTTTTTCTTTTCAAAATTCAAGGTCCAAGCAGTTAGTGAAAGCAAACCCCAACTCGCAACCTGACACTTTCTACATGAACAAACAAGTGGAAATGTCAATGGTTAGTGTTTTGCACGAACAAGAACAATAACAAACTTATTATTACTTATTTAACAAATTTTATAATTATCTTAATGCCATTATCTTATTTAATATGATTTTATAAAATTTGGATTTAGAAATTTATCAAGCGTGTTTTGTTTTGTGAGAAATATATTTTATTTAATTCAAGTTTATTTCATTACAAAATTTGGATCGAGTCAGATACACTGGCCATATGGCTAAATCAGAATGACAATTCTTCTTCAGGCTTATCATGTCGCGTAGTATTTCCTTAGATATTATCCATTTAATGGCAACATGGGTCTATGCCCTTAAGAATCCACCAGCTGGTATGACCCTCCTGAGTAAACTTGCTCTACCACGAATGGTCATTCACAAGTAAGTTCAAAATTTTCACCTATCTTGTGGTGTGCAAGAATATGCCTTCTAAGAACGAGCACGAGGTCACCTATTTTGAACGACCTCGGGTGGACCAATTTATCTTGGGCTTGATCATATTTTCTTGATATTGCTCCAAATTCTGTTGCACGAGCAATCTCTTTACTTTAAGACTTTTCAACTTTGCAAGTGGAAGCTCATAATCTTTCTGTGGTAATTTGATTGGCGACGGTGACTCGGAGCGACGGTAGCTGAACCTTTAGCGAATGAACTGCCTCAGACCCTTACACGAGTGTGTAAGGTGTAGGCTTTGATGGCGTTCTGACTTTCGTCCTGTAGGCCCACAAAGCTCCCAGTAACTTCTCGTGCCATCCTCTTTTATCGTCGTCAAGTGTCTTCTTTAATATCTGAACAAGCCTCTTGTTGAAGGCTTCAGTCAAGCCATTCGCTCTTAGGTAGTAGATCATAGAGTACCTCCAATTTATCTCGTGTCATTTAACAAATTTATTAATTTTCGTGCTCTTTAAAGTGGCATCGAAGAGGTAGATGATCTGATTCTTGAAAAACTCCAGAACTTGCTGTGACTTCTCGTAGTGGCTCTGCCTCTGCTCATTTTGACAAGTAGTCTGTATCTACGAGTATAAACCCATGTCCTTTTGAAAATGGAGGGTCTATCGAACCCGCTATGTCCATACCAGAACACTTGAACGGCCATGAGGCAATCTTGGGGTGTAGAACATTCAGAGGTTGGTGAAAGACCTCTCAATGCACTTCGCATTGATGACATTTCTTTGCTATGTCCATGCAACTAGTCATCATTGCCGGCCTATAGTATCTGAGTCTTTTGATTTTCATTTTCATCTTCGGCCCTGACTAGTGAGCTCCACATAATCCAACATGTACTTCATTGACGATCTTTTGTGCTTCTGCTCTACTAAGACATCTGAGCCACATTTGATCATAAGATCTTCCGTACAAAATAATGTCGATTAAATCATGTGACATTGCTCTTTTCTGGATCTGAAGCGCTACTGACTTATCTTCTGACAATGCTCATGTCTGTTTGAACTTGATGAAAGGTTGGCACCAATCCTCTGTATCATCCAACATTGCAGCTACTATCTCTTCCTTTCCAATTTTACGCAAACTATCGAGGTCGATCTGCCACAAAATCTAACATCCTTGGACCGTAGTATCTATAGAATCTTCGGGTGGATGATGCGGACTTTTTATATTGCAAGAACTTATGAACTCAAATTTATATATAATTTTAATAATTTTGTAAAGTCCAAACTTCAACACAAGTATACATATCGTATCAAGTAATACAGGCCTCTAATGGAGTCTTGGATGTCGATCCCATAGTGAAGGCACGATTCTTACAATAGATAATGTAATACTGAAATCCAATACTCAAATCACAATTAAAGTTTAAGTTTACTTCTACTAACAAGATGCAAAAAGCAGTAACAATTAAGGAAACTACAATTACTTCTAAAATCTTTAAAAAAAAAATAACACACACACACTAAGCTTGTATTTGAAAGGTTTTGATATATATGAAAAGTATCTTTCCTCCTGCAATGAGAATATGATGTGTGAATGGTATGGAATGATTATTTATTGTATTGTGCCAAATAGGAGCATAAATATTTCTTGACCCTTAAAAGAGTACCCCCTCTTCCAAGCATGAAAAGAACATTGACATATCTTAAGTTTAATCACTAAATCTAAGGCTAGGCTAGGAGGATATAGCTGTCACTACGGAGCTCCCACTCACCCTTCACCTGAAGGCTAACCTTCAAGTTTAGTTACTAATCTTAGGGCCAAATTGAGAATCTCAGCCTGTCACCCTAAAACCTCCAATTTGAAGTCCATCAAAACACATTTCCCTTTTTATTTGCACTCAATTCCCATGAACTACACAATTCATCCATGGACATTGAATGCATTCTTCATTATTATTGTAATACACTCAATCCTTTCGGAGTAAATGTACAACAACAGATTTTAACTATTCAATTGGCCAGATCAAAAAGTAAATTAAGTTTCGAAATGAAAAACCATCACAATTTCATTAATACTTTAAAAGCACTTCAAATCCACATCATCACGTCATCACATCTTTATGTAAGAAGAAAGACAAAGGAGACTACTCAAAATTCATAGAGAAGACACAATAAAACATGAATTTTATATATAAAAAAATGTCATACAAACCACAAAAGAAAATACAACTTATCTCTTTCTCTTCCCCAATGCAAATCCCTTGAAGTTCCTTTGAATCCTTTTCTCTCTTCTTTGCAACACTCAATTCCCTCTTTAGAATGGAAAGGAAGAAGCAATCTCTCACTTTACTCCTTCTTCTTCACTCCTTAGAGAAGAATCCCTCTCAAATCTTCACTTGTATTCTCTTCTCTTCCAAGCCCTAACTCTAAACACACTCAAGCTTCCTAAACTCTACACTTTTTTTGTCCAAAAACAGTTACATATATGTTAGAAACAAAATCCCAAGAGTTTCCTTAAGCATCCCATTAAAAAGTGGTCAAAACTCTTCAAATTTGAATTGCACTGACATAGGGCGCCGGCGGTGCCCGATAGGGCACCGGTGGCGCTCTATCATCCCACTATTTTCTAGAGCTCTCAAGAAAATGGCGTCGGTGGCCCCTGAAGCTTTTCTACATTTTGCTCCTTTTCGCTCAGAATTCGTTCCTTTTCAATTCTTTTCACTCCAATCACCTAAAATCATCACACCTGCAACAAATCATGAAAAATACATTTCTTTAAAGTGTAATATCACCAAATATGGGTAAAATTATTTAGTAAAAATAGTATATATTTTTGGAGCATCAAAATCCCCCCAAAATTAACTTATTATTTATCCTCAAGTAATCTTTTTTCTACATAAATATATAACTCAAGGCAATGTTTTTTTCACCTGTAAGATACTAGAATTTTTCATTCAAAAGAATTTATTGGTAAGACTTTTAGAAAGAAATTCAGTAACTCAGGTCAACACTACATGTATAAGAATATTCAGCAATCAAGTCTAAGGGTTCTAGTCTTCTATTTATTTTAAGATAAACCATAATTTGTCACATTAAGAGTGTCTGGAAAGACTATGTCTATGTGAAAAAGGAGTTCAAGTAAACTTCATCAGAATGTAGGCCAATACTTTTAATATAAATTCAGAAATGAAATCAAGTTCTCCCTTTAGGGTGACTCAAATGAAGCTAATTTTTGATTAGGCATCTCCTCAAGCTTCTCCTCATAAATAGTTTTCTTTCTTTTTCTTTTTCCTTTTATTCTTTCTTTCTTTCTTTTTGAGATTGTTTTTCAATCCTTCTTTTCGTTTCTTTCCTTCTTATCTTTTTTTCAATGAGGATTACTATATCAAGATAGCCTTTAATGATTTTGAACTTCACTCTCCTCTTTCTAAAGTTCAAACTTGGAACACCTCCTTACTTTATAATTAGGTATGAGCTTTTTTATTCACTATAAAGTCACAATCTCTTCTTAACACATAACACTTTAAGTCTCTTAACAATTCAAAAATACAGTTTTCTTTACTTTAAATAGTTAACTATAATCAAATCCTTTCATACCAAATATCTTACCTCTATAAAATTAACCTTTATTAATAAAAACTTTCATCCAATCCTTCCATAATATTCAACTTAATTTAAAATTTTTAGTTATCTAAAGTGAGGTTCAACAGCCAGAAGTTATGCTAATAATTTTTGAAAATATAATAATTTAGAAAAAATAAGAGTTAATATTTTTCTACCCTCCCCAAACTTAAATTTTTCAATAAATTTGAAATAGTAGAGAGTAAAAGAAACTAACCTTTTTGTGCTGGGATCTTGAAATCATCAACAGCTGTCTGGTATTAGTCGAAATTTACAACTAGTAGGTATGAAACAGTTAGTAACAGTGATATAAAATTTTTAAATATTTGCAGGGCAAAAAGATATTAACTTTAAACATCTAAACATCCAACAAAACACCACAACTACTAAACAAACTAACACAACACTACACAGTTCATATAACAATTTAAACTTTTCATTACAACATAGCAATACATTAACAGGTTGACATATCACATGGAAAGTAGATAACTACTAAATCATAAAAATACAACACATAACAAGAAAAAAAGAAATAAAAAGAAACAAACTACCATTCTTCATCACCAAGTTCATCAGCAGGATCATGTCTATACGATGTATAGCTGGGGCAAGGAAAGAATATCACATCAGTCTCCCCCCTCATGAATCGGACCTAGGCGTCATGATAGGCAATATCGAACTCAACTCTTCTTCTCATATAACCTTCATTCACATCACTTCTAGCCTCAAACACATCTATCCTACCATGGAGTCTATCCTTACTAGCACTCTGTAATCTTAGCTGCTCCATAATATCAGACAATGTAGGGGGCTCAGACGTAGATGGAATGTCATAGCTCGTGGTAGGAATATCAGTACTCCTACTCTCATCTCGTGCTCCCACATGAGACTCATTTGTACGAATAATAGTCTTGGTAATGGATCTCAGTGGTATAGCTAGTTCTTTGGAACTATTGAACTCTACTCCAGACTGTATACACAGGACACGAACTAGGGCAGGATGTCATAATCCTTCACTAGTCTCTCGTCTAGAAATAGACTGAATGTTCTTGAAGACAATAGCTCCAATATCAATTTTCTTCATATTCTGAATACAATAGTTCAAAATTGCACTATCTCTTGTAACTTCACTAAGTTGATAAGAAGGTAACAATCTTGCAGAGATGAAATAGTGCCAAACTTTAGATGTAACATTTAACTTGGAAGTATGGAAGTTAATCATCTATTTTTGACATACTTTCCATTTCCCTTTTCCGTCTGTTAGAAAAGTAATCACTTCCTTCAAATTCGCTTCTCAGGATTCAAAATTTTCATATTCACATACAAAAGGTTCCTGAGTTTGATAAAATGCATTGATACGCTCAGGGGTGAATTCAACCATTTTTCCTCTAACTAACACATATTCAGTCTCAGTCCAGGGCACATTTTCATAGAACTCTCTCACAACACACATAACAGCATTTGCAATAAAATAACAAAATCTTTCCCAGTTTCGCTCTGTAATTAACTATTCTACAGATCCACCAAGATTGTCAAATGCTCAATCCTGAATACACTTCTTATTGTAAAGGTAAGAAATAAAATGAAACTGCGCCTTGACATTGACAAATCTTTCTTCATCATAATCAAATATTCTCTTCCCTTTACTCATCCTTAGAGCCATGTGAATTTCTAAAAATTGCAAGAAAATTCTAATAAATTCTAAATCCATAATGTAACAAACTCTAAATACTATCCTTAATAAGTATGAGCAAATTTCATCCTTCAAAAATCAGAAAATTCCAATCTAAGCAATTTGAGAGATTCCTATGGTGAAAATAAAAAATAATTTTAACTCAAAGTGAAGCTCTTACCAAGAGAAGTGTAGATCCGGTCTCGAAAAGCCTTGAAATAGCTTCAAATCCAAGATCTAGCAAGTCGTGAAAATGGAAGAGGAAGACGAAAGCAATAGAAAAAATCGCGGGTCCCAGGGTCAAAATCACAAAATAAATGGGTTTTGGCCTTTTTCTGTACTCGGGCGCCGACTGCGCTCTGTTTTTTTAAATTGGCCAAAGTCTCTGGATTTGGGTGTCGGTGGCGCCAATGCAAATATTTTTCTGGGTCTAAATTTTTTTTCATAATTTCAATCATTTCGTCCTCCACAATGACTTTTAATACTTCATTAAACATCTATTTCATCACACAAGCAATAACTAGCACAATTCTTACACAAACAACAAAAAACATCACTTCTATATATAAAATCCACAGTTAAACATAAACACCAATATGTTCATCAAATCAAACCAACAAACGCTTAGATTTTTAATGTTGTAAGTACCCTACAATAAGAAAAGACTAAAATCTAAGCAGATACAATAAAATTAAGCATAGAAAATCCAAATGCAAACTACAAAGCAAAGAAAAGAAAATACTAAACACAACAAACGAAATTAAGTAAAGTAAAGCAAACACACATCAAACATAAGTAGAATCCATTAGTCACTCTTCATCGGTCTCCTAACTATCTTCCTCTCTGATATCTTCAATAGATTGTTGATGCACGAACAAATAGTAGAAGGGAAGAAATGGGAAATCATCAGATGAATCCTCAGCAATCATAGCATTCTTCTTCATTAGATTAATTAGGCCCATCTCAATCCAACCGATGTAATCAAATTGTTCCTTCATCCTCCAGTTTATGTGATCAAACAAGTCAGAAATATTATTAATGGCATTCAAAACATTCTGTACCTCTTTTTCCAACTGCTTGATTCTCTTCAGTATCGCTCTGGAATTTTCAAGAAAGTAAGGCTGAATGGGTTGTGAAGTCGGAGTTGGTTGATCAGCAAGTAGATTCATATCACCTTCATTTCCTACTGTTTGGTAGTCATAAAGATTAGTTGGATCAATAAGCCTCCAGGGAAGAAGAAATTTTTCCCAACTCTCATACGAAACTTGTGATTGACTACACAACAGAAATATGGTGGACGGGTGTCCAAGCCCATATTTAGATCCATAAACTATCAATCCCAAAACTGATTTCACAATTATATTTTCAATATCAATCGACCTTCCAGTTTGAATACAGAAATTCAAAATAGCAGTTTCCTTGGTCACTTTACTAATCTTCAAAGTTGGAAATAACATTGCTGAAATAAAATAATGTCACTATTTTGACACCAGATTTAAAGGTGCAGAAGGGAAACTAATATATCCTTTGTCTCTTACTTCCCAATTTTCATTTTCATCCGTCAAATAACGATACACATCATTTATATTATTGCTTGTCGCATTAAAATTGGAATAGTGGCAAATAGGTATATTCTCAATCATAAAGAGATCATTAATTCTCACAGGAGTGAATTGCAAAAACCTACCTTGCACAAAGATGAATCCTTGGTTGATCCCGTGAAGATTTGCATAGAATTCCTTCACAACAAGAACGACTACGGCAGCGGTTGTGTAACATAGCACTTCCTAACGTCTTTCCTTTATTATCTCTTCAACACTTGAAGTAGGATTATCCATACCTCGATTAATAAAGCCTCATTCCTTAATAATCCTCCCTTTCATCATCACTTTGTTGAAAAATCGCTGCGCCTCGAAACTGATAAAATTTCGTCGGTTGAAATGCGAGATCGAGGGTTTCTATGGAGTAGGAATCTATGAGATGCGAATTGGGAAAGGAAGTTTTTGTTTTTCTGGAGTTTAGAAGTTTAAAATGGAGTTTAGGGAGTTATAACGAAGAAGATCCCGCTTAAAACCGCCAAAAATCACATTTTGAAACTTCGAAAACCGTCAGCAGGTTTTGGAGTTCAAACCTATCGAGCGCCGCCAGCGCTCAAACCTTGAAGTTCAGCACACATCTCTGAAATTAGGCGTCTGCGGCGCCACTGGTAAGAAATTTCTAACTTCGTTTGGCCCAAAATATTCCAATATGTCAATTTGATCCAATATTTATCAATTTTTTAAAGTATTTAGGAGTGATAAGAATTCTAAAATAACTATCTAAAAGAACAACTACAATCAAACAAGCAAACACACCATAAAGATACATATGGTTTGCCTCATATAAAGCGCTTGGTTTAACATCATCATCCTGACAAACCATTCAGTTAATCAAGATGACTCAGCTTTAAAACCTCTTTGAAGTCAGATTAAAACCCATCAAAGTAAGGCTTTAATCGATGCCCACTAACCTTGAAAATCTTTCCAGTATTAGGATCCTTAATATCAACAACTCTAAAAGAATTAACTTTTACAATTGTTCTAGGAAATAATTTCAATCGTGTGTTATATAACAAAACTATCTGTCCATGTTCCAATTTCTTTTTCAATATCTTCCGATCATGCCACAATTTCATTCTCTCTTTATAGATCCTGTCATTGTGATAAGATGCATTTCTTATTTCTTTCAATTCATTCAATTGTAGAAATTTCTTCTCTCCAACATTTTTCAAATTAAAATTCAACTCTTTTATCGTCGAATATGCTTTATGCTCCAATTCAACCGGTAAATGGCAAGTCTTACCAAACACTAAGCTATAAGGATACATTCTAATGGGGGTCTTAAAAGCAGTCCTATAGGCCCATAATGCAGTATCTAATCGAGCAGATCAATCTAATTTGTGATTATCCACAGTTTTCTCCAAAATTCTTTTAATTTCACGATTAGACACTTCTGCTAAACCACTAGTCTAGGGATTATAAGCAGTAGAGATTCTATGAATAATATTTTATTTCTCAATCAATCTCTTAATTTGTTTATTCCTGAAATGGGATCCACAATCAGTTATAATCACTCTCAGCATTCCATATTTTGCAAATATATTTTTCCTTAAAAATTTTGAAACACTCCAAGCATCACATCTAGGTAAAGCAATAACTTCAATCTATGTCGAGACATAATCAACTGCAACCAGTATATATAAATTCCCAAATGAAGGACTAAATGGTCCCACAAAATCTAATCCCCACACATCAAAAAATTTCAACATCTAAATTATAATTTAGAGGCATTTTTCTTCTAGAGATATTACCTACTCTCTGAAATTGATCATATGATTTAATATATTTGTATACATCCTTAAATAGAGTAGACCAATAAAATCCAGATTGTAAAATCTTAAAAGCACTTTTATCAACACCAAAATGACCTCCAAATTCAGAATCATGACATCGTTGAATAATTAAATTAGTTTCTTCCTGTGGCACACTTCTCCTAATAATCAAATCCTTACACTGTATATATAGATAGGGCTCATCCCAGAAATAATATCTTGCATCATATTTAAACTTCTTTTGTTGTTGCCTTGTTAAATAGGTGGTACAATATCACTCACAATATAATTCACAATATCAGCATACCATGGCAAATTTCTTCCCATAATAGTATAAAGTTGCTCATCAGGGAAAGTTTCTGTAACTTCCTTCTCAAATTCAGATAATTTATCATACTTTAATCTCGACAAATGATAAGCTATTTGGTTATCAGATCCCTTCCTATTAACTATCATAAAATCAAATTCTTGCAGAAGAAGTATCCATCTAATCAGTCTAGGTTTGGCATCCTCTTTTGCATTAAATATTTGATAGTTGAATGGTCTGTATGCACAATACTTTTAGCTTTAATTAAATAAGATCTAAACTTTTAAAAAGAAAATACTATAGCTAATAACTCTCTTTCAGTAGTGGTATAATTAATCTGAACTTCATTAAGAGTTTTACTAGCATAGTAAACGACTTTGAAAACTTTATCATGCCTCACCTCTCTCACGGTAGTGGGTGTTGGCAATCTCTTAATCACTCAAATTTTAGCAGGGTCGACCTCCATACCAAATTCAAAAAATTTATGCCCGAGCACAATTCTTCCCGCAACCACAAATTGACATTTCTCCCAATTCAGAACTAAATTTGTTTTCTCGCAAAGCTCTAAAACTTTTAATAAGTATTCCGATCATATTTCAAATGAAGTTCTGAATACAGAGAAATCATCCATTAAAACTTCTATTCCATTATCTATCATACTGTTGAAGATAGACATCATACATCTCTGAAACGTTGCAGGTGCATTACACAGTCCAAAAGGCATTCTTCGAAAAGCAAAGGTTCCATAAGGGCTAGTAAATGTTGTCTTTTCTTGATCCTATGGAGCAATAGGTATTTGATGATAACCAATATATCCATCCAGATAGCAGTAGTACTTGTCTCCAACATGTCTATCCAGCATTTGATCGAGAAAAGGAAAAGGAAAGTGATCTTTTCGGGTGGCGGCATTTAACTTCCTATAGTCCATACAAATTCGCCATCCATTAATTTGTCCTGTAGGTATAATTTCATTCCATTCATTCACTTCAACATTCACTCCTCCCTTTTTTGGTACACAATGTATTGGAATCACCCAAGCACTATTCAAAATAGGATAAATAATTTCAGCATCCAGCCATTTTAAAATCTCCTTCTTAACTACTTCTTTCATTATTGGATTCAATCTCCTCTGCCGATCAACTCTCGGTTTATGTTCTTCATCTAATAAAATTCTATGCATACAAATCGAAGGACTAATTCCTTTAATATCCGCTAAAGTCCATCCATAAGCCTTTTTGTATCTTTTTAAAATTTCTAACGATTTTTATTCTTCATATTCGTTTAACTCCAAAGATACAATAATTGGTAGGGTAGATTATTCTACTAAAAACATATACTTCAAATGAATAGGGAGAGTTTTCATCTCAAGATCAAGAGGTTTTATTACAGATGGAATTAAGCTTTTATCTCCACCTTCCATAGTGTCTAATACTTCAAATCTCTCCTGAACATACTCCAAAACTTCATTCTTCTTACTATCTAAATTTTCTTCATTTTCAGTTGCTTCTTCAAACATATTTTCGTACTCCGCTTCTTTTTCAAATATATTTTCAAAATAATCTTTTCTCAAATATTTACAGACCTCCATCCTAAAACATTCATCATCTTTTGCCATTGAGGGATACTTCATAGATTTCAAAATATTAAAGGTCACCTCTTGATCATTAATCCTCACAGTTAATTCTCCTTTTTGAACATCAATCACAGCTCTCCCAGTAGCAAAGAATGGTCTTCCCAGAATGATTGAAATTTCTTTATCTTCCTTCATATCAAGTACAATAAAATCCATAGGAAAGATAAGTTTATCCACTTTCACTAACACATTTTCCACCACTCCTTTAGGGTAAGTGATGGAACGATCAGCCAACTGAAGAGTCACAAATGTAGGAGAAATTTCTCGTATTCCTAACATTTTGAAAGTTGATAAAGGCATAAGATTAATACTAGCTCGCATATCACATAAGGCTCTTCCGAAAAATATTTCACCTATAGCACATGGGATAGTGAAACTACTAGGATCTTAAAGTTTTTCCAGAAGCTTCTTTTGAATAATTGCACAACACTCTCCGCTAAGTGCAACAGTTTCATGATCTGTGAACTTTATTTTCTTTTTAAGAATATCCTTCAATAACTTGGCATAGTCAGGCATTTTTTCTAATGCTTCAATAAAAGGAATATTTATCGTTAATTTCTTAAGGATCTCCAAAAATTTTCCAAATATGTTATCCTTGTTTTGTTGCTTCAGTCTTTGAGGAAATGGAGGTGGTGGTTTTTCAACAGTAATCTTCATTGGTTCAAGAGGATATTCCAAGTCTGGATAAATCTTGTTTGAACCTTCTTCAATATCCACCTTCTCTTTTTCTATTTCAACTTCTTTTTATACTCTTGTCTCCAATTCCTTTCCACTCCTTAATTGAATAGCCTTAAATTGTTCCTTGTTTTGATCTTTTGGATTTATCTCAACATTACTTGGAAGCGTTCCAGAAGTTCTATTATTAGGTGCAGTGACAATATGCCCCAATTTATTTTCAATATTTTTTATCGCAACACCTTGAGCTTGTAGTTGATTTCCTATATTCAGAATCATTTCTTCAGTAGACAACTTCTTATCCTTAAATTGCGGGTTACCATTGAATCTAGGAGGATAAGAGGGTCTAAAATTGTTATTTTCTTGATTGTTCGAATTTCCAATTGGATTTATAGAAATGTTCCCCCATTGTGGGTTAACATTAGTATTGCTATTATTCTAGTTGAAATTTGGGTGATTCTTCTAACCAGGATTATAAAAATTTGAATAAGGATTTTTAGGTCTATTAATAGCATTCAAGGTCTCATAAGCTGTTTGAGATTCTATTATCTGTCCAAATAAATTTTCCTCTAACACTTGGGGTGGTTAAGAATAATTCATTCCATACTGATCTATTTTCTTAGAAAGGGCTGCAATTTGAGAAACTATCATAGTCATCATATCTGAATCATGAACACTAGCTACTCTCTTAGGATTTATCCGTTAAGAGGGCCATTGAAAATTATTAGTAGCCATTTCTTCTATTAATGAATATGCTTCATCAAAAGGTTTTGACATTAACGATCCACCACCAACAGTATCTATAATCGATCTCAATGATCCCACTAATCCAATGTAAAATGTTTGAATTATTAACCAGTGTAGTAAAGCATGATGTGGGCACTTCCTAAGAAGATCTTTAAATCTTTCCTAAGATTCATATATTGATTCCCCTTTAAACTGACTAAAAGATGTTATATCATTTCTTAGCTTAGCAGTTTTTGATGGAGGGAAATATTTTGATAGAAACTTTTGAGAAAGTTCTCCCCAAGTTCAAATAGATTTAGGTGCTAACAAATTTAACCACACCTTAGCTTTATCCCTTAATGAAAAAGGAAAAGGTCTAAGTCTGACAGCATCACTCGACACTCTGTCATATTTAAAAGTAGCACACAGTTCAAGAAAACTAGCGAGATGTAAATTTGAATCCTCATTAGGTCTTCCACCAAATTGATTATTTTGTACCATTTGGATAATAACAAGTTCAAGCTCGAATGAATTAGCAGCAACATCAGGATTTTGAATAGTCACTTGAATTTCATCTGTAGTTGGGTTAGCATAATCTCTGAAAGGTCTTGGCAAATTTCCAATATCATTTCTCTGATTATCTTGATTATTTGCTATTTCTCATGGATTCTCAGTTTATTTTGGTTGTTTTATATTTATTCTAATAGTACGCTCTAACTTCGAATCTTAAGGTGCTAAACCTATAGATCCACTACGACACATATAAAATCACACAACTACTCTAAAAAGTAAATAAACACACAACACACTATAAAGTAAAGGTTTTCAGTTACTATATTATCAATAGATACCGTTTACACCCTCCCTGACAACGAAGCCAAAAAATTGATGCAGACTTTTTATATTGCAAGAACTTATGAACTTAAATTTATATATATTTAAAATGATTTTGTAAAGTCCAAACTTCAATGCAAGTATATATATCATATCAAGTAATACATGGCTCAAATGGAGTCCTGGTTATCGATCCCACAGGGAAGGCGCGATTCTTACAATTGATAATGTAATACTGAAATCCAATACTCAAATTGTAATTAAAGTTTATGTTTACTTCTATTAACAAGATGCAGAAAACAATAATAATTAAGCAAACTACAATTACTTCTAAAATCTTTAAAACATAAATAACTAACACGCACACACACTAAGCTTGTATTTGAAAGATTTTGATATATATGTAAAGTATATGTCCTCTTGCAACGAGAATATGATGTGTGAATGATATGGAATGATTATTTATTGTATTGTGCCAAATAGGAGCATAAATCTCTTTACCCTTAAAATAATACCCCCTCTTCCAAGCATGAATAGAACATTGACATATCCTAAGTTTAGTCACTAAATATAAGGCAAGGCTGGGAGGATACTGGCGATCACTACAGAGCGCCCACTCACCTAAAGG
This sequence comes from Papilionanthe hookeriana x Papilionanthe teres, assembly GCA_022702705.1. Classification (NCBI taxonomy): domain Eukaryota; kingdom Viridiplantae; phylum Streptophyta; class Magnoliopsida; order Asparagales; family Orchidaceae; genus Papilionanthe; species Papilionanthe hookeriana x Papilionanthe teres. The sequence continues at coordinate 149,988,731 of CM040424.1, read as the reverse complement.
CTAACCTTCGAGTTAATACCTTTCTTTAAAGTGCAATATCACCATAAATGGGTAAAATTATATAGCAAAAATAGTATATATTTTTGGTGCATCAGTGGACAAGCCAATTCTTAAGCAAGTTTAGCTAAAGCATCTGCATAGACATTATCTGCTTGAGGAATTCTGTAGAATATTACACTTGGAATCTGCTCTAGCAATTTCATCATGTACCGGTGGTATTCTTCCAATCATGGCTTCAAAATCTTATATTGTCCTTCCACTTGCTGATTGAAGAGTTGCGAGTCGACATAAATGCCAATGTCTATTATTTCCATTAGTATTGCCAATTCCAAGCCGGTGTTCAGAACTTCATACTCTGCTTCGTAATTGGTGCATGGCTCTATAAAGTGGTAAGAAAATTTTAGCATGGCCTGATATGGTGTCACAAAGATCAGACCAATCCCTACCTTGCCTGGTAACACTGTCTGCTGTCCTTTGTCTTTTTTGGCTGAGGAAGCTCCATCGAAGTACAACTCCCAAAGTCTGGGACTGGTCTATTCCACTTGTAGTATCTGTTCATCTGTTAGTTCGTCGTTGAGCAGGGACCCAATTGACAGTGGGTGAGCTGTAGGAAAGTTTGAAAGAATCAGCCCTTTGATAACGTGAAAGGGCACAAAAGTTATGTCGAGTTGCGATAGTATCATTGACCACCTTGCTAAACATCCAGAAAGTGTTTTTTGGGTCATCAAATATTGTAACGGATTAAATTTTGAAATCAGGTTGATTTTATGATACAACATATTGTGTCTAAGCTTTTGAGCGACAAAAACCTAAGCTAGACAATGTTTCTCATTAGGAAGATACTTTACTTCCACGGGTATTATTCATCAAATCAGGCACTAGAGTGCATTCTCTTTACCTCATCATTGACTTGGGCATGTAAATCTCTGAAGGATTCATCTATGACCACAATATAAAGTATCAACAGTTTACCCGAGATAGGGGCTGCCAAAATAGGTGAGGTTATTAGATATCATTTAATATCTTTAAAACCTCGTTGGCACGGCTCTCCCCAGACAAATTTGACATCCTTTTGAAGTAGGTTCAAAAAGGGTAGACTCCTTCCTGACAAATTAGAGATACAGCATCTTAGGTATGCCAATTTACCTTGAAAAGATCTTAGTTGTTTAAGGTATTTGGGAGGAGGCATTTCCAAGATAACTTTATTTTTTTCTGGGTTGATTTTGATTCCCCAATGACAAACAAGGAATCCCAAAAATTTTCCAGAGGTAACACCGAAGGCGCACTTTAAGGGGTTCATCTTGAGATTATATTGTCGTAATCGTTCAAACACGATCCTCAAATCATCTAGGTGGTTTTTTCTCACCTTGCTTTTGATGACCAAATCATCCACGTAGCACTCAACTATATTATGGATGAGTTCATCGAAGATCTTTGTCACCACTCTTTGTTATGTAGCTCTAGAATTCATAAGTCCAAATGGCATCACAGTGTAGTAATAAATCCCAATTGAAGTTCTCAATGCTGTGAGAGTTGCATCTTCTGGAGCATCTTGATTTGGTTGTAACCCGAGGATCCATCCATGAAGGAGAAGATTTCATGTGATGACACGATTTCCACCAATAGTTCCAGTATTGACAACAGAAACTCATTCTTCGGACATGCTTTATTTAAGTCCCTCAAGTCAACACATACTCTAATTTGTCCATTCTTCTTCTTTACGTGCACAACATTAGCTAACCTTGTACAAAATTAGCATCAACAAATTTCTTTATCTCTACTATAACTTGTTGCTCTATTTCGAGGCGCATTCTTCTGGGAGCTTACTTCACTGGCATTATATTTTGATCCACCCCAAGTCAGTGAACTGCAATCTCTGGAGATAATCAAGACATTTCATCGTAATTCCAGGTGAAGCAGTCTTTAAATTCTGATAATAACTTGATTAAATTTGCAGACTCTTCTTCACTGCGTAACGAACTTAAAAAATTTATTTTGGACTGTTCTTCAATCCTGAGGTTGATTTATTTTAATTCATCCACTGTAGATTTGATCTCTTATTCAAACTCTAGTGGAGAGTCATCTATCTGTTGATCTCCAAATTCAGCTTGAATGTCTAGGTAATTTACCTCTGACTAGCTAGTAACAACCATGCAAAATCTCAAATCGTTGACTGTTCCAATCGTACCGAACCCAAGGCCTTTTTTTGAATTGAGTTTCTTTCTTTTTGCGTTCCATATTTTTTCAAATGATTGTAATTTATCTTTTGGCATTTTCTTCGGCACATATCCTTGTTGTTTTAATTTTGGTACACATGAAAAAAAGTATTCAAAAGGTAATTCCATTAATTCATTAGAGTCGTCCTTATTAAGAATTATTCAAGGTTCAGAAGTAGAAGGAGAAACTTGGTAAAACTTGATTGGTTTAATACCACCATTATGGACTTCCTTGACTTCCATACTCTTGATCTTTTGAGGATGGATCGGAGTTAGGGTCATGGCTTGAACATAATGGTTAATCCGATCGTACATTGATTCATATTTATTCCTTTCTGTGTCATACAAAGAGATCTCGAACAAAGGCTTCTTCTGACTCATCATCATTTTTTCTTTGCCAAATTCATCCTCTTCGGAGCTTCCTCCTACGTGGATGCTGATCACCGGCTTCGACCGTTCAACAATCTAATGAGTTCTTCCTCTCCAACGACCCCAGCCTCGGCCTCGGATGTGTGGTCTAAAAGAACCTCCATGAACACATTGCGAAGGAGTTGCAGGAGACTGTTGAAGTGGAGGTGAATGGTCATGTTCCTATGGTTCTTCTAGATCTTCAACCTTCCTTGTCACAACTTCTTTTGAAAATATAGTTTTCATCGGGGGAGCATAGTAGGCGACATCGTGGATGCCCACTTCATGTATTGAGAATGGCTGTAAGCCTCCCTTTATGCAATGTTCTTGTCTATTATTGTAGTACTTGATGCATTGTTGAAGCGATGATGAGACCATACTGTACTCATGAAGTCACAGTTGACCAAGCAGGGTGTTGAACAAAGTATCTACATCTATGACATAGAATTTTGTGGTTGTTACTAGATTTCTAACTTTCATTTGCAGTGTTATAGATTCGTGGGCACTTTCCCCTTTTTGGTAGAATCCTCTTATCATCATCTTATCTTTGGAGAGCTCTCGTGCATCAATGTCCAAGTAAGCTAATGTCTGTAGACTCGTTATGTTAAGTGACACTCCAGAATCTACTAACACTTTGGATAGTACAAATCTGACGATGATGATGGCAATGTAGAGTGGTTGGTTTTGATCGGCTGTCTCAAGTAGCAAATCTTCATCGGTGAAGGTTACACCCGGCTGTTCTTTCAAAGTACAAACTCTATTCAATGATGTGCTAGCCAATTATGTTAAGCAAATGTCTGGATTAAGTAGAGCCTTGATCAGATTTTCCCTCATCTCCTTTAACAAGATCCGAGCATCATAAATGCTTAGTTTGGTTGGAAACTTCCTATGATGTGCTAGTACATTGTAATCCACTTTATTTGAACATTCCATCTCATTTCAAATCTGCACTACTTCTGTTGCTGGAGGTACCTCTTCTTGAGTAACTATCTATTTTCTTTTCTCCACCGGAGCTGTCCTTGGAGGTAGTATCTTGCCACTTCATAAATGTACTTCTGTTATTTATTCCTCCTCTGGACTCAGAGATTCTCCTGATGTTGTAGTTGACACTTTTGGTATTGTTTCTGTATCTGGAAGATCTATGTTGATTGCAAAGGGAGTTCCTTTGCACTCAAGAATTGGCTCCTCGCTTCCCGTAGTGTTGTAACCGATGTTGTTGATATCTCGTTCATTTCCGTCAACGTTCTTGTTGAGAAGTAGTATGATTTGAGGATCATTTTGGGAATGAAAATTGGGGTTAGATAGGTTGTAATTACTTACATTGTCAGTAGAGACAGTAAGAACATAGCCAAAATTGTTTCTATTATCATTATGAGACCCTGAATGGGCATAAAGATAATCGTAAGTCAGGGGTTAGAGAACTTTCACCCCCGAATCTGAGACAACCAATCTAATAGAGGTAGCCCCTTTTCTATCTATTGCGTACCATCCTTAATTTCACTTGTGATCTCCTTCTTCCTCCTTTCTTGTTGTGGTGGTCTCCTTGTTGATAACCTCATCTTAGACTGTGCTTATGCTATATTTCAGGTAGATGTTTTCTTTGAAGTGGACTAGATCTGATCCACGACTCACTTGAGCTCGTTCCAAATCATACTCCATATACCCTTGTCAACATATGGATCAACCAGATAAAATGGCTCAGCCAAATTATATTTATAGAATATCTTTCAGGTTCTGTCAATTATTCTTTCAGTATCATTATATTTCCTTACTTATAATTCCTCTTGAGCCAATTCCTGATACTGAAGCATCCTTCTATTGTGTGTCCGAGCAATTTGTGGTAGGGACAAAATTTGGGTTGATCCTTCTTGTTCATCTCTTCCGGCTTCTTCAACTCGGGCAATCTGAACTCGGGATGTAGTCGACTAGAGTTTCATAGGGCTTCGGTTGCTCTACTACGAGGTCTTCTATAGTAACATGGTGCTACACACTGGCGAATCTCTTTACAAACATATTTTTTACTTCTGCAAAAGTCTTCACTAATCCGTTGGGAAGCTCGGCATACAAATCGAATGCTATCCTTGACAAGTTGCTGACAAATTGTTGAAAAAATAGAGCTTCACTTCCTTCTATGTTGCAACAACTAGCCCTGAAGTGTGCTATGTGCTGACGAGGATTTCTTATCCCGTCAAACATCTTGAAAGTTGGGGGCACGAAGCCTTTGGAGTAAGACAAGACATCAAATTCCTCTAGGTAGGGTCTACCCATTGAAACTGATGCTTCACCATTGAGCTGAGGCAAGGCCTCTCAAACTTACTGTTCAATCATTTGCTTAATATCCTTTTATGGTAGTCTCGAAGTTGAATCCTTTCTCGGTTGTTCATCTTCATTGGTAGAAGCGACTTCTTTTCTTTTAATGGTAATGCGTATGATTTCAGGCTGGTTAATCTCTGAAGTTGCTGTTGGTTGTGACTGTGACTGTTCGTGGAGTGTAGCCATGGCGGTCATGGCAACGATCATCTCCTCCATCTCTTTTCCAGAAGAATAATCTACTCATCTCTTTTTAGTATGACCCTCTGAAGCTCATCTGCAGTGTTCTCCTCACTGGGATCCTTATGTGTAGATGTCGTGGATCTCATTTCAACTACATTGATTTCCATGAAGTCTTTGTCCATGTAACCTGAATGGAAGTAATTTTCATCATCAATATCCAGACCTAGTTATTTTGCTAATTCTGAATTCTCTCCTCGGAGCTTTCAAACTTTATCATCGACTACTTTATTATAAATCAATATCAAATATGTAGACTTCCCTCGGCTATCAGTTCTCTCTACATCCGACTATGGAGAAATGGAGGTAGTGGCAATAGAAACATCGAACTCATGACCCTTTTTGTGATCCACAAACCCCTCAAAATGCACTGGTGTAACATTCTTCAGTAACCACACTTTTCTCTTAAGATTCGATGCCTTGAGACGGGGTGTCTTGGCGGGAACATGAGAGTGATGACGGGAAGTGTGCTCCCTAGGGTGTAGACCACGTATAGAGGGCAACAATCCTCTCTCTTCTAGGATTTCGTATAATCATCGATTGAAGGTACTCTCGGACCTAGTCGGGAGTTGACTGATCTGCGCACTATGGGTGTCGGAACGATAGTAGTATCATATGTAGTAGTGGTATCAACATGCTTCCCCAAACGGTGTTTGAAGGACACACGAACGAGTCTCTCCATCTTTTGAATTTTATTCTTTATTTCAGCTGATATTGCAGATCCCGTCCTCTTAAGGAGCATAACAACATAATATTCCTCTTTTTCAGCTAACCTTCAGAGAAGGGTGTGAACTCGAGCGATGGGTGTGGGCTTCTCTCTCACCTCATTTCGACTATGTGGTGATGAAAGTGTAGCAGCAATATTGTGGAGGCTTTAATCTCTGTTAGTATCAATCAAGGGGTGGAACCTACTCCCTTGAATGAGAGGAGAGGTCTCCAGTAAATTGAGTTCCTCCTGTTGAGGAATCTCATCAATCACTCGCAAACTTGTAGCTTGTGCCCTGGTGGCTTTGAGAATCTCACGATTGCAGTTCCTCCTTTGAGACCTAGTCGGCGGGGGAACTTTAGAACAAGAACCAATCTCAAAGACTTACATTGGATCAAGAAAGTCATTATCTGAATCTTTTTTCATGTAGAATTTCCTTTCATTTGGTAGACAGGAAAGTAGGTGCGGTGATGGCAAAACCAGTAGTGGTAGGGGTAACAACTTTCCTAGGTATGAAGATGACTGACTTGATGGGGGCTATAGAAACCTTCACCTTCTTAGTAAAAGGGAATCTTCATGGGAGTTCAGGTTGAACTCAACAAATGGTTCTTGAACTTCGGGTTGGCAACTTTCACGACAACAAACAAGGATTTTCTAAGTATAACTTCAAACTCATTGAACCCGGTCCCAAATTAAATCATGGGTGCTGAAAGACGAGCCTCACGAGAGGTGGACAAGTTGCAAGAAAAAAGTCAAAATAGAGGTCGACACCGTGACTATTTAAAGAAACATTCCGAAAGTCGGCAGAGGCTTAAAACCTTTAATCATAGTGCAAACACTATGAAAAAGATTTTTCTGTGAACTGGGTAATATTTCATCTTATTTAATTTTAATTGATCATTTATCATGTTTTTATTCTCATATTTTTGTTAAAAGGGGTTTTAAGATTTAAGAAGGAATGGGTCAATTTGCCGATAGTAGGACTAAACCCGGGAGGAACAAACAGGAGGTCAAGTGTGGGACCATGTCCGGGATGCCCTTCATGACGCACATTACCCTAGAAAAACTTGTTCGCCAACACACCTATAGGGGGTCCAACCCCACAAAAATCAAGAAGAATCCTAAAAGATTCCTGAACCCTTCTGTTTAAGGATGGCTCAAACAGACAGTCCTGAAATCGAGGAAAGTTGATCATACTTTCTCAAGAAAAAAAAAAGATAAATTTGTCAATGAAAAAATGGTAATCTCGTTCATGAGAGACATGAACTCATTACCGATGTATGAAATTAACATTCCTTAATCTAAATGAAGAGAGAAACTACTCCCCAGCGGAGTTGCCAGAAAATTGTCGGCAACTAAAAGGTTAGGGAATTAAGATTATATATATATATATATATATATATATATATAATTTCAGAAAACATCATTTTTTTTAATTTTTAAAAATATGAAATCAAAATCGATCTCATATATGTAATAGTTTAAATAATTGTGCACTTTACCACAAGACGTATATCTATCCCAAAGAATAGATACATTTCTTGACGGTGAGGCTTGATCAGGTAAACTAAAAAATTCATGACATCTGTTTGGTCTGCGTATTATTTATGTTAACCGACAATTTCTCTTATCTAATATGAAGGAATTTGATAGGTTTTATATTAATATGGGGCTTTAAGTTTCCTATAAGGGCAAGCCCCTAAAGTTAATTACATCATAGATAACCAAAGTCACCTAAGAAAACTCTTGATAAAGATTAGGAAATATCATATTCTTGACTTAAAAAAAGTACGATCTTTAAGAAAATGTGATAGTAGGAACTTCAATAGGTGAGTGGCCCAAATTTTGGAACATTTATCATGAGAATCCAAAGGTAGAGAAAGCTAGGGAATTGATATAGAACTAAGAAAAATCATGTTTTTCTTTCCCAAAATATCCTATGATTTGGCTTTGATTTGATATATTTATTTGATGTTTCCTTCTGCCAATTTTATTACTTAGAGCTTACATTCACTTGATATAAATCTTATGAATAGGCTGAAGGATAGGAGGATTTACGTTATACCAAATGACAACCTCGGAACCTAAGATGAGTTAGAGCTTATATTGCATAAGGTGAAAATTCCTAAAGAGATAAAATGAGGGTTTATGCAGCACTAGAAAAGCTACCTCAAAGTCATATGGCTTGTTGTTTTAGTTCCAAGGAGTTTTGCTGCTGAAGATGGTCGTGCTGCCCACTATGCATGCTCCAAGCTCATCGTCGTAGCAGGTTCATTTTAAAGAAGTGCCAATTGAAAAGAAAAGAGAAGTATTACATTTTGGAAAAATTTAAATTGAGGTGTCTTAATGTCTTATTAGGAGAATATTAAAGTTGATTATAGAAAAACTGGTTAAAATTCCATGGTGCTCTCATTCCGGCACCACTATTTTCTTCGGATTCACTTTGTCCAAATGAATTTACTAAACTCAACTTAATGAGTTCCATACTTTCATTTAGTCTGTGGGAAATCTCGTTAGCAGCCGTAGGTTACATCCTCTGAGGTATTCACAATCATCTGATAAAGATGTTTTAATTTAGTTACAATTGTGATTTTTGTTTTGTTTGTGATTAAATTTCGAGTTGTCTTATATTTTGGATGTTGTGGAGGTGAATTTTATCATATTTTAATTTTGGTGTTAGTTTTGTGGCTATCCTAAAAGTTCTGATTTTCATGTTGGGTGACATTGTTGTTTAACTTGCAAACTTGTAAGAAAGAACAGTGAAGCGAAAGCAGCACAAAAAAGAAGGTATTATAAACTTGTAAATGTGTACCTGTGGAGTCTTCTCGTTCCTCCACCTGAAACAATAGTATCTTAAAATAAATATTTATAATTTTGTAAGAAAGTAAAAGCTGATATTATAACTTGGTGGGTCCTATTTACTCATTTAAGAGATGTCTTCTTTTAATAAGTTTGATAAACTCGGTCATCCTACAAGATGTCTAGAAGACTTGTGAAAAGGACTAGGGGATACCAAGATATTTCACAACCCTTTTGAACTTTCTTGAGTTCATTCTGAGCTTATCATAATTATTAAATGATTCAACTTTTTTATACCCTTATGCTCAATAATCTAATGTTTTAGTTGTCCCAGAAGGTGGGGTAAATATCACTTGATATTTAATTTCTGAATTATGTAAGTGGGGCCCTTAGAGGCAACTTAATCTATGAAAGAGTTCACTAAATTTGATAGACTTGTAGTGTTTCAAATGTATTTTAAAATTAATTTTGTTTTGCCTTTCTAAACGTCATTAGCCTATTTTTAATTAAGCCTAGCTCACTACTAAGCCTTTAAGACTTTAGTGGGTATATTTGTAAATTTTAGAAGAGTTTAGTTATATAACTACGATTCTTATCAAATTAATTAATTATCATTGGACCATTGACTAAGAGTTATAAATCATTAAATATCACTTTCCAAAGATGAAACCCTAGCTTCAATGATCATTTAGTTTACTTTTCTTCCAAATTAAAATAATTAAAAAAATTATCAATTTATCCTTTAATGAGACAAAAGTGAGATTGGTTTCTAACACTTATCCCTTATATGTTTCGATCATTCAAACATATTTATTAAGATTACCTATTTCCCATTTCCCACTCTAATTAAGCCTCAAAATTGATTAAGGCTAAATTCTTTAAAATTACACTTTTGCCCCTATAGGCCTTATGACTTCATAATTCAATAATTAATTCAAATGACTTCAAAATTTTATGCTACCCCACCCATGGTTCAATTAAAGTATTAGAGGAGAAAATGTGATTTTCTTAATTTAATTTAATTTATATAATTATTTTTCATGCAAAATAGGGATTTTGAAAGGAAATTTAATAACTTAGTCAAAACAAAGTTTCTGTCCTTAAGAAAATTATGGGAGGTTCACATAGACCAGAGAATCACTTGGACCAAGTTTCATGATTTTTTTGAAATTTAATCTAATTATTATAATTATTTCAACTTTTAGAGTATTAATTAAATATATAAAATTATTTAAGTGGAAAATTAAGTTTTATATTTTTCTTAAATCTCTCTGAGGTCAGGGAATGCAGAGGATGAAATTTTATATTTTTGTGAATTATATTTTAATTATTAGAATTATTTTAGTGAGAAACTTAGGACATTCAATTTTTAGCCTTTTAAATTAAGTTTAACCCTTTAAAATTTAATATATTTATTTATACAAAAAGGAAAATTATTCAAATTGTTCCAAAATAATTAGGAAACAATTTAGAACATTTCCATCAATTTTATTAATTTCATAAACTTTACTATATTTTAATTATTTAAATAATAAAATAATGCTTAAAAAAGAAAATTTTATTTTAATTACAACTTTATTTTTTAGAGACTCCTCCGATCTCAGAAAACTTCCAAAATTAATTTGGTAATTTTTTGAGGTACATTTTAATTATAATAATTATATAAGTGTCAAAAAATGTGATTTAAATTGGAAAATTCATTTAAGTATTTAAACTAACTCCAATAGAATTGAAATTTTTATGAGTTCTTCTGACTTTAAATTACAATGGAGAGTGGTTTTTAGGTTTGTTTCATTTATATTTTTTTATTTAATTTTTATGATTTAATTACAATTAGGATTATACTTAATGAGTTAAACTAAGTTTATATTTTTTCTATGTTTCTCTGGTCACAGTGAACCTACTGAAATTTACTTTTGATTTTTTTGGTAAATATTTTTATTATTATAATTTTTAAACCATAACAAACACATACAACTTGAAAAATAAAGATCTTTGCATAGAGAACTCTCCTGACCTTAGAAAAATCACGGGAGATCCCCCATGACAGATGAAACAAGAACCACAAAGATCAAGACATAGTGAAGTGTCTATGCAAATGAAGAATCAAATTACTCTGAACAATATCTAATTAATTAAGAATAAATTGTACATTATATAAATATGAAACCAATTCCACATTGTTCTCCTCTGTTCACTGAGCAAGAGGGTATTTTTCTACACCAAGTTATGAATTTTTAAAGTTTCTCTAAGTTAAATAACTCAAATAAATCATATTTTCCTCTTAAACATGCGGTGCTGACTGTATTCTCAGCAGCTCCGAAAGACCACTCGACAATTTGCCATTTGATGATGATATCTGACTCAGCTGTCACTCGACCGCGCTTTATGAAATATAACTCTATCCGACATCATCTGATCCGTCCATTTGATACACGCTCCATCCAACGCCCATGTATCTTCATCCCTAACTAGTATGTACCATTAGCCGTCCACCTTCTAACCTAAGATCTCGGCCTAGACTCAACTAAATTACATGGGGTTTGTTTCTATGGACTCATCTAGGTGAGATGAACCTTTATATACGACTAATACACCATAAAATATAGTATAAATACATGAAGGATTAAAATAGGCTCGAGAGGAAGAGTGAGCATAATACCTTTGTTTGAGAGGGGAGGCTTAATCAGATGGTTGTAGCAGCTTTGAATGGACCCAGCCAACCTCCAGATAAAGTATTTTGCCCTGTTGAAATGTCTAGACCTGAATTCGATAAAGACCGATTTCTGGAGTTGATTGAAGTCTGGTGCAGAGGCTCTCTGTGATGGGGCTTCGACGGGGGAACTTCTTCTCTCAGTGCTGTGAGGTGTGAGCATAATTAATTGAACTTTGGTGTAGTGTGGAGCTATGGTGAAAGTTTCCTGGTTTTGGCTGGAATTTTAGTGGAGAAATTGGCTCTGGACAGTGGGATTCAATGGCTAAAGATAGTGGGATTACACTTGGGAGGTCTCAAGGAAGCTCTGGTGAAGTTTTGGCAGGGTTTCCTTGAGAAAAATTTAACACCCTCTCTTGGTCGTGCAGAGTTCTATTTAGGGCCATTTCCTTTGGTCTAATCTTATGGCTTGCTGGTGGGTGGAATCAACTGCTTAGGTGGATTGCAGAAGAGCTCTAGTGGCATTTCAGGGCTTAACAAATTGGATGGGTCAATTGGGTGACGAATCAAGTGGGGTGGCTCTCAGGTTTGGCTTCTCTGGTGACTAGGTCAGCCGGCCAGGCCAGAGGAGGTGGCTAGTGGTCAGGTGAGACAAAGGGCAGGTCATAAGTGGGGTGGGATTAAGTGGCTAAGTGTTCTTTACACATCTCTTTAAGTTTTACCCATTGAAGGGAGGGGATCCCCTAAATCATGATACCTTTATCCCATGGCTCCAATAGAGTTGGTGAGGTGTACAAGGGATCCAGTGGATGGTTATGGTGTGCTTGGTTTGGTCACATTTAGCTTGATATGGTTAATTTGGCTCATGGGTTCAATTTGGATCTGTTGTGTTCAAATTGGGCTAGGTTGCATTCAAGCTTGGGCCAGGTTCATTTAATTTTTTTATATGGTGTGTATGACATCCATAAAGTGTTTAGAAGAAGATTGGTGTGGTTTTGAATTAGTGTGAGGAGTTAATTTAGTTTAATTTGGTATTTGGTCAAATTTGAGCATGTTGGGTTAGCTTTAGTTTATGTTAGGCTAGGGTTGGGTCAAAAGCTAATTGATCATTTCAATAGGTCTATGGGGATGTTAGGAATAGTTCTTGATATAAATTGGGTGGAAATTTTGGGATTGGGACATTCAATTTGATGAAGTTTGGGCTTGTGGCACAGTTGGGAAAAATTTATGGATTTTGGATTTTGTTGGAGTTGGGTGAGGCTTGGGCTCAAATTGGGGTCAATTGATGGTTTAATTTGGTTTAGGGGAATGTCCTGAAGAGTTTAAAATTCAGAATTGGGGGAAATTTGGTCATATGGTCAAAATTGGGCCTTTTTGGTTTGAGTTGAAATTGGGTTTAAATGTAGGTCAAATTGGGCTTGCATTTGGTTTCAATTGGGGTTGGGGATTTTTTGTTAAAGTTTGTAACTAGAATTAGAGAGAATTGAAGTCAACTTGGTGGACGTTTGGGGTGATTTGTGCATTTTGGGCCTTAAAGGGCAATGTTGGTGATGGAAACTCGTCGCTTCCGACTGTTGCCAATTCCTGGGTGTCATCTCAAATGACAAGGAGTTGCCAGTCTATTTATATTGCCCCAGTCTTTAGTCCCCTGTTGAAAAAGGGTGAAATAAAAGGGACAAAATAGATAATCATAGGAAAATGTAATGTGATATCTTCATAGGATGAATTGTAGAATGTTCCTATCCTACTAAGAAAAATCACAAGTCTGGTAACCAGAGATTTTTAGGTATTTAACATATTCTGAGTTCTTTTTACTTCTCCTATAGAAACAAGCTTATATAGTTAATTGCATCATAGGCAATTCTAGTTTTGCCTAAGAAAACTCTTGATTAATGTTAAAAAAATCATTTTTTTGAATACATTTCGGAAAATAAACATACGAATATTTTATTCCTAATGTTTATCTCATTTTGTCATGAGATATTATCTCATGAGGTATCTTCTATAGATATTTTATTTTTGTTTTGTTTATGATTTTTTTGTCATGTCAAATCTCATATCGATGTAGATTTTATTTTTGTTATTGTTTTAATGTCATTTTATTGTTTGGTGACTATCCTAACAGTTCTAGTTTTGTTGTTTTGTTGACGACTATCTTAATAGTCCAGTTTGTTGTTTTTGTTGTCATGTCATTTTTGTTGTTTGTTTAGGTTTTGTGGCTAACCTAAAAGTTTCAGTTTTGTTATTTTTATTATTTCTTTTTTGTCTTTTTATTCTCTATTTTTTCTAATGTCGTCGATCGTCCTGCAAAACAGAGTTAGCACACCCTATAACATGTAAAGAAAATTTAAACAAAACTTGTCTCCATCCTGAAAAGAAAATATCGTCAAGAATAATGTCATAAAAGTATTTAGATTACCTATTAAAAATGTTCGTTCTTTCAGAGTTGTCGGATATCTAATTTGTGTTGAAATGTTGATTCAATATTAAAAATTAAATTTTTAATTTCAATTTGTTATGATTTGGGTTTTATAAGAATTTAGATTTAATAATTGTACTTTTAAATTCAGTTGTCATTTGAACTTTAATAAGTTTAATGAAATTTTAAGCTTAATATCGTTTAATTCTTAGGTTTAAGAGTTGATTTAGATTTTCACTTTAATAAGATTTTTATGCTCGATGTCATTTGAGCTTAAAAGGTTTGGAATTTAGATTTTTAAATTCAATTGTCACTTGAATCTAAATCAGATTTTAAAACTCGATGTCAATTAAAGTCTAAAGGTTTATTGTTGAGCCTAATAGAAATTAGTCTTTGAAAATTTAGATTCAATATTATTTGAATATAGAATTTATGGATTTTATGTTGATTTAAGTTTTTCTTTTCAGTTTAAATTTTTTTTGTTAATTTAAATTTAATTTGTTAATTTATGTCGAGTCGGTTTGATTTACGTCAAATTATGTCAAGTTTGGTTGGATATGTCAATTTATGTTTAAGTATGTTATTTTATGTTGATTTATATTACTTTAGACTTCAATTTGAATTGAACTTAGCTTTTATTTTTAGATAGGTCGAGTTAAGCTGAATTTAAAATTTATGTTGAACTAAGTTTAATTTGAATTTATGTCAAGTTAAGTTAATCTAAATTTAGGTTTAACTCAAACATAATATTTTAATTAAAATTGAGTTTGAATTGGGTTTAAATGAAACCTAAAACTTTAGGTTTGAAATAAGTTTAATACAGTTTGAATTTTAAGTTGGGTTTGGGTTAAGTTGAACCTAGCCTTAAGATTGACTCAAGTTCGAATGAGTTGAATTTAAGTTAGTTTATGTTTGAGTTATTTAAGGTTGATTGTTCTTAATTAGGATTGGTTTATAGTTTGGGTAAGTTTTAATTGATTAATTAGACTTGATTCGGGTTAAATCTAATTAGTTTAAGGTTAATTAAACCTAATTTGGGTAAGGTTTAATTAATTAACTAGACTTAATTATAGTTAAGTCAATTAAAACTAAGTTGGGTAAGGTTTAATTGATTAATTAGATTTAATTAGGATTATGTCTAGTAGGTTTAAGGTTAATTAAACCAATTTAGTTATGGTTTAACTAATTAATTAGACTTAATTAGGGTTAAGTCTAATTGGTTTACGATTTGATTAAGTCTAATTTAATTAAGAATTAATAGATTAATTACGTCTAATGGGTTAGACCTAATTGAGGTTTAAGTTTGATTAAGTCTAATTTAGTTAAGCCTTAATGGTTTAATTAGGTCTAATTAGGTCTAATGGGTTAGACCTAATTAGGTTTTAAGTTTGATTATTATATCCTTAAAGTTTAATTTTTATATTAATGTTCCATTAATTAAGTTTAATGTCTTTAAAATTAATTAAAATTTATATTAAAGTTTAATTTATTACGTTTAATATGTCTTTAAACTTAATTAATATTCAATTTTTATATTAAGGTTTAATTCATTAAGTTTAATAAGTCTTTAATTAAAATTTATATTAAAGTTTAATTAATTAAGTTTAATATGTCTTTAAACTTAGTTAAAGTTTAACTAAAGTTTAATTAATTAAGTTTAATATGTCTTTAAACTTAATTAACATTTGATTTTTATTTAAACCTAATGTAGTTAAGGTTTGATTAATTAAGTTTAATATGTCTTTAAACTTAATTAAAATTTAATTAAAGTTTTATTTCAATTTTTAATATTAAGGTTTGATTAATTAAGTTTAATATGTCCTTGAACTTAATTAAATTTTTTTTTTTATATTAAATCTAATGTAATTGAGGTTTAATGAATTAATTAAGTATAATTTGATGTCTTAGACTTAGTAAGGGTTTGATTTTATCCTAAGCCTAATGTAATGAAGCCTAAAGGATAATTAATTAGGTTTAATAAATGGTTAAACCTAATTAGGTTTTAAGTTTGCTTTACCCTAGTTTAATATGGTTAATTATGGTGAATATTTGAATTAATCCTAATTATATTTTCATTTGAGTTCATTTGATGTTTTAACTTTAATTTGACCTAACTCATGGTGGAGGAGTTAAGTGAAGTGGATATTTAAGAATTAAAGTTATTTTAGGGTTTTACATTTTGAAATTTTTAATCCTAACAAAAGAAATATCATTTTAAAATTTTAATAAGTTAGAATCTGTCATTTAAGGGTTTAAATTTGTTCCCCTAAATTTCTAGACAATTTCCAATTTAATCTTAATATTTTCTATTTTTTAGAATTATTATTGAAAATAATTACTAAATATAATGAAAATTAATAAATGTAATCCTACATAATTTTTTTGTCGTTGGGAAAATGAGAGATTGTTCCTCAGGTGCAAGGAATTATTCCCTCAAATTTTCATATTTTTCTAATTTATAAATAATTTTTAATAACTAAAGTACTCTAGAGAGTATTTCATTAATTAAAAATTCAATATAAATAAAAAGTTAATAATTCTAATTCCACAATGTAGTGCTTATTGTCCTGAATCCATAGATATTTTTATTTTATTTTTGTGATTTTTCTATGCAAAGTAATGTATTTTTGAAGTTTTTAAGGTTTATCTGGATTTTATTAAATCCAAATAAATATTAGAGTGTCGTGTGTCCTTGGACGGGTCGAAATGCGGCTGATCCGTTGCGGGGATCCAAACTGCAGATCAAGCTGGGACAAATATTAGCCATCCATTTCCAAAAAATGGTAATGGACGATATTCGTTCATCATCTTCATCTGTTCTATACCTGAACACCGTCTATGTTTTAGAGACAAGATCTCAATCGATTCTTGATGAAATTGAGTAATTTTTGTTTTTAGAGCTTCATCTGGAGGAGACGATCATATCCATATGGATTTGCTTGGGTTTTGAATTGGCTAACCCACCTCTAGACCAAGCCCGAGCTCGAGTTCGGTGAGATGAACCATACCTTGGCCTTAATTAGTTTGGCTTCAAATTGATTGGTATGGAAGCTTCGTGTGGTCCCACGAAGACTATTTGCCAGCTCATATTGATGTCAAATAGGGTGCAAATATGATTTCTATCAAAAGGGGCCCGATTTGAGGGAAGAAGTTCAAACAGTGTCTTAAAGGCTATGGGGATAGCAATTTTTATTGGGCTTGTCCTCACACAGTCCCTAGATGGGTTTAGGATGGTTACTTTGAAGGTTTGAAGAGTTTGGTTTCAAACTTCCATTTTATTCTGGTTTTAGGCTTCTCGGGTTGACTCAATTTAGCTGACTCAGTGGATTTGGTGGCTTGGTTTCAAGTGGGATCCATTGCTTAGGTCCTAAACTAAGTTTTTGATGTTGAGAGCTAAGGGAATTGAGCAGTGTATATAGGGTTTTCTGATTTTTCTCCTCTTCTCTTCCATGTGTTCATGTCTAGCTCTATTTATAGCCATGGGGAAGCTTGAGTGAGCTTGGACGGAGCTAGGCTTATCTAGGGGAGTTGCCAACTTGTTCATTAATGCTTAGATATAGGATTTTAGCTATTGGCATGCCAGAATTTACAATTTCCAAGGGTAAACCATGTGTGGTTTACCCATGGCGTGAGCTTAACTCCATGATTGGGTTTCTCTCATTGGTTTGATTAAGAGGTGTATGGATTGGTTCAAATATAAGGAATCAGCTATCCCGTATGATTCATTCAATGTTGGTGAGGGGAGGATGACACATATGCTTCATACTCATCCATTTTCATCATTAAGTCTAGCTATGGCAAGGCTAACTCAAATTATGTCTTCTCTCTATTGGATGAGAGAGAGGTGCATGGTGACTCAAGGAGGGCAAGCTATCTTCTGTTCAACATATCATATAAATTTTGATGAGAAGATGCCATGTAGTTATTACAATTTTTCTATTTTTATAATTTTTTCATGATGAGTTATAATGTGATTTAAACATGGTATAAGGGTGAGGTTAAGTGGTGTTTCATCCTTATTGGTTTGTCTATGGCACACATAAAATGACAAGCCACATCATCTTATGCAAAGGAATGATTCATAATTTGTGTTTGGGAGAGGATGACACCTATTAAAATATCATCATGGGTTTAACCATGGTTCAAAATATTATATTATAAATTATTAATGGGTCAATTCATTTTGGATGGGTCATATGAGTTGTGTCTAACCTATATGAGGTCATCCATGATGTCATTAATGAGCTTAAAATTTTGAAAACCATTTATTATGTCATAAATGGTGTCATGGGTCAAAATTTCTTTTCATGGCTTTATGAATATAATTTCGTTCTTAATTAATTATGTCATTAAAAAATATTGGAAATTTCATTATTGGCCAAAGAATTAATCAATGTAATTTTAAAATTAATTATTTGATTAATTTATATCATTTTTAGTTCAATATTAGGCATGATCTTAATTTATGGCTTTTAAATGTGTTTCTAATTTTTAATTAATTATATCATTAATTTAAAATATTAGAAATTATATTTTTAACCAATAAATTAATCAAGTTAATTTTTGAATTAATCATTTGTTTAATTTTATCATTTTAATTCAAAATTGGGTATTTTGACCAAATTTGATAAATATTGACTAGGGTTGGCCAATTTTAGGGTTTAGGTCAATCCAACGGTCAATGTGATTTTTGGATTAATTTTTGGTCATTTTGATCATTGTCAAGTTGATTATGTTAATGTCTATTCTTGAAGTCAATTTTATGGTCAAGGGGGCATGGGTTAGACATTCTGACCAATTGTTTCTTTTTAGGTCAAGAGTTGACCAATGTGGTTAGGGTGGTTGTCTTTGTGTCATACATGGATTGTTTTGATCAAATTTTAATCATTTATGTCAAAGGATAACCAATAAGGTCAATGCAATAGTCTTTGGGTTATGATTTGATCATCTTGATTAAAATTGACTTTTTGGTTAAAGGTGACTAATGAGGTGAATATGGCGGCCTTTAGTTATTGGGTTGATGAATTTGGTCAATTTTTGACTTTTTGGGTCAAAAGTTGACTACTTGGGTCAATTGAATGGTCATTGGGTCAAGGATTGATCATTTTGACCTAAGTTGACTTTTTGGTCAAAAGTTGACCTATTGGGTCAATGAGTTGGTCATTGGGTCAAAAATTGACCATTTTACCAAAGTTGACTTTTGGTCAAAAGTTGACCTATTTGGTTAATAATAGATTAAATCAGAGTTTGTCATTGCTCATTTAATCATCTTGGGTCAAAGGATGATTTATAGGGTTTTTACTCTAATCATTAGGGTTTAGTGACCATTAGTGAGATTTAGGAATTAATACTGGTATAATTCCTATATCAAACTGACTTTGAAATGATCCTCACAAAAGTGAGGTCAACAAATGGGTCTCTAATATGTGTGGGATACTGTAAAAGTATGCCGCATAAATTGGCGTTGACCGAAACAGTCTGGATGTCACAAATGTCAATTTGTCGGAAAATATTTTAGTTCATTATTTGAAGGATGAGATTGTATGTCATAAAATGTCAAATGTCTATATGTCGATTTTAAGAAAGAAGATTATGTGAATTATATCTTTTCTTGAAGAAAGAGTTAAAGGAACGCCTTATTTTCGTGTCAGAAAGAGAACATGTATCTAATAATGAGAATGAGAGAGTGGATGTCATATTTCATCTCTCGGAGATGTCAAAATGTCAATGTTAACTTTGAGAAGAAATGCCTTGCGACTTGTATACTCTCTCAAAGAAAAATTAAAGGAAAGTCATGTTTTCGTGTCAGTAAAGGATTTATATCAATAACTAGAGAGACAAAAAGGGTGTCAAATCCAATTTCATAGAAATGTCAAATGTCAATGTCAAGTTAGAGGAACGCCATAACTTTCATGTCAGGAAAGAACTTATTTCCAATAACTAGAGAGACAAAATAGGTGTCATATCCTTTTTCTCGGATGTGATGAATGTAAATGTCAAGTTAGAGGAATGCCATAACTTCCGTGTTAGGAAAGGACTTATATCCAATAACTAGAGAAAGAAAATGGGCGTCATATCCTATTTCTCAGAAATTTTGTTGACCTCACTTTTGTGAAGGTCATCAAGAAAGGAAGTCTATCAATAGTGACCTCCTAAAATTTACCAAGAGAAAAAAACCCCAAGACATAGGGGTGAAACCTTGACAAGGTCTTTTGATGCAAATCCAATGACATCTTGGAGTAATCAAATTAACAATGACAATACAGAAATTAATTGATCAAATAAGACTCATTTGATCATTTGGCAATATCAAATTAACCAAACATTACCAACCCTAGTCAAACCAAGATATGGTTACCAAAACAAATAACCCTATGATTAAATTAACCAAGACAAGGTTAAATAAATCATTTGAGTCAGCCCTGAATCTAAACTGATCAATGATGATCAAACCGGGTCAATTTTTGACGAAAAAGTCAACATTGATCAAAATGGTCAATTTCATACCCATTGACCACCCCATTTACCCAACAGGTCAACTTTTGACCAAAAAGTCAACTTTAGTCAAAATGGTCAATTTTTGACCCACTGACCACCCCATTAACCCAACAAATCAACTTTTGACCAAAAACTTAACTTTGGTCAAAATGGTCAATTTTTTACCCATTAACTACCCCATTGACCCAACAGGTCAACTTTTGACTAAAAAGTCAAAATCGGTCAAATTAGTTAATTTTTGACCCATGAGCAACACGTTGACCCAATAGGTCAACTTTTGACTAAAAAGTCAACTTTGGTCAAGATGGTCAATCCTTGACCTAGTGACCACTCTATTGGCCCAAATAATTAACTTTTGACCCAAAAAGTCAAAATTAATCAAAATCATCAACCCAATACCTGAAGACCATCATATTCACCTCATTGGTCACCTTTGATCAAAAAGCCAATTTTGGTTAAAATGATCAAACCATGACCCAAAGATTATTGCGTTGACCTTATTGATCATTCTTTAATATAAATAATCAATATTTGATCAAAACAATCCATGCATGACATAAAGACAATCACCTTAGTCCCATTGGTTAACTCTTGACCTAAAAGGGTAAAATTGTTAAAACGGGTAACCCATGCCCCTTTGACTACAAAATTAACTTTAATGATAGACATTGACATAATCAACTTAACATTGATTAAAATGATCAAAATTTAGTCCAAGTATCACCACATTGATCACTGGATTAACCTAACCTCTAAAATTGGTCAACATGACCAAAATAAACGTATAATGACAAAAACTTTGAACTTTGTGACTAACCAAATCATGGAAAGGTTAAGGAAGTCACATTAGTCACCCTTGAGCCAAAATGACTCAACCTAAGTCAACCTGGGTCAACATTGGTCAACCTTAGTCAAAATATATCAAATTTGGTCAAAATACCCAATTTTGGACCAAAAAATGATGAAATTAATCAAATAATTAATCCCAAAATTATTTTGATTAATTTATTGGCTAATAATATAATTTCCAAAATTTTTTATTAATAACATCATTAATTAAAAATGGAATTATCATTAAAAAGCCATAAAATAAAATTTGGACACATGAAATCACCCATGACATAATAAATGTTTTTGAATTTTCAAACCCATTAATGACATCATGAGTGACCTCATATGGGTTACACATAAACCATGAGACCCACTACATATTAATTAACACATTAAATGACCCATGACACACCATTTAACCATGGTTAAAAACGCCATCATGACAGCATCATGAAGGATGAAGGAGGTGTCATTCCCATACCAATTCTTAAAGGATGACATGGATGAGTCATCACTCACCTCAAAAGTTTTCTAATGAAGAATACCTTAGCTTAACTCATCCTCACATCATGAGGTGACATCATATATACCAAAATTTGAAAATAGAAAGGAGAAGGAATTATGTGTAATTCTCCTTTAAACTTAAAGCATGACTCACCCTCCTCCTTAAGGTGAGGTGGCTGGTCATCCTAATAGCTTATCACACACCTCCTAGGCCACCCAATAGGAAGAGAACAAAGCTTGAGCTCCCCCTTCATCATGGTGAAAACACATGATTACTAGACCATGTAAGGAGATGTGTAAGAAGCTAAGGTGGCATTCCCTCCTTTTGCCCATTAAATGAGCTAATAAATTCATGTGAGGAAGGTAAATTCAGTGAGCCTTCACTGATTTTATCCACCTCATACAAGGAAAAATGGATGCAAGCCAAGCCATGGGTTAAACCTTTGCTATGCTTGGAAATTCACATAGGTTGAGCTTGGGAAACTCAAATTCCCTTATCCACAGCCCATAATCTCATCCCTAAGTCATCTTGGAGAAGTTAACACCCTCCCCAAATGAACCCAAGAAAAATTGAGCTCACCCATAGCCTCTCATGGATATAAAAAGCCCTAACTTGAGAGCATTCAAGAGGAGGAGAGACACTGAAGAACCCTACACACCTCTTAAATCCCTTAAACTTCAACATCAAATTTGTTCCCTATGATCTAAGCAATTTGACCCACTGGTCGAGTCCAATTTGGCTTAACCCGAGCCACCCCAAAACCAGGACAATATTAAGTTGTAAAGCCAAACTCCACAAAACCCAAAATTGACCTTTACAAATCCATTTTGGGGATAGAAGAGGAGGAGCCAAACTAAAATTGAGCTTTCCCACAGTCTCTAGCCTTCTATTCACCATTTCACATTGAACCGAGCCTACCAAAAATCAAAATCCTATACAAACATAATTAGAACTTAAATTGAGGTGCCTGGAAGCTTTCTTGGACCTAGACGACCAATCTAAAGCAATCAATTCAAAGCTTAATACACTGTGGCCAAGGTATGGTTCTTCCCCATTATTAGCGTTCAGGCTTCAACCTTTGTGATGAAAAGTGTTTCAAAACTATAACAAATTCGTATGGATTTGATCTCATGCCTCAGACGATCCTATAGGGACAAATTTCACTCAAATTTATTGAGATTTGAGACAGATTTTAACCCTAGAAGATGGAGGGTGCTTGGGCCTGCCTAAAGGAGGGAGATGACCAGAGACCGTCTGATTTTCTATTTAAAAATCGGATGGTCCTAATTTAATATAGCACGCTCTACTGTTTGGACTATCATATGGGATCTGCCACATTTTGACAGATCCTAGGACATGCGTCGCCTTTGCAGCTTTTCCAATTTAGAAAAATTCAGATTAACCTTAAAAAAATAAAAAATTTATATCACTTCATAGAAAAATGGTAAAAATTAAACAAAAAAACCTCTAGATTCCACATGAAGAGAAGACAATTATGAGATAAAAATCATAATTTCCTTCTTTATATTTAATTTTTAATTAATTAAATACTCTCAAAAGTATTTTAATTATTAAAAATTATATATAAGTCAGAAAATTATGAAATTTTTGTGAGATTATTTTTATGTCCTTAGGAATTTTTGCTGATTTTTTCAAGGCTAGAAATGTCCTCTATAACATAATTTCATAATTCTCAAGACATTCTGTAATTATTCCTCACAATAATTATAAAATGAAAATTAGGGAAAATAAAATTGTAAAATGACTAGGAAACTTAAGATGGCATATAATAATCTTAAAATGACAAAACCTAAGACATTATAATATTTTAAAATGACACTTTAATAGGGTTGAGAATTCATTAATCATAAATTAATTAATCTAAACCTAAGAATCCTCTTCTAAATTAACTTGGCTCATCCCATAATGAGCTATGTTAAAATTGAGTCTGTCTCATAATAAACTCAAGTCAAACCCTAATTGTGCTTAAAGACATTAGATCAGGCTTAATTAAGTATTAATTTAATTTAAAAGACAAATTAAACATAATTAATCAATAAGCTTTAAGTTTAACACAAAAACAAAACTATTTAATTTTGAAAGACATATTAAAACTTAATAAACCCTAATTAGGTTTAATATACAAATTAGACCTAACCAATCCCTGTTAAACCTAAATCACCTTAGGTTTAACTCAATAAACTTAGTTAGGTCCAACCCCTAATTAGACATAATTAATTCAGTTAAACCTTACATAAGTTAGGTTTAATTAGTCTTCAACTAATTAGACTTAACCTCAATTAAGTCTAAAAAATCAATTAAACCTTACCTAAATTAGGTTTAATTAATCCTGAACCAATTAGACTTAACTCCAATTAAGTCTAATTAATCAATTAAACCTTACCTAAATTAACCTTTAAACCAATTAGACTTAACCATAAATAAGTCTAATTAATCATTTAAACCTTACCTAAATTAACCTTTAAACCAATTAGACTTAACTCCAATTAAGTCTAATTAATCAATTAAACCATACCAAAATTAGTTTTAATAATCCTAAACCAATTAGACTTAACAACAATTACGTCTAATTAATCAATTAAACCTCACCTAAATTAGGTTTAATTAATCCTAAACCAATTAGACTTAACCCCAATTAAGTCTTATTAATCAATTAAATGTTACCTAAATTAGGCTTAATTAACCTTTAAACCAATTAGACTTAACCCTAATTAAGTCTAATTAATCAATTAAACCTTACCCAAATTAGGTTTTATTAACCTTAAACCTATTAAACTAAACTATAATTAAGTCTAACACATTCGACTTAATTGAACTATTAAACCTTAACCAACTAAGGTTTAATCAATCCTAAACCATAGTTAAGTCCATCACATTAAACTTAAATTAGACCATTAATCCTTAACTAACTAAGATTTAATCAAACTTATACTCTAGTTAACTCTAACTTATTAGACTTAATTAATATTTAAGCCTTACTTAAATTAGGCTTAAATAACTTCAAATTCGAGTTAAGTCCAATCTTAACTAAACTTAGTTAAACCTTAAGTTTTTCTTGAATAAGACTTGAGTGGTCTTTAAATTCTAATTAAGTCTAATCTAATTAGACTTAATTAACCTTTCAGTATTATTTAAATAAAACTTAAACCTTAATTAAGTCTATTTTAACTAGACTTAACTTAGACCTTTGGTTTAACACACATTGAACCTAACTCAACATCTCTAAAGTAGGTTCAACCTAAACTAAACCTAAGTTAACTCAACCTTTAGGTTCAACCCATATTGAACCTAACTCGATATAGGTTCAACCTAAATTGCACCCAAGTTAACTCAAACTTTAGGTTCAACCCATATTGAACCTAACTCAACATAGGTTCAACCTAAATTGAACCTGAGTTAACTAAAACGTTAGGTTCAACCCATATTGAACCTAACTCAACATATCTAACTTAGGTTTAACCTCAATTGAGCCCAAGTTAACTTAAATAATAGCATCAGGTCCTAGTTTAAACAACTTTCGGACTAAGTAGATTAAGGCCCTTAATGACCCTAGGATGACGGAGCCAGTGAAATCTTGATCGAGTTATCCAAAATATAACCAAATAAAATAAAATATTTAAAGAAGGATTGACATTTCTTCTTTCAAATCTAACATCATTTTCATTTGCGGGACAAAAATAAATTTTACTTTAGATTTCCTTTGCATATTACAGGGTCTGCTAACTCTATTTTGCAGGATAATTAAAATGAAATGACGTCATTAATTTCATTTTAGATTTCCTTTGCATGTTATAGGGTGTGCTAACTTTGTTTCGTAGGATGAAATTTCGAATGCGGGACAAATGACAACAAAACAAAACAAAATCATCACAACTATATCTAAAAACAACATTGACAAAACAAAACAAAACAAAAAACATTTAAATGACAGAACCAAGCTAAAACAAAACCAAAACTTTTAGGATAGGCTTAAAACCTAAAACTTTTAGGATAACCATCAAACAAATGATAAAAATGACGATAAAATGATAAACATAAAAAAATAAAACAAAACAAAAAATGACCAAATAAATGACATCGGTAAAACAATTAAAAAAATAATAAAAAACGACAAAAAAAAAAACAAAAACAAAAATCTACCAAGTCAAAATTTTAGGGTAGTATGACATTTTACCCTTAAGATTGAAAATTGATATTTCTTTCCTTAAAACTTTTTCGGAAAAAAGCAATTAACATTAATCAGAAGTTTTCTTAGACAATCATAATTGTTTAAGATGTAATTAACTATAGGAGCTTACTCCTATAAAAGATTTAAGGATCTCAGAATAGATATTCTATCTACATCTCTGGTTACCAAAATCTCATCCTTATAAAGAACTCCTAGAATAAGGTATTCTAGAATCTTTTCATAATGATTATCATCGACGTCTCCTTTTTTACTCTTTTTCTATCTTATTAGCCTTTGTTTTCTCCAAACTTCTTATTATCTAAGGATCCTTTTTACAGGATCTAAAGAAATAGGAATTATTCAAGATTAGGGCAATATTATAGATAAACAGAGTGGAGACTCCAAAATGACATCAACATCAACACCAAGAAAATCTCCAACACAGTAATGACATGGCGAACAAGTGATTTTATTATGGTGATTCCGCTGGGGACTTATGTGCGTTCTCATCTCTTGTTAAATTTGCTTGTTGTTTGACCTTTAGGGCCTTATCCAACTCTTTGAAAAGTTATCTTTGAAATCTTACAATAAAATAAAACAAAAATTCTCAGTTTGTAAATAAGTTCATGAAATTCTATATTCTTTAAACTTTCAGAAAATTTGAAATGGAATTTTTGGATTCTGTCTTTTCATACTATAAAGATTTCAATACACCAATTTATGAAGATGTTTACCTTTATCAGAATGATTTTGGATCATTTGATGAAACTGAATTTCATTAGAAAATCCATATCAGACTGATATACAATCCATTGAGAAATTCAATATGGAACCTTATGAAGATTTTCTTAACTTTGCAGAAGACCTACCTCAACACATGCCTAAAGAACTATATACTTTTCATGAAATTGAAAGACAAGTTGATAAAAAAGGAAAAAAAATTGTATTGAAAAAGAAAATGACATACTGCCTCCATCCATATGTGAAGTTGGATCTTGTTCAATAACTCAACGAAAGAATAAAATTCTTTCTCTTAAAGGAAAGAAATTGTGGGACGAAAATGATAATTTTGAAACATCTGAATTCAAACAAAGAGTTTTCGGGAATCCATCCTTCTCAAAAGAAAATTGATATATTCCAATACAAGTTGAATTTGAGGAAAATACTTTCCAACCAAAAAATTCTCCGTCAGTTCATGCTGTATATTTTGTGTTCAAAAGACTAGCATGGAAAGAATGGTGTTCAATTTCCTAACTGTTAGACAAGTTGGGATGTGTGGTGTCCACTACAATGAAAAGAAATATTATCTCAATAGAAGATCCTACTTACTTAAAAGGGGATCAGCAATTTCATTTGACAGTCATTGTACTCAGGTACCACTGAAATTTTGTTTAGGCCCAAGGAATATAATAAAGCATAATAAATTGATATCAGAAGAAAAAGTCACATTTGCTAAAATGACTTCTTTAGTTCAGATGCTACAATGAGGCGACCCTTCTTATTCACAAAATAATGATTCAATTCCTATGATATCTCACCCTATACATAGAAATAATGTATGGAGACGAGAATCATCGAAAAGAATCTTGGATACCATCAGTACCCCTGTAGAAAATTCTTGAGAAGAAAGTTGTGAAAAGCATCCTATGAAATCATTTGAAGAAAGGTTAAATAAATTAAAAAATTATATCAAGCAATTCTCAATAAGAAGAAGCAATAATTCTTCGAATAGGTCAAATGAGGAAGTTGCCGAGATAAATATGGTGGAAACACGACCTACCTCCTTAGCATGAGAATTAAGTGAAGAAGACACGACGGAAGAATTATGAGCGGTTATCCGGCAAAGAGATGAACAAATTCATCTCCTTGAATAAAAAAAGATAGAATTAATGGTAGCAATACAAAATCCACAAACAAATCCAGTGGCTGCTGTCAAAAATACTAGACCAAAGGCAATACACATTTTGAAGGGCAAAAGAGAGCCAATAGAAATTGAAGAAAGCAATCAAAAGGAAAGGGTTGCTTCCCAAAGTGGAGTTCAAGAAAAAGAAATTACACAATTGGTAGAACAAAAGATAAAATAAATAATGGCTCATGTGAAGGCTGGATCTTTAATTCCAAAGGGTATACCCTATCTAAAGAAATTTGATTCTGTTAAATACCCTAAAAGTTTTGTTCCTCCGCTTTTCAAAATGTTTGATGAGACTAATAATCCTTGTTATGCACAAGTGCAAGTTGCTGTTATATGGGAGGAAGTGATGCTCTTCTATTCCGTCAATTTGTTAACAGTCTTACGTGAGTTGCCTTTGATTGGTATGCAGAACTTCCTAATTTTTCTGTTAAGATTTTTACATAACTTGAAAGACTTTTCATTCAACGGTTCTCTGGAGCACAACACTATACAATAGTTGGTGATTTAGTAGTAGAAAAGCAAAAGCTAGGAGAAAGTTTAGTGAATTACATTTTACGTTGAAGGAATCTCAACATGAAATGTGAACGACAACTCCAAGAGCAACACGCTATTGAAATCTTGCTTAAAAATATCCATTATACCATAGCATTTATGCTCAAAGGAAATACAATAAAAATATTTGAAAAACAACTCGGTAAAGCTGCCAATCTTCAAGAAGAAGCTAAGCAGATGAGTGCAACGGAGAAGGTTGAAAAGACCAAAACTGTTACAACATTAGAAAAGTAGCCGGGAAATGCCGTAGAGAAGGGTAAACAAGTGATGCAAGTTCAACCTAAACAAAATAAAAAATGACAAAATCTGTCATCACCATAGACTTCTCTTCAAAAATAACTTCAACAACCAATCCCAATATTGGCAGACAAAAGAACAATAGCTGAAAGAATGAATAATGAATATCCATTCAAGACGGAAGCCGTATGAAAAATATTTTGTAGCCTACTAAAAATATCGGAATTTAAGCTTCCTAAGGCTAAAAGGCCAGCAAAATTTGACATGAATGACAATCCCAATTATTGTCCTTATCATAGAATTCTTGGACACAAGATTGAAGAATGTTTCGTCTTTAAACACTGGTTAGAGTATAATTTTAAAGAAGGAAATATAGTAATCCCGAAAGAATATTTGAAAGAACCTGAAAAAGGTTCAGTCAATATGTTTTGGTAGATAAGCTTTATCCCGACAACAAGAACAATGACAACACTATTTAGGGTGAATCTTCTGAAGAAATCCTTATGGACTTTCAAGTCATAAAATCTTACAAGAAGGAAAAGAAAAAGAAAAATAAGGAACCAAAAAGGATTAGAGGTCTTCAAGATATAGGGACTGTAGTTCCTTTAATATCTCCTAGTTCTTATGTTTCTCCATCTCCTACTAGGGTAGTTGTCTCGGATGAAGGGATAAAATCTCTTAGGCTATTGACTTTGTATGACTTTTTGTTTACCAATACTTTGAATAATAACGCTTCTAGTTCTACTTACATTTTGTCTATTTTGAGTGACACCTCTGAAAATGATCATTTAAATTCTAAAGACAATACTCAAATTGTGCATGGCTTTGATCAATCTAATGACAAACCAAACGACAAAAAAATTAATGATAATTCCGATAATGATAAAGACAAAAGTGATATTGTTACATTCCAACTATAAAGAAACCCAATTTCCATAGAAGTTGAATCTTCAGACTCAGAGATTAAAGAGTCAGACAATAAACTTGAAAAAATAATTGAAGTTAATTTGCGTAGTGGACAAGTTCTGCCACCTAGAATGGCTCCCCAAGAAAAAAAAAATAGTACTTACCCAGGAAAAGATTGCTCCTCTAATACATCCAAAAACCCTTGAAAGAATTGAGGAGAATCTTCATAATAAGGTGGACTATAATGTATTAGCTCACTTGAAAAAGCTACCTGCAAAATTGAGTATTTATTGTGATCTTATCCTTTCCAAAGAAATGAGAGAGTCATTAATAAAAGCCCTTTTAGATCCAGACATTTGCTTAGCTCAACTTGCTAGCATCACTTAAAGTGAAGCTTGTCCATTAGAAAAAGTCTATAAAGATCACTTTTTCTGACAATGACTTCTTACTTGGAACGACAGAACATAATCGTCTACTATACATCACAGTGAACGTAAATGACACGACACTTTCAAGGGTGCTTATTGACCCAGGTGCCTCGATCAACATAATGAATTTGAGAAATCTTACATATTTGGACATCGATGCATCCTAATTATCAAGAGATACAATGTTGTTGCAAGGATTTAATCAACAAGGAGAACGAGCTCTAGGATCAATAACGTTACTCCTAAAGATAGATGACTTGGTCACAATGGCAAATATCCATATCATTAACTCTGATACTTCTTTTAATGCCTTACTTAGCAAACCATGGCTTCAAAAACATAAAATGGTTCCTTCTTCATTGCATCATGTATAAAATATTTACAAAAAAGACAAGAAAGTTTTATTATGGGAGATCTGCAACCGTTTTCAATCCATGAAATTAGTATACATGAAGATGTGGCATATATGCTCCTATAAAGAAAACTATATTCTCCAGAGAAACAATGGTGAATAAAAAAGAAAAAAGACAAAGGAAAGAAAATAAATGGAGATAATTATTCTTCAACAAAGGCGAAGGGTGTGTCGGCATATTTTTAGGTTGTGTTTTATTTTGAAGAGGGGTCGCCTAACAGAAATTGTCGGCGAATTCTTAATTTAGTTTAAATAAATAATTTTGGAAAGTAGTATTTGATTTTGAAAATAATTTTAAATTTGAAGATTTTAAGATATGAGATTAAACCGATCTCACATCCCAAATAGCTTACATAAACGAGCACCGCACCACAAACCGTGTATCTATCCCTAAGGATAGACACACTGCTTGACGGTGGGGCTCGATTAAATAAACTAGAAGATTTGTGACATACGTTTGGTCCGCGAACCAATTTTATAAGCCGACAAAATTCCCCTACTTAATATGAAAACATTAAACGGGGTTTATATTACACCGGTTCTTCAAAATTCCCTATAAGGGCAAGCCCCTATAGTTAATTATATCTTAAGTGACGGGAATCACCTAAGAAAACTCTTGATAATAATCAATAATTCTGCTCTCAAGGATTTCAAAGTTTAAGTTTTCAAGGGATTGAATTTTGGAATTTCAATAGGGAATGGATCAAGTTTGGAACATTTTGTTTTGTGAATCCAAAGGAAGAAAAGTAGGAGAAATCACAATTCGAAGTGAACTTCGGTAATTTCCCTACTATCCTATTGTGTGGCTTAAATTTAGGAAAATCCTAATGTTTATTTAAATGTTTTGATCCCGCCAATTTTAATTAATTAGGACTTATATTTATATGATAGAATCATACAAATAGCCTCGAAGATGTGAGGGTTTATGTCGTATCAGATGACTACCTCGGAATCCTAAGTCCAGTTAGGGCTTAATTTGCAAGGCAAATGCCTAACAAAAGGTTGAGGATTTATGTTGCACTAGACAAACTACCTCGAAATCCTATGGCTTGGTTATTTAATTGTAGGAAAGTTTTGCTGAAGTAGGTTCAAGTTTTGCTGACGACGATGGCCGTGCTGCCCACCATGCTCCGAGCTCCTTATTGTTGCAGAGGTTTAGTTTTAGAAATCATAAATCAGGAGATGAGAAAAGTGTTTTGGTTTTAGAGAAGTCTTAATTTCCAGGTGGTTTTTTTATGTTTTAATTAAAACAAATCTTAAAGTTGATTATAACGACACCGGTTAAGATCCCACGGTTCCATCCTTCCGACATCATTATTTCTATCGGATTCACCTAGTCCAGATGAATTTGCTAAACTCAACTGAATGAGTTCCACACTTTCATTTAGACCGTGGGAAATCCCGTTAGCAACACATAGGTTACATCATCCGAGGTATTCCCGATCATCCAACAGAACATTTTAATTTAATTGTAATTGTAGTTTTGTGTTCTGTTTGTGATTAAATTTTGAGTTGTTTTATATTTTGAAATGTTATGGCAGTGAATTTTATCTTGCAATAACTTTTAACTTAGTTTTGGTTTCAGTTTTAGGGACTATCCTAAAGGTGTGGGTTTTCATGCAACAGTTGTTTATCATGCAAGAAAAGTAAAGTGCATTTGCAATAAAGTAAATTGCAATAATGTAAATTGCAAGAAAGTAAATTGCAATAAAATAAAAGCGTACTCGGAGGGTCTTCCCGTCATCCCAAGCTACACTTAAAACACAATTAGAATATTTAAGCAAGTTCCTAGGTAAAGCTAAGGTAAGGGTTATGGTTTTCTACCAAATTCTTAATCCTATAGCTAGTCATTTCCTATGACGTCTAGGTTCTTTGTGTTTTGATTTGAGGACGATTTTCTTCATCAAAGAATAATTAAGTTCAATTGTTCTTATGAACATCCTATCATATCGAGTAAGTGCTTAATACAAATCTTAAACATCTTTTCAATATTTCTAGGATTGTTTTAAGTCCAAATGGGTTTAATTATACAAATGAATTAATCATCCGAGAATTCAAGTTTTGTTGTTATCTTGCTCAGTGAACTAGGACATTTGAATATCCTATAAGTGAAGTAACATTTCATTTAATGTCCTATTTAGGAGTCATGATAACTAAAGCTTTCAAGGGTAAATTGGTATTCAAATGGTTTGTGATTTAGTTTAATTTCCATTAATGAGTTTAAATTTGGAATAGTGTTCAAGTTATTTTAGATTTATTTTGAATTCTTTATGTCTTTGGTGATGTTATATTTAATTTAATTTAATTTAATTTAATTTAATTTAATTTAATTGAGTTTTAATTTAATTTAATTCAATATAGTTCAGTTTAATTTGATTTGATGTTTAATTAATTAATTTGATTTGATTTAGTTTTAATTTAATTTGATTTGATTTAATTTAATTTATTTAATTTAATTTAATTTTAATTTAATTTTAATATATTTTTAATTTAATTTTATTTTAGTTTAATTTAATTATTCAATTTAATTTAATTAATTTAATTTAATTTAATTTAATTTGATTGTTTAATTTAATTTAATTGTTTAATTTAATTTAATTTGATTTAATTTAATTTAATTTAATTTAATTTAATTATTTAATTTAATTTGATTTGATTTAATTTGATTTAATTTAATTTAATTTTAATTTAATTTTAATTTATTTAATTTAATTTAATTTTAATTTAATTAATTTAATTTAATTTAATTTGAATTTAATTTTATTTTTAATTTTAATAGAAATTTTTTTAAAAGAGTTTAATAATTTAATTTTAGTTTAATGATTAAGTCTTTTAATATTTTAAATTTGAGTTATCATTTTAATTAAGAATTGAATATTAATGAGATAATTAATTTAGGGATTTTTAAATTAAAGAATAAATCTCTTCCTAATAATATCCCTATCTTAATAATTCCAATTTTATTATTCTTCCAAATTTAATCAATTATTTAATTAAGGTCTAATTATTTTAAATTGCTTGATGGGTTTCTACCTCTTTAATTATTTAAATTTCAATCATCCAAATCAGATTAGGATCAAATATTTGACTTGTTAATTAATTTTATTAAACCTAAAGTTTTAATTAAGGGTTAAAATTTTAATTACCATTTTACCCTTTAAGCTTAATAATTTCATAACTCACTAAATTGAACTCAAATGAACTTGAAATTTTTATGTGACTTCACTCATATGTCAATAAAGACATGAGAGGAGAAAATGTGATTTTTCTGCATTTAATTTATTTATATAATTATTTTTGGTAGAAAATAGAGATTTCCAAGGAAAATTTAATAACATGACCAAGGGAAAGTTTCTGCCCTTAAGAAAATTAGGGGACATTCCTAGTGACCAGAGGACCACTTGAACCAATTTTGGTGATTTTTTTAATTATATTATTTTTATTATAATTATTTTAAGTTTTGGAGTGTTAATTAATTTAAAAATAAAATAAAGGTTGAAAAATGGATTTTATAATTTTCAAAAATCTCTCTGATATCAAGGAAACCAAAGAAGCAAATTTTGTAATTTTCTGATTTTTCTATGATTTATTATAATTATTTTAGTGAAGATGCTAGAAAATACATTTTTTTAATTTTAAAATTACCTTAAAGCTTTAAAATTTAATATCTCACTAAATAGACCTAAGAAAAATGTGGGGTTTGTTCCTAAGTGATTAAAATTCAAAATGTGACATTTTGGTGAATTTTATTATTTTTGTGATTTTTATTATTTTTTAATTATTAAAAATATTAAAATATTATTAAAAATCAACTTTTTTAGAAAATTGAAATTTTAATTTTCTTAAGTTCCCCTGATATCAGAGAGGCCCCAAAACTAATTTAGTGAATTTTTGAAAGGTATTTTAAAAGTTATGAATTTTTAAAGTTTAAAATGGCTAAGTGGCTTAATCAACCCAATTAGTGGGACTAACCAAGTCCAATTGACCTCAAACTTTTATGGTGGATTCCTCCGATCCTAAAGGTCAGTGGAGAATTGATTTCAAGTCAATTTGATGCCTGGTTAACTCTAATTAAATAAAGACCTATTTTGGGTGTTTAAGCCAATAAGGGTTGTTTTAAATGAACTAAGTCAAAACCTATTTTTCCTAGGGTTCTCTGGTCATAAGGAACATCACCAAATTTTCCTAGAATTTATTTCACAACATGCTATTTATTGGAATTAAAATACTCAAAACAGTAACATGAACTTGAAAAATCAATAACTCTTCATAGGAATGGCCTCTGACTTTGGAAAATTCAGGGAATGTTCCCAAATTCAGAGGCTTCAAAAGCCCTATGGTTTCATGCCATGGTGAATTGTATGCATGCATGAAGAATTAAAAAAATGCAGAGAGTAAATAAATTATATAAAATAAAATACTTGATGAAATTAAATGATTTCTTTTCCACATTATTCTCCTCTGTTCACTGAGCAAGAGGGTATTTTTATTTTATTTTTCTTATTTTTCTACACGAGATATGAATTTTTGAAGTTTAGGGAATTAAATAAATAGAAAAATACCCTAATTTTCTATTTATCCACGCGGCGCCGCGTCAACCTCGGCAGCTCCGAACGCACACGCGTCGCGCTCCCATTCGACGCCGCCACCTAAGTCAGCAGCCCGGGCCCCGCGGTTCTCGTACCGTCTCCTGGTCCGACGCCATCTGAGCCGTTCGTCCGCGCGTGTATTGAATGGACGGCATCCGTTCATCGTCCCCGAGCGTCCTCACCCGAGAGCCGTCCACACTAAATCCCTAAGATCTCACTCGATACTTAATGGATTTTTATGTTCTTATGCTCTATGGATTCGTCTTGAAGAGACGAACACATCTATATGGTTAACATGCATTGAAACTAAGGCATTTGAAATGGAGAATCTCCAGAAGCTCGGGATAAAGAATTAGCTCATACCTTTGCTTAGAGAAGTGTGGCTTCAATCTGAGAGTTGTTGCACCTTCGATTGGATCCCAGCAAGCTCCGGATGAAGTCTCCCGGTCCGATGAATTGTCCGGATGTGATTTCGACCAAGACCGATCACAAAGCTTGGAGGCCGGAGCAACCGGGTGGCTCGGAGATGGGGCTTTTGTCGATGGACACCTTCCCTCGGTCGGGTGAAGGTGTAGAACCAATCAATTTGGGAATTGGCTCACCGTGGAGAAGTGTCCTGGTTTTGGGTGGAATTTCGGTTGGGAAATTGGATTTTGTCGATGGGGATTAGGGCAAATTGACACTGGGGATCAACTGCTCTAAGGGTGGAGAAGGGTCTGGAACAATTTTGGCAGAGTTTCGGCAAGGTTTGTGCTCAGCTCTTCTCATGGCCGAGAGGGGTGGAGGGCCTCCCAGGGGGAGTTGAGGCATGGGATCAGCTGCTCTGGTGAGGAGAAGAACAGCCATGGTGGCCATTGGGCATGGGGCAACTCAGCAGGTGAGAATTCTAAGCTTGGGCTCACATGATGCTCTCGGGTGTGGTGTTTTCCGGCGATCCAGGCGGCTGGCCGGCAAGCATGGGTCACCATCTTGACCAGGGAGGTCAGGGCTTGGCAATGGTGAAGTCAATTGGGCTTGGACATGTGTAAAGTGTTTGGATTAAAATGGAATGGGGGAGAGGCCATTTTGGCTTGAAATTGGTCAACCCATTGGTTTGGGTTGGGTTCACCTCCCCATGGCTGGTCTTGGGCTGAGAAAATCAGTTAGGCTAGCTGGTCAAGAGGCGGTGATGTCCTTATCTAAGAATATTTGGATTAAATCTTGGTTAAGGGGAGACATGCTTAAGGCTAATGACTTTTAGGAGATGCTTAAAGGACCTCCTCCTTTTGCCATTAATGGCATGGTCACATGCCAAACTCTCATGGCTTCATATGGCTTGTGAATGGCTCATCCTTGGCTCCATTTGGCTTGGGAAAAGCTTGGGTCAATTTCATGGAAATGGGTTTTAAGAATTTTTGGTAATTTGATGGAAATTTGTATGAAACTTGATTTGGAATAATTTGATGGTGAATTTAGGACTTAGGTAATGGATTTAATTAAGTGGATGACAAATGGAGATGTCATGTGGGCTTTAGGGTAGATTTTGGGCCTTTGGATGTGGTGAAGTGGGCTTTTAGGAAAGTTTAAGGGAAATGGGCTTTTGATTTTAGGATGGGCATTTGGATAAAAATTTTGTGAAGAACTTTGTCAAATAAATGTCATAATTGGTTTAGGGATGTTCTATGAAGGGCTTGGAATCAATTTGATGTGATTTGGAGTTGAATTGGTTTGAATTTGGGTTTATTTGGTAAGTGGGCTTATATGGGTCCAAGTGGGCCAAGTTGGGCTAATGTTGGGCTAGGGTTGAAATTGATGTAAAATTAATGTTGAGAAATATTTATGGGAGTGTTTGAAAGAGGTTTTGACTTTGGTTGGGCTTTGATTTTGGGGTTTGGGCTCATTTGGGTTAGGTTTGGGTTTAGGTCAAAAATGGGTCCTTTAGCCTTGGGTTGAATTTGAGTGGGGTTTGGGTCTAAATTTGGGCAAATCATGTTAGTGTTTTGTTTGTGGGAATGTTAAGGAAGATTTATAAAAGGTTTGGGGTTAATTGGAGTTGAATTGGGTGAGTTTGGGTTAGGTTTGGGTCATGGGTCCAAATTGGACTTTAAGGCCAAAAGTGAAATTGGATCCAAATGTCAATCAAATTGGACTTGTATTTGGTCTAGATTGGTGTTGGGAATGTTGAATTGAAGTTTAGAATTGAATTGGACCAGAATTTGGGTCAATTGGATAGGTTTGGTTTGACATTGGGTTCACTTTGGGTTAAAATGGGTCAAATTGGGGGTTTTGACAAAAGTAGGGTAAATTGACAAAATTGGCCCATGGTGTAATTGGAAAAAATGAAATTGGGAATATTTGGGATTTTCTGGAATTTTCTGGGAATTTTCTGAATTTTTGGATTTTTAGGCCAAGAGGGGTATTTTTGGGTATTTGGAGGGTATTGGGAGGTTTTCTTGGAATTTTTTGTATTTTTGGGTATGGATGATCAGTTTAAGTGATGTGGAAATGTTTGGGATTGATTTTGGAGAATTTTGGGTAATTTGGGAATTTTTGAGAAATTTGGGTAATTTCAAGGGTTTTGGGTAGGCTAAGCGGGTGTAGGGTCCCGTGGGTCAGAAATTGAAAATTTGGGAAATTGAAGATTGGGTGAATTTAAGTGGAAAAAAATCATTTTGGTTGGGCCATGAAGCCATATCAAGCCCACATGAGCCATGAAGGGACTCATTTGAGGCATCCACTATGTTGTTCCTAACCCTCTTAGCCAAGGGCTCAGGGGTTAAGGACCATCCATGTGAATCACCTACACGAGTCAGGAGGTCAAGTTAGGTATAGGTGTGTTTTTAGGAGGTATGTGGAAGTGTAGTGTGTGTGAGAGTCAGCCCCTCCACTGCACCGGGCCACCCGTGGCGGTCCCAAGGCCAAAGAGTCCCATAGGAACTCATCCTTTAAACTTCCACATTTGATTTCAACCCTCTAGGTGATTAGGGGTCTACGATCAAGTTTGTGGAGTTTGCGGGGAGTTAAGAAGTGGTTTGAATTTCTAAAAGGTGGGTCCCAATTCTAGTTCTCTAAGATAGTCGAAGGAAAAGCCTAAGGCTAGATCCTAAGTACTAAAGAGAAGAAGAGAAGACCTCATCAAAAATGAGGTCAACAAATGGACCCTCAATAAGTGTGGTGAGTCGACGGAGCACACCGCGCGTATTGGTGTTGACCGAAGCAATCAACAAAACCAACACAAACATCCAAGTGACAATACTTAGGACGAAATAGAAGAATTTCCGCTGGGGAGTAGCAAGTATATCTCTGAAACCGGAGATTCCTGAACTCTCGCTGGGGAAAGGAAAAGGAGGTGAATTCCAAATCACATGATCTGGGGGAATTTCGATTTAGATTTTATTTTGTTTCAATTTAAGTTCTGATGTGTGAGTTTAGATTTCAATTTGGAGTTTCAATTTAGATTGGAGTTTGTCAAAATTAATTTGAAGGATTTGATTTGAAATGAAAATTGGAATTCTGAGGTTTTAGATGTAACATCTTCAACCTCGAAAGAAAATTGAATTGATTAGATTGAATCGTTGCAATGAGAAGAGATCTCAGAGTAATGCGGTGTTGGATGTAAAATCCTTAACCTCAAGAGTTTGATTTTGATGTATTTAAGTGCAATAGGAAAAGGATCCTAAAGCAGTGCAGTCTTGGATGTAAAATCCTCGACCCAAAAGGTTTGAATTTGATGTATTTCGGTGCAATAGGAAAGAATCCTAAAGCGAGTGCAGTCTTGGATGTAAAATCCTCGACCCAAAAGGTTTGAATTTGATGTATTTCAAGTGCAATAGGAAAAGAATCCTAAAGCGATGCGGTCTTGGATGTAAAATCCTCGACCCAAAAGTTTGAATTTGATGTATTTCAGTGCAATAGGAAAAGAATCCTAAAGCAGTGCAGTCTTGGATGTAAAATCCTCGACCCAAAAGTTTGAATTTGATGTATTTCAGTGCAATAGGAAAAGAATCCTAAAGCAGTGCAGTCTTGGATATAAAATCCTCGACCCAAAAAGGTTGAATTTGATGTACTTCAGTGCAATAGGAAAAGAATCCTAAAGCAGTGCAGTCTTGGATGTAAAATCCTCGACCCAAAAAGGTTGAATTTGATGTACTTCAGTGCAATAGGAAAGAATCCTAAAGCAGTGCAGTCTTGGATGTAAAATCCTCGACCCAAAAGGTTGAATTTGATGTACTTCAGTGCAATAGGAAAGAATCCTAAAGCAGTGCAGTCTTGGATGTAAAATCCTCGACCCAAAAGGTTGAATTTGATGTACTTCAGTGCAATAGGAAAGAATCCTAAAGCAGTGCAGTCTTGGATGTAAAATCCTCGACCCAAAAAGGTTGAATTTGATGTATTTCAGTGCAATAGGAAAAGAATCCTAAAGCGATGCGGTCTTGGATGTAAAATCCTCGACCCAAAAGGTTGAATTTGATGTACTTCGAGTGCAATAGGAAAGAATCCTAAAGCGATGCGGTCTTGGATGTAAAATCCTCGACCCAAAAGGTTGAATTTGATGTACTTCGGTGCAATAGGAAAGAATCCTAAAGCGAGTGCGGTCTTGGATGTAAAATCCTCGACCCAAAAAGGTTGAATTTGATGTACTTCGAGTGCAATAGGAAAAGAATCCTAAAGCGATGGCAGTCTTGGATGTAAAATCCTCGACCCAAAAGTTTGAATTTGATGTATTTCAGATGCAATAGGAAAAGAATCCTAAAGCAATGCAGTCTTGGATGTAAAATCCTCGACCCAAAAGTTTGAATTTGATGTATTTCAGTGCAATAGGAAAAGAATCCTAAAGCAGTGCAGTCTTGGATGTAAAATCCTCGACCCAAAAGTTTGAATTCGATTTGATTGATATTTGATTCGAGATCTGGAAGAAATTGAATTTGAATTTGATTGAGACTGGATTTGGAATCTGGAAAGATTGAATTTGGGAATTTGGAAGGATGAGTTTGAACTCGATTGAAATTTGATTTAAGATTTGATTTGAAATTTGAAAGATCAAATTTGAAATTTGATCGAGATTGGATTTGAAATTTGATTGAGAATTTGATTTGAGATTTGAAAAGATTGAAATTTGATTCGGAATTTGGAAAGATTGAATTTGAAATTTGATTTGAAATTTGGACGAATGGAATTTGAGATTTGTGTTGATTTCGTTTATCTTTTAATGGTTCAAATTTTATTTTATCGTTCATTTAATGTTCATGTGAATTTGGTGTTTGTCATTTTTTTAAGATTTTTTTTTAGGAAAGTTTTCTTTTATTCTTCTTTTTTTATTTCTTTTCTGTTCTTTGTTCGAAGTTCATTTACCTTTAATGGTGTTTCCCAATCAATTTGCACAAAAGAGGTGAAGGCCAAAAACGTGACATGGTCACTTTCATTCCAATCATGTTGAAAATACATCATACAACTCGATCTAGAATATATTTCATACAATCCATGTAGACTCAAAACGGACTATGTGTAATCTTTGTTGGTCCATCAAAAGAAACATTTGTCAAAAAATCCATGTCTGAATAGTGGGGTACATGGTTAATAACATCACCTTCCAAGCCATCCCCGGCAAGGATGCCGAGTCGGATGTACGTTGGAGGTGTGATATTTCCCATGTAACTCGCGGCTCGTAAGGCCGGAGGTTCTCTAGCTCCGGGTCCGGTTGGAAATGGTAAGGTATCTTGCTTGTCGTCCATTCTCCCGAAAGTAACCGTGATCCGCTCCACCGGCACTCCCGGTATGCAATGCTTAGCTATATCCGCTCCGTTGCCCTTCGGTATCATGACGGAACCCACCGGTAAAGGTATCTTTACCGGCCCTCGGAACTCACCCGGGCCTCGCTATCCGGAGGTCGGATCCGAACATGATGTCACACTCGTTCAAGAAAGAGACCGTGCGAAAGGTCCGACGAAGTCGTGGTGATCTATATGTGGGGGTATGCAATCACCCCGTTTGTAGATGTTGATAATGCAGCTATTGGGTATGCAATCCGCCGGCAGTACCCTCCATGTTATCAATCTTTTTACCATTCTCCCGATGACTAATGGCATCGGATCTACTTGCCCATGACGGAGTATCCCCGGTGGGTTTCCTTTCCGTCATCGGCAAAGTTGTAGCAAGCATCCGCATTGTATTGTGATTCTTCCTTTCCCCGGCATCCATCTCGCGGGGTTCCGAGTATGTGTTCTCCCTCGGGCGGCCTGCTCGGCCCATTCTTTTCGGATCCCGGATACAATCCACGATTTGTCGTTGTTCATACTCTGAGAATACGTCGGTATGTAGCTCGAGGCCCTCTAGTATGTTGATCCTTCTTCCTTTAATTCTCTCGAAGTATTCAAAAGTTTTCTTTTCAACATTCTGCATTCTCTCCAGCTCGTATTCCAGAATGATCTGCAGATGGCGAGGCCTTGTGACATATTGTGGGATATATGGTTCAATCCCTTCACGTTCCCCTGCATACCTCGGCTCCTCAGGGATGATGTCTGTCGGGACATCCCCCGGGGTTGCTTCTGCAACAAGGTCATGCATTATTGGTGGTTCTATCCGGTGGCGTGGTAGCCTTCTTTCTTCCGATCTTCTCGGAGATTTCCCCGGTTCTTTACGTTATCCTAGGAGCCGGCCTCCTTTCTTCGAGTTCCCGGTGAACCGGTGTCCTTGAAATGTGTGTGCTCGGCATTAGCAATTGTCTCGTCACGCCGGTCCGCAGCTAGTTTTGTTAACATCTTACGGATACGACGATTCTTATTTCTTCGTTGCGTGGTCGCGAGAGTAGCTCTCCGCACTTCTTGAATCTCCGTGGGCGCGGCGCCGACAAGCTCGCCCTCCGCCGTAGCGACTACGGACTTCATTTTCTTATCTTCTTCGGTGTTTGCTTTTCTTTTCTTATTGTTGGATTGGTGGCTTGGGCCACCCACTTTCATCACTCGTCTCGCCCGGGTAGTTCTTCTCGGTTAACCGGGACCCGAGTCATTTTCCTCGTATCGTAGGCTCGCCGGTGCGAAATCCGAGTCAATCTCGATTATCGCTCCATCTTTCACCTTCTTTTCATCGAGTACAAGGCTTACGCCATTCTTAAAGTTCAGGACCAACCACCTGTTCGACATTTCCCTGCGAAAAGACAAGGAAAAGGATCAGGGGCTGTACTAAGAACAAGAACATTAAGAAAATGTTTATTAAAGACATTTTTTTTTACAAATTTTTTTTATTTTCAAATTTAACAGGAATGAAGTAGGATAAGATCATGGAAGAGATTTTGATTTGGAAAGGAAAACAAGGAAAACTTTATTATCATAATTTTATTTATCTTAGCAAATTTTATTATTTTTGGGTTCGGACCCAATCATAAGTAATTACTTCGCCCGTGTTTCTTAGGGATGAAGAATTCATTCCTTCGAAACATCAGGTAGCGTAATACTTTTTCAAGTATCGTCCGTTGATCGGAAGCATATGTCATTCTCCCCGGCAATTCACTAGCCTGGTAGGAACCTCCCGAGTATACCGCTTCAACCACAAACGGTCCTTCCCAAGTGGGTTCAAATTTTCCTCCTATCTTGCGGTGTGCAAGAATAGGTCTCTCGAGAACGAGAACTAAGTCACCAACTTTGAAGGTTCTTGGGCGGACCGGCTTGTCATGGGCTTGAACCATCTTAGCTTGGTATAGTTCTAAATTCCGTTGCGCCGCAAGTCTTTTCCCTTCCAAGCTTTCTAATTCTTCGAGTCGTAATCCGGCGTTTTCTTCGTCATGATCTTGTTTGCAACTCG
The DNA here is from genome assembly GCA_022702705.1 of Papilionanthe hookeriana x Papilionanthe teres. Lineage (NCBI taxonomy): Eukaryota > Viridiplantae > Streptophyta > Magnoliopsida > Asparagales > Orchidaceae > Papilionanthe > Papilionanthe hookeriana x Papilionanthe teres. The sequence goes on along the minus strand of CM040424.1, from coordinate 149,946,145 downwards.
CAATTCCGAGTGAAGGAAGCCGAACTTCTAAAGGTAACATCGCCTCGGACCCATACACTGGAGCGTAAGGTGTAGCTTCGAGTAGGAGTCCCGAAGGTTGTCCGGTAGGCCCATAAGGCTTCTAACAATTTCTCGTGCCAATTTCTCTTATTATCGTCCAAGGTTTTCTTTAAGATTTGAACGAGAGTTTTATTAAAAGCCTCAGCGAGACCGTTTGCTCTTGGGTAGTAAATTGTTGAGTATCGCTAGTCGATTCCGTGTCTCCTGACAAAATTGTTGATTTGTGTGCTTCTGAATGCTGACCCATTATCTGAGATGATCTCGCGCGGCACTCCGAAACGATAGACAACTTGGTTCTTGAAAACCGTAGCACGTGGTGTGCTTTCACTTCTCTAAGTGGAACCGCTTCGCCCACTTGGAAAAGTAATCCGTAGCCGCAAGAATGAAACGATGTCCTTTTGAAGATGGTGGTTCTATTGGACCCACTATATCTGTGCCCCAACATTCAAATGGCCACGACGCAATTGTCGGGTGCAGCACATTTGGAGGTTGGTGTAGAACCACTCCGTGCACTTGGCATTGATGACGACTCTCGGCGATTTTCATGCGATCGGTCATCATCGAGGGCCGATAGTACCCTAGTCTTTTAATTTTCATTTTCATCTTCGGACCCGACTGGTGAGCGCTACAGAGTCCTAAATGCACCTCCTTAACAATTTCACGGGCCTCGGACCCGCTTAGGCATCTTAGCCACATTTGATCAAAAGACCTTCTGTACAATGTGTTGTTTATTAATGCGTAAGACGAGTTCTTTTCTTGATCCGATGGGCTAGCGACCTATCGTCCGGTAGCTTTCCCGTTTGCGGTGTAGTCTCATCAATGGTCGTCGCCAATCTTCTGTGTTTTCTCGTCACCGCTGCAACTACTTCTTTTCTTTTTCTGATTTGTGTATTGTGTCTATGTCGAGCTGTGATAGGACCTGACGTCCGTGAACTGACACTTCCACTGATTCATCTTGCAAACAGGCGAATTCTTTTGCTAGACGGGCTAGCGCATCTGCTAAAGCGTTTTCTTTTCTGGGAATTTTGTAGATCGTTACATTTGGAATCTGTTCCACAATTCGTATGGCATACTCGGAAGTATTGCTCGAGTCTTGGCTTTAAAATTCGTACTTGTCCGGCGATCTCGTTGAATGATTAACTCGTGAATCCCCGTAGATGTTGATGTCCGTTATCCCCATTTGAATAGTTAATTCCAGTCCCGTTATGAGGGCTTCGTATTCCGCTTCGTTGTTTGTACACGGTTCGTCAAGTGGTAGGAGTATCTTAACATCCCCCGCTCCGGCGTTATAAAGATTAGCTCGATTCCCGCCTTACCGGGCACTATCACTTGTGATTCTTCGTCTTTGTGTGCTCGAAGATGCTCCGTCGAAATATAATTCCCAACGTCGATCATCAAGGTCTTCTAGGTTCATTATTTGTTCATCCGGCAAATCGTCATTGAGAGGAGATTCGCCGGCAAAGGGTGTGCTTGCGAGAAAGTCCGCTAAGACTTGTCCCTTCACGTCACGCGAGAGGCACGAAAGTTATATCGAATTGCAATAATATCATTGACCATCCGGCAAGTCCGCCGGAAAGTGTTGGACTAGTCATCAAGTATTGCAATGGATTAAACTTCGAGATCAGGTTGACCTTATGAGAAAGCATGTAGTGCCCGAGCTTTTGAGCGGCGAAGATCGTGGCCAAACAATGCTTTTCAATTGCGGGATACCTTACTTCCGTCGGAAGTAAACGACGGCTTAAGTAGTAAAGAGCATTTTCTTTACCCTCATAATTGACACAGGCAAACAGTGGCTCCGAGAGAGTCGTCTAGAGCCGCGGTGTAAAGTATCGCGGTCTACACCGAGACCGGGGCTGCTAAGTCGGGAGGTGTCATTAAATATTGTTTAATGTCCTCGAAGGCCTTCCGGCATTTCTCTTCAAAAATAAATTTGGCGTCCTTTTTAACTAGTGCCGAGAAAGGCTGACACCTACTCGACAGGTTTGAGATAAAGCGTCGAAGATATGCCGGCTTCCCTTGAAAAGATCGTAGTTGTTTTAAGGTTTTGGGAGGCGGCATTTCTAAGATAGCTTTAATCTTTTCCGGGTCGATTTCAATTCCACGATGTCGGACAACGAATCCTAAGAATTTCCGGAGGTGACGCCGAAGGCACATTTTAAGGGATTCATCTTAAGGTTAAATTGTCTTAATCGTTCGAAAACAATTCTCAAATCATACAGTGGTTTTCCTTTACTTTGCTTTTGATGAACACATCGTCCACGTAGCATTCGACTTGATTGTGGATGAGATCATCAAAAATTCTTGTCATTGCTCTCCGGTAGGTCGCTCCTGCGTTCTTCGATCCGAATGGCATTATCGTGTAGCAAAATACTCCGATCGGCGTTCCGAATGCCGTAAGCTTTTCATCTTCCGGAGCCATTTTTATCCGGTTGTATCCCGAAGATCCATCCATGAACGAGAATATTTCATGTGTTGAAGCAATGTCGATCATTAATTCGGGATCGGTAGAGGGAATTCATATTTTGGACATGCCTTGTTTAAATCTCTCGAAGTCCACACGGATTCCGATCCGACCATTCTTCTTCTCGATCGGCACCACATTGGCTAGCCAAGTCGGGTATTGTTCTTCACGGACAAATTTAGCGTCTATTAGTTTTTTAACTTCGGCTATGACTTGTTGTTTGATTTCTAGACACATTCTTCGGGGACCTTGTCTGATTGGGACAGAAGTAGGATCCACTCCTAGCTTATGGACTGCGACCTCTGGAGCTAATCCTGGCATTTCATCGTAGCTCCAAGCAAAACAATCTTTAAATTCCATTAATAACTTGATTATTTCTTCGGAGTCTTCTTTATCGAGTAAGGAGCTAACAAAGGTAGGCCTAGGCTCTTCGCTAGTACCTAAGTTAACTTCCGTTAACTCATCTATTGTAGATTTGATTTCTTCTTCGAATTCTGGGGGAGCGTCTCCAATTTGTAAATCTTCGAGTTCGTCTAAAGTTTCCATGCAGTTTTCATTGGATTCGCAAGTGACAACCAAGCAAAATTCAGTATCGTTAACTGACCCTACTGTGCCGAATCCGAGACCATGCTTTGAATTGGGTGGATGACCGGAGTTATTCCATAATCTTTCAAAATGTTGTGATTGGCCTTTTGTCCATTGTCGAGGTAAGAAACCACGTTGAATTAAATTTTGAACACAGGGAGAGTACCACTCAAAAGGTAATTCCATTAATTCTGATGAAGTGACATCTTCGAATTGTACATTATTTTCAGTTTTGAAGGTAGAAGCACCACGGTAGAATTTGATTGGCTTTGCACCGCCGCTACGTACCTCTTTGACCACCATACCCTCGATCTTATTAGAATGGATCGGGGTCAGGGTCATAGTATGTACAAAGTGGTTAATCTTCTCGTACATTGATTTATATTCTTCATTCTTCTCATCTTCGAGAGAGATCTTGAATTGCGGCTTCCTCCGACTTATTGTCGTTGCTTCTTGCTTGGTTTCTTTTTCTTCTTCAGAACTGTCTTCCCAATCAACATTGATGGTTGGTTTCCTCTGTCCAACTGTCCTAACGTCTCTACCACGGCCTCGTCCCCGACCTCGACCTCGGATGCGAGTTGTGGAGAAACCTTCACCATCTCGCCGGAAGGGAGTGGTGAGTGACTGTTGGACTAGAACTTCAAGTTCTTCGTTGTCCTGAACTTTCTTTGCTTTATTTGTTACGTTATCTCTCGGAGAAGATCGTTTTCTTTGGCGGTGCATAATAAGTTGCATCTTCATGGATTCCAATCTCATGTACGGAGAATGGTTGTAAGTCGCCTTTGATACACTTGTTCCCCTCCATCGTAATATTTGATGCACTGATGTAGAGATGATGGTACCATCCTGTTTTCATGTATCCACGGTCGGCCCAGTAGAGCGTTGAACGATGTTTCCGAATCAATTATGTGAAATTTTGCGGTTGTCTTTGCTAAGTCACCGGTCTTCATCAGTAGTGTTATTGACCCGAGGGCTCTTTCTCCTTTCTGGTTGAATCCTCTTAATAACATTTTGTCTGCTTCAAGCTCGCGAGCATCAATTTCCAAGTATGCTAGTGTTCGAAGACTCATTATATTGATTGATGCTCCTGGATCCACCAATACTCTGGAGAGCGTAAACTTCCCAATTGTAACTGAAATGTACAATGGTCGGTTGTGATCTGCTGTCCCAAGTAGTAGATCATTGTCCGTGAAGGTAACGCCTCGTTGTTCCTTTAACGAGCAAACCTCATCTAAGGAATCTCCGGCCATTTGAGCTAAGCAAATTTCCGGATCAAGTAAGGCCTCGATCGAGCTTCTCTCATCTCCTTTGATAAGATGAGAGCATCGTAAATGCTCAGTTTGGTCGGTAGTTTCCTAAGATGGGCTAGCACGTTGTAGTCCACTTTGTTCTCATGCGTCTCGGCTTCTTCTCGAACGGGTATTTCTTCTGCCGGGGTTGGTTCTTCTTGAACAACCACCGCTTTCCTTTGTCTTTTGGACCCATTCTTGGAGGTAGAACTTTTCCACTTCTTATGTCGACTTCGTAATTTCTTCGAATCTAGTGTTGAACTTGCCAGTGTCTCCTCCTGAATCGGAATGACAGGCTCTTCCGGATTATCTTCAAAATCTGAAGGCTCTAACTCTATCGTAACTGGAGCTCCTCGAAACTCACAGATAGATTCGTTGCTTGTTGAACTCTCGTTGCCTCCTTGATGGATGTCTTCTTCGTTATTTTGCTCGTCGAGATCGTGTATGATTTGAGAATTGCTGTTGGTATCGAAGTCGATGTCCGGATTGTCGCTAGTTACGTAATCGTTAGAAACAGTCAAAACGTAGCCAACGCCATCGCCCTTATCATTATATGATCCCACCGAAGTGAGCAGATAATCATAGAAAATCAGAGGTTCGAGGGATTTCTCCCCCGAATCGGAAACAACTATCCTAGGATAAGCAGCCCCTAGTCTAGCCTTAGGAGTCTCGGTCCCCTCTTCTTCGTCAATTTTCTTCTTTTCTTCAATCGTCTCCTGTCGAGGTGGTTCTTCTATCGCAAGTGATAGTACCGGTTTAACAGGTCTCGAACTCTGAATTGAAGCTCGCACCGAAGCGGTTCGGATGCTGTCTAAAATCTTCTTCGAAGACCTCGTCCAGGCGGTAGTCCATCCATCGTCGGTTGCATAGGGATCTATCGGAATGACGGGATCGGTTGAGATAACATTGACGGAACCTCCTTTCTGGGGTTCCTTCATGTACTCCTTCGGGATTGTTATATTTCCTTTCCGAAGGTTGTCGTTGAGCCAACTTTTAAAGGTAATGCAATCTTCTATCTTGTGCCCAAGCATCCGATGGTAGGGGAAAAAGTTGGGATCACCGTTCTTGTTGACTTCCTCTGGTCTTTTAGGTTCCGGCAGTCGGAAATCCGGAGTTTTCATTAGGCTACGGAACATCTTCGGTCATCGCTTCATTTTTGAATGGATATTCTCTCGCTAAGAAGCTCCCTCAATGTACGTTGCGGACGGGACGGTTGTTCATACTCGCGGAGACGATCGATAGCTGGACCGGGGTTGTTGGTAATCTCGTTGTGGTTGCTCTGCGGCCGTTCGGGTGGTATTTGCATCGGTTGCTTGCCTTTGTCAACCGCCGCAACTATCCCGCATTTCTTTTCGAAGGTCTTCACCGGCTTCGCTTGTCCGTCTTGTCGGCAAAACTTAATTGCTTCACCTCTTCTTGCAAGCTTCCGGCCTTGCTTAACAGCTTCTCAAAAGTCTTAATAGTGAATCCTTTGAGGAGAAGTGCTATCTGGCCGTGAATGCTTTTAAGCAAGATGCCGACTGCATGTTGTTTTTGCAGTTGTGGTTCACACTTCATACTTAAATTTCTCCATCTAAGTATGTAATCCACCAAAGTTTCATTCGGCCTTTGTTTCTCTACCACTAAATCACCTATAGTGATGTGGTGCTGAGCTCCGGCAAATCTCTTGATGAAGAGGCTCTCTAGCTGCGAGAATGTCTTCACCGAGCCATTGGGTAATTCCGCATACCGGCCGAAGGCGATTCTCGACAGATCGCCGACGAACCGTCGGAAGAGTAGCGCATCGCTCCCGCCGGCATTGCAACAACCGGCACGAAAGTGTGCAACATGCCGTCGGGGGTTCCCGGTTCCATCGAATGTCTTGAACGGAGGTGGTACGAAGCCTTTCGGGTATTGGACGGCGTCGAATTCTTCTGGGTAAGGTCTACCCGTCCGAATGGATGTCCCGTTCTTCGATTGTGCTAAGGCTTCTCGCACCTGCTGTTCTACCAAGTTCTTGATATCCTTTTCAGGGATCATACTTTGTGTCGTATCCTTTTTCAGCTGGTCATCCCCATTGACGGATGTAATCTCCTTTCCTCCGTCTACAATGTGAATGACCTCTGGGGGTGTCTCTCTATGTGGTTGCACTTGACTCTGGAGAGTGGCCAGAGCTACGGCCATCACTTCCATCCTTTTCGCCATTTGAGCGATCGTGTCGTCCTTTTCCCGAAGCCGTCTTCTCATCGCTTCCGGCTCCTCTCTTCTCGCGGCTGCAGGAGCACCTTGCGAAGCCGATGAAGCTCGTGTCTCAACCATATTGATTTCTGCATATTCGTCGTCCATGAACACCGATGAATCGATCTCATCTCCGAACTTTTCTTCTCTTTCTTTTGCCAACCGTCGGATGTCGGTTCTCAACTTTTCCATGGCATCTTCTAGTGGAGCTTTCTGTGTGTCTTTGCGGTTGTCATGCGATAGTTGCCGGGTCCCCTTTTCACGAGTCCCCTTTATCGCAGTAGCGCTTTCTTCAGATTCCAGCCTCCTGGCGAGACTTTCTTTTTCGGGCTGCTGTTTCAATCTCAACTGCCCAGTAGTGGGACGCCATACCATCCTTCTAGCAGCAGAAGGTCTAGGACCAGATGGTCTGTCGGCCAACGTCGGAAGGTGGTATCCTCCCTAATCTGTAGTCCCGAGACTACGACGGGCGGGCTAGCCTTCATTCTCTTGCTTGGCTTTTCTCGTCATGATGGCGGGCTCTACTCGGGGCCCAAGACGGGATTTGACCGGCACCCGCCCTATCCTTCGTAGAATTTCCGATACGGGGCGGCTTTTCCTTCCTTGCTAACTTTTCTACCAAAGTTTGCGGTCGAGCAAACGGCGTAGTTCTAGTTCTTTTCTTGCGGCTATCGTTGTAGTATGCGGGTCGAGGTAATGTGGCAGACAATCTTGCGAACATTCTCCTCATCCTCTGCGGCGGAGAGGGATGGAACCTGCTTCCTCCCTAAAGTGGTATGTAGTCAGGCAGCGGTGTATATTCTGGTAGCGGTGTATATCTTGGCAGCTCTGGAATTTCCTCCAGGAAAGAAATTTCAGTAGCTCTGGCTTCTCTGGCGATCCTTCTACTTCTGTTTCTTCTTTGGGTCTTTGTCAATGACGGAATCTTTGAACTGGACCCGATTTCGAAAACGAAGGTCTTACAGAAGATCTCGTACCCTCCACGGTAACGGGTTTACCATAGTTCCGGATTTCTTTCCCTTTGATTTGGCGAAGTCGGGGTAGGTGCGAAACAACTAGACCAGTGGGGGTAGTAAGAACAGTCCTCCTGCGGACGGCAGTACTCCTCCTAGTCGGGATCCTTTGCAGGGGAGGAAACTCTTGGGTCGACCTAAGGTTGAACTCAAGCAGTGGCTCCTCAGCTTCAGATACCTTGTTTGTCAGTGCAAAGAGGGAGACGTCGGTGACCTTGACGTTCGTGTTTTCAAATCCCTGTCCAAATCGGATGACCCCATTGTCGGGAAGCTCATCCTTATAGACGGCGAAGTCCGATCCGTTGGTGAAGGAGAAAATCGGCTTCGGGGCTTCCATTTCTGCAAGGTAGATTCCGGTTGTCGGTCCCGAAGTTATGCTTCTTTTCTTTAGGACGAAAAGAAAGGAATTGAAAAGAGTCCGAACTCATTCTTGTTCATGTATTTATAAGAAAGAATTATTTGTTAAAAGAATCACTTATTAGAGAGTTTGTTTATTTAGAACGGAATGTTCCAAGGTGTAGAGAAGGTAAGGAACCCGACTCAGAGTTGGAAAGGAAAAGAAAGTTTAAGCAAGACTTCTCGACTCGAAGGCTCATTCCTAAACTAACACCTATTGGGGGTCCACCCCACCTCAAAAATGAGGTAAAAGGATCTCGGAACCTCTCTCTTTAGGGGTGTCTAAACAGTAGCTCCTAAATTCGAGAATGTTGGCTATACTTGTCCAAGGTAGAAATGAACATAGTATTCCAACGGAAAGAAGGTTAGTTTGATCCACTAAGGACATGGATGCACTACCGATTTTTGAAAGCAGAATTATCTGATTATAATGGAGAGAGGAATTTTCCCCAGCGGAGTCGCCAGAAATCTGTCGGCATATTTTTAGGTTGTGTTTTATTTTGAAGAGGGGTCGCCTAACAGAAATTGTCGGCGAATTCTTAATTTAGTTTAAATAAATAATTTTGGAAAGTAGTATTTGATTTTGAAAATAATTTTAAATTTGAAGATTTTAAGATATAAGATTAAACCGATCTCACATCCCAAATAGCTTACATAAACGAGCACCGCACCACAAACCGTGTATCTATCCCTAAGGATAGACACACTGCTTGACGGTGGGGCTCGATTAAATAAACTAGAAGATTTGTGACATCCGTTTGGTCTGCGAACCAATTTTATAAGCCGACAAAATTCCCTCGCTTAATATGAAAACATTAAAAAGGTTTTATATTACCCGGGTTCTTCAAAATTCCCTATAAGGGCAAGCCCCTATAGTTAATTACATCTTAAGTGACGGGAATCACCTAAGAAAACTCTCGATAATAATCAATAATTCTGCTCTCAAGGATTTCAAAGTTTAAGTTTTCAAGGGATTGAATTTTGGAATTTCAATAGGGAATGGATCAAGTTTGGAACATTTTGTTTTGTGAATCCAAAGGAAGAAAAGTAGGAGAAATCACAGATTCGAAGTGAACTTCGGTAATTTCCCTACTATCCTATTGTGTGGCTTAAATTTAGGAAAATCCTAATGTTTATTTAAATGTTTTGATCCTGCCAATTTTAATTAATTAGGACTTATATTTATATGATAGAATCATACAAATAGCCTCGAAGATGTGAGGGTTTATGTCGTATCAGACGACTACCTCGGAATCCTAAGTCCGGTTAGGGCATAATTTGCAAGGCAAATGCCTAACAAAAGGTTGAGGATTTATGTTGCACTAGACAAACTACCTCGAAATCCTATGGCTTGGTTATTTAATTCTAGGAAAGTTTTGCTGAAGTAGGTTCAAGTTTTGCTGACGACGATGGCCGTGCTGCCCACCATGCTCCGAGCTCCTTATTATTGCAGAGGTTTAGTTTTAGAAATTATAAATCAGGAGATGAGAAAAGTGTTTTGGTTTTAGAGAAGTCTTAATTTCCAGGTGGTTTTTTTATGTTTTAATTAAAACAAATCTTAAAGTTGATTATAACGACACCGGTTAAGATCCCACGGTTCCATCCTTCCGGCATCATTATTTTTATCGGATTCACCTAGTCCAGATGAATTTGCTAAACTCAACTGAATGAGTTCCACACTTTCATTTAGACCGTGGGAAATCCCGTTAGCAACACGTAGGTTACATCATCCGAGGTATTCCCGATCATCCAACAGAACGTTTTAATTTAATTGTAATTGTAGTTTTGTGTTCTGTTTGTGATTAAATTTTGAGTTGTTTTATATTTTGAAATGTTATGGCGGTGAATTTTATCTTGCAATAACTTTTAACTTAGTTTTGGTTTCAGTTTTAGGGACTATCCTAAAGGTGTGGGTTTTCATGCAACAGTTGTTTATCATGCAAGAAAAGTAAAGTGCATTTGCAATAAAGTAAATTGCTAATAATGTAAATTGCAAGAAAGTAAATCGCAATAAAATAAAAGCGTACTCGGAGGGTCTTCCCGTCATCCCAAGCTACACTTAAAACACAATTAGAATATTTAAGCAAGTTCCTAGGTAAAGCTAAGGTAAGGGTTATGGTTTTCTACCAAATTCCTAATCCTATAGCTAGTCATTTCCTATGACGTCTAGGTTCTTTGTGTTTTGATTTCGAGGACGATTTTCTTCATCAAAGAATAATTAAGTTCAATTGTTCTTATGAACATCCTATCATATCGAGTAAGTGCTTAAGACAAATCTTAAACATCTTTTCAATATTTCTAGGATTGTTTTAAGTCCAAATGGGTTTAATTATACAAATGAATTAATCGTCCGAGAATTCAAGTTTTGTTGTTATCTTGCTCAGTGAACTAGGACATTTGAACATCCTATAAGTGAAGTAACATTTCATTTAATGTCCTATTTAGGAGTCATGATAACTAAAGCTTTCAAGGGTAAATTGGTATTCAAATGGTTTGTGATTTAGTTTAATTTCCATTAATGAGTTTAAATTTGGAATAGTGTTCAAGTTATTTTAGATTTATTTTGAATTCTTTATGTCTTTGGTGATGTTATATTTAATTTAATTTAATTTAATTTAATTTAATTGAGTTTTAATTTAATTTAATTCAATATAGTTCAGTTTAATTTGATTTGATGTTTAATTAATTAATTTGATTTGATTTAGTTTTAATTTAATTTGATTTAATTTAATTTAATTTATTTAATTTAATTTAATTTTAATTTAATTTTAATTTATTTTTAATTTAATTTTATTTTAGTTTAATTTAATTATTCAATTTAATTTAATTAATTTAATTTAATTTAATTTAATTTGATTGTTTAATTTAATTTAATTTGATTTAATTTAATTTAATTTAATTTAATTATTTAATTTAATTTGATTTGATTTGATTTGATTTAATTTAATTTAATTTTAATTTAATTTAATTTTAATTTATTTAATTTAATTTAATTTTAATTTAATTAATTTAATTTAATTTATTTTGAATTTAATTTTATTTTTAATTTTAATTGAATTTTTTTTAAAAGAGTTTAATAATTTAATTTTAGTTTAATGATTAAGTCTTTTAATATTTTAAATTTGAGTTATCATTTTAATTAAGAATTGAATATTAATGAGATAATTAATTTAGGGATTTTTAAATTAAAGAATAAATCTCTTCCTAATAATATCCCTATCTTAATAATTCCAATTTTATTATTCTTCCAAATTTAATCAATTATTTAATTAAGGTCTAATTATTTTAAATTGCTTGATGGGTTTCTACCTCTTTAATTATTTAAATTTCAATCATCCAAATTAGATTAGGATCAAATATTTGACTTGTTAATTAATTTTATTAAACCTAAAGTTTTAATTAAGGGTTAAAATTTTAATTACCATTTTACCCTTTAAGCTTAATAATTTCATAACTCACTAAATTGAACTCAAATGAACTTGAAATTTTTATGTGACTTCACTCATATGTCAATAAAGACATGAGAGGAGAAAATGTGATTTTTCTGTATTTAATTTATTTATATAATTATTTTTGGTAGAAAATAGAGATTTCCAAGGAAAATTTAATAACATGACCAAGGGAAAGTTTCTGTCTTTAAGAAAATTAGGGGACATTCCTAATGACCAGAGGACCACTTGGACCAATTTTGGTGATTTTTTGAATTATATTATTTTTATTATAATTATTTTAAGTTTTGGAGTGTTAATCAATTTAAAAATAAAATAAAGGTTTAAAAATGGATTTTATAATTTTCAAAAATCTCTCTAATATCAAGGAAACCAGAGAAGCAAATTTTGTAATTTTTTGATTTTTCTATGATTTATTATAATTATTTTAGTGAAGATGCTAGAAAATACATTTTTTTAATTTTAAAATTACCTTAAAGCTTTAAAATTTAATATCTCACTAAGTAGACCTAAGAAAAATGTGGGGTTTGTTCCTAAGTGATTAAAATTCAAAATGTGACATTTTGGTGAATTTTATTATTTTTGTGATTTTTATTATTTTTTAATTATTAAAAATATTAAAATATTATTAAAAATCAACTTTTTTAGAAAATTGAAATTTTAATTTTGATAGGTTCCCCTGATATCAGAGAGGCCCCAAAACTAATTTAGTGAATTTTTGAAAGGTATTTTAAAAGTTATGAATTTTTAAAGTTTAAAATGGCTAAGTGGCTTAATCAACCCAATTAGTGGGGCTAACCAAGTCCAATTGACCTCAAACTTTTATGGTGGATTCCTCTGATCATAAAGGTCAGTGGAGAATTGATTTCAAGTCAATTTGATGCCCGGTTAACTCTAATTAAATAAAGACCTATTTTGGGTGTTTAAGCCAATTAGGGTTGTTTTTAAATGAACTAAGTCAAAACCTATTTTTCCTAGGGTTCTCTGGTCATAAGGAACATCACCAAATTTTCCTAGAATTTATTTCACAACATGCTATTTATTGGAATTAAAATACTCAAAACAAGTAACATGAACTTGAAAAATCAATAACTCTTCATAGGAATGGCCTCTGACTTTGGAAAATTCAGGGAATGTTCCCAAATTCAGAGGCTTCAAAAGCCCTATGGTTTCATGCCATGGTGAATTGTATGCATGCATGAAGAATTAAAATAATGCAGAGAGTAAATAAATTATAAAAAATAAAATACTTGATGAAATTAAATGATTTATTTTCCACATTATTCTCCTCTGTTCACTGAGCAAGAGGGTATTTTTATTTTATTTTTCTGATTTTTCTACACAGAGATATGAATTTTTGAAGTTTAGGGAATTAAATAAATAGAAAAATACCCTAATTTTCTATTTATCCACGTGGCGTCGCGTCAACCTCGGCAGCTCCGAACGCACACGCGTCGCGTTCCCATTCGACGCCGCCACCTGAGTCAGCAGCCCGGGCCCCGCGGTTCTCGTACCGTCTCCTGGTCCGACGCCATCTGAGCCGTTCGTCCGCGCGTGTATTGAATGGACGACATCCGTTCATCGTCCCCGAGCGTCCTCACCCGAGAGCCGTCCACACTAAATCCCTAAGATCTCACTCGATACTTAATGGATTTTTATGTTCTTATGCTCTATGGATTCGTCTTGAAGAGACGAACACATCTATATGGTTAACATGCATTGAAACTAAGGCATTTGAAATGGAGAATCTCCAGAAGCTCGGGATAAAGAATTAGCTCATACCTTTGCTCGGAGAAGTGTGGCTTCAATCCGAGAGTTGTTGCACCTTCGATTGGATCCCGGCAAGCTCCGGATGAAGTCTCCCGGTCCGATGAATTGTCCGGATGTGATTTCGACCAAGCCCGATCACAAAGCTTGGAGGCCGAAGCAACCGGGTGGCCTCGGAGATGGGGCTTTTGCCGGTGGACACCTTCCCTTGGTCCGGTGAAGGTGTAGAACCAATCAATTTGGGAATTGGCTCACTGTGGAGAAGTGTCCTGGTTTTGGGTGGAATTTCGGTTGGGAAATTGGATTTTGTCGGTGGGGATTAGGGCAAATTGACACCGGGGATCAACTCGCTCTAAGGGTGGAGAAGGGTCCGGAACAATTTTGGCGAGTTTCGGCAAGGTTTGTGCTCGGCTCCCTTCATGGCCGAGAGGGGTGGAGTTTAAATAGGAGAGGGTGGAGGGCCTCCCGGGGGAGCTGAGGCATGGGATCAGCTGCTCCGGTGAGGAGAAGAACAACCATGGTGGCCATTGGGCATGGGGCAACTCGGCAGTGAGAATTCCAAGCTTGGGCTCACATGATGCTCTCGGGTGTGGTGTTTTCCGGCGATCCGGGCGGCCGGCCGGCAGCATGGGTCACCATCTTGACCGGGGAGGTCGGGGCTCGACAATGGTGAAGTCAATCGGGCTTGGACATGTGTAAAGTGTTTGGATTAAAATGGAATGGGGGAGAGGCCATTTTGGCTTGAAATTGGTCAACCCATTGGTTTGGGTTGGGTTCACCTCCCCATGGCTGGTCTTGGGCCGAGAAGATCGGTTAGGCTAGCTGGTCAAGAGGTGGTGATGTCCTTATCCAAGAATATTTGGATTAAATCTTGGTTAAGGGGAGACATGCTTAAGGCTAATGACTTTTAGGAGATGGTTAAAGGACCTCCTCCTTTTTCCATTAATGGCATGGTCACATGCCAAACTCTCATGGCTTCATATGGCTTGTGAATGGCTCATCCTTGGCTCCATTTGGCTTGGGAAAAGCTTGGGTCAATTTCATGGAAATGGGTTTTAAGAATTTTCGGTAATTTGATGGAAATTTGTATGAAACTTGATTTGGAATAATTTGATGGTGAATTTAGGACTTAGGTAATGGATTTAATTAAGTGGATGACAAATGGAGATGTCATGTGGGCTTTAGGGTAGATTTTGGGCCTTTGGATGTGGTGAAGTGGGCTTTTAGGAAAGTTTAAGGGAAATGGGCTTTTGATTTTAGGATGGGCATTTGGATAAAAATTTTGTGAAGAACTTTGTCAAATAAATGTCATATTTGGTTTAGGGATGTTCTATGAAGGGCTTGGAATCAATTTGATGTGATTTGGAGTTGAATTGGTTTGAATTTGGGTTTATTTGGTAAGTGGGCTTATATGGGTCCAAGTGGGCCAAGTTGGGCAAATGTTGGGCTAGGGTTGAAATTGATGTAAAATTAATGTTGAGAAATATTTATGGGAGTGTTTCAAAGAGGTTTTGACTTTAGTTGGGCTTTGATTTTGGGGTTTGGGCTCATTTAGGTTAGGTTTGGGTTTAGGTCAAAAATGGGTCCTTTAGCCTTGGGTTGAATTTGAGTGGGGTTTGGGTCTAAATTTGGGCAAATCATGTTAGTGTTTTGTTTGTGGGAATGTTAAGGAAGATTTAGAAAAGGTTTGGGGTTAATTGGAGTTGAATTGGGTGAGTTTGGGTTAGGTTTGGGTCATGGGTCCAAATTGGACTTTAAGACCAAAAGTGAAATTGGATCCAAATGTCAATCAAATTGGACTTGGATTTGGTCTAGATTGGTGTTGGGAATGTTGAATTGAAGTTTAGAATTGAATTGGACCAGAATTTGGGTCAATTGGATAGGTTTGGTTTGACATTGGGTTCACTTTGGGTTAAAATGGGTCAAATTGGGGGTTTTGACAAAAGTAAGGTAAATTGACAAAATTGGCCCATAGTGTAATTGAAAAAAATGAAATTGGGAATATTTGGGATTTTCTGGAATTTTCTGGGAATTTTCTGAATTTTTGGATTTTTTGGCCAAGAGGGGTATTTTGGGTATTTGGAGGGTATTGGGAGGTTTTCTTGGAATTTTTGGTATTTTTGGGTATGGATGATCAGTTTAAGTGATGTGGAAATGTTTGGGATTGATTTTGGAGAATTTTGGGTAATTTGGGAATTTTTGAGAAATTTGGGTAATTTCAAGGGTTTTGGGTAGGCTAAGCGGGTGTAGGGTCCCGTGGGTCAGAAATTGAAAATTTGGGAAATTGAAGATTGGGTGAATTTAAGTGGAAAGAAATCATTTTGGTTGGGCCATGAAGCCATATCAAGCCCACATGAGCCATGAAGGGACTCATTTGAGGCATCCACTATGTTGTTCCTAACCCTCTTAGCCAAGGGCTCAGGGGTTAAGGACCATCCATGTGAATCACCTACATGAGTCAGGAGGTCAAGTTAGGTATGGGTGTGGTTTTAGGAGGTATGTGGAAGTGTAGTGTGTGTGAGAGTCAGCCCCTCCACCAGACCAGTGCCACCAGTGGCGAGTCCTAAGGCCAAAGAGTCCTATAGGAACTCATCCTTTAAACTTCCACATTCGATTTCAACCCTCTAGGTGATTAGGGGTCTACAGATCAAGTTTGTTGAGTTTGCAGGGAGTTAAGAAGTGGTTTGAATTTCTAAAAGGTGGGTCCCAATTCTAGTTCTCTAAGATAGTCAAAGGAAAAGCCTAAGGCTAGATCCTAAGTACTAAAGAGAAGAAGAGAAGACCTCATCAAAAATGAGGTCAACAGGGTGGTGATTCTCATCAAACTCATTCCCGAGGCTGAGGCCGAGGACAAGCACGAGGGAAAGAAAACTCAACTGTTACAATGAAGAAACCATTGAAGTTCAAATTTCACCTGAACTCTGAAGAAGATGCAAAAGAAGATATGACATCAGTAGTCCTAAAAGAGTCCCAATTCAAAATATCTCTTGAAGAAGAAGACAAAGAAAAACAATTTGATTCTATGCATGAGAAAAGTAATCATTATATACATTCTATGACTCTTACTCCAATATCTACTGCTAAGATTGAGAATTTAGTAGTTAAAGAAGTATATAGTTATGGAAAAAAGCCAATAAAGTTTATACTTGGCTCTTCTTCTTTCTCTAGTACTGAAACTGATGTAAAATTAGAAGATGAAAATCTTCCAAAATTATTGAAAATTCCTTTTGAGCTGTATTCTCCTTGGACACAGAAATTTTTTCAAAATAGTTTAATGCTCAAACAATGGTCTTTAAAACAACCACATTTCATTGAAGAAATGTGGGATAATAATAAACGAGACCCTAACTCTAAGGAAGGTATTGGATTCGGTACTCTAGAACCCCTAGATAATACAAAATTTTACTTAGTCATCACCAAAGAGTTTGATTCTGAATAAACATCTGATCTGCAAGTTGAAGATGCTCCTCTAGAATTGGAAGAGGAAATAAAATCAACAATAGACGAATTAAGAGAAATAAATTTAGGGACTGATGAAAACCCGAAACGAACTTTCATTAATTCACTTCTTAGTGACATAGAAATAAAAGAAATAATTAAAGTGTTGACAGAATATAAGGATTTTTTTTCCTGGATTTATAACGAAATGCCTGGATTATCTCCAGAAATTGCAGTCCATAAACTTGGGATAAATCAAATTGTAATCAATGTTAAGTGACTAGAGAAAAATGTATTGAGAAATTCATACCAATATTATATCAATATTTGGTGAAACTGCACTTTAAAGAAAAATATTTTTTATGTTTTATTACAGGAATGAAGATTTATAGGAAATTGAACAAAAAGATAGAAAAAAGGAGCGAATCTGGAATGAAAATACTAAAAGAGATGAAAATTGAACTAGCCCGCCGACGACGAGGAATAGGCCGCCGACGACGTGTTTTTCCAGAGAGAATTTGAATATATCATAAAGGGGCCCGCCAACGGCGAGATCGGAACTGCCGACAGCAAGCCTGAGCAGTTAGCCTACATTTTAGAAGCCTGCCGATGCAAGATCGTTCCCGCCCACGGTGAGAAGTTCAGTTCAAGAAAAAATACAATGAATCTGGATGTTTTTTGAAGAGGTGCTTAAGCAACCTTTGGAAATATTTCTCCCTCTTTAAATAAAGACAAATCTAAGCTGAAAAAGGTGTGTTCTTTTGGTGTGTGTGTGTGTGTCTTAATCAGTGTTTGGAGAGTCTGAGTCTGAAGAGTCTGTAGTGTGTGAGTGTTCATTAGTAAGATTAATTGAGTGTATTGTACAAGAAGGAAGAGTCAGAGGATCTTCAAGGAGTTTGCTTGGAGAGAAGATTTGAGATAAGTTTTTGTTTATTGTTTTATAGCTTTAAATGAAATCCAAGTTTTGTTTTATTCTTCATATGCATTCTGAGTAGTTTTCTCTATCTTTCTCCTTTGTGTTGAGATTTTGTGAAATGGAAAATTGAATTAGTTGTGCCTTAAATATTAAATAAAAAATAGTGATAATCCTTTACTTAAATCTTAATTTACTTTCAATTTGGCCAATTGAACTGTTAAAATATGTTGAATTATCAACTATAGTAAAGATTACATCCAAATTTAGGGAAATCAAAAGCCTTGAAAGGAGGGTACAAATAAATAGGAAAATATTATTTATCGGGCGTAGAATTGGATATTTTAGTATGACAGACTAAAATCTTCAAATTTGGTCCTATCTTTTGGGAGCTGAAGTGTAGATGTTAGCCCTCAGGCAAGGGGAACATGGGAGCTCCGAAGTGGTAGCCGGCATCCTCCCAACCTAGCCACAGATTTAATAACCAAGCGTAGGATTAGTCAATGTTCATTATACCTGGACCAAAGGGTAAATAATAGGAATGGTCCTATTTGGCACAAAATAGTTGTAACTAAATTAATTATCCATTCACTTAATTCTCTTAACAAGGGGAAATATACTTTTTTGTAAACTGCAATCTTTCATTAAGTAATAGAGTTTAGTATAAGCATTCTTTATTTTCGTATACTAGATAGTAATTGCAACTGCTGAAATTAGTTCTTAATCTCTAAGCTTCCCTGTGGGTTAGATATCTCGGGGCTTAATCAGAAAGTCCTATATTATTTGATAAATGATATGTATACTTGCGTAGTATCCCATATTATAAATTTATAATTTTCATATCTAAATCATAAGTACATAGATTTGGTGTGGAGTCAAGTTTTTAGCGCACATATATTTATCGAGGATCAAGTTTTTAGCGTCGTTGTTGGGAAAGTATAGTAATTATTAAAAATAAAAAAATATAATATAAAAAAATAATATATATATATATAATTAATAATTATTAAAATTACTAGAGTAATGGACTATTTTAAAATCTACTTAAGTTGTGTATGTGTAAATTTGGATCCGAAAGTTTAATACCTTATGATTTATAATTAGTGCTCACTATTAAAAGATTAGAAAATAGAAAAAAGAAATTATAAATTTAAATCAAATGGGAAATAATGCAGCAATTGAAAATACAAATCAATCAAGACCTTTAAGAGATTACGATAACCCTACAATAGATGAAATTCACTTAACTATCCAAAATCCTCATGTAGCGGCTAATTCATTTGAGCTTAAACCTGCAATTATCCAAATGGTACAGAATAATCAATTTAGTGGTTCACCAAACGAAGATCCCAAATTACATCTTGCTAGTTTTCTGGAACTTTCTGCTACTTTTAAATATGACGGATTATCTAATGATGCTGTTAGACTTAGGTTTTTTCCTTTTTCTTTACGGGATAAGGCTAAGATGTGATTAAATTCGTTAGCACTCGGATCTATCAGAACTTGGGGAGAATTTTCAGAAAAATTTCTATCCAAATACTTTCCTCCTTCAAAAACTGTGAAACTTAGAAATGACTTAACATCTTTTAGTCAGTTTGATGGAGAATCAATATACAAAGCTCGGGAGAGATTTAAAGATCTTCTTAGGAAATGCCTATATCATGCATGACTAGACTGGTTAGTTATTCAAACTTTTTATAGTGGATTAGTAGGATCTCTTAGATCTATTATAGATGCTGCTGCTGGAGGTTCATTAATGTCAAAACCATTTGATGAGGCTTATTCATTAATTGAAGAAATGACTACCAACAATTTTCAATGGCCTTCTGAAAGGCTAAATCCTAAAAACATAGCTAGTATACATGACTCTAATGCAATATCTATGTTAGCTTCTCAGATTGCTGCTATATCTAAGAAAATGAATCATTTTGGAATGAATTATTCTCCTAATATAATAGAAGAAAATTCATCTGGACAACTTATAGATGCTCAAACTTCATATGAAACTTTAAATGCTATTAATAATAGACGTAATAATACTTATGCAAATTATTACAACCCTCGTTAGAAGAACCATCCAAATTTTAATTGGAATAACAACTCTGCTAAACCCATTAGGAAATCCATCTAACAAAGTAAATTCTAATTATAAACCTTCTTATCCACCTGGATTTAATAATAACTCTCAATTAAAGGAAAAGAAGTTATCTATGGAAGAATTAATATTAAATATGGGTCAGCATTTGTAGAATCAAGGAAATCAGCTACAAATTCAAGTGACTCAATTACAAAATCAAGGAACTGCAATTAAAAATATTGAAACTCAACTTGGACATATCGCTACTGCACTTAATAATAGAATTCCTGGAACTTTTTCTAGTAATGTGGAAATAAATCCTAATGATTAAGGAAAAGAAAAAATTAAAGTGATACAGTTACAAAGTGGAAAAGAGTTAGAAACAAGAATACAAAAAGAAATAGAAATTGAAAACGAGAATGTGGAAACTGAAAAAGAAAAGGATCAACGAGATCGAAATTTAGAATATCCACTAATACCTATAAAAATTTCTGTAGAGAAACCACCACCACCATTTCCTCAGCGATTAAAGCAACGTAAAAAGGATAAGAAATTTTCTAAATTTCTTGAAATCTTGAAGATATTAATGGTGAACATTCTTTTTGTAGAAGCATTGGAACAAATGCCAAATTATGGGAAGTTTATGAAAGATATTTTAAACAAGAAGAGAAAGTTCACAGACAATGAAACAGTTGCACTTAGCGAAGCGTGTAGTGCAATTTTTCAGAAAAGCTTCCTTAGAAATTAAAGGATCCTGGTAGTTTCACTATACCTTGTGCTATTGGAGAGTAATTTTATGGAAAAGCCTTATGTGACATGGGAGCCAGCATAATTCTTATGCCTCTATCAATTTTTAAAAGATTAGGGTTGGGAGAAGTCTTACCTACTTCAGTAACTCTTCAGTTAGCTGATCGTTCAGTGATATATCCTAAGGGAGTTATTGAAGATGTGTTAGTAAAAGTGGATAAATTTATCTTCCCTGTGGATTTTATTGTTTTAGATAAAGAGGAAGATAAAGAAATACCAATAATTTTAGGGAGACCATTCTTAGCTACTGGGAGAGCTATGATTGACGTTCAAAAAAGAGAATTAACTATGAAAGTAAACGATCAAGAAGTAACTTTTAACATTGTAAAATCAATGAAATATGTTGCTATAGAAAAAGATGATGAATGTTTTCGAATGGAAATTCTTGAACATCTACGAAATGAACATTTTAAAGAATACTTTGAAGATAAACGGAAATAGAAAATATAGAATTAATTGAAGAAACAGACAATGAAAAATTAGACTATATACAAGAAAGATTTGAGATGTTGGGTATTACGGAAAACACTGAAAAGAATATAGTTTCGTTGATTATTAAACCTCCTGAACTAGAGTTAAAAATTTTACCTACTCATTTGAAGTATGCATTTTTAGGTGACTCTTTAACTTTACTGGTTATTATTTCAGTAGAATTAAACGAATCAGAAGAGCAAAAACTTCTGGACAAATTTAAAAAGTATAAGAAAGCTTTTGGTTGGACCTTAGCAGATATTAAAGGAAATAGTCATTCAATCTGTCTACACAGAATTATTTTGGATAATGAACATAAACCATGAGTTGATCCCCAAAGGAGATTAAACCCAATAATGGAAGATGTATTCAAGAAAGAAATATTAAAATGGTTAGACAATGGTATTATATATCCTATTTTGGACAGTGCTTGGGTAAGCTCAATACATTGTGTTCCTAAGAAAGGAGGAGTGACTGTTGAAGCTAATGAAAATAATGATTTAATACCTATAAGACAAGTTACTGGATGGCGTATATGTACCGATTATAGAAAATTAAATGCGCCACCAGGAAAGATCACTTCCCTTTATCATTTCTAGACCAAATGTCAGATAGACTAGCTGGGCACAAATACTTTTGTTTTTTAGATGGATATACTGGCTATCATCAAATTCCTATTGCTCATGAGGATCAAGAGAAAACTACATTTACCAGTCCTTATGGAACATTTGCTTTTCGAAGGATGCCTTTTGGACTATGTAATGCACCCGCAACATTCCAGAGATGTATGGTGTCTTTATTTAGTAAATTATAGAAGTATTTATGGAAGTAGACCCTGCAAAAATTCAATTTATAGCTAAATTACGACCTCCTACTACAGTGAGAGGGGTATGAAGTTTTCTTGGACATGTCAGATTTTACAGATGCTACATAAAAGATTTTTCAAAAATTACTAAACCTCTATGCCAACTTTTAGAAAAAGACAAGAAATTTGAATTAACTATAGAATGCTTAAACGCTTTTGAAATAGTAAAAGATAAATTAATCACAACACCTATAATAGTTTCACCTGATTGGGAGAAACCATTTGAACTTATGTGTGATGCTAGTGATTATGCTATAGGAGTTGTTCTTGGTCAAAGGTATGATAAAATTTTTAAAGTTATATACTATGCTAGTAAAACTCTCAATCATGCTGAAATTAACTATACAGTTACAGAAAAAGAATTATTAGCAAATCTTATTTAATTGGAACTAATTGTATTGAGCATACTGATCACTCTGCGATTAAATATTTAATGCAAAAGATGGATGCCAAACTAAGATTAATCAGATCGATATTACTGATGTAAGAATTTGATTTTGAAATAATTAATAGAAAGGGAACTGAAAATCAAATTGCAGATCATTTGTCGAGACTAGAATATAATAAATTATCTGATACTGGCAATGAAATTACAGACAGTTTCCCTGATGAACAACATTATAATATAAATGAGTGGAAAATACCATGGTATGCTGATATAGTTAATTATATTGTAAGTGATATTTTACCACCCATGCTAACTCTGCAACAACAGAAAAAATTCATTCACGATGCTAAAATGTATTTTTAGGATGAACCATATTTATATAAACAATGTAAGGATCTAATTATTAGAAAATGTGTGCCTTATGAAGAAACTGAACAGATAATTCAAAAATGTTATGATTCTGAATTTGGAGGATATTTTGGAACTGATAAAACTGCTTATAAAATTTTACAATCTGAATTTTATTGGCTTACTCTTTTTAAAGATGTTTATAGATATATTAAAACTTGTGATAAACACCAAATAGTAGGTAATATATCTAGAAGAAATGAAATGCGTCTGACTTTTATATTAGAAGTTGAAATTTTTGATGTTTGGGGATTAGATTTCATGGGACCATTTATTCCTTCATTTGGAAACTCATATATATTAATTGCTGTTGATTATGTTTCTAAATGGATTGAAGCACAAGCCTTACCTCGTTGTGATGCTAAGAGTGTTTCAAAATTTTTAATGAAAAAAATTTTTACAAGATACGGAATGCCGAGAGTGATTATCACTAACGGAGGATCCCATTTTAGGAATAAATATATTCAGAAATTGGCAAAAAAATTTAACATTATTCATAAAATATCAACTGCTTATCATCCACAAACCAGTGGATTAGCTGAAGTTTCTAATCGAGAAATTAAATGAATTCTAGAAAAAACTGTAAACCCTAGTAGATTAGATTGGTCTACAAGGCTAGACATTGCATTATATGCATAAAGGAATGCTTATAAAACCCCGATTGGAATGACTCCTTATAGACTTATTTATGGAAAAACTTGTCACTTACCAGTTGAATTAGAGCATAAAGCGTATTGGGCAATGTACGGCTTATTTTTAGGTTTGTGTGTTGTATTTGTGAAAAGAGGTCGCCTACAGAAATTGTCGGCGAATTTTTAATTTAATTTAAATAAATAATTTGAAAAGTAGTATTTGATTTTGAAAATAATTTTAAATTTGAAAATTTTAAGATATGAAATCAAACTGATCTCACATCCCGAATAGTTTACATAAACGAGCACCACACCACAAACCGTGTATCTATCCCGAAGAACAGACACACTGCTTGATAATGGTGCTCGATTAGATAAACTAGAAAGGTTTGTGACATCCGTTTGGTCTACGAACCAATTTTATAAGCCGACAAGTTCCCCTGCTTAATATGAAAGCATTAAATAGGGTTTATATTACCTGGGTTCTTAAAATTCTCTATAAGGGCAAGGCCCTATAGTTAATTACATCTTAAGTGACGGGAATCACCTAAGAAAACTCTCGATAATAATCAGTAGTTCTGCTCTCAAGAATCTCAAAGTTTAAATTTTCGAAGGATTGAATTTTGGAATTTCAATAGGGAATGGATCAAATTTGGAACATTTTGTTTTAGGAATTCAAAGGAAGAAAAATAGGAGAAATTACAGATTCGAAGCGAACTTCGGTAATTTCCCGACTATCCTATTGTTTGGCTTGGATTTAAGAAAGTCCTAATGTTTATTTAATGTTTTGATCTTGCCAATTTTGATTAATTTGGACTTATATTTGTATGGTAAAATCACACAAATAGCCTTGAAGATGTGAGGGTTTATGTCGTACCAAACGACAACCTCAGAGTCCTAAGACCGGTTAGGGCTTAATTTACATGACATGATCATGCAAATGCCTAACGAAGAGTTGAGGATTTTTGTTGCACTAGGCAAACTACCTCCAAATCCTATGGCTTTGTTGTTTAATTTTAGGAATGTTTAGCTGATGTAGAGTTGTTTTGCTGACGAAGATGGCCGTGCTGCCCACCGTGCTCCCAGCTCCTTATAGTTCCAGAGGTTTGGTTTTAGAAGTCATAAATCAGGAGATGAGAGAAGTGTTTTGGTTTAGAGAAAATCTTAAAGTCCAAGTGTTTTTAATATTTTAATTAAAACAAATCTTAAAGTTGATTATAACAACACCGGTTAAGATCCCACGGTTCCATCCTTCCGGCATCGTTATTTTTATCGGATTCACTTAGTCCAGATGAATTTGCTAAACTCAACTGAATGAGTATCACACTTTCATTTAGACCGTGGGAAATCCCGTTAGCAACACGTAGGTTACATCATCCAAGGTATTCCCGATCATCCAACAAGACGTTTTAATTTAGTTGTAGTTGTAGTTTTGTTGTTCGTTTGTGATTAAATTTTGAGTTGTTTTATATTTTGAAATGTTGTGGCGGTGAATTTTATCTTGCAATGACTTTTAATTTAGTTTTGGTTTCAGTTTTAGGGACTATCCAAAAAGTGTGGGTTTTCATGCAACAGTTGTTTATCATGCAAGAAAAGTAAGTGCGATGCGATTAAGTAAATTGCAATAAAGTAAATTGCAATAAAATAAAAGTGTACCTGGAGGGTCTTCCCGTCATCCCAAGCTGCACTTAAAACACAATTAGGATATTTAAGCATTTAAAGCAAGTCCCTAGGTAAAGCTAAGGAAAGGGTTATGGTTTTCTACCAAGTTCCTAATCTTATAGCTAGTCATCTCCTATGACGTCTAGGTTCTTTTGTTTTGGTTTGAGGACGATTTTCTTCATCAAAGAACAATTAAGTTCAGTTGTTCTTATAAACATCCTATCATATTCAGAAAGTGTTTAAGAAGAATATTAAACATCTTTTCAATATTGCTAGAATTGTTTTAAGTCCAAATGAATTTAATGATACAAATGAATTAATCGTCCGGGAATTCAAGTTTTGTTGTTATCTTACTCAGTGAACTAGGACATTTGAATATCCTGTGAGGGAAGTAACATTTCATTTAACGTTTTGTTTAGGAGTTATGACAACAAAAGTTTTTGAGGGCAAATTGATGTTCAAATGGTTTATGATTTAATTTAATTTCAGTTAACGGGTTTAAATTTGGAATAGTGTTCAAGTTGCTTTATATTTATTTTTAAATTCTTTATGTCTTAGATGATGTTATTTTTAATTCAATTTAATTTAACTTTAATTTAATTTAATTTGGTTTAGTTTTAATTTTAATTTAATTTAATTTGATTTTAATTTTAACTTGATTCTAATATTTAGTTTAATTTAATTCAATTTAATTTGATTTGATATAATTTAATTTAATTTAATTTAATTTAATTTAATTTAATTTAATTTAATTTAATTTAATTTAATTTAATTTTAATTTAATTTTTTTTAATTTTAATTTAATATTTTATTATTTTATTATTTTTTATTTTTTTAAAGATGATTTAATTTTAATTATTAAAGTATTAATTTAATTGAAATTTTAAAAGGATTTAATTTAAATAATTTAACTTTAATTTAATTTAATGATTAAGTCTTTTAGCATTTTAAATCTTAAATTTGGATTATCATTTTAATTAGGAATTAAATATTATTGAGATGATTAATTTAGGGATTCTTAAATTAAAGAACAAATCTCTTCCTAATAATATCCCTATTTTAATAATTCCAATTTTATTATTCTTCCAAATTTAATCAATTATTTAATTAAGGTTTATTTCAATTATTTTTAAATTGTTTAGTAGGTTTCTACCCTTTAATTATTTAAATTTCAATCATCCAAATCAGATTAGGATCAAATATTTTACTCTTTAATTTTATTAAGCCTAAAGTTTTAATTAAAGGTTAAAATTTTAATTACCATTTTGCCCTCCAAGCTTAATAATTTCATAACTCACTAAATTGAGCTTAAATGAACTTGAAATTTTTAAGTGACTTCACTCATATGTCAATAAAGGCATGAGAGGAGAAAATGTGATTTTTCTGTATTTAATTTATTTATGTAATTATTTTTAGTGGAAAATAGAGATTTCCAAGGAAAATTTAATAATATGACGAAGGGAAAGTTTCTGTCCTTAAGAAAATTATGGGACAATCCTAATGACCAGAGGACCACTTGGACCAATTTTGGTGATTTTTTAAATTATATTCTTTTTATTATAATTATTTTGAGTTTTGGAGTATTAATTAATTTAAAAATAAAATAAAGGTTGAAAAATGAATTTTATATTTTTTAAAAATCTCTCTGATATCAAGGAAATCAGTGAATCAATTTTTACAATTTTCTGATTTTTCTTTGATTTATTAGAATTATTTTAGTGGAAATGCTAAAAAATACATTTTTTTTAATTTTAAAATTACCTTAGGGCTTTAAAATTTAATATCTCATCATATAGACTTAAGAAAAATATGGGGTTTGTTCCTAAGTGATTAAAATTAAAAATGTGACATTTTGGTGAAATTTATTATTTTTGTGATTTTTATTATTTTTTAATTATTAAAAATATTAAAATAATGCAAAAAATCAACTTTTTTAGAAAATTGCAATTTTATTTTTCTTAAATTCCCCTAATATTAGAGAGGCTCCAAAACCAATTTAGTGAATTTTTGAAAAGTATTTTGAAAGTTATGAATTTTTAAATTTTAAATTGGCTAAATGGCTTAATCAACCCATTTAGTAGGGCTAACCAAGTCCAATTGACTTCAAATTTTTATGGTGTGTTCCTCTGATCCTAAAGGTCAGTGGAGAATTGATTTCAAGTCAATTTGATGTATGATTAGCTCTAATTAATTAAGGACCTATTTTTGGGTGTTTAAGCCAATTAGGGTTATTCCAAGTGGATTAATTCAAAACCTATTTTTCCTAGCTTCCTCTAGTCATAATAAACATCACCAAATTTTCCTAGAATTTATTTCAAAATATGATAATTATTGGAATTAAAATACTCAAACTAGCAACCTAGATTTGAAAAATCAATAACTCTCCATAGGGGTGGCCTCTGACTTTGGAAAATTCAGGGAATGTTCCCAAATTTAGAGGCTTCAAAAGCCCTATGGTCTCATGCCATGGTGAATTGTATACATGCATGGGGAATTGAAAATGTGCAGAAAGTAAATAAATTATTAAAAATAAAATACTTGATGAAATTAAATGATTTCTTTTCCACATTATTCTCCTCTATTCACTGAGCAAGAGGGTATTTTTATTTTATTTTTCTGATTTTCCTACACAAAGTTATGCATTTTTGAAGTTTAGGGAATTAAATAAATAAGAAAATCCCTATTTTTCTTTTTATCCGAATCGGCGCCGCGTCAACCTTAGCATCCCCGAACAGCCACGCGGCGCTTTCTGGTTCGACGCCGCCATCCGACTCAGCGCTCCGGGGCCCGTTGTATCGTTCCGTCTCCTCATCCGGCGCGATCCTGGCCGTCCGTCCGCGCGTGTATTAAATGAACGGCATCCGTTCATCGTCCCCAAGCCTCCTAGCCCGAGAACCGTCCACACTAAATCCTTAATATCTCACTCAATACTTAACGGATTTTCGTGTTCCTATGCTCTATGGATTCGTGTTGAAGAGACGAATACATCTATACGGTGATCATGCATTGAAATTAAGGAATTTGAAATGGAGAATCTCCAGAAGCTCGGGATAAAGAGTTAGCTCATACCTTAGCTCAGAGAAGTGTGGCTTCAATCTGAGGGTTGTGTCACCTTCGATTGGGTCCAAGCAAGCTCCAGATGAAGTCCCTTGGCCTGGTGAATTGTGCTAGGTATGATTTCGACCACAACCGATTACAAAGCTTGGAGTCTGGAACAGATGGGTGGCCTGGAGAGGGGGCTTTTGCTGGTGGACTTCTTCCCTTGGTCTGGTGAAGGTGTAGGATCAAACCAAACCCATCCAATTGACCCAAATTCTGGTCCAATTCAATTCTAAACTTCAATTCAACATTCCCAACACCAATCTAGACCAAAGCGAAATCCAATTTGATTGACATTTGGATCCAATTTCACTTTTGGCCTTAAAGCCCAATTTGGACCGATGACTCAAACCTAACCCAAACTAACCCAATTCAACTCCAATTAACCCAAAATAATTTCTAAAATCTTCCCAACATCTCCACAAACAAAATGCTAACATGATTTGCCCAAAATTTAGACCCAAAACCCACTCAAATTCAACCCAAAGCCAAAAAGCCCAATTTTGACCTAAACCCAAACCTAACCCAAATAAGCCCAAACCCCAAAATCAAAACCCAACCAAAGCCAAAACCTCTTTGAAACACTCCCATAAACATTTCCCAACATTAATTTTACATCAATTTCAACTTTAGCCCAACATTGGCCCAAATCCAACCCAATTCGACCTACATTGGCCCATTTACCAAAGAGGCCAAAATCCAACCCAATTCAAACCCAAATCACTCCAAACTCATTTCAAATCACTCATGAAATATCCCTAAACCAAACCAAACAATTATTTGGCCCAAACTTCTACAAAATTCCCATCCATGAATTCATTATTAAACTTAAAAGCCCACTTACATGAAACCTTCCTAAAGCCCATCTCCACCAAAATCCAAAGGGCCAAAATCAATCCAAAACCCATATGACAATTGCTCTACACCATATTTTCAATTAAATCAATCCCTAAGTTTCAAAACTCATCATGAAGCCATTCCAAATTAAGCCCCATACAAATTCCCATCAAAATACCAAAATTTTCTTAAACCCATTTCCATGAAATTGACTTAACTTTTCCCAAGCCAAAGATGAGCCATGAAGCCATGCATGAGCCACATGGAAGCCATGAGAGCCTCTTTACATGTCACCATGCCACATTGGGTAAGAGGGGAGAGAGCTTTCCTTAATTCCTAAAAGTCTTTAACCTCACCCATGATACCCCTTAACCAAGATTTAATCTAAATATTCTTGGATAAGGACATCTCCACCTTCTGACCAGCTAGCCTAACTGATTTTCTCTGCCCAAGGCTAGCCATGGGGAGGTGAACCCAGCCCAAACAAATGGGTTGACCAAACCTAGCCAAGATTAGCCATATCCCCATGCCATTTTGATCCAAGTTCTTTACACATGTCCATGCTCAATCGACCGCACTAATGCCAAGCCCCGACCCCACCGGCCAAGATGGTGACTCGAGACCGGCCGGCCAGCCACCGAGCCGCCGGAAAACGCCATGCCCGAGAGCTCACATGTGAGCCTAACATTGGAATTCTCCCTCGCCGAGCCGCCCCATGCCCAATGGCCACCATGGCCGTTCTTCCCATGCCCGCAGCAGCTGATCCCAACCCTTGGCCATCCCTTTGAGGCTCTCCAGCCACCTCTATTTAAACCCGACCCCCTCACGTCCATGGAAGAGAGTTGCACAAACCTTGCCGAAACTCTGCCAAAATTGTTCCAGGTCCTACTCCATACTTAGAGCAGTTGATCCCCAGTGTCAATTTGCCCTAATCCCCACCAACAGAATCGAATTTCTCAACTGAAATTTCACCCAAAAACCAGGACACTTTGCCACAGTGAGCCAATCTTCAAATTGACTGGTCCTACACCTTCACTAGACCAAAAGGAGAAGTTTCCCACTGAAAGCCCCATCTCCGGAGCCACCCGGTTGTTCCAGCCTCCAAGCTTTGTGATCGGTTGTGGTCACTTTCATAGCTAGGCAATTCACCGGACCGAGAGATTTCATCCGGAGCTTGCTGGGATGCAATCGAAGGTGACACAACCCTCAGATTGAAGCCACACTTCTCTGAGCAAAGGTATGAGCTAATTCTTTATCCCGAGCTTCTGGAGATTCTCCATTTCAAATGCTTTAATTTCAATGCATGATCACCATATAGATTTATTCGTCTCTTCAAGACGAATCCATAGAGCATAAGAACACGAAAATCCGTTGAGAAATGAGTGAGTTCTTAGGGTTTTAGTGTGGACAGCTCTCGGGTGAGAATGGCTGGGGACGATGAACGGATGTTGTTCATTCCATACACGCGCGGACAGACGGCCAGGATCACGCTGGATGAGGAGACGAAATGATACAGCGGGCCCCTGGAGCGCTGAGTCGGATGACGGCGTCGAATCAGAAAGCGCCACGAGGCACTTCGGAGATGTTAATGTTGACGCGGCGCCTATTCGGATAAATAGAAAAATAGGGATTTATTTATTTATTTATTTCCCTAAACTTCAAAAATGCATAACTTTGTGTTGAAAAATCAGAAAAATAAAATAAAAATACCCTCTTGCTCAGCGAACAGAGGAGAATAATGTGGAAAAGAAATCATTTAATTTCTTCAAGTATTTTATTTTTAATGATTTATTTACCCTCTGCATTGTTTTAATTCTCCATGCATATAGGAAATTCACCATGGCATGAGAACATAGGGCTTTTGAAGCCTCTGAATTTGGGAACATTCCCTGAATTTTCCAAAGTCAGAGGCCATCCCTATGAGAAGTTATTGATTTTTCAAATTCATGTTACTGTTTTGAGTACTTTTAATCCAATAATTAGCATGTTGTGAAATAAATACTAGGAAAATTTGGTGATGTTTCTTATGACCAGAGGACCCTAGGATAAATAGGTTTTGAATTAATTCATTTAAGATAACCCTAATTGGCTTAAACACCCAAAATAGGTCCCTAATTAATTAGAGCTAATCATACATCAAATTGATTTGAAATCAATTCTCCACTGACCTTTAGGATCAGGGGAACCCACCATAAAAATTTGAAGTCAATTGAACTTGGTTAGCCATACTAAATGGGATGATTAAGCCATTTAGTCAATTTGAACTTAAAAAATTCATAACTTTCAAAATGCTTTTCAAAAATTCACCAAATTGGTTTTGGAGCCTCTCTGATATCAGGGGAATTTAAGAAAAATAAAATTGCAATTTTCTAAAAAAAGTTAATTTTTTGCATTATTTTAATATTTTAATAAATAAAAAAAATAATAAAAATCACAAAAATAATAAAATTCACCAAAATGTCACATTTTTAATTCTAATCACTTGGGAACAAATCCCATATTTTTCTTAAGTCTCTATAATGAGATATTAAATTTTAAAGCCTTAAGGTAATTTTAAAATTAAAAAAATGTATATTTTTAGCATTCCCACTAAAATAATTCTAATAAATCAAAGAAAAATCAAAAAATTGTAAAAGTTGGTTCTCTAATTTTCTTGATACCAGAGAGATTTTTGAAAAATATAAAATTCATTTCTCAACATTTATTTTATTTTTAAATTAATTAATACTCCAAAACTCAAAATAATTATAATGAAAATAATATAATTCAAAAAATCACCAAAATCGGTCCAAGTGGTCCTCTAGTCATTAGGAATGTCCCATAATTTTCTCAAGGACAGAAACTTTCCCTTGGTCATATTATTAAATTTTCCTTGAAAATCCCTATTTTCCACCTAAAATAATTACATAAATAAATTAAATACAGAAAAATCACATTTTCTCCTCTCATGTCTTTATTGACATATGAGTGAAGTCACATAAAAATTTCAAGTTCATTTAAGCTCAATTTAGTGAGTTATGAAATTATTAAGCTTGAAGGGGCAAAATGGTAATTAAAATTTTAACCCTTAGTTAAAATTTTAGGCTTAATAAAATTAAAAAGTAAAATATTTGATCTTAATCTGATTTGGATGATTGAAATTTAAATAATTAAGGGATAGAAACCTATTAAATAATTTAAAAATAATTAAAATGAACTTTAATTGAATAATTGATTAAATTTGGAAGAATAATAAAATTGGAATTATTAAAATAGAGATATTAATAGGAAGAGATTCGTTCTTTAATTTAAGAATCACTAAATCAATCATCTCAATGATATTTAATTAACATGATAATTCAAATTTAAAATGTTAAAAGACTTAATCATTAAATTAAAGTTAAATTATTAAACTCTTTTAAGTTTTCAATTAAGATTAAAAATAAAATTAAATTAAAATTTAAATTAAATTAAATTAAACAAATTAAATTAAATTAAATTAAATTAAATTAAATTAAATTAATTAAATTAAATTGAATTAAATTAAATTAAAATTAAATTAAATTAAATTAATTAAATAAAATTAAATTAAAACATATTAAATTAAATTAAATTAAATCAAATTAAATTAAACTAAATTAAATCAAATTAAATTGAACTAAATTAAATCATATTAAATTGAATTAAATTAAATTAAATTAAATTGAAATTAATTTAAATTAAATAAATTAAATCAAAATTGAAACTAAACTACATTAAACCAAATTAAAGTTAAATTAAATTGAATTAAAAACAACATCACCTAAGACATAAAGAAATTCAAAAATAAATATGAAACAACTTGAACACTATTCCAAATTTAAACCCGTTAACCGAAATTAAATTAAATCACAAACCATTTGAACACTAATTTGCCCTCAAAAGCTTTTGTTGACATAACTCCTAAACAGAGCGTTAAATGAAGTGATACTTCACTCATAGGATATTCAAATGTCCTAGTTCACTAAGCAAGATAACAACAAAACTTGAATTCTCGGACGATTAATTCATTTGTATAATTAAATTCATTTGAACTTAAAACAATTCTAGCAATATTGAAAAGATGTTTAAGATTCTTCTTATGCACTTCCTCAATATGATAGGATGTTTATAAGAACAACTGAACTTAATTGTTCTTTGATGAATAAAAACATCCTCAAACCAAAACACAAGAACCTAGACGTCATAGGAAATGACTAGCTATAGGATTAGGAATTTGGTAGAAAACCATAACCCTTCCCTTAGCTTTACCTAGGAACTTGCTTAAATATTCTAAACAGTGTTTAAGTGCAGCCTGGGATGATGGGAAGACCCTCCAGGTACGCTTTTATTTTATTGTAATTTACTTTCTTGTAATTGAACTTATTGCAATTTATTTAATCGCATCGCACTTATTTTTCTTGCATGATAAACAACTGTTGCATGAAAACCCACACCTTTAGGATAGTCCCTAAAACTGAAACCAAAACTAAATTTAAAAGTCATTACAAGATAAAATTCACCGCCACAACATCTCAAAAGATAAAACAACTCAAAATTTAATCACAAACATAACACAAAACTGCAATTACAACTAAATTAAAACGTCTTGATGGATGATCGGGAATACCTCAGATGATGTAACCTACGTGTTGCTAACAGGATTTCCCACGGTCTAAATGAAAGTGTGGAACTCATTTAGTTGAGTTTAACAAAGTCATCTGGACTAAGTGAATCTGATAAAAATAACGATGCTGGAAGGATGGAACCGTGGGATCTTAACCGGTGTTGTTATAATCAACTTTAAGATTTGTTTTAATTAAAACATAAAAAACACTTGGAAATTAAGATTTTCTCTAAACCAAAACACTTTTATCATCTCCCGATTTATGACTTCTATAACTAAACCTCTGCAACAACAAGGAGCTCGGAGCATGGTGGGCGAGCACGGCCATCGTCATCGACAAAACCCGAGTCTACTTCAGCAAAACTTTCTTAGAATTAAATAACCAAGCCATAGGACTTCGAGGTAGTTTGCCTAGTGCAACATAAATTCTTAACTTTTCGTTAGGCATTTGCATGATCATGTCATGTAAATTAAGCCCTAACCGGTCTTAGGACTCCGAGGTAGTCGTTTAGTACGACATAAACCCTCACATCTTTGAGGCTATTTGTATGATTTTATCATACAAATATATGTCCTAATTAATTAAAATTGGCAAGACTGAAATGTTAGATAACATTAGGACTTTCCTAAATTCAAAGCCTAACGATAGGATTGGGAAATTACCGAAGTTCGCTTCAAATCTGTGATTTCTCCTACCTTTCTTCTTTTGAATTCCCAAAACAAAATGTTCCAAACTTAATCCATTCCCTATTGAAATTCCAAAATTCAATCCCTTGATACCTTAAACTTTGAAATTTTTGAGAGCAGAACTACTGATTATTATCGAGAGTTTTCTTAGGTGATTCCTGTCACTTAAGATGTAATTAACTATGGGGGCTTGCCCTTATAGGGAATTTTAAAGAACCTGTGTAATATAAACCCCGTTTAATGCTTTCATATTAAGCGGGGAATTTGTCGGCTTATAAAATTGGTTCGCGGACCAAACGGATGTCACAAACCTTTCTAGTTTATCTAATCGAGCCCCATTATCGAGCGGTGTGTCTATTCTTCGGGATAGATACACGGTTTGTGGTGCGGTGCTCGTTTATGTAAACTATTCGGGATGTGAGATCAGTTTGATTTCATATCTTAAAATCTTCAAATTTAAAAATTATTTTCAAAATCAAATACTACTTTTCAAATTATTTATTTAAATTAAATTAAAAATTCGCCGACAATTTCTGTTAGGCGACCCCCTTTTCAAAATAAAACACACAACCTAAAAATAATGCCGACAGTCTCCCGTCTGTCCTATACAGTCTCTGTTGCTGCTGACCGGACTGATCATTCTACGGTGGACGAGACTGTTCATACTACTGAGGCTGACAGTACTGCTGAGGCGACTGCTAGGTCTGAATCATCATCGGTTGCTTTCCTTTATCGACCGCGGCCACTACGCCAAATCTCTTCTCATAAGCCTTTGCTGGTTTCGTTTTCACTATCTTTTCTGCAGGCTCCGTGTGCTTGATTTCTTCTTGTAAGCTGCTGGCCTTGCTGAGCAGTTTCTCAAAGGACTTAATCGTGAGACTCTTAAGCATGAAAGCTACTGGACCGTGAATACACTTGAGTAGTATATTGATCGCATGTTGTTCTTGTAGCTGAGGTTCGCATTTCATGCTTAAGTTTCTCCACCTCAAGATGTAGTCAACTAATGTCTCGTCAGGCTTCTGACGTTCTACCACGAGATCTCATATGGTGACATGACGCTGAGCACCGACGAATATCTTCACAAACATGCTTTCCATTTCTGTGAAAGTCTTTACTCATCCATTAGGAATTTCAGCATACCAATCGAAAGCTATTCCTGACAGGCTGCTGATAAACTGACGGAACAATAGTGCTTCACTTCCTCCTGTATTGCAACAGCTGGCTCTGAAGTGCGCTATATGCTGCCGAGGGTTTCCTGTTCCATCGAAAGTTTTGAAGGTCGGTGTCACGAAGCCTTTGGGGTAAGGTACAACATCAAATTCCTATGGGTAGGGTCTACCCTTTGAAACTGATGCTCCTCCTTTGGACTGGGTCAAAGCCTCCCGAACTTGCTGTTCGACAATTTGCCTAAGCTCCTTTTCTGGTAGATTCGGGGTTGAATCCTTCTTCGGAAGCTCATTCTCATTGGCAGAGGTGACCTCTCTTCTTTCATCGGTGATGTGTATTATCGCAGGCTGATTGATTTCTGGAGGTGCTGTCGGACGTGACTGAGACTATCCATGCAATGTGGCCATGGTAGTCATAGCGGCGGTCATCTCCTCCACTTTCTTTTCCAAAAGATTGATCACTTCGTCTCTAGCGGACAGCTTTTTGAAGCTCTTCTATTGCGTCCTCCTCACGAGAAGCTTCACGTGCAGACGCTGTGGCCCTGGTATCGACCATGTTGATTTCCATGAATTCATCATTTAAGTAATCTGACAGGTGGAAATCTTCGTCATCAACCTCCAATCCTTGCTCCCTAGTTAATTCTGAAATATCTTCACGAAGTTTCTGAATTCTATCCTTAATCGACCCTTCTTCTGTCATTGGCTCCGAAACAACAGGAGTGGTGATGATAGGAGTGTCAGACTTACAATCCATTTGATGATTTGTAGACTTCTCGAATTGGACAGGTGCAGCGACTTTCGACAACCACACTCTCCTCTCGAGAATTGATGCCTCGGGACAGAATGTCTCAGCGGGGACATCAGAACCAAGAGATGAAGTGTGTTCCCTAGAGTGCAGACCATGTACAGAGGAAAGTAATCCTCTCTTCCTTCTCGGGAGTTCCTTGGGTGACATTCTTGGACCTAGCTGAGACTTGACTAGTCTTCGTATTGTGGGTGTTGAATCGGTGATAGTTGTCTCAACACGCTTTCCCAAACGGTATTTGACAGAAACCCTACTAGGCTTTTCCATTTTCAAAATTTCTTCTTTCACTTCTGGGGATATTGCACATCTCATACTTTCAAGAAGCTTGGCGACAGAACACCCTTCTAATTCGGCCAATCTTTGTAGAAGAGTATAGGCTTGAGTGATGGGTGTGGGTTTCTTCCCCCCCTCATCACGACCGTGTGGTGTTGGAAGCCCAGCTACAATCCTGTGGAGACTTTCATTTCCAGCACACCAGCTAACGGGTGGAACCTACTACCTCGAAGGAGAGGAGAGGTATTCGATAAACTGAGTTCCTCTTGCTGAGGAATCTCATCAATCACCGGCAAACTTGCAGCTTGTGCCTTGGCGGCCTTACGAAGCTTCCGGTTGCGGTTCCTCTTTTGGGATTTTGTCAGCGGGGGAACCTTGGAGCTGGAACCAATCTCAAATACAGATGGCAGAGCAAGGCAGGCTTTGTCAGATTCCTCCTCATGCAGAATTTCTTTCCCTTTAGCAGACGCGGAAGTAGGTACTGTAACAGCGAAGCCGGAAGCAGTAGGGGTGACGACTCTCCTTGTCACGGAGTCAACTGGTCTAACGGGGACAGTAGTCATCTTTATCGTCTTAGCAGAAGGGAAATCTTCATGGGAGTTCAGATCGAACTTGGCAGAAGGTACTTGTACTTCGGGGGCGGCAATTTTCAGGACCACGAAAGGGGCTTTTCCAAGCACGACTTCAAACTCACTGAAGCCGGCTCCAAACTGAATCATCGGTGATGCGAGACGAGCCTCCCGGGAAGAGGGCAAGTCGTAGGAGAAGTTCAGCGAAGGGGTTGACATTTCGACTGTCAAGAGAAACATTCCAAAATTTAGGAAGGGCCAAAGACCTTGTCATCACAGTGTAAACACTATGAAAAAAATCGTTCTGTAAACTGGGTAAAATTTTTTATTTCATTTAATATATTATTATTTTCTCTTATCATATTTTGTTTCTTCTTTTTCTTTTATTTTCTTTTAGATTTTCATGTGTTTGTTTTAAATGATATTTAAAATTTTAAAGGTGGATTAACTTGCCAAAGGCATATATTAAATCCAGGAGGCAGAAGAAAAAGGTGAAGCAAAGGACCGTACTGAGAATTCCTTTTTACGACACACATTGCCCAAGTGGAATTAATCCTCCAACAAACCTATTGGGGGTCCGACCCCACAAAATCAAAAGAAAATTCCTAAGGATCCCTAAACCACCCTGTTTAGGAGTGGCTAAACAGATGGTCCTGAAATCTAGAAGAGTTGATCATACTTTCCCAAGAAAGAAATGGGTAAAGTATGTCAATAGAAGAATGGCAGCTTGGTCCACAAGGGACATGGACTCGCTACTGATTTATGAGAGCAAAACTATCTGATCAAAATGGAGAGAGGAACAATCCCCAGCAGAGTCGCCAGAAGCTGTCGGCATATATTTTTAGGGTTTTAAAATTTAATTTAGGTATATATATATATAATTTGGAAAGTAGCATTTGATTTTTGAAAATAATTTTTAAGTTTGAAAATTTTAAGATATGAAATCAAACCGATCTTACATAACAAATAATTTATATAAACGAGCATCGCACCACAAACCGTGTATCTATCCCAAAGAATAGGCACACTGCTTGATGATAGGG
Source organism: Papilionanthe hookeriana x Papilionanthe teres (assembly GCA_022702705.1). Taxonomy (NCBI): domain Eukaryota; kingdom Viridiplantae; phylum Streptophyta; class Magnoliopsida; order Asparagales; family Orchidaceae; genus Papilionanthe; species Papilionanthe hookeriana x Papilionanthe teres. The sequence continues at coordinate 149,908,144 of CM040424.1, read as the reverse complement.
CTCGATTAAATAAACTAGAAGATTTGTGACATCCGTTTGGTCTGGGAACCAATTTTATAAACCGACAGGTTCCCCTGCTTAATATAAAGGAATTAAGCAGGGTTTATATTACCTGGGTTCTTAAAGTTCCCTATAAGGGCAAGCCCCTATAGTTAATTACATCCTAAATGTCCGAAGACACTTAAGAAAACTCTCGATAATGATCAGTTGTTTTTCTCTCAAGAATTTCAAAGTTTAAGGTTTTCAAACAATTAGATTTTGGAAATTTTAATTGGGAATGGATCAAATTTGGAGCAATTTATTTTAGGAGTCCAAAGGAAGAGAAGTAGGGGAAGCTGGAGATCCAAGAAGAATCTTGGAAACTTTCCAAACTATCCTATTGTTTGGCTTCGATTTGGGAGTTTATTTAATGTTTCATCATGCCTGTTTTAATTAATTAGGACTTATATTTGTATGACACAATCATACAAATAGCCTTGAAGATGTGAGGGTTTATGTTGTACCAAACAACTACCTCGGAATCCTAAGACCGGTTAGGGCTTAATCTGTATAAGACAACTATGCAAATACCTAACAAAAAGTTGATGATTTATGTTGCACTAGGCAAACCACCTCGAAGTCCTATGGCTTTGTTATTTAATTTCTAAGAAAGGTTTTGCGGATTTAGACCCAAGTTTTGCTGTTGACGATGGTCGTGCCGCCTCATCGAGCTCCAAGCTCCTTATTGTCGCAGAGGTTTAGTTTTAGAAATCATAAATCAGGAGATGAGAGAAGTGTTTTGGTTTAGAAAAGTCTTAGAATCCAAATATTTTTAATGTTTAATTAAAACAATTCTTAAAGTTGATTAAACAGAACCGATCAAGATCCCACGGTTCCGTTATCCCGACACCGTTATTTTCATCGGATTCACTTAATCCAGATGAATTTGCTAAACTCGACTGAATGAGTTCCACACTTTCATTTAGATCGTGGGAAATCCCGTTAGCAACACGTGGGTTACATCATCCGAGGTATTCCCGATCATCCAACGATACATTTTAATTTAGTTAAAGTTATAGTTTTGTTGTTCTGTTTGTGGTTAAATTTTGAGTTGTCTTATATTTTAAAATGTTGTGGCGGTAAATTTTATCTTGCTGTGACTTTTAATTTAGTTTTGGGTTTCAGTTTTGTGGCTATCCTAAAGGTTTTAGTTTTCATGCAACAACTTGTATCTTAAGATGCGAGAAGAGTAAAGCGCAAAGCAGTGTAATTAAATTGCATCAAAATAAACATGTACTCGGTAGGGTCTTCTCGTCATTCCAAGCTGAAACTTTAGTATTGCATTGCATATATGTATTTATAATTTTTTGCAGAAATTAAAGCATGTCAGAAAACAGGAAGAAGTAGGACTAACAAGAAGTAACTACTCAATCTTATGATGTCTATGTGAATTCCTATGTTGTCTACCAAGTATATGATGTCTATGCGAATTCTTATTCGTGTTTCAATGAACTTTGTTTAATTTAATTGAGGATGGTTTTGTTAAGCAGACATATTAAGTTTAATAGACCTTAGAGGTATCCAAACAGTCAAAGAAGGATGCGGGTCCATGCTTCCCTCTCATATCTTGATGAAAAGTCTCGGGCTCATTTAGACTTATTATGTTGCTTAACAATTCACCCTACCTATTCCCTTATGCTTAATGAACACGATTGTTCGGGGTAGGTTGGGGCAGATGGGTTTAGGTGTGGTTTGGGTTTGTATTTGGTGGTAACTGGTAGTTTGATTTGGACTTATGGGAGTGCTATGAAGAGTTTGTGGTTTTTTTTAATTGAGTTTGATTTTAGTTTGGGGATTGGAGGATTTGAATTTGGTTTGTGTTTGTATTTGGTTTGGGTTTGAACTAGGCTTTGTTTTGGTTTTGGTTTGGCTTTGGTTTGGTTTTGGTTTTGGTTTGAATTTGGTTTTGTTTTTGGTTTTTTTTTTCTTTTTTTTTGGAGCTAGGAACTTTGAGTTTGGAATGTGAATTGGGAAGGTTGTGTGGACATCGGGTAAAATTTGGGTTACTCCATGCATTCACTAAGCATAAGGGTATTCTTATTATGTTTTCTACACCAAGTTGTGATTTCCTAGGGGTCTTTATAAAGGGTAAAATAAACCATGCCTCAGGAGGCCTATCCTAGGTTTGATTGTTATCGTGTCGGTATTGTATTGTTGTATGTTGTGCTTGTTATTATGCTGTGATTGTTATTGTATTATGATTGTATGTGTTTATATGTGTGTAATGTGTATGATTGTTGATGTGTGTAATTATGATTGTGTATGATGTTATTTATGTGTTATTATTGTATTATGTTATGTTATTATTGTTTGTATTGTTATGTGTTATATTATGTATGTTGTTATTGTTATTTATTATTATTGTTTATTTTGTTATGTTATTATTGTTTTATATGTGTATTATTGATGTGTTGTGTTTATGTGTGTGTTAGCATTATTTTTGAATTTTTGTTGTATGTTGTTATCATATTACATTATGTATGTTATTGTTTTATTTTATTTTGTTTTTGCCTTGTGTTATTGTTGTTATTTATTTATGTGTTATATTATTATTATATTGTTATTTTTATTTGTTTAGAATTATTATCTTTTATTTATAATTAAAATTATTGTTACCTTTATCATTTATTTAATTTATTATTTAATTCAATGTGAATTATTTATTTAATTAATTGTTGTTAGGTTTATTTAAGTAATTGATTGTTATTTACTTGTTTTATTTAATTAATTGTTATTTATTTAATTTATTTATTTCCTTTTACTTTAACTTAATATTTGTTTATTTAGATTATTATCTCTGGTTTTGTTTTATTTTATTTTATTTTGTTATTTAATTTAATTTAATTTATTATTATTAATTTAATTTAATTCATTTATTTAATTTAATGTAAAGTATTATTGTTTAATTTAATTTAATTTTTTTTATTTTATATAATTTAAATTACTATTAATTTAGATCACTATTTAATTTAATTTAATTAAATTTATTGAATTTATTTAGTTTAATTTAACTTATTATTTATTTGCATTATCATTTAAATTAATTTTATGTTTGGTTTTCATTTAATTAATTTATTTAATTAATTTAATTTAACTTATTTATTTATTTACATAATTATTTAATTTAATTTAATTCATTTAATTTATCTAATTAATTTAATTTAATTTATTACTTATTATCATTTAGTTTAATTTTATATTTAATTTTCATTTATTTAATTTAATTTAATTTATTTAATTTATTTAATTAATTTATTTTAATTTAAATTACTTATTTATTTAAATTATCTTTTAATTTAATATAATTTTCATTTATTTAATTTAATTCATTTATTTTATTTTATTTTATTTAATTTAATTTAAACTATTATTTATTAATTTGTTTTTGATTTACTTAATTAATTATTATTAAATGTAATTTATTTAATTTAATTATTATTTAATTTAATTATTATTTGATTTTAATTATTTAATTTTAATTTAATTCATTATTCATTTATATTATTTAATATATATATATATATATATATATATATATATATATATATATATATATATATATATATATATATATATGTATTATTTATTTTTATTATCCCTTATAAGTTATTTCATTTTTAATTAATTATATGTATATTTTTATTACTTAAATGTTATTGATTTATTATTATTAATTTATATTATTAATTTATATTAATTATTATTATCATTTTTATTATTATTTATTAATTTATAAGACTTTTCATTTTCTCTCTCTTAAATTATTCTTTTCTTTATTTTAGAGTTATTATCGTTTATATTAATTTATTATTTATTAAAATTATTATTTACATGGATATTTACATTTAGATTACTTTAAAAGGAATGATGCTTTTATTTACCTATTTTTATTATTTGTTTATCTATTTATAAAGCTTTTCATTCTTTTTTCTCTTTCCTAAATTATCCATTTCTTTATTTTAATTTAATAACCTTTATTTAAAGCCATTAGAATTATTATTTTTTTCTTATAGTTACACTTATATTATTTTAAAAAGAATGACATTTTTATTCACTTTTTTTTTGTTATTTATTTATATTTACAATTATTTTTAATTATTATTATCTCTTTCTTATATTTTCATTATCTTTTTTAAGTTTATAATCATTTATTTTATTCTTATCACATTATTTTTATTACTCACATATTGTTATTATTATTTTACATATATATGTTATATTTCCTTTAGTTTTTCATATTTTAGTAGTATTTATGTTATTTTAAAATATAGTGTAGTTATTTATTATTTATTTACTTTATTATAAACATTATGTATTTAGTGTATATAATTTATTTATAATATTATTTAACACATATAATATTTTTAATTTTACATATATGTATAGTTATGTTATTCATACATTATTAAAAATTTATTCCATTCCCTCTTACCTCATTTTATTTTTATTTCTCTTCTTCTTTCATTCTTTATTTCTTTTATGTTATATTTCTTTTTTTCTTTTTCTTTTTATTTTCTTTATGTTATGTTCATTTCTCCTTTTGTTTTCATTTCCTTTATGTTCTTTTAAACTTTAAATCTTATCTTTTTATGTTAGTAGAAATAGGAATTGTAAATATTTGAAATTAGTAAGTTAACTAAATAATTTGCATAAAAAAAAGATCATAAGACTAAAACATGGAAAGATTTAAGAAAAGCTAAATAGTTTGCATGAAGGAAATCCCTAAGGCTAAGCATGAAATTGCTACATGATTTTGCATACAAGAAAGAGAAAAAAAAAGAATCCTAAAGACTAAGCAAGGGAAAGTTTAAATAACTTGAAGATTAGAAAAAGGAAATAACCTACACATGATTTTTTTTATTATTTTAAATAGCTTGCATGAAGGAAATCCCTAAGGCTAGGCATGGAAACATTTGCTTGAAAGAGAGAAATCTTAAGACTATACATAGAAATGGCTTAAACATGTAAAAGAAAATTCATAAAGTTTGCATGAAAAGAGAAAGAAAATTTTTGAGTTAAGCATTAAGATGGGAAAGAAATATATATATTTTTTTATATATAAGCTTAAGTATTTCACAAAATAAAGAGTAGGGGGAATAGATTACCTTAGCTTGGAAGATGGAGAGGAGGAAGAGGAGAGGCTCACGGCTAGGAGGAAATTTTGGGGGATGGAATGGCTAAGTGTGAGAGTATGTGTAAGTGAGTGTGTAAGAGTGGGTGTGTAAGGGGGTTTGAAGTGGGATTATGGGGGGATTTTATGGAGGAGGCTCACGGCTAGGAAGATTGAGGAGGGAGTGGGATGAGATGAGTTGGAGGTGAGGAGGTGACATGGTGGAGGTGAGGAGGTGAGGGGAGAAGTGATGGAAATGATGGGAGAGGGGTGAGGTGGCATGTAGGGTGAGGGAGAAGCATGGGAGAGGTGAGGGAGGGGTGAGGGGATGATATGGAGATATTTTTATTTTTATTTTATTTTTTATTATATTTATTTAATATATATATTATTATTTTATGAGTGTCATGAGTTTTAATTTAATTAATTTTGATTTAATTTGGTTTAATTCAGATTGTTAATTCAATTAGGCTCCTTTGGGTTTGGGCTAACTTAACTTGAGTTTGAGTGAGAGTGAGGTTTAGGTGTCTTGATAAATGTTATTCATAGGATTGTAATGAAGAGTTTTCATGAAGACACAAAGTAGTTTAGAGCTCATTTGGAGGTTCAATTTTGGCATGGATTAGATTTTTGATTATTTTGGACCATGTTGGGTTCGGGTCTAATTAGCTTGGGTTTGAGTGGGAATGGGGTTTCGAGGTCTTTAGAAATAATGTATATATGATTGTGTAGAAGAACTTTCATGAAGACATAAAATGGTTTTGACAAGGTTTAGGCGGCCAGTTTGGTGGATTTAGAACATGTGTCCAGCTTGGGTCAAAATGGGGAGGTTTTGGTCCAAAATGGATTTTGGGTAAGATCTGAGCTCAAATTATGGGCCATTGATGATCCAATTCAGTTTAAGGAGGTGTTATAAAGAGCTTAGAATTGAAATTTTGGAGGAATTGATTGAAATTGGGTCACTTTAGGAATTTTGGGTTATTTAGGCAAAATTGGGGATATTGGATTTCAAGTGGAATTGGATTTGAATGTGGGTCACATTGGACTTGAATTTGGTCTAGATTGATAATGGAGATGTTTAATTTTGGTTTGTAATTGAATTTGATCAAAATTGGGGTCAATTGGGTCAAAATTAGGTTTGGTTTAGGCACTTTTAGGTTAAATGGGCCAAAGTTCGGATTTTGGATTGAAAGTGTATTAATTTGGAAAAATTGGCCCATGGTGTAGTCTAACAAAATGAAATTGGGGACTTTTAGTATTTTTTAGAATTTTTTTGAGAATTTTTGGAATTTTTTTGATTTTTGGGCAAAAAGGGTATTTTGGGTATTTTGAGGGTATTGGGGGGTATTTTTGGAAATTTTGGAATTTTTGGTCATTAATGGTCAATTAGAGTGGTAGGGAATATCTTGGAATGATTTTTGTGGGATTTTAGTGAATTTGGGGAATTTTGGGTAATTTAGGTCATTTTGGAAGGCGGGGGGCCAGAAATTGAAACTTTGGGCATTTGAAGATGGCTTCAAAGTGAGCATGATGTAATGGTTTAAATTGAGTTATAGATGAAGGGCCACCCTCATTTGGTCCTCTATGTATTGGTCCCTACCACTTAGTCATAGACTTAGGGCTGTGCTATCCACATGAGTTTCCAAAGAGTTCAGGGTTGAAATTAGGATGTGTATGTTGTGAATGTGAAGTGTATGAGTGGTGATCTCCAGACCTCCCTCAGGGAAATCCTAAGGTCTGACCACCTATAGGAGACTTCCCCTAGGATTCCTTATGCTTGCCTTTTTCCTACCAAAAGGTGGAGGTTAAGCCTTAAGCATATGAAAACCCCCTAGTGAAGCAAGAAGAGTTTTGAATTTCTATGGGGAGGTTTCCATGACTAGTCCTCTAAGAAAGTCACCAGGAGAGTCCTATGACTAGACCCTAGGCTATTCTAAAGAGAGACTAGAACTCAACCAAAAGTGAGGTCAACAACCCTTAGACCTAATTAAACCATTAAGTCTTAACTAAATAAGACTTAATCAGACCTAAACTCTAATTACGTCTAACCCAATAGACCTAATTAAACCATTAAACCTTAACTAACTAAGCTTTAATCAAACATAAACTCTAATAGGTCTAATCCTTAGACCTAATTAAACTGTTAAGTCTCAACTAAATTAGACTTAATCAGACCTAAACTCTAATTAGGTCTAACCCATTAGACCTAATTAAACCATTAAACCTTAACTAACTAAGGTTTAACCAAACATAAACTCTAATATGTCTAACCCTTAGACCTAATTAAACCATTAAGTCTTAACTAAATTAGACTTAATCAGACCTAAAGTCTAATTAGGTCTAACCCATTAGACCTAATTAAACCATTAAACCTTAACTAACTAAGGTTTAATCAAACTTAACCTCTAATTAGGTCTAACCCTTAGACCTAATTAAACCATTAAGTCTTAACTAAATTAGACTTAATCAGACCTAAACTCTAATTAGGTCAAACCCATTATACCTAATTAAACCATTTGACCTTAACTAAATAAGGTTTAATCAAACATAAACCCTAATTAGGTCTAACCCATTAGACCTAATTAAACCATTAAACCTTAACTAACTAAGGTTTAATCAAACTAAAACCCTAATTAGATCTAACCCTTAGGCCTAATTAGACCATTAAGTCTTAACTAAATTAGACTTAATCAAACATAAACCTTAATTAAGTGTAACTCATTAGACCTAATTAAACTATTAATTCTTAACCAAGTAAGACTTAATCAAACACAAATTCTAATTAAGTCTACCACATTAGACTTAATTAATTATTAAACCATAATCAACTATGGTTTAATTAAACCCAAATCCAACATTTAGTCCAAGTTCAACATAACATAAACATCAAACATAACCTAACTTGAGTCCAATCCAACTTGATCTCAAGTTAACTTAAACCTTAGGTTCAACCCATATTGAACCTAATCTAAACTTAAACATAACTTGAGTCCAATCCAACTTGAACTCAAGTTAACCTAAACCTTAGGTTCAACTCACATTGAACCTAACCTAAACTCAAACATTGAATTAGATTCAAACATAACCTAACTTGAGTCCAATTCAACTTGAACTCAAGTTAACCTAAACCTTAAGTTCAACCCACATCGAACCTAACCTAAACTTAAAAATAACTTGAGTCCAATCCAACTTGAACTCAAGTTAACCTAAACCTTAGGTCCAACCCACATTGAACCTAAATTCAATTCAAACCACACTTAAGTCTAATCTACATTAGACTTAAGTGAAACCGACCTAGGTTCAATTCAACATAAACCTAAGTCAAACCTGAGCTTAACTTAAGTCTAACCTATAGTAGACATAAGTAATACCAAATTTAGGTTCAACTTAAATATGAATCTAAGTCAAAACTAGACCTAACTTAAGTCTAACCCACACTAGACTTAAGTCAAACTAAAGTTCAACTTGACATGAACTTAAGTTCACTCCAAACAAAAAGAAAAGAGAAGCTTAAGTCTAACCTATATTAGACTTAAATGAAACCTAAACTTATGTTCAACCTATATTAAACTTAATCCTAAGTCTAGAACTAACTTTAAATAGACTTAATTAAAACTTAAGTCTTATCTAAAAGGGACTTAGATGGTCTGTAAATCTAATTAAGTCTAATTTATTAGACTTGATTAACCTTTAAGTCATATTTAAACAAGACTTGAAACTTAATTAAATCTATTCTGAACCAAACCTTTTAACATTAAGTTCAGACAGACATGAACTCAAGATTCAATCAACATTGAATCTAACTTAGGTTCAACCAGACATGAACCCAAGTTAATTCAGTCAATATTGAATCTAATTTCAAACATTTTTAACTTAAAGTTCAGACAAACATGAACTCAAGTTAATTCAGAATTTAAGTTTAAACTAAATATCAAGATATAAATTCAACATTTCAAACCAAAACTGACATAATCAACAAAAATTTGACATTTCAAAAATAAAACAACATAACCAACATAAAATTGACATTTCAAAAAAATTTGACATAAATTGACATCCAAGATATATCAAAATATTCTGTGACATTATTTCTGACAATGTTTTCTTTGTAGGGTGAAAACAAGAAATTTCGCTTAGATTTTCTTTACATGTTATAGGGTGTACTAACTCTGTTTTGCAGGACGACATTCTAGGCGAACAAAAACGAAACCAAAACTTTTAGGTTAGACATATAACCTGAAACTTTTCAACAAAATTACGACATTGACAACAAAAACAAAACCAAAACTTTTAGGTTAGACATATAACCTGAAACTTTTCAACAAAACAACGACATTGACAATAAAAACAAAACCAGAACCTTTAGGTTCGACATAATACCTAAAGTATTCAATAACATGATATAACAACATTCGGGAGTGATAGTGGGTACATCTCTGCTTAAAAAATAAATTTTTTTAGAAAACAAATGATTAACATTAATCAGATGTTTTCTTTTAAGATGTATTTAACTATAGAAGCTTGCTTCTATAGGAGATCTAAAAGAACCCGAAATAGAAATCTCTGGTTTACCATGATCTTCTTAATATGAAAATTCTAGAATATGTTATTCTAGAATATCCTCATATAAGAATTATCATACACATCCTTTTTCTATTATTAGTCCTAAAAATTCTCTAAATCCTTCATAGGATTTATAGGAATAAAAGTAGGCTAATATTAGATGGCGACTCCTTGACATTGACACCCAAACCCAATCTCTTTCCGCCCACACCGCCGACAACTATCTTAGAGTGTTAGATATTTGTAGTAGGTCTAGCTATGTCCAAGGTTAAAAGAACAACAAAAAGACAATATGACAACTTTTGATATGATGTTATATAGACAATTTGTAATGTGTGTCATGTGACTTATGTTGTACTGTTGACTTTTATTATGGATGTAAATTATCTTTGGTAGTGGAATAAAATTTTGAAATATATTCCCAGCTGTCAATAATAAATCGGTAGGTCCAAAAACATCAAAATGACCACCTAAAATAAAATAATGACATGATAAACAATTCGTAACAATTAACATGAGATTTATTCTTCGACCTATAAAGGTCACATCCCCAGTGGATACACTTTTCTTCATGTGTTTTTCACACATAACTCCAGCTATTGGATATAAGACCCTTCCTGACATGGAAACATGACATTCCTTTAGCTCTTTCTTTGAGAAAGGACATAAGTTGCATAGCAGTCCTTCTCAAAATCAACATATTAACATTTGCCATTTTTGAGAGATGGTATCTCATCCTCTCTCTCTCCAACTATTGGATAAGACCCTTCCTGACACGGAAACATGTCATTCCTTTTGCTCTTTCTTTGAGAAAGGATATAAGTCCTATAACAATCCTTCTCGAAATCAACATACTGACATTGGACATTTCTGAGAGATGGTATTACATCCTCTCTCTCTGCAGCAAGTGGATATAAGACGCTTCCTGACACGGAAACATGGCATTTATTTAGGTCTTTCTTTGAGAAAGGACATAAGTCGCATAACAGTCCTTCTCAAAATTGACATATCGACATTTGACATTTCTGAGAGATGGTTTGGCATCTGCTTTCTCTCCAGCTATTGTATATAAGACCCTTCCTGAAATGGAAACATGGCATTCCTTTATCTCTTTCTTGAGAAAGGATATAAGTCATTTAGCATTCCCTCTCAAAATCGACATATCGACATTTGATCTTTCTGAGAGATGGTATGACATTCTCTCTCTCCAACTATTGGATAAAAGACCCTTCTTGACATGAAAAAATGACATTCCTTTAGCTTTTTCTTAGAGAAAGGATATAAGTTGCATATCATTCCTTCTCAAAATTGACATACCGACATAGTTAAGAATCAATGTAAAACCTCCTTATATGGAATTTGGTATTCATCTTCTTTTCAAATATTGAAAATAAGATTTCTTTGACATGAGGATTACACGTAATTTGACAATTCTGTTGGTTATCCAAGCCGTTTCTATCAACGCCGATATGTGTGGCATAGTTTTGTAGTATTTCACACATATTGGGGGCCTATTTGTTGACAACACTTTTGTGAGGATCATTTCTAAATCACCTTGAGAAAGGAAGTCTACCAATATTGAGCTCATAAATCTCACCAATGGTCACTAAACCCTAATGTCTAGGAACAAACCTTAATGAAGCCTTTTTAACTTAGACTTAATGACATCCTAAACAGATCAAATCAGCAATGACAACTCTTGATTTGATCAACCATTGACCAAATTGGTCAAACATTCACCCAAATGGTCAAACTAGGTCAGAATACGGAACCCCATGAAAAAATGACCGCCCCATTGACCAAACTGGTCAACCTTTGACCCAAATGATCAAATTAAGTCAAAATCATTAACCCATGACCCAATGACCACCACATTGACCAAACTGGTTGATCCAAATGGTCAAATATGGTCAATATGGTCAACCCATGACCCAATGACCACCTCATTGACCAAATTTGTCAACCTTTGACCCAAATGCTCAAACTAGGTCAAAATGGACAACCAATGACCCAATGACCACCACATTGACTAAACTGGTCAACATTTTAACCATATGATCAAAATAGCTTAAAATGGTCAACCCAATGACCTTATGCCAACCCCATTGACAAATTGGTTAACCTTTAACACACATGGTTAAACTAGGTCAAAATGGTCAACCTACGACCCAATGACCACCCCATTGACCAAACTGCTCAACCTTTGATCCAAATGGTCAAATTAGATCAAAATTCTCATCCCAATGACCCAATGCTAACCCTGTTGACCAAACTCATCAACCTTTGATCCAAATGGTCAAACTAGGTCAAACTGGTCAACCCAATGACTCAATGACCACCCCATTGACCAAACTGGTCAACCTTTGACCCAAAAGGCCAAACTTGGTAAAAATAGTCAACCCTTGACCCAATGATCATCATATTGAAAAAATTGGTCAACCTGTGACCCATATGGTGAAATTAGGTGAAAATGGTTAAATCTTGACCCAATGGCCACTTCATTATGCACCGAGTCAACCTAGAATGACACCATGATTAAATTGACCATGAATAGTTAAGTAAATCACCCGGGTCAACCCTAGACTTGGATTTGTCAACAATGGTCAACCTGGTCAACCCTGGTTAACAATAATCAAATTTAGTCAAAGTTGGTCAAAATACTCAACTTTGAATTTAATTAATAAAATTAATCAAATGATTAACCTTCAAAATCATTTTAATTAATTCATGTATTAAGATCATAATTTTGTACATTTTTAATTAATTTCATAATTAAATAAAAATGGAATTATGATTAAATAACCCTAAATTGAATTTGAAATTATGACATTACCCATGGCATCAAAATTCCATAATTAATTTTTAACATTAAATTCAATTTATGGAAAATTACCTTTGGGTCACCCATGACCCATTAAACTCATCATGACATGGCTAACCTTATAATAAATCCATTAACCATCATGATAACCCTTGGGTTAAAATTAATTATGAAGCCATCATAAGGGAAAGAAAGAGGTGTCATTCCCTCATGGACTCTTAGAATGAATTACCAAACTCCTCTTCACCACCCAATGGACATGAACCAAATCCCCTTCATTAAATTGAGAGATCATCATGGCTAATTAAGGAAGTGAGATAAAGAAGAAACTTGGTGTCACCATTCTCTAAATTTAAAGCATGAATCATTTGTCTCCATGGAATGAGGTGGTCAACCAACCTATGGGACACTTCAAGCATTTCATGGACTCCTCAATGGGAGTGAAACATCCCTTTAACCACCCAGTTGACCTCACTTTTGTTTGAGGTCTAGTCTTTCTTTAAAATAGCCTATGGTCTAGCCATATGACTCTCCTGGTGACATTCTTAAAAGACTAGTCATGGAACCCTCCCCGTAGAAATTCAAACTTTTCTCACTTCACTTGGAGTTTTCATATCCTTAAGCCCTAACCCCTATTTTTTGGGAGGAAGAGAACAAGCATAAGGAAGCCTAGAGAAAGTCTCCTAATAGGTGGCCAAGCCATAGAATCTACGCTCGGAGGTCTAGAACTCGCACCACACTTACACAACACACTCACAACCCTAAACAAGACACATCACACTTTGATCCCCTAACTCTTTGGAAACACATGTAAGTGACTTTCCCAAGATCTTAGCCTCAAGCTAGGGTTTGGCTAGTACCAACACATAGAGGATCAAATGAGGGTGACCTTTGGTCCATGGCTCAACCTAAACAATTACATATTACTCACTTTCAACCAATCCTAATTTTTCTAAACATTCCAAATTTATAACCCCTTTGCCCCAAAAAACCCAAAATGCCCCTAAAACCTTTAAATCCCCCAAAATTTCCAACATTATCCAAATTACCCATAATTCTCCAAAAATCATTCCAAAATACTCCCTACTACTCAAAGTTGCCCAACTTACCAAAATTGACATATTTTCAAAAAAAATCCCCAAAATGAGCAAAATGCCCCTCTTAGCCCAAAATTCTATGAATTCCAAAAATTCCCATAAATTTCTAAAACCTCCCAAATATCCCAACTTTCATTTCTATCAACTACCACATGACCCAATTTGGCAATTTTAGCCCAATTTAACTAAAAGCCCCAATTTGACCCATTTAACCCAAAAATGCCCAAATTTGAACCCAATGTCAACCCATTTAACCTCAATCATTTCCAATTTAAATACCAAACATTAATTGAACATCTCTAATACCAATCTAAACCAAATCTAAGCCTAATTTGACCCACATTTGAGTTCAATTTCACTTAAAATCCAAAATCTCGAATGTTGCCTAAGTGACCCAACAAAATTGACCTAACACCAATCAATTTCTCCCCAATTTGAATTCTAAACCTTTCATAAAACTCCCATAAATTGAATTGAACCATCAATTGCCCCCAATTTGAACCCAATTCTCACCCAAATCCACTTAAAGTTCAAAACCACAAATTTTGATCCAAACATACCATATGCCCAAAATCTTCCAAATTGATTGCCCTACTCCCAAAATTTCCACTCAATTGATGTAGGGAACTTATTATGACATCCCCATAGACCATTTCGAACCTTCAATTGGTCTTGGATTCAACCCTAGCCCAACTTAAACCCAAGTTAACCCAAGTTAGCCCAAATTGACCAAAATCCCAAACCAAGCCAAATTGACCTACCAAATCAATTCAACACCATTCCAGACCTTTTCTAAACACTTCATGACCATCATACACATCATTTTAAACAATTATTTGGGTCCAACCAAAGCTAGCCCAACTTGAACTCAAATGACCTAAATTGAACCTATGGCCCAATGTGACCAAATCATCCCAAATGTGACCAACCTAGGTCCACCACAGCCACAAAGTGACCGCTAAGAACCACCCTAGACCCACCTAGCCCACTCTAATAGAGCCATGGACCAAAAAACCCTTGAATTATTGGATTTCACCCCATATTTGGCCTTAATCAAAATATCTCCACCATCATCACTTGCCATTGAAGGTAAAACATCATTAATCCTCCCCTGGCTCACCTGAGCCCCCTGGCCACCAGACCAATCCCTACCGGCCACCCTAGTGGCCAGAAAATACTAAAATCGAAGTCACCCCATCTCAAATTGAACTCAAACTCCACCCTATGGACAAGTCAACTTGCCATTGGAGCTCATCTGCCCTCCACCAAGGTAGTTGAATCCACCCATCACCAGCCCCTAAGCTCAGCCTAAAGGCCCTTGCAATAAATAGACCTCTTCTTGGCCAAAACTAGGGCTAAACTTTTCTCAAGAATACTCCACCAAATTGCTTCCAGAGCTTCCTTTAGAGGTCCTAAGAGTGAGCCCACTATCTTCAGCCACTGATTCCAATTGTCGGAGCTCAATTTCAGAGCTCAAATTTGGTCGGAAACCAGGACATATTTTTCCATAGCTCCACAGTGCACCAAATTTTAATTAGCTGCACCCACACCTTCCAGACAGTGAAAGAAGAGGATCCCCCATCAAAGCCCCATCACAAAAGGCCTCTGCACCAGAATTCCACCAAACCTGAAATCAGGCGTGATCGAGTCTAGGTCTAGACAATTCACCAGGACAAAAGGCTCCATCTAGAGGTTCGTTGGGACCAATCAAAGCTGCCACAACCATCTAATTAAGGCCTCCCCTCTCAGAAAAAGTATTTGACTCACTCTTCTTTCCGAGCTTTTCTTCATCTACCATAATTGAACATTGTATTTCATACCATAAAAAACCTTATGGATAGGTTCGTCTAGGTTAGATGAAGCTTAAGGAACAAACCTCATGGGTTTTGGTTGAGTCTAGCTCGAGAGCTTAGGTCTACAAAGTTGATGATTTACGGGCTAGGTCAGTTGGGGACAATGACCAGGAGCCGTCGGAATGTACGTGTAATGAACGGATGGCCAGGATTGCACCCGACATGCTCTTGATACATAAAACTCGCTCTGACTCAGAAGGCGGAGCATAACCAGAAGGAGACACATGAGCTTTCGACCCACCTTAGGTTTACGTGGCGTTGACGTGGTTAAGTAGGAAAATATGAATTTTTGAATTAGTTAAATCACCTAAACTTTAAAAATCCATAACTTAGTGTAAAAAAATCATAAAAATAAAAGAAAAACACCCTCTTGCTAAGTGAACTGAGGAGAATAATGTGGAAATGGTTTGAAATTTATTTGATGCATGTATGATTTTTAATTAATTAAATTCCCTCTATAGTATTTTAATTCTCCATGCATATAGACATTTCACCATGGTTCGCCATTTTAACATGTTGTAGCCTTTGTCATGGGGGATCTTTCCTGATTTTTCCAAAGTCATAGGAGACCTCTATGAAGAGTTCTATATTTTCCAAGTTTAGGCATCTATTTTCATACATTAATTCTAATAATTAGCATGGTGATTATAAAAATACAGAAAAATTAGAGTAGGTTCCTTATGACTAGAGGACCCTAGGATAAAATTTTCATGGGTTAAATCATTACGAAATAACATAATTATCAACTTGGCTTATAACCAAATTTAAATTAATTTGAGTTCATTAAATAAGAAAATCACTTAAAAACAATTCTCCACTCTATTTTAAAGGTCAGAGAACTCCCCATAAAAAATTCATGGCATTTGAGATTCATTTGGTTACCTAACTGAATTTTCTAAGTAAAATGATAATTTTGAATGTTACACTAATTTTTGTAATTATAATATAAATCAAAAATTTATAAAATTAGTTTTGGGAGTTCTCTATGATTAGAGCATTCTTTTAAAAATAAAATTGGGATTTTCACGAAAATTTCATTTTCAATCATATTTTATTATTTAAATAATTAAATAATAACAAAAATCACAAAAATATTAAAAAATAAACTAAATTGTCACTTTTAGTTTCCTAATCACTTAGGAACCATCCCCATAAATTTCCCAAACTTCAAAGTAAAAATATCAATTTTTAAAGGCTTAAATCAATTTTTAAAAGGCTAAAAATGAATTTTCATAATTTTCCACTAAAGTAATTCTAATAACTAAAATAAAAATTAGAACTATATAAAATTTATTTATTTGGGTTCCCTGACCTTAGAGGGAATTAAGTAAAATATAAAATTGAATTTTTAACCCTTAAATATTTTATAATTAATTAAAACTCTAGAACTTAAAATAATTCAAAAAATTAAATTAAAACTCAAAAAATCATGCAATTTGGTCCAAGTGGTCCTCTGGTCTAGGTCTACCAAATTTTAAAGTCATATGTTTTGTTTTGGGCAAGTTATTGAATTTCCATTGAAAACCTCTATTTTTGCATGAAAATAAGTATATAAATTAAATTAAAATTTGAAAAATCACATTTTCTCCTATGATGTTTTAATCAACCCATAAGTGTGGTCACATAAAAATTTCAAAGTCATTGTAGATAAATTTACTGAATTATGAAGTGATAGTGGTCTTTAAGGGTAAATTATAATTTTGGAAAATTTAGCCTTAATTAAATTTTCGGCTTAATCAAGATGGGAAAATGGCAAAATGATCTTAATTATTATTTTGGATGGTTGAAACATTAAGGGATAAATTGTAGAAATCCATTGCAATCTTGTCACATCAAAATTAAATATTAAAATTTCTTTAATTATTATAATTTGGAAGAAAAATCAAATTAAAAGAACCTTAAAGTTAGGAGTTGATTTTTAAAGTTAATATTCCACTAAATTAATTCCCCTTCATTTGATGTTCAAATGATAAATCAATATTTTGATAAGGATCATAATCATGAAAATCATAAGATTTCCTTTTCTAAAAACAGACGAACACCTACTAAATTTTATGGGTTTAGTAATGAGGTAGGCTTAATCAAAAGAATTGACTAATGAGAGTTAGAAAAGTAAAGATAATTAATTTTAAACAACCTTTTTTTAAAAAAAAACATTACGAGCCCATCAAAATTTGGTAAATTCTTCCACAAGCTTAATTCTTCCTCTAAAGGCCCACTCACATAATTCCTAAGTAAAGCACCAAATGATAACTACCCCGCCTTTCATGATGACTAAAACATTGGCTCTCTGAGCATAAGGGTATGAAAGGGATAAATCGTTTAATAAGTATAATAAGTCCAAATGGACCTCAAGGAAGTTCAAAAGTTTTGTGAAATATTTGGGTTTCTCCTGGACCATTTTGCAAATCTTCTTGACACCTTGTAGGACTATTGTACCTATTATATCTATTAAATGAGAAGTATCTCTCAAGAAAATGAATAGGAGTTCACCGGGTTATGACATAGAGTTTGGTAAGCCTGTGACAAACCTATCCTTTGGGCTTTACTTTCCTGCAAAAATAAAAAATGTTTATTGCAAGAGTACTGAAGTTTCAGGTGGAGATGACGAGAAGACCTACCAGGTATGCTTTTATTTTAATATAATTTACTTACCTGCACTCTACTGTACTTTCTTTTCTTGCAAACTTGCATGCTAAACAACAATATCACCCTGCATGAAAACTAAAACCTTTAGGATAGCCACAAAACTGTGACCAAAATCAAAATTAAAAATCAAGACAAAATAAAATTCACTGCCAGAACAATAAAAAATATAAAACAACTCAAAATTTAATCACAAATAAAAAAAAACAACAACTGTAACTAAATTAAAATGTATAGTTGGATGATCAGGAATTCCTTGGTGGAGGTAACCCATGCGTTACTAACAGGGTTTCCCACGATCTAAATGAAATTATGGATCTCATTAAGTTGAGTTTAGTAAATTCATTTGGACTAAGTGAATCTGGTGAAAATAGTGATGCCGGGATGATGGAACCGTGGGATCCTTACCGGTGTTGCTATAATCAACTTTAATGTTCCCCTAATAAAATATTAAGATAGCTTAATTTAAATACTTCCAAGACACGACTCTTCTCTGTTTTCTACAATTGACAATTCTTTAAACTAAACCTACTGCAACAAGGAGATTGGAGCATGCATAGTGGGAAGCACGACCATCTTCAACAGAAAAAGTTGTCTACATCAGCAAAACCATTCCTTAGTTCAAAATAACAGCCATAAGACTTCGAGGTAGCTTGCCTTATGCAGCATAAATCCTCAACTATTCTTTAGGTCCTTGTACAACCACATTGTGCAACATAAGCACTAACTTGTCTTAGGATTCCGAGGTTGTCATCAGTTATGACATAAGTCCTCTTATTCTCTAGGTCATTCACATGATCGGTATCAAGTGAATGTAAGTACTAAATAATAAAATTGACAGGATGAAACACCAAATAAATATCATAAATCAAAGCCAAACTATAGGATAGTTTGGGAAGACATCAAGATTTTCTTGAATCGTTGTCCTTCCCCTAGCCATCTCTCCTTTTGATTATGATAAAATGAAATGTTCCAAGACTTTAGCCATTTGCCTATTGAATTTTCGATTATCACATTTTCTTGGAAAATCTTACTCTTGGAAGTCATGAATATAAATTTTTTCTGATCTATATCAAGAGTTTTCTTAGATAACTTTGGTTGTCTAAGATGTAATTAACTATAGGGGCTTATAGGAAACTTAAAGACCTTGACCCATAATTTTATATTATGATATTTTTAATTTAATTGCAACGACGCCAAAAACTTGACCCCGCTATAATATATGTATAGAATTGTAATTGTTTATGTTGTGGATGCTACGCAAGTATACGTATCGTATCAAGTAATACAGGGCTCTAGTGGAGTCCCAGTTATCGATCCCACAGGGAAAGAGAAAATTAAATAACAGCTAATTTTAAAATAATAATAATAATAATAATAATAATAATAATAATAATAATATACAAAAATTTGGAATTCTGAATTTAAGCGCAATAAAGTAAACTAAGTATTTTAATTAGATAAATTAATTAAGAAGAAAATTAATACGTGTTGCAAGTGCAGGAAATAAAACTAATTGCTAAATAAGTCTTAACTATTCAGAAAAAGTATCTTTCCCCTTATTTAGAAATTTAAATGATTGATGAATTTAAATAGATAATGTTAAGGTATTGTGACAAATAGGAGCATTGCTATTCTTTACCCTTTGGTCCAGGTGTAGAGAATATTGACTAATCCTATGTTTGATTACCGAATCCGCGGCTAGGCTGGGAGGATACCGATCGCCACTTCGTAGCTCCCATGTTCCCCTCGCCTGAGGGCTAACATCTACACTTCAGCTCTCAAACAATAGGACCGAATTGAATATTTTAGTTTGTCTCACTTAAATGCTCAATTCTACGCCCAGTAATATTATTTCCCTATTTATTTGCACCCTCCTTCCAAGGCTTTTGAATTCCCGAATATCGGATGTAATTTTTACTATAGTTGATAATCAACATATTTTAACAAATCAAATGGCCAGTTTGAAAAGTAAATTAAGTTTTAAGTAAAAATTATCACAATTTATTAATATATAAAAGTACTTCTATTTTTAGTTCATCAAATCACTTAATTTCATAAGAGGGAGAAAGACTAAATAAACTACTCGTAATGCATGGAAACTAAACTAAGCATGGATTTCATTTAAAGTTAAAAACAATAAATACAAATACTTATCTTAATTTATCCCTGACGGACTCCTCGCAGTTCCTTTGACTCTTCTTTCTAGTACAGCACGACTCACTAAAAACTCACTAACTCACTCAAGAACTCTCTAAGACATACACTAAGACTCAAAACTGCACTCTAAAGACACTTAGAACACACAAAAATAACACACTAAAGACTTAATTTCGGCTTCTATATATAGAGGTAAGCAAAGGACCAAGAGGTGTGTAAGCATCCCTTCAAAAATTGTGCAGGTTCAATGTATCTGCACCATTTGAACTAGCTCACCTTCAGCGACGAACTACCTCGCTGTCGGCGAGGCTTCAACAAGATCTTCAAACCGCTCTAGCTCGCTGTCAGCGGGCTCGGGCTCGCTGTCAGCGAGACAGTTATAAATTCTTCAGAATTTTCTTCTCGTAACCTCGCCGTCGGTGGGCTCGATCTCGCCGTCGGCGACTCAGCACAAATTGCATGATTTTGCTCCAAATTCGCTCCTTTTTATGATTTTTGCTTTTATCACCTAAATTCTTCATTCCTGCAATAAAATAAAGAAAATACCCTTCTTTAAAGTGCAATTTCATCAAAAATAGGTATGAATTTCTTAATAAATTTTTCAGCAATCAGACCCCATATTAATATAAACCCTATCTAATTCCTTCATATTAGATAGGGGAAATTATCGGTCAAAATTGGTTCGTAGACCAAACAGATGCCATGAATTCTTTAGTTTGTTTGATCAAGCCTCATCCCAAGTCATATATCTATTCTTCGAGATAGATACATGTCTTGTGATGAAGTGCTTGATTATCTAAACTAAAGTTTACATGAGATCAGTTTGATTTTGTATTCTTCAAAATTAAAATATTACTTTCAATATATATATGTATATATATATTTTTTTTTGAAAGGAAAAAAATTCATTCAACCAAAAGTTACATACATCTGATATAGGGAATACCAGTCAAATCCCCAAAAAGTAAAGGCCTTAAAGGCTCAACAGGTATAATAGAAAAAGCTATAGTTTGGGAAGCAGTAGCATGTTTTGCCAACCAGTTTGCTGGTTGATTTCCCTCTCTGTATATATGGGTCCATTTAAAGTTGAGGGAGCCAAAAGTGGAGATCAATGTTCTGTAAAGATAGACCAAGTTCCAGGGAGGGGGGGACATGCCTTGCAATATGTTAACTAGTTGTTGTGAGTCGGATTCAATCCACACAAATTGATATTTCAAAGCCTTAGCGATAAGCAATGCCTAATGTGCAGCTCGAATTTTTGATTCAATAGGTCGATGAAGAGATAGTAGGTGCATGAAAGAACCATAATGTACGTCCCAAGGAATTTCTACAAACAGACTCCAATTCCTGCAGTGGAATTTGTATAACCGCCATCAATATTAATTTTTATCCATGGTGGAGGTGGAAGAGACCATTTCAGCAAAATAGGCTTTCTTCTTGGAAAGGAGTCCAGCAGTGATTGTTTACATAGGAAACTGCAGCAATTAGCCACAATTTGATGAATAGTACAGGTTTTGTCTTCATATTTAGAAAGATTCCTTGCCATCCATACAAATCAGCAGATTACTAATGGTATATGAAACCATTTCTCCTCTTTCCAGTCCTCCCAGCAAACCCCCAAATGAAACCAATTATAATTGAGATGGTTCAAATTGAATTTCTGTAATACTATATTCCAAACCTACTTAGTGACAATGCACTGGAAAAAAAGATGGGAAACTGACTCCTCTTAAGATTGACATAGCCAGCATCTAGATGCAGATCTATATATATATATTTATTAAATTAAATCATATTCATATTTTCTTTATGAAATTGCACTTTAAAGCTTTTCAAAAATGTCAAACCTCAAAAATAAAAATATATATATATATATATACCTCCAACAACAAAAATTTAATGACCGACACACCTCCATTTCCATGGTAATGGACCATCATGACAAAGCCATAGAAATGATGGAAATTAGGCTTAAGTGTCACCTTATAACCGATCCAATGAATGAGATGGATAATTTACTTAGGGGAGGTAAATTCAGCTCAAATAAGAAAGGCCAAATACACCTCATAGAGTGCCCAATGGGGAGATGCCAAAGACTTGAGTTGAAAATCTACCATGGGTAAATTAAACATGGATATGATTGTAGATGCTTGAATGTGATAATTCTCAGCCAAGAGACTTATCCATTACAATCATTAACTTGATGGAACCTTCCCTAGGTGAACCCAAGACAGCCCAAGCTTCCCCATGGCCTCCATGGCTATAAATAGAGTCTAATCCGCAAGCCCTAGGAGAAGAGAGAAGACTCATTTCCACTGCCTAATTTTGAAAACTTTTAACATTAAAGTTCTTCCCTAGGACCTAACAATTTGATCCCCCACCCAATCAAGCCTTCAAACCACTGTCCTTTTCCAATTTAGCCACCCAAATACCCCAAAACAGGACATATTTTGGGTCTAGAACAAGCCTCTCCCAATCCTTAAACTAATCATCTCTACACCTTCTGTGGGGTGTACAAAGAAGAACCAAATCAAAATTGGTCTTCCAGTAAGATTTAACCTAGTTCTCCATCAAGCCGTGAACCCATTTTGGTGAGTTCACAGTTCCACCCAATTTCATCCAAAATTTAGCATATTAGTAGCTTCACAAGGACTTAGAAATTGTTCTAAATAAACTTGATTGAAGCTTTACTTCACCAAGATCAGGCATGGTCTATTTGACGTAATCTAAGCTCGGGTCTAGTCTTTTGTTAAACAAACCATTTCACAACACACACATCACTGTATGGATATGTTCGTCTCCTTGAGATGAAGCTTTAGAAACAAATTTCATGAAAATCCATTGAGATTTGAGTGAGATCATAAATTTTGAACATGGATGGTTCAAGGGATACACCAGGTTAGGGGAGATGCACGGGTGTCGTCCATTTTTGTGTATTGGAAATGGACGACCAAGATTACTGCGGACAGACTCCCTGTGGACGGGAGAACAGCGGATTAGCTCTCCCACTGCAAACATTCCACCAATAGAATGGCACCGCGTGGTGTTTCTACTGATCTGATGATCCAGTCAGTGCCGCACGAAATTTCCTTTTAGTAGAATTTAATTAAATATAGAAAATCCTATTTAACTTCAAAAATTCATATCTTGACATAGAAAAATCAGAAAAATATGATAAAAATATCCCAAGATTCAGTAGAGCAAGAAGAAAATAATAAAAACAAAAATTAGAATTAATGAGTTATATTTAATTTTTTATTAAT
Source organism: Papilionanthe hookeriana x Papilionanthe teres (assembly GCA_022702705.1). Classification (NCBI taxonomy): domain Eukaryota; kingdom Viridiplantae; phylum Streptophyta; class Magnoliopsida; order Asparagales; family Orchidaceae; genus Papilionanthe; species Papilionanthe hookeriana x Papilionanthe teres. The sequence goes on along the minus strand of CM040424.1, from coordinate 149,884,592 downwards.
TAATTATACTCTCAAATAATTTAATTATTAAAAATTATTTATAAACAAAAAAATTATGAAATTTTAACTCAATAACCCTCTCATCCTTGAGGATATTTTGGTGATTTTTTCAAGTCTAGGGGAAGTATATAGAATGAAATATAATTTTTTCAACCATATTTTGTGATTATTTTCAAAAATAATTACTTTAATTAGGAAATTGAAAATAAATTCAGAAATCCTTAGAAACTTAGGGTGATGAATTTGGATCCTAAAAATGACATTTTATTACATTTGAGAATTTGAAATGACATTTTGAATATTAGGGTAAAATTTATAAAATTGAAAATGATAAATTAAATCCTAAAAACTTTTATATTTCATGAAAGATATAATTAAGATTAATAAAATCTTAATATTAAAGTTTAAACTAGTTTAAACTTAAGATGAACCTTTAAGTGCTAGTTAGGTTAGGTTTAAATACAACTTAAACCTTTAGAAATCCTAATTAAACTTAATCACTTTCCTTAAGTCTTAACTACAATAGGCTTAATACAAATCAAACTCCTCATTAGACCTAATTAAATCAAGTCAAACCTTAATAACATTTGGTATAGCTTAACAAAACCCTAATTAGGTACCATTTAGACCTATTTAAACCATGTTAAACTTTAATCATATCATGTTTAACTTAATAAACCTTAATTAGATCTAACCCCTAATTAGGCCTAATTAACAATAATCAACCATAATCTATTTAGACTTAACCACAATTAAGTCTAATTAACAATTTAATCCTTACCTAAATTAAATTTAAATAACCTTATCCTAATTAGAGTTATCCCCTATTAATTCTAATTAAATAATTAAAACTTACCTAATTTAGTTTTAATTAACCTTAACCTAACAACCATTAAGTCTAAATAATCAATTAAACCTTACATAAATAAGGTTTGCTTAACGTTAACGAAATTACACTTAGCCACTAATTAAGTCTAATTAATCAATTAAACCTTATCTAAACATGGTTTAATTAACCTTAACCAAATTAGAATTAACCACTAACTAAGTCTAATTAATCAATTAAAACTTACCCAAATTAGGTTTACTTAACCATAACCCAGTTAGACTTAACATCAATTAAGTCTAATTAATCAATAAACTTTACCTAAATATGTTTTAATTAACCTTAACAAAATTAGACTTAACCACTAAATAAGTCTAATTAATCAATCAAACCTTACCTAAATAAATTTTAATTAACCATAACCCAATTAGACTTAACCACTAATTAAGTCTAATTAATCAATTAAATATTACCTAAATTAGGTTTAATTAACCATAACCCAATTAGACTTAACCACAAAAAGTCTAATTAATCAATTAATCCTTACTTAAATTAGGTTTAATTAATTATAACACAATTAGACTTAACCACTAAGTAAGTCTAATTAATCAATGAAACATTGCCTAAATAAGGTTTAATTAATCATAAACCAATTAGTATTAACCACTAATTATGTCTAATTAATCAATTAAACATTACCTAAATTAGGTTTAATTAACCATAACCCAATTAGACTTAACCACTAATTAAGTCTATTTAATCAATAAAACCTTACCTAAATTAGATTTAATTAACCATAACTCAATTAGACTTAACCACTAAGTAAGTCTAATTAATCAATTAAACCTTACCTAAATAAGGTTTAATTAATCATAACCCAATGAGGCTTAACCACTAATTAAGTCCAATTCATCAATTAAACATTAACTAATTAAGCTTTAATTAACCATAACCCAATTAGATTTAACAACTAATTAAGTCTATTTAATCAATCAAACATTACCTAAATTAGGTTTAATTAACCATGACCCAATTAGAGTTAACCACTAGTTAAGTCTAATTAATGAATTAAGCCTTACTTAAATTAGGTTTAAATTACCATAACCAAAATAGACTTAACCACTAGTTATGTCTAATTAATGAATTAAACCTTAACTGAATAAGGTTTAATTAACCATAACCCAATTAGACTTAAACACTAATTAAGTCTAATTAATCAATTAAATCGTCCCTAAATTAGGTTTAATTAACCATAACCCAATTAGAGTTAGCCACTAATTAAGTCTAAATAATTAATTAAACCTTCCCTAAATTAGCTTTAATTAACGAAAGCTTAATTAGACTTAACCACTAATTAAGTATAATTAATTCATTAAAATTTTCCTAAATAGTGTTTAATTAATAATAACCCATTTAGACTTAACCACTAATTAAGTTTAATTAATCAATTAAACCTTACCAAACTAAGGTTTAATTAACCATCACCCAATTAGACTTAACCACTATTTAAGTATAATTAATCACTTAAACCTTACCTAAATAAGGTTTAATAAAACATAACACAATTAGACTTAACCCTAATTAAGTCTAATTAATCAATTAATCCTTACCTAAATTAAGCTTAATTAACCATAACCCAATTAGAATTAACCACTAATAAAGTCTAATTAATCAATTAAACCTTACCTAAATAAGGTTTAATTAATTATAACCAAATTAAGTTTAATCTTATCTAAATAAGTTTAACATATACATAGGTTCAACCTAACTTGAACCTAAGTCAAACTTAAATCATTTAGGTTCAACATACATTAAACATAACCTTAACTATCCTTTGGTTCAACCCAACATAAACCTAACTCAAACTTAAACCTTTTTGATTCAACATGTATTGAACCTAACGTTAACCTATATTTAGGTTTAACCCAACTTGAACCTAAGTTAAACTTAAACCTTTTAGGTTCAACATATATTGAACCTGAATTTAATTTCAACTTTTGTTTAACTTAACTTAAACCTAATTTAAACTCAAATATGTTCAACATACATTGAACCTAACCCTAACCTATACTGAGGTTTAACTCAACTCAAATTAAACTTATGTTTAAACCATATTGAAATTAAGTCAAAAATTCTAACTTTTGTTCAACCTAATTTGAACCCAAGTTAACCCAAACTTAAGTTCAACCAATATTGAACATAAGTTAAAACTTCTAACTTAAATTTTAACTCAAGTCAACTAAAAAGTTTAGTCTATATTGAACTTAACCCAATCAAACTTTAAGTTCAACTTAAGTTGAATATAACCAAAACTCTAGGATCAATTTAAAATTAGTCTGAACCTCAAACTAAAATCTAAATTTAATTCATATTAGACTTAAAACTTTTAGATGCAAAAGACATCGAATCTAAAATTTAGAGTCTAACTTACGTTAGATTTTACTTAATTTAAGTCTAACCTATATTAGACTTAAAACTTTTGATTCAAAAGACATTGAATCTAAATCCTTAAATATAATACATATTAGATTTAATTCAAAAATATTAGATTCAAACGACACTGAATCAAAATTCTAAGTCTAATTTACACAAGACTTAAAACCCTTATGTGCAGAAGACATTAAATCTAAATTCCTAAATCTAATTCATATCAGATTTAACTCGAAACCATAAGATTCAAACGATAGTGAATCAAAAATTCTCATGTCTAATTAGATCTTACAGACATTAGATCTAAACAAACTTGACTCTTTTCTTTAAGTCTAAATTGCATTAGACTAAAATAAACAAATCAAAGTCGACATATAAAAATCAATTAAAATGACACATGGAAAATTTTATTTGGTTAATAAATCATAAAAACCTAAAATTTCGAACCTAAAATCCTAAAAGACATTAAAACTTAAATTAAAACTTAATGAACAAAGATCACCGAATGCAACTTGAACCTCAGCATTCTTGATCTATGAAGATTTCTTGGAGGATGCAATCCTGGTTGTTGAAAGGAGTCTTCCGGTCCTGGTTTAAAAACCTTTCGGACTAAGTAGATCAAGGCATCTGACGACCCTAAGATGACCAAGCCATGGACATCCTGACCAGGTTGTCTAAAATTAAAAATTAACCAAATTAACAACAATCGACATTATTTCTTTTGTAAGAATAACTCCGTCAATGTTTTTCTTGCAGGTTGAACATAAGTTCCATTCTAGATTTATTTTACATATTATTAGGATGTGCTAACTCTGTTTTGCAGACCGACATTCTAAAGATGAGACAATGAACAACAAAACAATGACATTAAAAACAAAATAATGACAACAAAATCAAATGACATCAACAAAACAAAATGGCATGTCATACAAACAAAACAAAATTTTGACATGACATACAAACAAAATGACATTACCACATGAAATACAAAGATAACAACATTACAACTTGACAAAATGACATCAACAAAAATAAAACGTTTAGAGTAGTACGTGACACTTAGAAACTTAATACCCTTGGATTGAACATAGATGTTTCTTTCCTTGATATTGACACTAAAAATTTTCTTAGAGAACGAGTGTTAACATTAACCAGTCATTTTCTTTGGCAATTCCTATTGTCTAAAATGTAATTAACTATATTAGCTTGCTCATATAGGAGAACTAAGAACTCAGAATAGGTAGCATCATACCTAAAATATTTGCTCGTCAAATTTTCTATTTGGATATCCTTATACAGAAATATCCAGAATAAGGTATTATGGAATCTTTTCTGTAACACTAACATTTCATTGTTCTATTATTTTATTTTTTATTAGCCCCTATCTTTCTTCTTCAAATTTTCTTAATATCTAAGGATCCTTTACGTGATCTAAAGAAAAATATTATTTGAAGATTTGTGTGATATGATAGATAAACATAGTGGTGACTCCTCAACAATGAAATTGACAGACATTCTGACATCCACCACGATCCGAGAAAATTTATTGGCGCCGGCGGCGACAATCCGAGAGACATCCGGGAACACCATCATTAATATAGTGAGTATAATTATTTCTAATGAAAATTTTTAAGTAAAGAAGATAAAATGACTAAACTCTATATTTGGAAAATCTACAAGTATTTCTGAATTAGATAGAAGCACATGTTTTTATACTTTTTCACTTTAGAGATTTTCTAAAATTTAAATTGGTCTCATTCACTTAATTTTTTTCTAAATTAGAATACTACATTTCAAGAATAAAATTTTAGAATCTCCTAAAGAAACCCATTCACATAATTTGCTTATGTTGGTTTTCAAAGATTGTAGTGCCACTTGGGGATAACTAACATTTTATGTTTGGGGGAATTTGATATACTTATAATATATAATACTTTTAAACAGATTTTTATAACTATTATTGATGATATTGCACTTTAATGGAAGGTATTTGTGTGTTTTTCATTCAGGTAAATTAAATGGACTAAATATGTCAAAAGGAGTGAAAAAAGGATTAAATTTTGAGTAAAAATGAAGAAGGTGTTAAATTGAACCGGGGTGCCGAAGAGCCCAGATCTGGCGCCTAAGCGACAACAGATAGAGAAGACAACACCTAAGCACCCAGAGGCCTTATGCTTAAGCACAGGGTAGCTACTTTGCAATTTCAAAGAATTTTTGGTAAATTGTGAAAGGGTGTTTCTGGAAAACTTTGGTACAAATATGGGTAATTGATCAAGGGTGCCAAAAGACATTCAAATTTCACTTGAAAAGATGCATCTCTTGGGTAAATTAATTGAATATGGACACATTTTGAAGAGACACTAAGGCACCTTTGACAAAATATAAAAGAAAAGACCATAAGAAGAGATAAGAGGGAAGAGAGGAGAGTAGAATAGAGTAAGTATGTTTAAATAGAGAGTAGTTATAGTAAGAAGTTGTAGGATTCTTTCTTAGGGTTTCTTCACACTTATCTCATTCCTAGTGAAATTGAAGGTGGGTAGAGATTACTAAGTAAAAATTGATTTTTTTAGAAAGATTTAAACCCTTTAAGGTTTGGCGACCAGTCCTAGGGAGCCTTGTAAGAGAAAGGAAGAGATTCAAAGGAACGTCAAGAGTTTGGTGGAAGGAACTTGAGATAAGCTTTTATCTTTATACTACACTTAGTTTTAACTGAGACTTCTTGTGTTTTCTACATGATTTCTACTTTTAAAGTTTCTTATTGTTGTGTTTTCTCCATGGATTATGAGTAGTTTTCTTTATCTTTCTCCTTAAAATGAAAGGTGATTAAGTGTTGGATGGAAGTTGTGGAGTTATTTATCTTTAATGTTGGACGAAATTGTATTGATTTAATCCTTTTACTTAATTTACTTCTTAATTTAGCCAATTTAGATGTTAAAAATTGTTGTCATAACATGTAATATCCTTGTAAGTATTGTCTCAATCAACAATTGGTAGAAATCACATGAGATTGTATGGACGAGAAAGTAATTCATATAATTTGTGTAGATAGGGAAATATACTTTGATGGATGTAAAATTAGAGGGCATTAGGGTGACAAACTAAAGCCCCCAATTTGGTTCATTATTTTAGGTTTTTATGTGAGATGTTAGTCCCCATTTGGAGGGAAAGGATAGAACTCTAGAGTGATAGCTAATAACTTCCCTACATTACTCGTCTTCAAAACTATTCAAACTTTAAACTAGCCAATGTTCTTTATAACATCTTTAGTAATGGTAAAGAATAATTTTGCTCCTATTTGGCACAAAACATTTGAATACTTCCACAACAGAACTCTTGTACTTATTACTTATTGATGATAAAGAAAAAGATATCATCATTTATACTTTTTTAATCTTATAAAAATCTCATTATAGTTAGTTAATTATTCACATTATTTCATAATTTAAGAAAATACCAAAAAGAATTACATTTTTATGTTTTTGCCATCTTAAACTGTTCAAGTAAGTGTCTTTTTCTAAAAAGATTTTGTGCTCGAAATCATTTTTATTTTTAAACATCTATTAAAAAATTTCTCCATATGATCGGTTTTTTGGGGGCTTAATCAGAAACTTCTTTATTATATGATAACGATATATTTGCGTAGAATATCTAAATTTAAATATAAGTGTTGAATTCTTATTTATATTGGAATCAAGTTTTTGGTGCCATTGTAAAGAAGGAAACATTATTAATATATATATAATACTATATCATAATATAATTATAAATCATATTGCCACAACTATAAATATCACCAGGGTTCACCATCTACCTTCTAGACCTAAAATCTCACTTTATGCTAACCAAATCACATGGAGTTTATTCATACACCTTCATCTAGTCCAAGTGAACACATCTATCTGGTTAATCGTGAATGGATTGTAAAATTTCTTTACAAAGACTCAAACCGAGCTTGATTTGTAGGGGAGAGGTCTATATCTGAGTCCAGTTGGTGTGGCCTCAATTGGATGCTTGTAGAAGCTTCAGTGGATTCTGGCGAACCTCCTTTAATTGTCAATTTGAGCAGGTGTTGGAGCTGTGTAAGACTTCCTCCTATAGGTTATGTGGGCATGATAAATTTATGGTGCATAGAGCTTAAGAGATGGGGTTCTCAATGGGGATTTTCCTCATTTCATCTGGGGTAGGTTAGTAGCAGTTTAATTTGGAGATTTGAGGAGTTTGGTGGAGTGATAGAGAATGACCCTCATCTAGTCTATTTTAGCTAGAGAAATTGAGTTTAGAAAGTGGGGGAGGTGGATGGAAAATAGTGGGGTTGAACTTAAGAAGTTCTGGAGAAGCTCCAGAAGGATTTTGGAAAAGTCTTCCCAAAGAATTGAGTCATCTCCTTCCTTAGCCATGAGGGGGTGTTGTTTAAATAAATGAGGAAAGAGTGGTCAATTAGGCTGGGATATGGGTGCAAGGTGATCCATAGGTGGAGAGAAGAACAGCGCAAGTTACCATTGGGGTGATCCAAATTGGATGGGTGCAACTGGGTTCAAACCATGGGGCAGGCTCTCTTACTTTGGGGTTTTCTAGCTATTAGACCGGCCGGCTAGGCCAGGGCTGGTGGGTTGCTAGGCCAGCGGAGCTAAGAAGTTTAATGGTGATGGGCTTGGGGATTGGGAAGGCTGGTGACAAAGATCCCTTTGGTATAACAATCTTTGAGAGGAAATCCCCCAAATTAGGGGACCTTTGGTCCATCGATCACCTTTGGTGGGCTATGTAGATCTTGACAGGTTGTTAGGATCAAAATGACTGATGTGGTGGTCTGGGTTGGGCTGGACTAAGTGGTTTGAGGTAAGTTTGGGGTTTGGGTTCAAAACTTGGAATTTAGCTTGGATTTAGGTATGGGCTAGTCTATGGTTTGGATTTATGTCAATTGATTATTCAAATTACTGTAGGATATTTTCATAAAGCATTTGGGTATCAATTGGGTGGAAATTTGAGAGGTTAATGAGTTCTATTTGGGAGATTTTGAAATTTGAAGCAAAATTGGGGGTTTTGATTTGGGTTAGATTTAGGCAGGTCTGAGCTTGGGGCTTGTCCAATTGAAAGTTCAAATTTATCTAGGGGAATGTTATGAAGAGTTTAGGACTCAAATTTAGGGGAATTGTATTAACTTTAGAGTTCAATTTGATGAAATTTGGGTGTATGGTCAAATTGGTGATTTTAAATTGGGTTTGGAATTTGGGTTTGAAATTGGGTTTCGTTAGGCATGGATTTGGTTTCAATTGAACTTCGGCACGATGAATTTGAGTTTAGACTTGAAATTGGGAAAGTTTCAAATCAATTTATTAGAAATTAGGCTTGATTTAGATAATTTAAGCATTAGGGGCAGCTTGTGAATTTTGGCTAATTTTGAGGATTTGGGTAAAATTGATGCTATTGTGCAGTTCAAATTGTTTTTGGGGACATTTGGACAGAATTTGAAGATTTTTGGAATTTTTTGGGTATGAGGGGCTTTTGGTAAATTTGGGGGTACATTGGGAATTTTGAAGTATTTCGAGCAATTTAAGTGGTTTGGAATGGTTTGAAATGATTTTTTGAAGGGAATTTGAGAATTTGGGTGATTTTGGAAAATTTAGGGTTTTAGTCGCATTTTGGTAATTTTGGGGAAGTTTGAGGCTAAAACATCAAAATTGAGGATTTAGTGAAATCGATATCAATTGAGGAAGCTAATCATAAAGTTGCCCTTTCTGAGCCATAGGACCAAGGGAATCCCATTTTGGATCCCCCATATGTTGGTCCTAGCCAAACCTTAGCATAGGGCTAAGGGCTTGGGGGACCACCCACATGAGTTTCTAAAATAGTGGGGAAGCAGGTTAAGGGTGATTGGTTTATTATTTTAGATTGTGAGTGAAAGTGAAGGGTTTAAGTGTGTGTGTGCAAGACTGACCAAGACCACACCACCTAGGGCTGACCCTAAGGATAAACAATCCTATGGGAGCCCTCTTGAGCTCCCTCATGTCTGGCTCCATCCTACTATGTTCTAGAGGTTAGAACTAAACATGTGGAACTCCAAGAAGAGTAAAGAAGTGTTTAGAATTTCTAAGAGGATAGGGTTTCATCAGTAGTCTTCTAGAATAGTCAACAAGAAATTTATATGGCTAGATCCCAAGCTCCTAAAGAAGAGAGACTAGACATCAACAAAAGTGAGGTCAACATACTCACATCTGCATCAACTAGACCAGGGGTGGGTCGATGACAAATCTCGACTCGCCCATGTAAATTGAATAATATTTTTTTCTTTATGAAATTTATTTAAAATATTAGTTAATATTAATTACCCTTTACAATCTTATGTGGAATGAGTATGTGAGAAGAAAGAATGTCCAAAGTCATATCATAGTAGGAGTTTCTAACTCTAGTTGTCAATCTAACCACTTATACCTTAAGACCAAGATGAAAATTTGGGTCAAGTATGAGTTGGGAGTCAATGAAATAGGCATATATGTATTTTTTTTACTAGGAACAACACTTTGGTACCTTTTAGCGGTCATCATAAGTTGTCTGTGAAGTCTCCAGACATTTGACAACTCTCATCTAGGATTTGCAAGCCAACTTACCTGCTAATCTATATTAGATGGTCCAAACAGAAGGCAATGGAGCAAGCTAGGGATGCATGGTTTAAGATACTCAAGGACACAATGAAGAAACTGTAGCACCAGACAAGTTGTCATGGCTACAGAACTTTGATTAAGGTGGTGATCCCCGGATATTTATCCTCACAATTTTTACTTTATATTTCTTTTCAATGATATTATCTCTTTCTTTGCAACGACACCAAAAACATGACTCTGAAATAAATATAAGATATATTTAAATTATTTATAATATGAGATACTACACAAGTATATGTATCATTTATCAAGTAATATAGGACTTTTTGATTAAGCTCCGAGATATCGAATCCACAGGGAAATGTCTTAAATTTTAATGAAATAAGAAAATTAACTTTTTGTTCTTAAAAATTATTTTGTAAAGTATGTTTTAAGATATAAAGTTTTTTAGATTTGTTTTTGGTATTCTCAGAATAAAAAGTAAAGCAAACAACTAAAGTTAACACAACTATAAAATAATATAAAAGCAAATGAGAATAAAATATCTTTTTCCTCTTTCAATGATTAATAATTATGAAATTTCGTTGTGGAAGTATCGAAATGTGTTGTGCCAAATAGAAGCAATTATATTCTTTACCCTTACTTGGTTCTATAAAGAACATTGGTTAATTTGAAGTTTTGAAATAATGTAGATGGGTTAGGCAGGGAAGATACTAGCTCTCACTCTAGAGTTCCCTCGATTCCCTCCACCTGGGGGCTAACATTACATAACAAAATTTAAAACTTCAAACAAAATTAGAGGGCTTTAGCTTGTCACTCTAAAGTCCTCTAATTATACTCGCCATTAAAACATATCTTCCTATTTATTTGCACCCAACCATATGAACTACAGTTCTCACCCATACAATTGCATGTGATTTTTTCCAATTGTTGATCAAGACAATACTGCATTGATTCTTACATGTTCTCATAACAAATTTTAACATCTTAATTGGGCAAATCAAAAAGTAAATGAAGTGCAAGGCAGTGAATCATAACAACTTCTTCCAACATTGAAATTCTATAATTTACACAACTTCCTTCCATAATTTAATTACTTCATCATTTAAACGGAAAAAGATAAAGAAAACTACTTAGAACTCATGGAGAAAACACAATCACAATTTGATTTGAAAGTATAAATCATATTGAATACAAGTCTTACTTTAAAACCAAATGTAAAAAAAAGATAAACACTTATCTGAAAATTCTCTCCACAAGAATCTTGAAGTTCCTTTCAAACTTTGCTTTCCCCTTACAAGACATAATAGAGGTTGGTGCCCAAATCTGTTGACTCCAAAACTCTTTTCTACTCTTTATAAAAACTATATACAATTGATAATAAAAGTGGATGAACTGGAAAGGTGTGCTCTCAATAACACTCTAAGATAAACTTTACTCTTAACACTAACCACACCCTCCAACAAGAACCATTTTTCTTATCTTCAAGTCTTCTTTTTGAAATTTTTGAAAATGTTCCTTGGTGTCTCTTCAAATCATGTCCAGATTCAATGTATGCACCAAAGAATGCATCTCTTCATTCAAATCTTCCGCCCAAAAAGAGTTAAGGAAGTTTCAACCAAAAGTCGATTCAAACACTCCTTAAAAATTGGCGCGAAATTCGAGATAATTCATATTTTTAACTATGGCGCCTATGCGCCAAGGTTCTGGCGCTTAGGTGCAAGAAGCCAAAATTTTTAATTCTTCATTTTTTCCTCCAAATTTGATCCTCTTTTGTTCCTTTCAACATGGTCAGTCATTTTAATCATACCTACAACAAAACCACAAATATACCTTCTATTGAAGTGTAATATGGTAAAAAATAGCAATAAAAATGTATTTAAAAACACTATATATTTTAGGTGTATCAGGTGGCAGAGGAGGAGGACCACAATGGTGGTTAGATTCTTTCTGTGTAGAGCTTCATTTATTCATTTTCCATTTATTTTGCTGATTCTCTTGTATTTGATGGTTTGTTGATATTTATTGTTATATTTCCTATGATTTCATTTAATATCAGTCTCTAATTTCTTTTTTATGTTGTTATGAGATGTTATAAATATGGATTTTATTCCTTTTGTTTTATGATTATTGGTGTGTAAATTATTCATAGCTAGGGCTCTTATTGATATTTTTTATACAGGTTTATGGCTGATTACCAACTAATTTTTCAATCATTATAATTTTATCAGTTAAAAAGTCAACCACTTATTTAGTGGTAGGACCATCAGTTGTTAGTACAACTTGTAGATTCAAGGATAGAGAATTTAACTAGCAAAAGTATAGCGATTGAAATATAAGTTAATAATCAACTGATGGGCTTACCAGCTAATAATATTAATTCACTAAGAATTTCTGACAAGTAATTGTCGACATATTTTTAGGTTAAGTGTTGTATTTTTTAAAAGGAGGTCGCCTACAGAAATTGTCGGCGAAATTTATATTTTAAATTTAATTTAAATATATATATAATTTAGAAAGTAGTATTTGATTTTGAAAATAATTTTAAATTTGAAAATTTTAAGATATGAAATCAAACCGATCTCACATCCCAAATAGTTTATATAAACGAGCACCGCATCACAAACCGCGTATCTATCCCGAAGAATAGACATACTGCTTGATGATAGGGCTCGATTAAATAAACTAAAAGATTTGTGACATCCGTTTGGTCTGCGAACCAATTTTATAAGCCGACAAATTCCCCTTCTTAATATGAAAGTATTAAACAGGGTTTATATTACCTGGGTTCTTTAAAATTCTTTATAAGGGTAAGCCCCTATAGTTAATTATATCTTAAGTGACGGGAATCACCTAAGAAAACTCTCGATAATAATCAATAATTCTGCTCTCAAGAATCTCAAAGTTTAAGTTTTCAAGGGATTGAATTTTGGAATTTCAATATGGAATGGATCAAATTTGGAACATTTTATTTTGGGAATCCAAAGGAAGAGGAGTAGGGGAAGTTGAGGATCCAAGAGGAATCTTGGCAACTTCTCGAACTATCCTATTGTTTGGTTTCGAGTTTAAGAAAATCCTAATGTTTATTTAATGTTTTTATCTTGCCAATTTTAATTAATTAGGACTTATATTCGTATGACATAATCATACAAATAGCCTCGAAGATGTGAGGGTTTATATCGTATCGAACGACTACCTCGGAGTCCTAAGACCGGTTAGGGCTTAATTTGCTATGTAAATGCCTAATGAAGAGTTGAGGATTTATGTTGCACTAGGCAAACTACCTCGAAATCCTATGGCTTTGTTATTTAATTCTAAAAAAGGTTTTGCTGATGTAGATTCAAATTTTGTTAACGACGATGGCCGTGCTGCCCACCATGCTCCGAGCTCCTTGTTGTTGCAGAGGTTTAGTTATAGAAGTCATAAATCAGGAGATGAGAGAAGTGTTTTGGTTTAGAGAACTTCTTAATTACCAAGTGTTTTTGTGTTTTAATTAAAACAAATCTTAAAGTTGATTATAACAACACCGGTTAAGATCCCACGGTTCCATCCTTCCGGCATCGTTATTTTTATCGGATTCACTTAGTCCGTATGAATTTGCTATACTCAACTGAATGAGTTCCACACTTTCATTTAGACCGTGGGAAATCCCGTTAGCAACACGTAGGTTACATCATCCGAGGTATTCCCGATCTTCCAACAGGACGTTTTAATTTAGTTGTAATTGTAGTTTTGTGTTCTATTTGTGATTAAATTTTGAGTTGTTTTATATTTTGAAATGTTGTGGCGGTGAATTTTATGTTGCAATGACTTTTAATTTAGTTTTGGTTTCAGTTTTAGGGACTATCCTAAAGGTATGGGTTTTCATGCAACAGTTGTTTATCATGCAAGAAAAGTAAGTGCGATGCGATTAAATAAATTGCAATAAGATAAATTGCAATAAAATAAAAGCATACCTGGAGGGTCTTCCCGTCATCCCAAGCTGCACTTAAAACACAATTAGAATATTTAAGCAAGTTCCTAGGTAAAGCTAAGGGAAGGGTTATGGTTTTCTACCAAATTCCTAATCCTATAGCTAGTCATTTCCTATGACGTCTAGGTTCTTGTGTTTTGGTTTGAGGACGATTTTCTTCATCAAAGAATAATTAAGTTCAATTGTTCTTATAAGTATCCTATCATATTGAGGAAGTGCTTAAGGAGGATCTTAAACATCTTTTCAATATTGATAGGATTGTTTTAAGTCCAAATGGATTTAATTAATCAAGTGAAGTAATCGTTCGAGGTTTAGTTTTGTTATCTTGCTCAATGAACTAGGACATTTGAATATCCTATAAGTGGAGTAACGTTTCATTTAACGTTCTATTTAGGAGTTATGACAATAAAAGCTTTCGAGGGCAAATGGTGTTCAAGTGGTTTATGATTTAGTTTAATTTGATTATCGGATTTAAATTTGGAATAGTGTTCAAGTTATTCTATATTTGAATTTCTTTATGTCTTAGGTGATGTTATTTTTTTAATTCAATTTAATTTAACTTTAATTTAATTTGATTTAGTTTAGCTTCAATTTTAATTTAATTTATTTAATTTAATTTAATTTAATTTAATTTAATTTAATTTAATTTAATTATTTATTATTTTTTTAATTTAATTTTATTTAATTAATTTAATTTAATTTTAATTAAATTTAATTCAATTTAATTTAATTTGTTCAATTTAATTTAATTTAATTTATTTGATTTAATTTAATTTAAATTAATTTAATTTGTTTGATTTAATTTAATTTAATCTTTAATTTAATTTTATTTTTAATTTTAATTTAATTGAAAATTTAAAAGAGTTTAATAATTTAACTTTTAATTTAATTTAATGATTAAGTCTTTTAACATTTTAAAACTTAAATTTGAATTATCATTTTAATTAGGAATTAAATATTATTAAGATGATTAATTTAGGGATTCTTAAATTAAAGAACAAATCTCTTCCTAATAATATCCCTATTTAATAATTCCAACTTTATTATTCTTCCAAATTTAATCAATTATTTAATTAAGGTTTATTTCACTTATTTTAAGTTATTTAATAGGTTTCTACCCTTTAAATATTTAAATTTCAATCATCCAACTCAGATTAAGATCAAATATTTTACTCTTTAATTTTATTAAGCCTAAAGTTTTAATTAAGGGTTAAAATTTTTAATTACCATTTTTGCCCCTCAAGCTTAATAATTTCATAACTCACTAAATTGAGCTTAAATGAACTTGAAATTTTTATGTGACTTCACTCATATGTCAATAAAGACATGAGAGGAGAAAATGTGATTTTTCTGTATTTAATTTATTTATGTAATTATTTTTGGTGGAAAATAGGGATTTCCAAGGAAAATTTAATAATATGACCAAGGGAAAGTTTCTGTCCTTAAGAAAATTATGGGACATTCCTAATGACTAGAGGACCACTTGGACCAATTTTGGTAATTTTTTGAATTATATTATTTTTATTATAATTATTTTAAGTTTTGGAGTATTAATTAATTTAAAAAATAAAATAAAGGTTTAAAAATAAATTTTATATTTTTCAAAAATCTCTCTAATATCAAGGAAATCAGAGAATTAATTTTTACAATTTTCTGATATTTCTTTGATTTATTAGAATTATTTTAGTGAAAATGCTAGAAAATACATTTTTTTTAATTTTAAAATCACCCTAGGGCTTTAAAATTTAATATCTCACCAAATAGACCTAAGAAAAATATGGGGTTTGTTCCTAAGTGATTAAAATTCAAAATGTGACATTTTGGTGAATTTTATTATTTTTGTGATTTTTATTATTTTTTAATTATTAAAATATTAAAATAATACCAAAAAATCAACTTTTTTAGAAAATTGAAATTTTAATTTTCTTAAATTCTCCTGATATCAGAGAGGCTCCAAAACCAATTTCGTGAATTTTTGAAAAGTATTTTGAAAGTTATGAATTTTTAAAGTTTAAATTGGCTATATGACTTAATCAACCCATTTAGTAGGGCTAACCAAGTCCAATTGACTTCAAATTTTTATTGTGGGTTCCTCTGATCCTAAAGGTCAGTGGAGAATTGATTTCAAGTCAATTTGATGTATGATTAGCTCTAATTAATTAGGGACCTATTTTGGGTGTTTAAGCCAATTAGGGTTATTTTAAATGAATTAATTCAAAACCTATTTTTCCTAGGGTCCTCTGGTCATAAGAGACATCACCAAATTTTCCTAGAATTTATTTCACAACATGCTAATTATTGGATTTAAAATACTCAAAATAGTAACATGAATTTGAAAAATCAATAACTTCTCATAGGGATGGCCTCTGACTTTGGAAAATTCAGGGAATGTTCTCAAATTCAGAGGCTTCAAAAGCCCTATGGTCTCATGCCATGGTGAATTTCCTATATGCATGGAGAATCAAAACAATGCGAGAGGGAAATAAATCATTAAAAATAAAATACTTGATGAAATTAAATGATTTCTTTTCCACATTATTCTCCTCTGTTCACTGAGCAAGAGGGTATTTTTATTTTATTTTTCCGATTTTTCTACACAAAGTTATGGATTTTTGAAGTTTAGGGAATTAAATAAATCCGAAAATACCCTAATTTTCTATTTATCCACGCGGCGCCGCGTCAACCTCGGCAGCCTCCGAACGCACACGCGTCGCCTTCCGATTCGGCGCCGCCATCCGACTCGCCGCTCCGGGGCCCGCCGTGTCGTTCCATCTCCTGATCCGGCGCGATCCTGGCCGTCCGTCCGCGCGTGTATTAAATGAACGACATCCGTTCATCGTCCCCAAGCGTCCTCACCCGAGAGCCGTCCACACTAAATCCCTAATATCTCACTCAATACTCAATGGATTTTCGTGTTCTTATGCTTCTATGGATTCGTCTTGAAGAGACGAATACATCTATACGGTGATCATGCATTGAAATTAAAGCATTTAAAATGGAGAATCTCCGTAAGCTCGGGATGAAGAATTAGCTCATACCTTTGCTCGTAGAAGTGTGGCTTCAATCCGAGGGTCGTGTCACCTTCGATCGGATCCCGACAAGCTCCGCATGAAGTCTCCCGGTCCGGTGAATTGCCTAGCTATGAAAGTGACCACGACTCGATCACAAAGCTTGGAGGCCGGAACAACCGGGTGGCTCGGAGATGGGGCTTTCAGCTGGGAAACTTCTCCTCTTGGTCCAGTGAAGGTGTAGGACCAATCAATTTGAGGATTGGCTCACCGTGGCAAAGTGTCCTGGTTTTGGGTGAAATTTCGGCTGAGAAATTGGATTCCGTCAGTGGGGATTAGGGCAAATTGACACCGGGGATCAACTCGCTCTAAGTATGGAGTAGGGTTTGGAACAATTTTGGCGCAGTTTCGGCAAGGTTTGTGCAACTCTCCTCTCATGGCCGCGAGGGGTCGGGTTTGAGGTCAGAGGTGGCCGGAGAGCCTCGCAGGGATGGCCAAGGGTTGGGATCAGCTGCTCTGAGCATGGGAAGAACAGCCATGGTGGCCATTAGGCATGGGGCAGCTCAGCAAGGTGGAATTCCAAAGTTGGCTCACTTGTGAGCTCTCGGGTGTGGTGTTTTCCGACGACCTGGTGGCTGGCCGGCCAGGCATTGGTCACCATCTTGTTCGAGTGGGTCGTGGTCGGGGTTTAGTGTAGGCAATTGGCAAATGCCATGTGTAAAAGGCTTGGATTAGAATGGAATGGGAGAGGGCTCATTTTGGCTCAAATTGGTCAAACCATCCCTTTCGGCTAGGACCCAAGGCTTGGTTTCGGATGAGGGAAAAGTGATTTGGCTCAGCATAATCAGTAGGGTCAAGTCACCATCCAAGAACAATTAGGCATAAGCATGGTTAAGGGGAATCATGGGAGTGGTTAATCACCTTTAGGAATTAAGGAAAGAGTCTCCTCCTTTTGCCCAAAATGGCTGGTGACATGTAAAGAGGCTCTCATGGCTTCCATGTGGCTCATGCATGGCTTCATGGCTCACCTTTGGCTTGGGAAAAGTTAAGTCAATTTCATGGAAATGGATTTAAGAAAATTTTGGTATTTTGATGGGAATTTGTATGGGGTATAATTTGGAATGGCTTCATGATGAGTTTTGAAACTTAGGGATTGATTTAATTGAGGGTATGATGAGAAGAATTTGTCATATGGGCTTTGGATTGATTTTAGCCCTTGGATTTTGGTGAAGATGGGCTTTAGGAAGGTTTCATGTAAGTGGGTTTTTAAGTTTCAAAATGAATTCATGGATGGGAATTTTGTAGAAGTTTGGGCCAAATAATTGTTGGGTTTGGTTTAGGGATATGTCATGAGTGATTTGAAATGAGTTTGGCATGATTTGGGTTTGAATTGGGTTAGATTTGGGCTTCTTTGGTGAATGGGCCAATATAGGTCAAATTGGGCTAACTTGGGCCAATGTTAGGCTAGGGTTGAAATTGATGTAAAATAAATGTTGGGAAATGTTTATGGGAGTGTTTCAAAGAGGTTTTGGCTTTGGTTGGGCTTTGATTTTGGGGTTTGGGCTTATTTGGGTTAGGTTTGGGTTTAGGTCAAAATTGGGCTTTTTGGTTTTGGGTTGAATTTAAGTGGGGTTTGGGTCTAAATGTTGGGCAAATCATGTTAGTTTTTTGTTTGTAGGGATGTTAAGGGAGGTTTGGAAAAGATTTGGGGTTAATTGGAGTTGAATTGGGTGAGTTTGGGTTAGGTTTGGGTCATGGGTCCAAATTGGGCTTTAAGGCCAAAAGTGAAATTGGATCCAAATGTCAATCAAATTGGACTTGGGTTTGGTCTAGATTGGTGTTGGGAATGTTGAATTGAATTCTAGAATTGAATTGAACCAGAATTTGGGTCAATTGGGTAGGTTTGGTTTGACATTGGGTTCACTTTGGGTTAAAATGGGTCCAATTGGGGGTTTTGATAAAAGTGGGGTAGATTGACAAAATTGGCCCATGGTGTTGTTGAACAAAATGAAATTGGGAATATTTGGGATTTTCTGGAATTTTCTGGGAATTTTTTGAATTTTTGGATTTTTGGGTCAAGAGGGGTATTTTGGGTATTTGGAGGGTATTGGGAGGTATTTTTGGAATTTTTGGTATTTTTAGGTATGGATGATCAATTTGAGTAATGTGGGAATGTTTGGGATTGATTTTGAGAAATTTTGGGTAATTTAGGTGATTTTGCAAATTTTGGGTAGTTTCAAGGGTCTTGGGTAGGCTAAGCGGGTGTAGGGTCCCGGGGGTCAAAAATTGAAAATTTGGAAAATTGAAGATTGGGTGAATATAAGTGAAATGAAATCATTTTGATTGAGCCTTGAAGCCATATCAAGCCCACATGAGCCATGAAGGGACTCATTTGAGGCATCCACTATGTTGTTCGGCCAAGGGCTTAGGGGTTAAGGACCATCCATGTG
The DNA here is from genome assembly GCA_022702705.1 of Papilionanthe hookeriana x Papilionanthe teres. NCBI lineage: Eukaryota > Viridiplantae > Streptophyta > Magnoliopsida > Asparagales > Orchidaceae > Papilionanthe > Papilionanthe hookeriana x Papilionanthe teres. The sequence continues at coordinate 149,865,306 of CM040424.1, read as the reverse complement.
AATCACCTTTATGAGTCAGGAGGTCAAGTTAGGTATGGGTGTGTTTTTTAAGATGTGTGTGAAAGTGTAGTGTATAAATGTAGTGTGCGTGTAAGTCAGCCCTTCACCAGACTCGAGGCCACCTGCGGCGGTCCTAAGGCCAAAGAGTCTCAGTAGGAACTCATCCTTTAAACTTCCACATTTGGTTTTAACCCTCTAGGTGATTAGGGGTCTACAATCAAATTTGTGGAGTTTGCAAGGAGTTAAGAAGTGGTTTGAGCTTCTAAGTGGTGGGTCCCAATTCTAATCCTCTAAGATAGTCAAAGGAAAAGCTTAAGCCTAGATCCTAAGTACTAAAGAGAAGAAGAGAAGACCTCATCAAAAATGAGGTCAACAAATGGACCCCAATAGGTGTGGTGAGCTGACGGAGCACACCGCGCGTATTGGTGTTTACCGAAGCGATCAACAAAACCAACACAAACGTCCAAGTGACAAACTTATGACAAAGTAGAAGAGTTTCCGCTGGGGAGTGTCAAGAATATCTTTGAAACTGGAGATTCCTGAACTCTCGCTGGGGAAAGGAAAAGGCGGTGAATCCCAAATCACATGATCTGGGGGAATATCGATTTAGATTTTATTTTGTTTCAGTTTAAGTTTTGATGTGTGAGCTCAGATTTTATTTTGAGTTTCAATTTAGATTGAAGTTTTGTCAAGATCAATTTGAAGGAATTCGAACTTGAAATGCAAATTGGAATTTTGTGGTTTTAGATGTAACATCTTCAACCTCAAAAGAAAATTGAATTGATTAGATTGAATCATTACAATGAGGAGAGATCTCAGAGCAATGCAGTATTGGATGTGAAATCCTTAACCTCAAGATTTTGATTTTGATGTATTTCATCGCAATAGGGAAAGAATCCTAAAGCAATGCAGTCTCGGATGTAAAATCCTCAACCCCAGAAATTTGATTTTGATGTATTTCATTGCGATAGGGAAAGAACCCTAAAGCAATGCAGTCTTCGATGTAAAAATCCTCAACCCCAAAAGTCTGAATTTCATGTATTTCATTGCAATAGGGAAAGAATCCTAAAGCAATGCAGTCTCGGATGTAAAATCCTCAACCCAAAAGTTTGATTTGATGTATTTCATTGTGATAGGGGAAGGATCCTAAAGCAATGCAGTCTCGGATGTAAAAATCCTCAACCCCAAAAGTCTCAATTTGATGTATTTCATTGCAATAGGGAAAGAATCCTAAAGCAATGCAGTCTCGGATGTAAAATCCTCAACCCAAAAGTTTGATTTGATGTATTTCATTGCGATAGGGAAAGGATCCTAAAGCAATGCAGTCTCGGATGTAAAATCCTCAACCCAAAAGTTTGATTTTGATGTATTTCATTGCGATGGGGAAAGGATCCTAAAACAATGCAGTCTCGGATGTAAAATCCTCAACCCAAAAGTTTGAATTTGATGTATTTCATTGCAATAGGGAAAGGATCCTAAAGCAATGCAGTCTCGGATGTAAAATCCTCAACCCAAAAGTTTGATTTGATGTATTTCATTACGATAGGGAAAGGATCCTAAAGCAATGCAGTCTCGGATGTAAAATCCTCAACCCAAAAGTTTGATTTTGAAGTATTTCATTGTGATAGGGAAAGGATCCTAAAGCATTGCAGTCTCGGATGTAAAATCCTCAACCCAAAAGTTTGAATTTGATGTATTTCATTGCGATAGGGAAAGGATCCTAAAGCAATGCAGTCTCGGATGTAAAATCCTCAACCCAAAAGTTTGAATTTGATGTATTTCATTGCGATAGGGAAAGGATCCTAAAGCAATGCAGTCTCGGATGTAAAATCCTCAACCCAAAAGTTTGATTTGATGTGTTTCATTGCGATAGGGAAAGGATCCTAAAGCAATGCAGTCTCGGATGTAAAATCCTCAACCTAAAAGTTTGAATTTGATGTAATTGATTTTGCAAAGATTTGTAGTGTTGATTTGAAAAGTGTGGAATTTTGGTGTTTCGAGAATTTCATGAAAGTTGTAAAAGACTTTTAATGGAAGGAAATAGATCAGGAGGGAATATGTAGATGTTACATATTCCGTTCAAAAGAGTTGATCGGAAGTCACTGGTTTGGATTGGATATAATTCCTCGCCATCAGATTCGATCCGTGTCAATGGAATCAACCACTTCCATCCCAGACAAGGGAGAGAGTAGAACGGATTGGATTTCAGATTTGGAAGGTTGAATTTGAATTTGATTGAGATTTGATTTGAAATTTGGAAAGATTGAATTTGAATTTGATTTAAAATTTGTGCTCATTTTGTTTGTCCTTTAATGATTCAAATTTATTTTATCGTTTATTTAATGTTCATGTGAATTTGGGGTTCATCATTTTTAGATGTTTAAGGAAAGTTTTCTTTTATTCTTTTTTTTTCTTTTCTGTTCTTTGTTCGAAGTTCATTTAACTTTAATGGCGTTTCCCAGTCAATTTGCACAAAAGAGGTGAAGGCCAAAAATGTGACATGGTCACTTTCATTCCAATCATGTCGAAGATACATCATACAACTCGATCTGGAATACATCTCATACAATCCATATAGACTCAAAACGGACTATGTATGATCTTTGTCGATCCATCCAAAAAGGTATCTGTCAGAAATCCATGTCTGAATAGTGAGGTACATGGTCAATAACATCACCTTCCAAGCCATCCTTGGCAAGGGTGCCGTATGGATGTACGTTGGAGGTGTGATATTTTCCATGTAACTCACAACTCGTAAGGCCGGAGGCTCTCTAGCTCCGGTCCGGCCGGAAGTGGTAAGGAGTCTTCCCGCCGTCCATCCTTCCGAAAGTAACCGAGATCCGCTTCACCGGTACTCCCGGTATGCAATGTTTAGCGACATATGCTCCGTTGCCCTTCGGTATCATGACGGAACCTACCGGTAATGGTATCTTTATCGGCCCTCGGAACTCACTCCGGGTCTGCTATCCGGAGGTCGGATCCGAACATGATATTACACTCGTTCGGAAAAGAAATCTTGCAGAAGGTCCGACAAAGTCGTGGTGATCTATGTGCGGGGGTATGCGATCACCCTTCTTGTAAATGTTAATAATGCAACTCGTTGGGTATGCAATCCGCCGGCAGTACCCTCCATGTTATCATTCTCTTTACCATCCTTTTGATGACTAATGGCATTGGATCTACTCGGCCATGACGGAGTATTCCCGTGGGTTTCCCTTCCTGTCTTCTCGCGAAGTTGTAGCAGCATCCACATTGTATTGTAATTCTTCCTTTCCCTGGCATCCATCTCCGGGGTTCTGAGTAAGTTTTTTCTCTTAGGCGGCCTGCTCGGCCCATTCTTTTTAAATCCCAAATGCAGTCCACGATTTGTTGTCGTCTGTATGTAGCTCGAGGCCTTCTAGTATATTGATCCTCCTGCCTCTGATTCTCTCGAAGTATTCAAAAGTTTTCTTTTCGACATTTTGCATTCTTTCCAGCTCGTATTCTGAAATAATCTGCAAATGGCGGGGCCTGGTGACGTATTGTGGGATATACGGCTCAATCCCTTCACGTTCTCCTGCATACCTCGGCTCCTCGGGGATGATGTCCGTCGGGACATCCTCCAGGGTTGCTTCTGCAACAAGGTTATGCATTACCGGTGGCTCTATCCGGTGGCGTGGTAGCCTTCTTTCTTCCGCTCTTCTTGAGATTTCCCCGGTCTCTTCGTTATCCTAGGAGCCGGCCTCCTTCCTTCGGTACACGGTGAATCGGCGTCCTTGAAGTATATGTACCTGCGCAGTAGCAACCGCCTCGTCGCGCCGGTCCGCCGCTAGTTTAGTTAACATCTTATGGATACGGCGATTTTTATTTCTTCGCCGAGTTCGTTGTGAGAGTAGCTCTTCGTACTTCCCGAGTTTCTATGGGCGCGGCGCCGACAAGCTCGCCCTCTGCCGTAGCGACTACGGACTTAATTTTCTTGTCTTCTTCGGTGTTTGTTTTCCTTTTCTTCGTCGTCGGATTGGTGGCTTGGGCCACTCACTTTCATTATCGTCTCGATCAGGCAGTTCCTCTCGGTCAACCGGGACCCAGTCACTTTCATCATATTGCAGGCCTGCTGGTGCGAAGTCTGAGTCATTCTCTATTATCGCTCCATCTTTCACCCACTTTTCGTCGAGTGCAAGGCTTACGCCATTTCTAAAGTTCAGGACCAACCGCCTGTTCGACATTTCCCTGCGAAAAGACAAGGAAAAGGATCAGGGGCTGTACTAAGAACAAGAACATTAAGAAAATGTTTATTAAAGACAGTTTTTCTTATTATTACTTTTGTATTTTTAAATTTAACAGGAATGAAGAGGGATAAGATCAGGAAAGAGATTTTGATATGGATGAGAAAACAAGGAAAACTTTATTATCATGATTTTATTTATTTTAGCACATTTTTATTATTTTTAGGTTCGGACCCGGTCATAAGTAATTACTTCACCCGTGCTTCTAGGGATGAAGAATTCATTCCTTCGAAACATCAGGTAGCGTAATAATTCTTCAAGTATCGTCCGTTGATCCGAAGCATATGTCGTTCTCCTTGGCAATTCACTAGCTGGTAGGAGCCTCCTGAGTATACTGCTTCAACCACAAACGGTCCTTCCCAAGTGGGTTCAAATTTTCCTCCTATCTTGCGGTGTGTAGGATAGGTCTCTTGAGAATGAGAACTAAGTCGCCAACTTTGAAGGTTCTTGGACGGACCAGTCTGTCATGGGCTTGAACCATCTTAACTTGGTATAGTTCTAAATGCTGCTGCGCTGCAAGTCTTTTCCCTTCCAGGCTTTCTAACTCTTCTAGTCGTAATTTGGCATTCTCTTCGTCATGATTTTGTTTGCAAATCGCAATTCCGAGTGAAGGAAGCCGAACCTCTAAGGGTAACACTGCCTCGGACCCATACACCAGAGCGTAAGGTGTAGCTTGAGTAGGAGTTCTGAAGGTTGTCCGGTAGGCCCATAAGGCTTCTAATAACTTCTCGTGCCAATTTCTCTTATTGTCGTCCAAAGTTTTCTTTAAAATTTGAATGAGAGTTTTATTAAAAGCCTCAGCCAGGCCGTTTGCTCTTGGGTAGTAAATTGTTGAATATCGCCAGTCGATTCCGTATCTCCTGACAAAATTGTTGATTTGTGTGCTTCTGAATGCTGATCCATTATCTGAGATGAACCTGCACGGCACTCCGAATCGGTAGACAACTTGGTTCTTGAAAAACTGTAGCACGTGGTGTGCTTTCACTTCTCTCGAGTGGAACTACCTCTGCCCACTTGGAAAAGTAATCTGTAGCCGCAAGAATGAAGCGATGTCCGTTTGAAGATGGTGGTTCTATTGGACCCACTATATCCGTGCCCCAACATTAAAATGGCCACGACGCAATTGTCGGATGTAGCACATTTGGAGGTTGGTGTAGAACCACTCCGTGCACTTGGCATTGGTGACAGCTCTTTGTGATTTTCATGCAGTCGGTCATCATCGAGGGCCAGTAGTACCCTAATCTTTTAATTTTCATTTTCATCTTCGGACCCGACTGGTGAGCGCCACAGAGTCCTGAATGCACCTCTTTAACGATTTCACGGGCCTCAGACCCACTTAGGCACTTTAGCCAAATTTGATCAAAAGACCTTCTGTATAACGCGTTGTTTATTAATGCGTAGGACAGAGTTGTTTTCTTGATCTGATGGGCTAACGATCTATCGTCTGGTAGTCTTCCTGTTTGCAGGTAGTCTATTAATGGTTGTCGCCAATCTTCTGTATTTTCTGTCACTGTTGCAACTGATTCTTCTTCTTTTTCTGATTTGTGTATTATGTCTATGTCGAGTCTGTGATAGGACCCGACATCCGTGAACCGACACTTCCATCGATTCATCTCGCAAGCGAGCAAATTCTTTTGAGAGGCGGGTTAGCGCATCTGTCAAAGCATTTTCTTTCCGGGAATTTTGTAGATCGTCACATTCGGAATCTGTTCCAACAACCGTATGACATACCGGAAGTATTGCTCGAGTCTTGGCTTTAAAATTCTGTATCGTCCGGCGATCCGTTGAATGATTAACCGTGAATCCCCGTAGATGTTGATGTCCGTTATCCCCATTTGAATAGTTAATTCCAGTCTTGTTATGAGGGCTTCGTATTCTGCTTCGTTGTTTGTACACGGTTCTGTCAAGTGGTAGGAGTATCTTAACATCCCCCGCTCCGGTGTTATAAAGATTAGTCTGATTCCTGCCTTACCGAACACTATCACTTGTGATTCTTCGTCTTTGTGTGCTGAAGATGCTCCGTCGAAATATAATTCCCAACGTCGATTATCAGGGTCTTCTAGGCTCATTATTTGTTCGTCTGGCAAATCGTCATTGAGAGGAGATTCTGCCGGCAAAGGGTGTGCTGCGAGGAAGTCTACTAGGACTTGTCCCTTTACGGCACGAAGAGGCATGAAAGTTATATCGAATTGCAATAATATCATCGACCATCTGGCAAGTCTGCCGGAAAGCGTTGGACGGGTCATCAAGTATTGCAATGGATTAAATTTCGAGATCAGAGTTGAGTTTATGAGAAAGCATGTAGTGCTCGAGCTTTTGAGCGGCGAAGATCAGGGCCAAACAATGCTTTTCAATTGCGGGATACCTTATTTCCATTGGAAGTAAACGACGGCTTAGGTAGTAAAGAGCATTTTCTTTACCCTCATCATTGACCTGGGCTAACAGGGCTCCGAGAGAGTCGTCTAAAGCTACGGTATAAAGTATCAGCGGTCTACCTGAGACTGGGGCTACTAAGACAGAGGTGTCATTAAATATTGTTTAATGTCCTCGAAGGCCTTCTGGCATTTCTCTTCCCAAATAAATTTGGCGTCCTTTTTAACTAGTGCCGAGAAAGGCCGACACCTACTCGACAAGTTTGAGATAAAGCGTCGAAGATATGCCAACTTCCTTGAAAAGATCGTAGTTGCTTTAAGGTTTTGGGAGGCGGCATTTCTAAGATAGCTTTAATCTTTTCCGGTCGATTTCAATTCCACGATGTCGGACAACGAATCCTAAGAATTTCCCGGAGGTGACGCCGAAGGCGCATTTTAAGGGATTCATCTTAAGGTTAAATTGTCTTAATCGTTCGAAAACAATTCTCAAATCATATAGGTGGTTGTCCTTTACTTTGCTTTTGATGACCACATCGTCCTCGTAGCATTCGACTAGATTGTGGATGAGATCATCAAAAATTCTTGTCATCGCTCTCCGGTATGTTGCTCTCGCGTTCTTCGAGTCCGAATGGCATCACCGTGTAGCAATATACGCCGATCGGCGTTCTGAATGCTGTAAGCTTTTTATCTTCTGGAGCCATTTTTATCTGGTTGTATCCTGAAGATCCATCCATGAATGAAAATATTTTATGTGTCGAAGCAATGTCGATCATTAGTTCTGGCATCGGTAGAGGGAATTCATCCTTTGGACATGCCTTGTTTAAATCTCTGAAATCCACACAAATTCTGATCTGACCATTCTTCTTTCTGACTGGCACCACGTTGGCTAACCAAGTCGGGTATTGTTCTTCACGGACAAATTTAGCGTCTATTAGCTTTTTAACTTCAGCTATGACTTGTTGTTCGATTTCTAGACGCATTCTTCTCGGGACCTTGTCCGACCGGGACGAGCGAGGATCCACTCCTAGCTTATGGACCGCGACCTCCGGTGCGAAACCCGGCATCTCATCGTAGCTCCAAGCAAAACAATCTTTAAATTCCATTAATAACTTGATTATTTCTTCGGAGTCTTCTTTATTGAGTAAAGAGCTAACAAAGGTAGGTCTAGGCTCTTCGCTAGTACCTAAGTTAACTTCCGTTAACTCATCTATTGTAGATTTAATTTCTTCTTCGAATTCTGGTGGAGCGTCTCCAATTTGTAAATCTTCAAATTCTTATGTAGTTTCAATGCAGTTTTCATTAGACTCGCAAGTGACAACCAAGAAAAATTCAGTATCGTCAACTGATCCTACTGTGCCGAATCCGAGACCATGCTTTGAATTGGGTGGACGACCGAAGTTATTCCATAATTTTTCAAAATGTTGTGATTGACCTTTTGTCCATTGTCGAGGTAAGAAACCACGCTGAATTAAATTTTGAACACAGGGAGAGTACCACTCAAAAGCTAATTCCATTAATTCTGATGAAGTGACATCTTCAAATTGTACATTATTTTCAATTTTGGAGGAAGGAGCACCACGGTAGAATTTGATTGGCTTTGCACCGCCGCTACGTACCTCTTTGACCACCATACCCTCGACCTTATTAGAATGGATCGGGGTTAGGGTCATAGTATGTACATAGTGGTTAATCTTCTTGTACATCGATTTGTATTCTTCGTTCTTCTCGTCTTCGAGAGAGATCTTGAATTGCGGCTTCTTCCGACTTATTGTCGCTGCTTCTTGCTTGATTTCTTTTCTTCTTCGTAACTATCTTCCCAATCAACATTGATGGCTGGTTTCCTCCGTCCAACTCGTCCTAACGTCTCTACCACGACCTCGTCCCCGGCCTCGACCTCGGATGCGAGTTGTGGAGAACCTTCACCATCTCGCCGTAAGGGAGTGGTGAGTGACTCGTTGGACTAGAACTTCGGGTTCTTCGTTGTCCCGAACTTTCTTTGCTTCATTTGTTATGGTATCTCCGGAGAATATTGTTTTCTTCGGAGGTGCATAATAAGCCGCATCTTCATGGATTCCAATTTCATGTACGGAGAATGGTTGTAAGTCACCTTTGATGCACTGTTCCCCTCCATCGTAGTATTTGATGCACTGATGTAGAGATGAAGGTACCATCCTGTTTTCATGTATCGATGGTCGGCCCAGTAGAGCGTTGAACGATGTTTCTGAATCAATTATGTGGAATTTTACGGTTGTCTTTGCCAAGTCACCGGTCTTCATTAGCAGCGTTATTGATCCGAGGGCTCTTTCTCCTTTCTGGTTGAATCCTCTTAATAACATTTTGTCGGCTTCGAGCTCGCGAGCATCAATTTCCAAATATGCTAGTGTTCGAAGACTCATTATTTAATTGATGCTCCTGGATCCACCAATACTCTGGAGAGTGTAAATTTTCCAATTGTAACTGAAATGTACAACGGTCGGTTGTGATCTGCTGTCCCAAGTAGTAGTTCATTGTCCGTGAAGGTGACACCTCGCTGTTCCTTTAACGAACAAACCTCATCTAAGGAATCTCCTGCCATTTGAGCTAAGCAAATTTCGGATCAAGTAAGGCCTTGATCGAGCTTCTCTCATCTCCTTTGATAAGATGAGAGCGTCGTAGATGCTCAGTTTGGCCGGTAGTTTCCTAAGATGGGCTAGCACGTTGTAGTCCACTTTATTCTCATGTGTCTCGATTTCTTCTCGAATGGGTATTTCTTCTGCCGGGGTTGGTTCTTCTTGAACAACCACCTGCTTTCCTTTGTCCTTTGGACCCATTCTCGGAGGTAGAACTCTTCCACTTCTTAAGTTAACTTCTGTAATTTCTTCTGAATCTAGTATTGAGTTTGCTAGTGTCTCCTCTTGAATTGCAATGACAGGTTCTTCTGGATTAGCCTCGGAGTCTGAAGGCTCTAACTCTATTGTGACTGGACCTCCTCGAAACTCGCAGATAGATTCATTGCTTGTTGAACTCTCGTAGCCTCCTTGATGGATGTCTTCTTCGTCATTGCGATCGTCGAGATTGTGTATGATTTGAGAATTGTTGTTGGTATCGAATTCGATGTCCAGATTGTTGCTAGTTACGTAATCGTTAGAAACAGTCAAAACGTAGCCAACGCCATAACCCTTATCATTATAAGATCCCACCGGAGTGAGCAGATAATCATACAGAGTCAAAGGTTCGAGGGATTTCTCCCCCGAATCCGAAACAACTATCCTAGGATAAGCAGCCCCTAGCCTAGCCTTAGGAGCCTTGGTCTTCTCTTCTTCATCAATTTTCTTCTTCTCTTCAATCATCTCTTGTTGAGGTGGTTCTTCTATCGCAAGTGACAGTGTCGGCTTAACAGGTTTCGAACTCTGAATCGAGGCTCGCACCGAAGCTGTTTGGATGTGATCCAAAATCTTTTTCGAAGACCTTGTCCAAGCGGTAGTCCATCCATCATCAGTCGCATAGGGATCTATCGGAACAATGAGATTAGTCGAGACAACATTGACGGAACCTCCTTTTTGGGGTTCCTTCATGTACTCCTTCGGGATTGTTATATTCCCTTTCTGAAGATTGTCGTTGAGCCAACTTTTGAAGGTAATGCAATCTTCTATCTTGTACCCAAGCATCCGGTGGTAAGGGCAAAAGTTGGGATCACCTTTCTTGTTGACTTCTTCTGGTCTCTTAGGCTCTAGCAGCTGGAAATCTGGAGTCTTCATCAGACTACGGAATATTTTCGGCACTGCCTCATTCTTGAACGGATACTCCCTGCTCAGAAGCTCCCTTAACGTACGCTGCGGATGAGGCGGTTGTTAATACTGTTGGGATGACTGATAGCTGGGTCGGGTTGCTGGTAATTCTGTTGAGGTTGCTGCGGCCGCTCGGACGATATTTGTATCGGTTGCTTGCCTTTGTCGACTGCTGCAACAATCCCGGATTTCTTTTCAAAAGTCTTCACAGGCTTTTGCTTGTTTGTCTTATCGGCGAAACTTAATTGCTTCGCCTCCTCTTGCAAGCTTCCGGCCTTGCTTAACAACTTCTCGAAAGTCTTAATAGTAAATCCCTTGAGGAGAAGTGCTTATCGGGCCGTGAATGCTCTTAAGTAAGATGCCGACTGCATGCTGTTCTTGTAGTTGTGGTTCACACTTCATACTTAGGTTCCTCCATCGAAGTATGTAATCCACCAAAGTTTCGTTCGACTTCTGCATCTCTACCACTAAATCACCTATAGTGATGTGGTGCTGAGCTCTGACAAATCGCTTGATGAAGAGGTTCTCTAGTTCTGAGAACGTCTTCACCGAACCATTCGGTAATTCTGCATACCAATCAAAGGCGATCCCCGACGAGTCGTCGACGAATTGTCGAAGAGTAATGCATCGCTTCCGCCGGCATTGCAACAACTGGCACGAAAGTGTGCAACATGCTGTCGAGGGTTCCCGGTTCCATCGAAGGTCTTGAACAGAGGTGGTACGAAGCCTTTTGGGTATTGTACAACATCGAATTCTTCAGGGTAAGGTCTACCCGTCCGAATGGATGTCCCGCTCTTTGGTTGTGCTAAGGCTTCTCGCACCTGCTGTTCCACCAAGCTCTTGATATCCTTTTCTGGAATCATGCTTTGTGTTGTATCTTTTTTTAGCTGATCATCCCCGTTAACGGATGTAATCTCCTTTCCTCCGTCTACATTGTGAATGACCTCTGGGGGTGTCTCTCTTTGGGGTTGCACTTGACTTTGGAGAGTGGCTAGGGCTACAGCCATCTCTTCCATCCTCTTCACCATTTGGGCGATCGTATCGTCTTTCTCTTGAAGCTGCCTCCTCATTACTTCCGGCTCCTCTCTTTCTGCGATGCAGGAGCACCTTGTGAAGCTGACGAAGCTCGTGTTTCGACCATGTTAATTTCTGCATACTCGTCATCCATGAATTCTGACGAATCGATCTCATCTCCGAATTTCTCTTCTCTTTCCTTTGCTAATCGTCGAATATCAGTCCTCAACTTTTCCATAGCGTCCTCTAGCGGTCCTTTCTGCGCATCCTTGCAGTTGTCGTGTGATGGCTGTCGGGTTCCCTTCTCATGAGTCCCCTTTATCGCAAGAGCACTTTCTTCGGATTCAAGTCTCCCGACTAGACTTTTCTTCTCGGTCCGTTGTTTCAATCTTAATCGTCCAGTAGTAGGGATGCCATAACATCCTTCTAGCAGCAGAAGGTCTAGGACCAGATGGTCTGTCAGCCAAATGCTGGAAGGTGGTATCCTCCCTAATCTGTAACCCTGAAACAACGACAGGCGGACTAGCATTCATCCTTTTATTTGGCTTTTCTGTAACGATGGTGGGTTCTACTTGTGGCCCAAGACGGGATTTGACTGGCACCCGCCCTATCCTTCTTAGAATCTCCGATATGGGGCATTTCTCTTTCTTTGCTAGCTTCTCAATCACAGTTTTTAGTCGGGCAAATGGTGTGATCCTAGCCCTTTTCTTTCTGTTGTCGCTGTAGTATGCGGGTAGAGGTAATGTAGAAACAATCTTCCGGACATTTTCCTCGTCAGCTGCGGCGAAAAGGGGATGGAATCTACTTCCTTCCAAAAGGGGTGTATCTTCAGGCAATGGTATGTATTCAGGTAGTGGTGTGTACTCAGGGATTTCTTCTAAGAAAGCGACTTCAGTAGCTCTGGCCTTCCTGGCAATCTTCCTACTTCTGTTCCTTCTTTGGGTCCATGTTAGTGATGGAATTCTCGAGCTGGACCCGATTTCAAAAACAGAAGGTCTCAAAGGAAGGTCTGTACCCTCCACGGTAATAAGTTCACCATAGTTCTCGATTTCCTTCCCCTTTAATTTGGCAGAAGCCGGGGTAGGTGCAGAGACAACTAGACCAGTGGGGGTAGCAACAACGGTCCTCCCGTGGACAGCGAAGTACTCCTCTCAGTTGGAATCTTTTGCAGGGGAGGAAACTCTCGAGTTGACCTAAGGTTGAACTCGATCGGCGGCTTCTCGGCTTCGGATAGTTTGTTTGTCGGCGCGAAAAGGGAAACATCGGTGATCTTGACATTTGTGTTCTCGAATCCTTGTCCAAAACGGATGATCCCATTGTCGGGCAGACTCATCCTTGTAAACGGCGAAGTCCGAGTCCATTGGTGAAGGAGAAAATCAGCTTTGGGGCTTCCATTTCGCAGGGTAGATTCCGATTGTCGGTCCCAAGTTATGCTTCTTCTCATCGGGACGAAAAGAAAGGAATCGAAAAGAGTCCGAACACATTCTTGTTCATGTATTTATAAGAAGGAGTTATTTGTTAAAAGAGTCATTCATTAGAGGGTTTGTTTATTTAGAACGGAATGTTCAAAGGTGTAGAGAAGGTAATGAATCCGATTCAGAGTTGGAAGAGAAAAGAAAGCCTTATGCAAGACTTCTCGACTCGAAGGATCACTCCTAAACTAACACCTATTGAGGGTCCACCCCACCTCAGAAATGAGGTAAAAGGATCTCGGAACCTCTCTGTTTAGAGGTGTCTAAACAGTGGCTCCTAAATCCAAGAGAATGTTGGCTATACTCGTTCAAGGTAGAAATGAACATAGTATTCCAATCGGAAAGAAGGGTAGTTTGATCCACAAGGGACATGGATACACTACCAATTTTTGAAAGCAGAATTGTCTGATTAAAATGGAGAGAGGAATTTCTCCCCAGCGGAGTCGCCAGAAATTGTCGGCATATTTTTAGGTTAAGTGTTGTATTTTTGAAAAGGAGGTCGCCTACAGAAATTGTCGGCGAAATTTATATTTTAAATTTAATTTAAATATATATATAATTTAGAAAGTAGTATTTGATTTTGAAAATAATTTTAAATTTGAAAATTTTAAGATATGAAATCAAACCGATCTCACATCCCAAATAGTTTATATAAACGAGCACCGCATCACAAACCATGTATCTATCCCGAAGAATAGACATACTGCTTGATGATAGGGCTCGATTAAATAAACTAAAAGATTTGTGACATCCGTTTGGTCTGCGAACCAATTTTATAAGCCGACAAATTCCCCTGCTTAATATGAAAGTATTAAACAGGGTTTATATTACCTGGGTTCTTTAAAATTCCCTATAAGGGCAAGCCCCTATAGTTAATTACATCTTAAGTGACGGGAATCACCTAAGAAAACTCTCGATAATAATCAATAATTCTGCTCTCAAGAATCTCAAAGTTTAAGTTTTTAAGGGATTGAATTTTGGAATTTCAATAGGGAATGGATCAAATTTTGAACATTTTATTTTGAGAATCCAAAGGAAGAGGAGTAGGGGAAGTTGAGGATCCAAGAGGAATCTTAGCAACTTCCCGAACTATCCTATTGTTTGGTTTCGAGTTTAAGAAAATCCTAATGTTTATTTAATGTTTTGATCTTGCCAATTTTAATTAATTAGGACTTATATTCGTATGACATAATCATACAAATAGCCTCGAAGATGTGAGGGTTTATATCGTATCAGACGACTACCTCGGAGTCCTAAGACCGGTTAGGGCTTAATTTTCTATGCAAATGCCTAACGAAGAGTTGAGGATTTATGTTGCACTAGGCAAACTACCTCGAAATCCTATGGCTTGGTTATTTAAATCTAGGAAAGGTTTTGCTGATGTAGATTCAAATTTTGCTGACGACGATGGCCGTGCTGCTCACCATGCTCCGAGCTCCTTGTTGTTGCAGAGGTTTAGTTAAAGAAGTCATAAATCAGGAGATGAGAGAAGTGTTTTGGTTTAGAGAACTTCTTAATTACCAAGTGTTTTTGTGTTTTAATTAAAACAAATCTTAAAGTTGATTATAACAACACCGGTTAAGATCCCACGGTTCCATCCTTCCGGCATCGTTATTTTTATCGGATTCACTTAGTCCAAATGAATTTGCTAAACTTAACTGAATGAGTTCCACACTTTCATTTAGATCGTGGGAAATCCCGTTAGCAACACGTAGGTTACATCATCCGAGGTATTCCCGATCATCCAACACGACATTTTAATTTAGTTGTAATTGTAGTTTTGTGTTCTGTTTGTGATTAAATTTTGAGTTGTTTTATATTTTGAAATGTTGTGGCGGTGAATTTTATGTTGCAATGACTTTTAATTTAGTTTTGGTTTCAGTTTTAGGGACTATCCTAAAGGTATGGGTTTTCATGCAACAGTTGTTTATCATGCAAGAAAAGTAAGTGCGATGTGATTAAATAAATTGCAATAAGATAAATTGCAATAAAATAAAAGCGTACCTGGAGGGTCTTCCCATCATCCCAAGCTGCACTTAAAACACAATTAGAATATTTAAGCAAGTTCCTAGGTAAAGCTAAGGGAAGGGTTATGGTTTTCTACCAAATTCCTAATCCTATAGCTAGTCATTTCCTATGACGTCTAGGTTCTTGTGTTTTGGTTTGAAGACTATTTTCTTCATCAAAGAATAATTAAGTTCAATTGTTCTTATAAGTATCCTATCATATTGAGGAAGTGCTTAAGGAGGATCTTAAACATCTTTTCAATATTGATAGGATTGTTTTAAGTCCAAATGGATTTAATTAATCAGGTGAAGTAATCGTCCGAGGTTTAGTTTTGTTATCTTGCTCAGTTAACTAGGACATTTGAATATCCTATAAGTGAAGTAACACTTCATTTAATATTCTGTTTAGGAGTTATGACAATAAAAGCTTTCGAAGGCAAATGGTGTTCAAGTGGTTTATGATTTAGTTTAATTTCAGTTATCAGATTTAAATTTGGAATAGTGTTCAAGTTGCTCTATATTTAATTTCTTTATGTCTTAGGTGATGTTATTTTTTTAATTCAATTTAATTTAACTTTAATTTAATTTGATTTAGTTTAGTTTCAATTTTATTTAATTTATTTAATTTAATTTAATTTAATTTAATTTAATTTAATTTAATTTAATTTAATTTAATTATTTATTATTTTTTTTAATTTTATTTTATTTAATTAATTAAATTTAATTTTAATTCAATTTAATTTAATTTGTTCAATTTAATTTAATTTAATTTATTTGATTTAATTTAATTTAAATTAATTTAATTTGTTTGATTTAATTTAATTTAATCTTTAATTTAATTTTATTTTTAATTTTAATTTAATTGAAAATTTAAAAGAGTTTAATAATTTAACTTTTAATTTAATTTAATGATTAAGTCTTTTAACATTTTAAAACTTAAATTTGAATTATCATTTCAATTAGGAATTAAATATTATTTAGATGATTAATTTAGGGATTCTTAAATTAAAGAACAAATCTCTTCCTAATAATATCCCTATTTAATAATTCCAACTTTATTATTCTTCCAAATTTAATCAATTATTTAATTAAGGTTTATTTCACTTATTTTAAGTTATTTAATAGGTTTCTACCCTTTAAATATTTAAATTTCAATCATCCAACTCAGATTAAGATCAAATATTTTACTCTTTAATTTTATTAAGCCTAAAGTTTTAATTAAGGGTTAAAATTTTTAATTACCATTTTTGCCCTTCAAGCTTAATAATTTCATAACTCATTAAATTGAGCTTAAATGAACTTGAAATTTTTATGTGACTTCACTCATATGTCAATAAAGACATGAGAGGAGAAAATGTGATTTTTCTGTATTTAATTTATTTATATAATTATTTTTGGTGGAAAATAGGGATTTCCAAGGAAAATTTAATAATATGACCAAGGGAAAGTTTCTATCCTTAAGAAAATTATGGGACATTCCTAATGACTAGAGGACCACTTGGACCAATTTTGGTGATTTTTTGAATTATATTATTTTTATTATAATTATTTTAAGTTTTGGAGTATTAATTAATTTAAAAAATAAAATAAAGGTTTAAAAATAAATTTTATATTTTCAAAAATCTCTCTGATATTAAAGAAATCACAGAATAAATTTTTACAATTTTCTGATTTTTCTTTGATTTATTAGAATTATTTTAGTGAAAATGCTAGAAAATACATTTTTTTTAATTTTAAAATCACCCTAGGGCTTTAAAATTTAATATCTCACCAAATAGACCTAAGAAAAATATGGGGTTTATTCCTAAGTGATTAAAATTCAAAATGTGACATTTTGGTGAATTTTATTATTTTTGTGATTTTTATTATTTTTTAATTATTAAAATATTAAAATAATACCAAAAAATCAACTTTTTTAGAAAATTGAAATTTTAATTTTCTTAAATTCCCCTTATATCAGAGAGGCTCCAAAACCAATTTGGTGAATTTTTGAAAATTATTTTGAAAGTTATGAATTTTTAAAGTTTAAATTAGCTAAATGACTTAATCAACCCATTAAGTAGGGCTAACCAAGTCCAATTGACTTCAAATTTTTATTGTGGGTTCCTCTGATCCTAAAGGTCAGTGGAGAATTGATTTCAAGTCAATTTTATGTATGATTAGCTCTAATTAATTAGGGACCTATTTTGGTTGTTTAAGCCAATTAGGGTTATTTTAAATGAATTAATTCAAAACCTATTTTTCCTAGGGTCCTCTGGTCATAAGAGACATCACCAAATTTTCCTAGAATTTATTTCACAACATGCTAATTATTGGATTTAAAATACTCAAAATAGTAACATGAATTTGAAAAATCAATAACTTCTCATAGGGATGGCCTCGACTTTGGAAAATTCGGGGAATGTTCCCAAATTCGGAGGCTTCAAAAGCCCTATGGTCTCATGCCATGGTGAATTTCCTATATGCATGAAGAATTAAAACAATGCAGAGGGGAAATAAATCATTAAAAATAAAATACTTGATGAAATTAAATGATTTCTTTTCCACATTATTCTCCTCTGTTCACTGAGCAAGAGAGTATTTTTATTTTATTTTTCTGATTTTTCTACACAAAGTTATGGATTTTTGAAGTTTAGGGAATTAAATAAATCAGAAAATACCCTAATTTTCTATTTATCCACGCAGCGCCGCGTCAACCTCGGCAGCTTCGAACGCACACGCATCGCCTTCTGATTCTGCGCCGCCATCCGACTCAGCGCTCCAGGGGCCCGCTGTGTCGTTCCATCTCCTGATCCGGCGCGATCCTGGCCGTCCGTCCGCACGTGTATTAAATGAACGGCATCCGTTCATTGTCCCCAAGCGTCCTCACCCGAGAGCCGTCCACACTAAATCCCTAATATCTCACTCAATACTCAATGGATTTTCGTGTTCTTATGCTCCATGGATTCGTCTTGAAGAGACGAATACATCTATATGGTGATCATGCATTGAAATTAAAGCATTTGAAATGGAGAATCTCCAGAAGCTCGGGATGAAGAATTAGCTCATACCTTTGCTCAGAGAAGTGTGGCTTCAATCTGAGGGTTGTGTCACAATCGATTGGATCCCAGCAAGCTCCGGATGAAGTCTCTGGTCCGGTGAATTGCCTAGCTATGAAAGTGACCACGGCCGATCACAAAGCTTGGAGGCTGGAACAATCGGGTGGCTCGGAGATGGGGCTTTCGAGTGGGAAACTTCTCCTCTTGGTCCAGTGAAGGTGTAGGACCAATCAATTTGAGGATTGGCTCACTGTGGCAAAGTGTCTTGGTTTTGGGTAAAATTTCAGTTGAGAAATTGGATTCTGTCAGTGGGGATTAGGGCAAATTGACACTGGGGATCAACTGCTCTAAGTATGGAGTAGGGTTTGGAACAATTTTGGCAGAGTTTCGGCAAGGTTTGTGCAACTCTCCTCTCATGGCCGTGAGGGGTCGGGTTCAAATAGAGGTGGCTGGAGAGCCTCACAGGGATGGCCAAGGGTTGGGATCAGCTGCTCTAGGCATGGGAAGAACAGCCATGGTGGCCATTAGGCATGGGGCAGCTCAGCAAGGTGGAATTCCAAAGTTGGCTCACATGTGAGCTCTCGGGTGTGGTGTTTTCCGGCGACCTGGTGGCTGGCCGGCCAGGCATTGGTCACCATCTTGTTCAGGTGGGTCGAGGTCGGGGTTTAGTGTAGAGCGATCGTGGCAAATGCCATGTGTAAAAGGCTTGGAATAAAATGGAATGGGAGAGGGCTCATTTTGGCTCAAATTGGTCAACCCATCCCTTTGGGCTAGGTGCACCACCCAAGGCTTGGTTTAGGCTGAGGAAAAAGTGATTTGGCTCAGCATAATCAGTAGGGTCAAGTCACCATCCAAGCACAATTAGGCATAATCATGGTTAAGGGGAATCATGGGAGTGGTTAATCACCTTTAGGAATTAAGGAAAGAGTCTCCTCCTTTTGCCCAAAATGGCATGGTTACATGTAAAGAGGCTCTCATGGCTTCCATGTGGCTCATGCATGGCTTCATGGCTCTCCTTTGGCTTGGGAAAAGTTAAGTCAATTTCATGGAAATGGATTTAAGAAAATTTTGGTATTTTGATGGGAATTTGTATGGGGCTTAATTTTGAATGGCTTCATGATGAGTTTTGAAACTTAGGGATTGAATTAATTGAGGGTATGATGAGAAGAATTTGTCATATGGGCTTTGGATTGATTTTAGCCCTTTGGATTTTGGTGAAGATGGGCTTTAGGAAGGTTTCATGTAAGTGGGTTTTTAAGTTTCAAAATGAATTCATGGATGGGAATTTTGTAGAAGTTTGGTCCAAATAATTGTTGGGTTTGGTTTAGGGAAATGTCATGAGTGATTTGAAATGAGTTTGGCATGATTTGGGTTTGAATTGGGTTGGATTTGGGCTTCTTTGGTGAATGGGCCAATATAGGTCAAATTGGGCTAACTTGGGCCAATGTTAGGCTAGGGTTGAAATTGATGTAAAATAAATGTTGGGAAATGTTTATGGGAGTGTTTCAAAGAGGTTTTGGCTTTGGCTGGGCTTTGATTTTGGGGTTTCGGCTTATTTGGGTTAGGTTTGGGTTTAGGTCAAAATTGGGCTTTTTGGTTTTGGGTTGAATTTAAGTGGGGTTTGGGTCTAAATGTTGGTCAAATCATGTTAGTGTTTTGTTTATAGGGATGTTAAGGGAGGTTTGGAAAAGATTTGGGGTTAATTGGAGTTGAATTGGGTGAGTTTGGGTTAGGTTTGGGTCATGGGTCCAAATTGGGCTTTAAGGCCAAAAGTGAAATTGGATCCAAATGTCAATCAAATTGGACTTGGGTTTGGTCTAGATTGGTGTTTGGAATGTTGAATTGAAGTCTAGAATTGAATTGGACCAGAATTTGGGTCAATTGGGTAGGTTTGGTTTGACATTGGGTTCACTTTGGGTTAAAATGGGTCAAATTGGGGGTTTTGATAAAAGTGGGGTAAATTGACAAAATTGGCCCATGGTCTATTTGAACAAAATGAAATTGGGAATATTTGGGAGTTTTTGGAATTTTCTGGGAATTTTCTGACTTTTTGGATTTTTGGGTCAAGAGGGGTATTTTGGGTATTTGGAGGGTATTGGGAGGTATTTTTGGAATTTTTGGTATTTTTGGTTATGGATGATCAATTTGAGTTATGTGGGAATGTTTGGGATTAATTTTGAGGAATTTTGGGTAATTTAGGTGATTTTGCAAATTTTGGGTAGTTTCAAGGTTTTTGGGTAGGCTAAGCGGGTGTAGGGTCCCGGGGGTCAAAAATTGAAAATTTGGAAAATTGAAGATTGGGTGAATATAAGTGAAATGAAATCATTTTGATTGAGACTTGAAGCCATATCAAGCCCACATGAGCCATGAAGGGACTCATTTGATGCATCCACTATGTTGTTCCTAACCCTCTTGGCCAAGGGCTTAGGGGTTAAGGACCATCCATGTGAATCACCTTTATGAGTCAGGAGGTCAAGTTAGGTATGGGTGTGTTTTTTAAGATGTGTGTGAAAGTGTAGTGTATAAATGTAGTGTGTGTGTAAGTCAGCCCTTCACTGGACCGGGCCACCTGAGGCGGTCCTAAGGCCAAAGAGTCCTATAGGAACTCATCCTTTAAACTTCCACATTTGGTTTTAACCCTCTAGGTGATTAGGGGTCTACAATCAAATTTGTGGAGTTTGCAAGGAGTTAAGAATTGGTTTGAGCTTCTAAGTGGTGGGTCCCAATTCTAATGCTCTAAGATAGTCAAAGGAAAAGCCTAAGGCTAGATCCTAAGTACTAAAGAGAAGAAGAGAAGACCTCATCAAAAATGAGGTCAATAGTAATTGTATGGGTAGTTAGGATTCATCATAAAATGAAATAATCGGCTAAAAAAGGCATTCTTAACCATTGATTTATCATCAAGTAATCTAAGAGTATCATGGTATAATGATAATTAGAGAAAGCTTTTTATATAAATTATAAATTTCTTTCATATTATCTTATATCTTGAAATTTAAATCTGAAAGTTCTATAAAATATTAAAAAAATATTAATTAAGTCTAAAATAATCCAAAATGATTTGTAGCCTAATATAGTTGATGAAAATTGAGTTGTTCGTATTTAAAAAGCTTAAGAAGAAAAAATCTTAACTCAAACATGTTGACCTTATCGGCCCTTACTTCCTTTTTCAACATCATCTTCTCCATTAGATAGGTTTTACAAAAACCTATGGAGTTAAATAGATGTTTTTTTTACCTGATCATTATAGAAATCTCCCTAGCCTTACTAATAAAAAATCATTCTCATGAAAGCATATGTTCTTTACACATTTAATTCATTAAATATTTGTCAATCTCTATAAATCACTCCAAATGGTTATAAAAGAGAAAAGTTTATTAATTTTTCTTTAGACCAGCTCAGTTGAAGGTGAAATATGACTTAAATGAATTTAAGTTCATTTCCTTATCCCACCTAAATTCTTAATTCCAACTTTAATTAACATCATTTAATCTAAGACTGAATGACATCTATTAATCCTACATAGCAATGAAACCCCAATTTGCTCTACTGAGCCATTTCATAACCATCACGTTTAATTTACAAGTTAAATTTGTAAAATTACAAAAGTAAAATGAATCAAATGGCTTTACATAAGCTAGCCAACTTTGAATGTTAAAAACTAACATATCTCCTATCCAAATAAAAACTATTGAAGAAACATTATCAGTTAAATGACTGATAAGAATCTACCTAAGTTAAATTAAAATTTATTTATCTCTATGTATAGATTTTAGCTTTATAAAATAATGCTTTAACAATTGATTAACAACATAATTTAACTTCAGAGGCTTCCAAGCTTGTATGGTTGTTTTATAGGTTACTCATTGTCTTTGGTAATGCTCTGATAGAGATTGGAAAATAGAATAAACCATAAAAAATTTCCTAGAATTAAAGCCCATCCAACTTTTGAAGATTTTAGAAAATTCATATTTTAATCAAATATAAACCTAAAAATAATAATTTTAACAGCATGTAAAGATTAAAGGTAATGTTATTTCAAAATATTTGTAAATTGGAAAACATGGAATCTTTGAAAATTTAAACCCATTTATAGTTAAAATAAATTTATACAAAAACAACAACAGCAACAAAACCTTAATCCCATTAAGTGGGGTCGGCTACATGAATCCTTTTTTCTCCATTGCGTCCTATTTAGTGTCAAGTTTTCGTTTAATTCTAATAAATTAAGATCATTTTTATGCATTAAGCCCAAGTTTTCCTAGGTCTGCTTCTGCCTTTTTTAACATAAGTTATATTTAAAACATCTACTCTCCTAATCGGATCATCAGGTGGTCGACATTTAATGTGACCAAACCATCTAAGTCGACTCTCTCTAATTTTATCCGTCACTGGTGCAACTCCAACCCTATTACGGATATATTCATTTCACATTTTGTCTCTAAGTGTAAAGCCACTCATCCACCTAATCATTCTCATCTCGACAACACTTAACTTAACATTATGCTTCTCTTTTAAAGGCCAAAATTAAGCACCATAGAGCATTGAAGGTCTCACCACAATCTTATAAAATTTTCCTTTCAGTCTAAGCGGTACTTTTCTATCACACAATAGGCCAGACACATTCCTCCACTTCAACCAACAAACCTGAATTCTACTATTAACATCCCCATCTATATCACCATCGCGTTGAACAATGAACCCGAGATATCTAAATCGTTCACACCTTTTAATAATTTGATCACCCAAAGCTACACTTCTGTCACTAGACCTACTATTACTAAAGTTACATTCCATGTATTCAGTTTTAGTTATACTCAAACGAAGACCTTTAGACTCCAATGTAGACCTCCATAATTCAAGTTTTTCCTGGACTTTTTCTCTTGTCTTATCCATAAGGAGGATATCATCAGCAAAAAGCATACACCAAGGTACATCCTCTTGTAAATGGCCAGTAAGACCATCCTTAAATAAAGCGAAAAGATATGGGCTTAAAGCCGATCCTTGATGTAAACCAACAGAAATAGTATAATACTTGGTAAATCCTCCTTCAGTTTGAACACATGTAACAGCTCTAGCATACATATCTTTAATGACTTGAATATAAGTCATATCAACACCTTTCTTCTCAAGGACTCTCCAAAGAACATCTCTACGAAACTTATCGTAAGCTTTTTCTAAATAAATAAAAATCAAATGTTGATCCTCCTTATTATCTTTGTACTTCTCCATCAAACCTCTCAATAAATGTATAGCTTCCATGGTAGACCTGCCCGGCATAAATCCAAATTGATTATGAGAAATATTCATAATACGTCTTAACCTATGTTCAATTACCCTCTCCCATAATTTTAAAGTATGACACAGCAATTTAATTCCTCTATAATTTGCACACTCTTGTGCATCTCCTTTATTCTTAAAAATGGGGACCAAAATGCTCTTTCTCCACTCCTCAAACATCTTTTTAGTTTTTAAAATAATATTAAAAAGTTTAGTAAGCCAGGAAACCCCCAAATCACCTAAACATTTCCACACTTCAATTGGGATATCATCAGGTCCTACAGACTTTCCACCCTTGGTTTTCTTTAAAGCCTCATCAACTTCTTTTTTTACTAATGCGACAGTAAAAATGAAAAGTTTTATTATTATTAACGATATTAAGATCACTAAGGTCGATCGTACTTTCAGCGTCATCATTAAAAAGTTTATCAAAATAACTCACCCACTTATGTTGAATATCTTTTTCTAAGAAAAGCACTTTTTGATTTTCATCTTTAATACACTTTACTTGAGTTAAATCTTTACTTTTCTTTTCTCTTTGTTTGGCTAGTTTATACATATATTTTTCACCTTCCTTAGTATCTAACATGTTATAAAGATCACTAAAAGCGAGAATTTTTAGCGTCATGATTATTCTTTTACACTCCCTGCGGGCTGTTTTATATTTTTCCCAGTTCTCTACGCTTTTACAGTTAAACCAATTTTTATAACATAACTTCTTATATTTTATCTTTTCTTACACATTTTTATTCCACCACCAACTATTTTTATTTATAGAAACTTTTTCTTTTGATTCTCCAAGTACATCTTTAGCCACTTGTTTAATAGTATTAGTTAATTTTTCCCACATAACATTCGCATCTTCACGGACATACCGAATATTTAAATCTTGAATTTTACTCATAAAAATAATTTTAATTGTATCTTTTAGGTGCCCCCATCTTATTCTACGATGTTGAATCCTAGTATTCTTTATTTTACAACTCTTCATCTTAAAATCTAGAACTAATAATTGATGTTCGGTACTTAATTGCTCACTTGGAATGACCTTACAATCCTTACTCTCGACGATCTCTTATTCTCATAAGAAAATAATCATTTTGTGTTTTATTAGATCCATTCTTATAAGTAATAAGATGCTCATCTCTTTTCTTGAATAAAGTATTAGTAATAATCATATCATACGCTAAAGCAAAATCTAAAATGGCTCTACTTTCTTCATTAATCCCTCCATAACCGTAGCCACCATGAATATTTATGAAATCTTCTACCACTCTACCGAAATATCCATTTAAATCTCCTCCAATAAAAATTTTTTTCTTCAAGGGGTATCAAGTGTATTAAGTCTTCTAAATCATTCCAGAATTTATCTTTAGAGCCTATATCTAAACCAACTTGAGGAGCATAAGCACTTATAATATTAAAAATCTTAGTATCAATAATAATCTTAAGTGCTATAATTCTATCTCCAACTCTATTAATTTTAACAACATTATCATTCAAACTCTTATCTATAATTACACCTACACCATTTCTAGTATGACTCTTACCAGAATACCATAGTTTAAAACCTAAGTTATCAATCTCCTTAGCTTTTTCTCCAACCCATTTAGTTTCTTGAATACATATGATATTTATCTTTCTATGGATCATAATATCAACTAATTCCATTAATTTACCATTGAGAGTACCAATATTCCAAGATCCTATCCTAATACTAGTATCATGGACTAACTTCTTTACCCGCATCCGTCCGTAATGTGGGAACCCTTGCTTATTTGACACTACACCTGGGAGCTGGTGTAGCGGACCTTGCACACTTTCCACTGTATTCAGGCCATACAGCGCATCGCTTCCAGGGGACACCCTAGAACTTACACAATGATCAAAAGGGTTCATGTCCTGATTTTTTTCAACAAGTTTTACGCTGGTTGTCGACTACCTAACGCAACCCTCCACTTTTCACATCCGAGCTTGGGACCGGCAACGACAGTATTAAGTTAAAATAAATTTATGAACTTAAAATATTTTTAATTAATTTTTTTATTATTAAGGGAGGATTATTTGTTTACCACAAACCTTTAAAATTAGTTTCATTAAATTTAGAGTTGAACGAATGAAAAAATAAATTTTGAGACTATGGTTAATTACTGGATAATTAATTAGCCAAAACATTGAAAATATAAGTAAACTTAATAAATAACAAATAAAAACTGATAAATTTCTTTTAAAATAAATAATAATGAAAAAATCATAAATATTTTTTTATTTTAAAAATTGGGATTAATATCTAACCAAATATATGGTGATTTACATAAATAAATTATAAATAAATTAATAATTTTGAAATTTTACAAATTTCTAAAAAAATTATTTTAGTTTTATTTTTACATTATGATTTCATTTTCATGGATGCAATAATAAAGTACTTCTGTTTGACTAATTATTAAAAATAATTAAGAACTCAACAGTTTTATTAAAAGCCACTCTCACAAATCTTAAAGCCTTTCATTCATTAAAAGTCATAATTATACCATTCATGTTTTCAACACTTGGAAAAGTCCTACTTCACCTTTAGGAAGTTGTGCACTTTACTATGTCATAGGATGACTTGATTATTCATTGATAATGTTAATACTATTTATAAACATTATAATAATATCAAACACTGTATTTTAAAGCTCAATAATAAGATATAAATCATGTAAATTTACATCAACCTCAAATTAAAAAATATTAAATATATTTTGAAAATAAAAATTGAATATCATATTAATAATCAGTGACATCCACATGACCTAATGATCCACTTAAAATTATCTTTTTTTCAGTGTTAATTTCAAGCTCATTTTATGCACATTTTTAATGATATTACATTTTAAATGAAGGAATTTTGCATATTTTTATCTTCAAATATAAAAATTTGATTTTAGAGAAAATGAAGGAAAAACTTTGTAATTTTGAGCCAAAATGAACAAGGAAGAAAATTCTGACTTGGCACATATCGATTCTTTCTATGCTTAATGTCTTTTATATTTCTCACATGTTTTTGAATGAAAATATACTTTTGAGAAAGGTTGTTTTTTTATGTCTATCTCATAGGTGAAGATGTTAGGAACTCAACGCAATTGAAATGGGGCAAAATGGAGTTGAAACAGAGCCAAACGGAGCAAAACAGTGGAGCTGCGCACAGGGTGGCGGGCAGGCGCCAAACACGGTACCTAGGCGCCAGTGACGATGATAAAACGGCGTCTAGGCACCAGAATCTGGCGCCTAAGCTCCAAAATATTACCGGACACGTGCAAAAATGTTTCGGTCGACATTGGGCAGTAATTTTGAAGGTGTTAAGCAGTTTTCAGACCTTCTAGAAGACTGGAAGTTACTCCTAACATATAAGACATTTGATACAATGAATTTAGACACGAGAAAACAGTTTAAATCAGAAAGAGGTGCGACCCAAAGTGAAGGGGTGCGACTATTTAGTCATGGAGTCTGGCGCCTAGGTGCCTGAATTTGTTTGTAGAAGATTCGTTGAATCTAGACCAAATTTTGAAGAGGTGTCTAAAGCAACCCTTGGTCATTTTTGAAGCTCTATAAAATGGAGACCAATTCTACAGCAAGAGGGTCTCTCTCGGCCTCTCTCTCGGTCTCTCTCTCTCTCTCTCTATCTCTCTCTCTCTCTCTTTCTTCCCCCTTAGTCATTTTAGAGTCATTTTAGAGTCATGAAGATGTAGATTTCTACATCTTATTGAGAGATTGGTGAGGGATTTTGAGATATTTATGTAAGGGATGTACGAGCAGAGTATGAATCAGCGGGTGACTTTGGTGGAGAGATTTTTTTTTCCTTCAGAGGGAAAATGCTAAGTATTGTGTTCTTCATTCTCTTGTAATTGTTGTAAACACTTTCTAGAGGATTTTCTTTATTTTGAACCGAGTTTTCTATCGTGAATTATCCGTGCTTCGTAAGTGATTTTCTTTACTCTTTCTTTTAATATGAAGTAGTAGCATGTGTAGGAAAATTATATATATGATAAAATTATCTATTAGATACTTCTAGGTGATAGATAGTTGCATAAATCTAATAGAATACTAATGAAATAAGTTCATTGTTGGTACTTAATTTATTACATAATTCTATCAATTCTTTTACTTCTTATGTCATTATTTCATTTACTTTTGTTTTATAATGAAATAGATGCATGTTTAGGAATTATTATTTGTTTAGATATTCTCTTATTAAATTATGATGATGATATTCATACTAGATCTTCATTTACTTTACAAATTAATCACTTGTATTGTTAAAATCTGATGAAGAATTCTGAGACCTAACCGGAGATGAGTTCTTAACTAGTAGATATCATATGGATCTTTTGGTAATCGAAGGCCTTGAGCGGGTTATTCTTGGTGAAGTGCAAATAAATAGAGAGATATTATTTATTGGGCGCAGAATTGATTAGTTTTTAGAGTGACAGACTAAATTCTAATAATTTGGTTTATAGAAAAGGAACGAGTCACTAGTAGAGCCGACCATAGCCACCCTTGGACATCTAGATATGTGAGCCTAGATTAACCCATTCTACTAATAATAGATTTTGAACCGATCTATAAATTAGCCAATGTTCTTTATACTATCGTGCAAAGGTAAAGAATAAGAATGCTTCTATTTGACACTACTACATAAAATTCCAAGTATTTCTTTCATACACATTATCTATGTAATTGCAAGAGAAATGTAGTTTTTAATATCTCAAAATTCTCCAAACCATTTTATCCAAATAAGTTATCTTTTTATTTAAGAATTTATTTAGGATTAGTTATTAGAAAACCCATTTTAATCAACATTCTAAATTTAGGCCTTATAGAAACAGATTAGAATTAGCTTAAAAGATTGCTTACCTCGCTTCTCTGTGGGATCAATACTGGGGTCTTAACAGAAAATCCTATATTACTTGAAACGATACGTATACTTGCGTAGTACCCCTAGTGTGTAACATATTTTCTAAAATTTTAGAATAATTTAATTTTATACAATAGCCGCTATTTATAAATTGGGTCAAGTTTTTGGCCATCTTTTGGAAGCAAAAATTTCTGTGTTATTGCAAGTAGGGTCAAGTTTTTGGAGTCGTTGCCGTGGAAGCAATGGTATAAACTTTTAGGAGAATTTTAGTTAAACCTGTAAGACTTAGTTTTGGAATTTATATTATTATTATTATTATTATTATTATTATTATTATATCGTGTGTTTAATTATTGTTTGTGTATTTTAAAATTAAAAATATCAAAAATATTTTTGATATCTTTCCTTTTAGTTAAATCTTTAGATTTGTACGTGTCAGATTGAGAGAATACTTTTAGGAGGATGTTGAATCAGAAAAGACTCCATGAATTTAATGTAGAAATGGCGAATCAACAATATAATGAATATTCAGATTTGGATTATAAATGGATGGAGACTGAACATGAGATGCACCATACTTATTTTAATTATTACAACCCAGGTTGGGAAAATTATTCAAATTTTAGCTGGAATACTAATTTTGAAGGAGAATACCAATTTTGGAGAAGATAATCAATTTATTCAGATATGTGATTGGAAGAATCGGGACGACTTAAATGATGAAATTTCTTTTTCTTATAGATTTAACTCCAACCTACTAGATGAGGAGAAGGAACTATTGTTAGAAAATGTTGTTAATCAAATGACGAGTCAATTGGAAAGTCAATAGGTCGCAATAAAGAAAATAGAAAACTAACTAGGGCAAATTATTAATGTAATCAAAGTTACCCCCCAGAGATTTTACCTAGTGACTCAAAGATAAACCTTAAGGAAATGAATGATGAACAAAATAAAGATATTGCACTAAGACTTAGAAGAGAATTTGAAGATATGTTTGAAAAGAACATTGAAGGGAAAGAATTAGAAGATAACTTGAATAAAAAGAGCAATCTAGAAGAATTTGATACAGAATCTTAATTACCTAACGAGAATTCGATCCAAAATTTGGGAGATGTTGAACTATCTTAAAGAGATCCATTTATTATAAATTTCAAGGATGATATTAATGTGCAATTTCAGAAAATCAATAGAAGGATATTAGATCTAGAAAGAAACTTGAGGAACAATGATATAAATCAATCTGAGATGGAAAAGCTAACTGAAAATATTCAATTTGAGAATTTTGTAGGAATTCCTGGATCTGAAAAAGAATGGGCGATTGATCAAGTATTATTAAAATGGAATTTTGATCTAGGAGGAAACATTTGTCGGGCTGACAACGTTAAACCTAGCGCTTAATGGGAGGCAACCCATGGTTAACTTTGTTAGTATGTTTATGTGTTGTTTTGTGTTTGCTTTAGTGCAGATTAGATTAATGTTGTGAGGTTATGCCTTGGTCTTGACTAAATTTGTATATGACTTCTGGCAGTAGCAGGCTGACGAGTCCGTCATAACTCAGTTCTCAACCGGAGCTGAGCATTACCTTGAAGCATGTAGAGTTTGGACTTGGACCATTTCATTTCAACTCTATTAATTCCTTTATCTGACTTTGTTTTCACAAAGTAAGTTCATGAAATTGTTTAATGAACAACATATGAATGAACTGCACTATCTTTATTTATCAGATTATTGTTATTAGTGTAGTTTCTTCCATTAGAAATTGAAAGTACGGAGGGAAAATGTGAGTAGAAAGGAGATCAAATTAACCTCAATTGATATTTGTTTATGAATCTATGAGTCTAGGTATTTTAGTTTGTGTGTTTGTGTTTGTGTTTGTGTTACAACAATTTAGAGATTTGAATAACACTTAAATATATATTCCTATGTCGATACATGTCCTGCTTATTTGACCTTTCTTTAGTTTAATTTTATTCTAGCATGTTTAGTTTAGATTTACATTCTTTTGCAAATTATTATGTCCTGATGAATTTTTTAAATGTTTTCAACAAACATTTGTGGTAGATAGAATTTTTGAACTATTTTTCTTCCTGCTTATATTTTCTGTGTTGAATGCTATACATGTTCAAATTCAAGTTAGTGGGTAGGAAGAAAAATATATTTTAAAGTTAATATACTTCCTTTAAGTTTAATATTATAACAACCATTTTTTAGGCTACATTTACTTTCTCGTGCAGTCGTTCTATCCTCATTATGCATGTATATAAATTTGATGGGATATTGTAGTTGTTAGTAGATATAACTTTTATTTTTCTTCCTCCTACATTTTATGGAATTAATTGCAAAATATTTTAAAATTCAAGTTTGGGGGGAATGAAAAACAATTTTCAAAAACTTAAATTTTATTTGTCCTAAAAAATTCTATAAATAAATTTAATTTTTGATTGAAAAATAATTATGTGTATGAAGTTATATTAGGGAAATAAAATTTTGAATATAGAAATGAGTAAGAAAATTTAGTTAGAATTTTTAGTAGTGATGAAAAATTTAAAGTTAAATTTTTCTTAGTAAAGAAATGATAAATATTGTGTACCATCTTTAGTAAGAAAAGTTGTATTTTTAGAAAAATAGAAGGATTGGTCTTTTGTTTTCAATATTTAAATTTCTTTTATTGAAAATAATTTTTAAAACTGTTATTATATTTCTAAGTAAAAGATATATATCTACCTTATGCTTTAGGAAAGGAAGGGTAGAATTCAAAATTCCTAAAGGCCTATCCAGATATAGTAAACCTTGCCTAAAAGAAAAAAAAAACAAAATAAAAGTATAGTATGTGAAAAAGGAAGGAGATGCTTGAGGATTAAAGGGTCAAATCAAAAATTGGTTCCACACCTAAGCTTTTTAAAATATAAGATTTGAGAACATCTTAAGTTTAAAAATATAATATAGTTAGTATAATTATTTTTAATAAACATTTTTAAGTAAAGAATATAAAAATTTCTAACCCCTATATTTTAAAAAATCTACAAGTATTTCTGAATTAGATAGCAACTTATATTTTTATACTCTTTCATCTAAGAGATTTCTAAACTTTAAATTCGTCTCATTTACTAAATTTTTTTCTAAATTGGACTACTACATTTCTAGAATAAAATTTTAGAAACTGCTAAAGAAACTTATACACATGATTTGCTTTTGTGGATTTATATGATTATAGTGTTACTTGTGGATAAGTGACGTTTAAGTTTAGGGGAATTTGATCCACTTAAAAATTATCTATTTTTCAGTGTAAATTTCAAGCTCATTTTATGCACATTTTTAATGATATTACACTTTAAAGGAAGGAATTATACATATTTTTGTCTTGAAGTATAAAAATATGATTTTAGAGAAAATGAAGCAAAACTATGCAATATTGAGCCAAAATGAGCAAGGAAGAAAATTCTTACTTGGCACATATCGATATGTTTTTTTATGCTTAATATATTTTATATTTCTCACATAATTTTGAATGAAATTATACTTTTGAGAAATATTTTTTTTATGTCTATCTTGTAGGTGAAGATGTTAGGAATGCAATGCAACTAAAATGGGGCAAAATGGAGTTGAAACGGAGCCAAACAGAGCAAAACAGTGGAACTGCGCATAGGGTAGCGCCTAGGTGCCAAACCTGGCACCTAGGAGCCAGTGACGATGAGAAAACAACTCCTAGACACCAGAATCTGGCACCTAAGCACCAGAACGAGACCAGACACGTGCAGAAATGTTTCGACCAACTTTGGACAGTTATTTTAACGGTGTTAAGCAGTTTTTAGACCTTATAGAAGACTGGAAGTTACTCCTAATATATTGGACACGTGATACAATGAATTTAGACATGGGAAAACTATTTAAATCACGAAGAGGTTGGACCCAAACTGAAGGGGTGCGACTGTTTGGGCACGAAGTCTGGCGCCTCGGCGCTAGAATTTGTTTCTAGAAGATTCGTTGAATCTGGACCGAATTTTGAAGAGGTGTTTGTAGCAACCCTTGGTCATTTTTGAAGCTCTATAAATAGGGACAATTCTACAGCAAGAGGTCTCTCTCGGCCTCTCTCTCTCTCTCTTTCTTCTCCCTTAGTCATTTTAGAGTCATTTTAGAGTCATGAAGATGTAGATTTCTACATCTTATGGAGAGATTGGTGCGGGATTTTGAGATATTTATGTAAGGGATGTACGAGTGGCACATGGATCGGTGGGAGACTTTGGTGGAGAGATTTTCTTTTTTCCTTCAGAGGGAAGAAGCTAAGTATTATGTTCTTAATTCTCTTGTAATTGTTATATACACTTTCTAGTGCATTTTCTTTCTTTTAAACTGAGTTTTCTGTCGTGAATTGTACGTGCTTCATAATTGATTTTCTTTACTCTTTTATTTAATATGAAGTAGTAGCATGTGCAGGAAAATTATTTTTATGAAAGAATTATCTATTAGATGCTTCTAGGTGACAAATAGTTACATAAATATAATAGAATACTAATGAAATAAGTTCCTATTTGGCACTTAATTTATTACATAATTCTATCAATTATATTACTTCTTATGCCATTATTTTCATTTAATTTTGTTTTCTAATGAAATAGATGCATGTTTAGGAATTATAATTTGCTTAAATATTCTCTTATTAAATTATGGTGATGATATTCATTCCAGATCTTAATTTACTTTACAAATTAATCACTTGTATTGTTAAAATCTATTGAAGAATTCTGAGACCTAACCAAAGATGAGTTCATAACTAGTAGATATCACATGGATCTTTGGGTAATCGAAGGCCTTAAGAGGGTTATTCATGGTGAAGTGCAAATAAATAGGGAGATATTATTTTTTGGGTGCAGAATTGATTTGTTTTTTAGAGTGACGGACTAAATTCTAATAATTTGGTTTATAGAAAGGGATCGTGTCACTAGTACGGCCGATCATAGCCACCCTTGGACATCTAGATGTGTAAGCATATATTAACCCATTCTACTAAAAATACATCATGAACTGATCTATAAATTAGCCAATGTTCTTTATACTATCGAGCAAAGGTAAAGAATAGGAATGTTTCTATTTGGCACTACTACATAAAATTCTAAGCATTTCTTTCCTACACATTATCTATGTAATTGCAAGAGAAAGGTAGTTTTTAATATCTCAAAATTCTCCAAACCAATTTATCCAGATAAGTTATCTTTTTATTTAAGAACTTTATTTAGGATTAGTTATTAGAAAATCCATTTTAATCAACATTCCAAATTTAGGCCTTATAGAAATAGATTGGAATTAGCCTAAAGGATTGCTTACCTCGCTTTTCTGTGGGATTGATACTGAGGTCTTAAGAGAAAACCCTATATTACTTGAAAGGATATGTATACTTGCGTAGTACCTAATCTACCTAAAAATACCCATTTTATGCCATATTTATGATTTAATTCTTAAGGATATTATGCTTTAATGAAAGGTATTTTTATGTTTTTGGATGTAGATGATTAAAAAGAAGTCCAAGAAAGAAAAAAAAAGGAAAAAGAAGCAAAAAGGAGCAAAAATAGAGCTTATGGAGCAAAATTTTGGGATTATTGGCCTGGCGCCTACGCGCCAGAGTCCAGCGCCTAAGCGTCAGTTCGATACAGACGCTGTCAAGTTTTTCTGATGACTTTGGGTAGTTATTTTGACGGTGTTAAGTGGTTATTTGAGCTTCTAGAAGACTGGAAGTTACTCCTAATATATAGGACATGTGATACAATGTATTTGGACACAAGGAAACAGTTTGGATTGCAAAGAGGTGCGACCTAATGTGAAGAGGTACGAAAGACCAGGTCACAGAGTCCGGCTCCTAGGCGCTAGATCCCGGCGCCTAGGCGCGACGGTTACCATTCAGAAGACACATTGAATTTGGATGAATTTTGAAGAGGTGCCTTAAGCAACCCCTGGTCAAATTCAGAGCTCTATAAATAAGAGCCCATTCTACAGAGAAAATCGCACCAAACCCCCCCTCTTAGTACAAATACCCATTTTAGCATCTTCTCTCTCATCTCTAGTTTTATTTAGTCTCTTCCATACTTAAGGTGCCACTTTATTTTTTATCTAATGAGTTTATTTTGAGTGTTTATTTTGTGTTATTGTTGTTGGAGTCTTTTATCATTGCTTTGGAGTCAGTAGAAGTCATTGGATCTCTTGAAGGAACACTTCAGATAAGTATTTGTACTTGGGTTCAAAGTTTTATAAATATGTTTTATTTTTTTATTTCAAAAAGATTTGAGTAGTTAGTTATCTTTCTCCTTTCAACTATGAAAAGATTATAAAATAAATATATTATATAGGAGAACTAAATATAAAATATTTTTAAAATATTGTGATGATATTAATACATGATCTTAGTTTACTTTTTAAATTGGCCATTTAATTTTTTTAAAACCTGTTGAAGAATTTTGAGACATATCCGGAGATAAATTCTTAACTAGTAGATATCACATGAATCCTTAAGTAATCGCAGGCTATACGCAGATTGTTTAAGGTGAAGTGAAAATAAATAGGAAGATATTATTTATTGGGTGTAAAATTAATTAGTTTTTAGAGTGACAGACTAAATTCTAATAATTTGGTCTATAGAATGGTAACGGGTCACTGGTAGGGCTGACCATAACCACCCTTGGAATTCTAGTTGTGTGAGCCTAGATTAACCCATTCTATTAATAAAACATCCTGAGCCTAACTACAGATTAGTCAATGTTCTTTGCACCTGGACCAATGGGTAAAGAATATGAATGTTTCTATTTGGCACAATACAATAATCTTAATTCCCTACAAAAGATAATTAATCTATAATTCTTGGATTAGTTGAAAAAGGAGAAAGTTGTTTTTATAATTGCATTGAATTTTAATTACTGCTTACTTTACTTTCCTGCTTATTACTTACTTTCTTTTAGTAAAAATTATTAGTTAATTAAATTTGAATATATATATAAAAAAGAGTATATATAAATTGCTTTAGAAAATTTCAAAATATTACTAATATCTCTTACTTTATATTTCACTATCCCTGTGGGATCGATAACCAGGACTCCACTAGAGCCCTGTATTACTTGAACGATACGTATACTTGTGTTTAAAACTGTGACTTTTACAATAATAAAATAATATATAAAATTATAAAATTAAACCTCACACATCAAGTTTTTTAAGCTATTTATCAGGAAATAAATATTCTAAAAAGTGGTATCAAATTCTTTTTTTTAAAGCATATATAAAGTAGCATCGCATTAAGTTTTTGGCCGCCGTTGTCAGGGATAGAATAAAATAAAAAGTAAAACCAAAACAAAAAAAAAATATAAAACAAAACAAAAATATTTTCTTTAAAATTTTTATGCGTAGTTCTGGATCTGAAGGATTACTAACTTTTGATTCTAAATTAGAAAGAACAATTAAAAGTATTAAAAAAGGAAAACAAATTTCAAAACATAAAAAAAAGGCTAACTTACATAACAATAATCAAAATCCAATCGAAATTAATGAACAAAATATTTATAAACCATTAAAGGAATATGCAAACCCTACTGCTGATGAACTTCATGTTAGTATTCAAATTCCAGCTGTAGATGCTAATTCTTTTGAGCTTAAACCTTATATTATTTGAATGGTTCAAAATAATCAATTAGGTGGAACACCTAATGAGGATCCAAATCTACACCTTGCTAGTTTTTAGAACTTTGTGTTATCTTTAAATATAATAATGTTTCTGATGATGCTATTAGTCTTAGACTCTTTCCTTTTTCCTTAAAAGATAAAGAAAAGATGTGGCTTAATTCATTATCAACTTGTTCTATTAAAATATGGGCAGATATGGCACAAAAGTTCCTTGCTAAATATTTTCCTCCTTATAAAATCACTAAATTGAGAAATGATATTGCTTCATTTACGCAATTTGATGGAGAAACAATTTATGAAGCTTGGGAAAGCTTTAAAGAACTATTAAGAAAATGTCCTCATCATGCCTTACCAGATTAGTTAATTATTCAAACATTTTATAATAGACTTATTGGATCACTTAGATCTATTATTGATGCTTCTGTTGGTGGTTCTTTAATGGCTAAGATATTTGAAGAAGCCTACACCTTAATTGAAGAAATGGCTAATAATAATTTTCAATGGCCTTCTGAAAGGGTTAATCCTAAAAGAATGGCCAGTATTCATGATAATAACGCCTTTTCTATTTTAGCTTCACAAGTGGCTGTGATATCTAAGAAAGTAGATAATTTTGTTATTAATATATCGCATGTAAGTAATGATAATTCTGCAAATTCTGATGATTCTCAAACAATGGAATCTTTGCAAGCTATTGCTAGCAAAACTAATAACCCTTCTTCTAATTATTATAATCCTAGTTGGATAAATCATCCTAATTTTAATTAGAGTAATGGACATCAAGTTAATCCAAATAGGAACAATCAAGGAAATTCAAACTATAGACCAACATAACCTCCTGGTTATAACAATCAGCAGAAAAAGTTGTCTGTATAAGAATTGATCTTGCAATAAAGCAATCAGCTACAAAGTCAAAACACTGCTATTCGTAATATTAAGAATCAAATGGGTTAAATCGCTAATTTTATTAATTACAGACTTCAAGCAACACTGTCTAGCATTGTCGAAATTAATCCTAAAGGATCTGAAAAAGAACATGAACAAGCTAGAGCTGTACAACTTAGAAGTGGAAAGGAATTAATAGAGATAACACGGAATGAGATTGAAAAAGAGAAAGAAGTTGAAGAGATTGAAAAACCTAAAGATACCCTTTCTCCAAGTAAAGATCAGACTGTTGCTATTGAAGTGGGAGTTGAAAGACCACCACCGCCTTTTCCTCAAAAACATAAACAGCAGTAGCTTGACCATCAATTTTCTACGTTCTTTGAAATTTTTAAGAAACTTACCATCAACATTCCTTTTGCTGAAGCTTTGGAGCAAATGCCAAGCTATGCAAAATTTAAGAAGGATATTTTAAGAAAGAAGAGAAAATTTGAAGCTTTTGAAATTGTTGCATTAAGTGAAGAATGTAGTTCAATAATTCAGAAGAAATTACATCAGAAACTTAAAGATCCTGGAAGTTTCACAATACCTTGTGCTATTGGAGAAAAGTTCTATGGAAAAGCCTTATGTAATTTTGGATCTAGTATTAATCTCATGTCATTTTCAATCTTTCGAAGGTTAGATTTAGGAGAGATTTCTTCTACCACTGTAACTCTTTAGTTAGCTGATTGATCGATCATTTATCCTAAAGGAGTTATAGAGGATGTTCTTGTTAAGGTAGATAAATTTATCTTCCCTATGGATTTCATTGTTTTAGATATGGA
Organism: Papilionanthe hookeriana x Papilionanthe teres; assembly: GCA_022702705.1. Lineage (NCBI taxonomy): Eukaryota > Viridiplantae > Streptophyta > Magnoliopsida > Asparagales > Orchidaceae > Papilionanthe > Papilionanthe hookeriana x Papilionanthe teres. Next base: position 149,827,827 of record CM040424.1, on the reverse strand, counting down.
AGAAGATAAAGAAATACTTATCATTTTAGTGAGACATTTTCTAGATATCGGTCGAGCTATGATTGGTGTGCAAGAAGGAGAATTAACTATGAGAGTTAATGATCACGAGATAATATTTAATGTTCTGAAATCAATGAGGTATCCTGAAAAAGAAAAATGTTATTGAATGGATATTTTTGATTATATGATTGAAAAGCATTACAAAGAAAAATATAAGGTCATTTCTGATGATAAGGATAAAGAATCTATTTTATATGATGAGTCATTAAATGAAAAAAATTTATCTGATGAAGCTCATTATATTTATGAAAATTGGGAAATTTTAGACACAACTAAAATGATATACTTTTACCCTCAATTGAAAAAGCCTCTGAACTAGAATTAAAGATGTTACCTGCACATTTAAAGTATGCATTTCTTGGAGATTCATTAACTTTATCTGTAATTATATCTTCAAAATTAAGCAAAGATCAAGAAGAAAAATTAATAAGAGTTCTGAAGAATTATAAGAAAGCTTTTGGTTGAACTATTGTAGATATAAAAGGAATAAGCCCTTCAATCTGTATGCATAAGATTTTGATGGAAGAAAATTGTAAACCCACTATTGAACCCCAAAGAAGATTGAACCCAATTATGAAAGAGGTTGTTAAGAAAGAGATTTTGAAATGGTTAGATGTTGGAATTATTTATCCTATTTCGGATAGCCAATGGGTAAGTCATATTCATTGTGTTCCGAAGAAAGGAGGAGTAACTGTCATTGTTAATGAAAAAAATGAATTAATCCCAACAAGATGTCGGCATATTTTTAGGTTTGTGGTGTTGTATTTTTGAAAAGAGGTCGCCTAAAGAAATTGTCGGTGAATTTTTAATTTAATTTAAATAAATAATTTGAAAAGTAGTATTTGATTTTGAAAATAATTTTAAATTTGAAAATTTTAAGATATTAAATCAAACTGATCTCACAGCCCGAATAGTTTCTATAAACTAGCACCACTCCACAAACTGTATATCTATCCCGGAGAGTAGACACACTGCTTGATGATGGGGCTCGGTTAAATAAACTAGAAGATTTGTGACATCCGTTTGGTCTACGAACCAATTTTATAAGCCGACAATTTCCCTGCTTAATATAAATGAATTAAGCAGGGTTTATATTACCTGGGTTCTTAAAGTTCCCTATAAGGGCAAGCCCCTATAGTTAATTACATCTTAAATGACGGGAATCACTTAAGAAAACTCTCGATAATGATTAGTGGTTTTGCTCTCAAGAATTTCAAAGTTTAAGGTTTTCAAAGGATTGAATTTTGGAAATTCAAAAGGGAATGACTCAAAATTTGGAATAATTTATTTTTGAGAATCCAAAGGAAGAGAAGTAGCAGAAGTTGAGGATACAAGAAGAATCTTGTCAACTTCCCAAACTATCCTATTGTGTGGCTTAGATTTAAGAAAATCCTAATATTATCTGATATTTCAATCTTGCCAATTTTAATTAATTTGGACTTATGTTTGTATGATAAAATCATACAAATAGCCTTGAAGATGTGAGGGTTCGTGTCGTACCAAACGACTACCTCGGAGTCCTAAGATCGGTTAGGGCTTAATTTACATAACATGATTATGCAAATGCGTAATGAAGAGTTGAGGATTTATGTTGCACCAGGCAAATCACCTCGAAATCTTATGGCTTTGTTGTTTAATTCTAAGAAAGTTTTGCTGAAGTAGATCCGAGTTTTGCTGATGACGATGGCCGTGCTGTCCATCATGCTCCGAGCTCTTCGTTGTTGCAGAGGTTTAGTTTTAGAAGTCATAAATCAGGAGATGAGAGAAGTGTTTTAGTTTAGAGAAAATCTTAAAATCCGAGTGTTTTTAATATTTTAATTAAAACAACTCTTAAAGTTATTTAAACAGAACCGATTAAGATCCCACGGTTCCGTCATCCCGGCACCGTTATTTTCATCGAATTCACTTAGTCCAGATGAAGTTGCTAAACTCAACTGAATGAGTTCCACACTTTCATTTAGACCGTGGGAAATCCCGTTAGCAACACGTGGGTTACATCATCCGAGGTATTCCCGATCATTCAACGAGATGTTTTAATTTAGTTGCAATTGTAGTTTTGTGTTTTGTTTGTGATTAAATTTTGAGTTGTTTTATATTTTGAAATATTGTGGCGGTGATTTTTATCTTGTAATGACTTTTAATTTAATTTTGGTTTCAGTTCAGGGACTATCCTAAAGGTTTTGGTTTTCATGGAACAGTTGTTTATCATGCAAGAAAAGTAAAGTGCATTTGCAATAAAGTAAATTGCAATAAAATAAAAGCGTACCTGGAGGGTCTTCCCATTATCCCAAGCTGCACTTAAAACACATGTTAAGGCATTTAAATATTCCAACAAGTACCTGAGTAAAGCTAAGGGAAAGGTTTTGGTTGTCTATCAAAGTCCTAATCCTATAGCTAGTCATCTCCTATGACGTTTAGGTTCTTGTATTTTGGTTTAAGGATGATTTTCTTCATCAAAGAACAATTAAGATCAATTGTTCTTGTAAACCTCTTATCTTATTGAGGAAGTGCTTAAGATGAGTCTTAAACATCTTTTCAATACTTCTAGGATTATTTCAAATCCAAGAGAATTTAATTATACGAGTGAATTAATCATTCAGGAGTTTAAGTTTTGTTTTTTTGCTCAGTGAACTAGGATGTTTGAATATCCTATGAATGAGGTGACACATCACTAAATACTCCACTTAGGAGTTATGATAACAAGAGCTTTTAAGGGCAAATCAAGTTATTAAGTATTTTAATGATTTAAACTTAATGATTTAATTTTAATTTTGATTTAATTATACGAAATTAGTTTAAGTTTGGAATAGTGTTCAAGTTATTTTAGATTTAATTCTTAATGATTTCATTTAGGTTTGTTATTAAAAGATTTTAATTTAATTTAATTCAACTTAATTTAATTTTGATTTAATTTAATTTAATTTAATTTAATTTAATTTTAATTTAATTCAATTTAACTTCATTTTAATTTAATTTAATTCAATCAAATTTAATTTTATTTTAATTTAATTTAATTTAATTTAATTTTAATTTAATTTTAACTTAATTTCAATTTTAATTTAATTTAGATTATTCTTTTAATTTTCTTTTTAAGTATTATTGAAATGATTTATTTAGGGATTTTTAAATTAAAGAATAAATATCTTCTTAAATAATATCCCCACTTTAATAATTTCAATTTTCCATTAATCTTCCAAATTTAAATAATTAATTGATTAAGGTTTACTTTAATCAATCTTAAAAAAAAAATTGATGGGTCTCTACCCTTTAATTATTTAAATTTCAATCATCAAAAATCAGTTTAAATCAAATATTTTACCCTTCCCCTTTTTTTGATTAATCCTAAAATTTTAATTAAAGGTTGAAAATTCTAATTACCATTTTGCCCTTCAAGCTTAATAATTTTATAACTCACTAAATTAAGCTCAAATGGACTTGAAATTTTTATGTGACCTCACTTACATGTCAATTAAGATATTAGAGGAGAAAATGTTATTTTTTTGTTTTTAATTTATTTATGTAATTATTTTTTATGGAAAATAGGGATTTTCAAGGAAAATTCAATAAGATGACCAAGGAAATTTTTCTGTCCTTAAGAAAATTATGGGGCACTCCTAATGACTAGAGAACCATTTGGATCAATTTTGGTGATTTTTTGAATTATATTTTATTTATTAGAATTATTTTGATTTTTGGACCATTAATTAAAAAGTTGAAAAATGGATTTTATATTTTTCTTAAATCTCTCTGACCTCAAGAAGTCCAGAGAAATAAATTTTATAATTTCTAATTTTTCTTTTATTTATTAGAATTATTTTAATGAAAAGGTTGGAAAATACATTTTTTAATATTAAAAATTACATTAAGCCTTTAAAATTCAATATTTTATCCTAGGGACTTAAAAAAAATATTTGGTCTGTTCCTAAATGATTAGAATTCAAAATGTGACATTTTGGTGATTTTTAATATTTTTATGATTTTTTTTATTTTTTAATTATTAAAAATATTAAAATAATGATAAAAATCAACTTTTTTAGAAAATTACAATTTTAATTTTCCTAAGTTCCTTTGATATCAAAGAAGCTCCAAAACCATTTTTGTGAATTTTTGAAAAGTATTTTGTGAGTTATGAATTTTTAAAGTTTAATTTTACCCATTATTACTTAAGAGGCTTAATCAACCCATTTGGTGGGGCTAACCAAGTCCAATTGATCTCAAATTTTTATGTGGTGTTCCCCTATCCCTAGAAGACAGTGTAGAATTATTTTTAAGTTAATTTGATGGATGGTTAACCCTAACTAATTAAAGTACAATTTTGGGTATTTAGGCTAATTAGGGTTGTTCAAAGTGAATTAACTCAAAACTTTTTTTTCCTAGGTCCCTCTGGTCACAAGAAACATCACCAAACTTTCCTAGAATTTATTTCTCAACATGCTAATTATTGGAATTAAAATACTCAAAACAGTAACATGAACTTGAAAAATCAATAACTTCTCATAGGGATGGCCTCTGACCTTGAAAAATTCAGGGAATGTTCCCAAGTTCAGAGGCTTCAAAAGCCTTATGGTCTCATGCCATGGTGAATTTCCTATATGCATGGAGAAATAATACAATGTAGAGAGTAAATAAATCATTAAAAATAAAATACTTAATGAAATTACTTGTTCTCTTTTCCACATTATTCTCCTATGTTCACTGAGCAAGAGGGTATTTTTATTTTATTTTTAGGATTTTTCTACACAAAGTTATGAATTTTTGAAGTTCTGGTAATTAAATAAATAGAAAAATAACCTCTTTTTCTACTTATCCATGCGGCGCTGACTCAACCTCGGCGTCTCCGAAGCTCCACGCGTCGTCTCTTGATTCGGCGTCGCCATCTGACTCAGTCATCCCGGTACCCGCCTTTCACATAACTTCTTCTGGTCCGATGCGATCCGAGCCGTCCATCCGATACACGTGCGATCCAACGGCTCCCAGTCATCGTCTACGACTGGTGTGAACCTGTGACCGTAGACCTTCTAACCCTAATTTCTCACTCGATTCTCAACGGATTTATGTGTTCTTATGCTCTATGGATTCGTCTTGAAGAGACGAACACATCCATATGGTAAACATGCATTGAAGTTGACTTGAACTAAATGGAGAATCTCTGGAAGCTCGAGAGGAAGAGTGAGTCCATACCTTTGCTCAGAGAAGTGAAGCTTCGATCTGAGAGTTGTGTCACGTTCGATTGAGTCCAAGCAAGCTCCAGATGAAGTCCCTTGGCCTGGTGAATTGTCTAGGTATGAAAGTGCCCACAGCCGATCACAAAGCTTGGAGGCTAGAAGCAATGACTGGCCTGGAGAGGGGGCTTTTGCTGGTAAACTTCTTCTCTTAGTCTTGTGAAGGTGTAGAGCCAATCAATTTGGGGATTGGCTCACTGTGGTGAAGTGTCCTTGTTTTGGGCTTGAATTTCAACTCTGAAATTGAGCTCATAGAGAGGAAATGGCCGGGGGGATTTCAGTGGGGATCAAGTTCTCTATGTGTAGAGAGTGGTCTGGGATGATTTTGGCAGGGTTTCAGTAAGGTTTGGTTCAGCACCTCTGTTGGCCGAGAGGAGGTGGTATTTAAATAGAGCTGGCTGGAGGGCCTCCCAGGGGAAGTTAGGGCTTGGGATCAGCTGCTCTATGCAAGAGAAGAACAGCCATGGTGGCCACTGGACTTGGGGCAGCTCAGAAAGGAGGAATTTCAATGTTGGCTCACATGGGAGCTCTCGGGTGTGGTGTTTTCCAGCGATCCAGGCGGCTGGCCTGCAGGCATGGGTCACCCTCAGGTTCAGGTGGGTCAGGGCTGGAGGTTTGTGCAGGCAATTGAGCTTTGACATGTGTAAAGGGCTTGAATAAAAGTGGAATGGCGTAAGGGTGTATTTTGGCTAAGTTTGGTCAAATGCATGGATTGGGCTAGGTGCACCTCCCCATGGCTAGTTTGGGCTGAAGAGAAAGTGGTTTAGGTCAGCTTGATTAGTGGGGAAAGGTCACCATCCAAGTACAATTAAGTTTAAGCAAGGTTTAGGGGAGACATGGGAGTGGTTAGTCACTCTTAAGAGGATCATTAAAGGGTCCCCTCTTCTTGCCATTTTGGGTATGGTGAGGTTTCTAAGGCTTTCATGGCTCGCATGTGGTTCATGCATGACTTCATGGCTCATCTTTGGCTTGGGAAAAGTTAAGTCAACTTCATTAAAAAGGGTTTTAGAAATTTTGTTATTTTGGTGAGAATTATCATGAGGCTTAATTTGGAATTGTTTAATGATAAATTAGGACTTTAGGAATGATTTTAAACTGAATGTGTGATGAGGGAAGTGTCATGTGGGCTTTAGATTGATTTGGGATTTTAAAATTTGATAAAGGTGGGCTTTTAGGAAGGTTTAAGGGAGTGAGCCTTAGGTTTTTTAAAATAAGTTCATGGATGGGAATTTTATGAAAGGTTGGGCCAAATAATTGTTGGGTTTGGTTTAGGGATGTGTCATGAGTGATTTGAAGCAAATTTGAGGTGGTTTGGAATTGAATTGGGTTGAATTTGGCTTCATTTGGTAAATGGGCCAATGTAGGTCAAATTGGGCTAATTTGGGCCAATGTTGGGCTAATGTTGAAATTGATGTAAAATTAATGTTGGGAAATGTTTATGGGAGTGTTTCAAAGAGGTTTCAACTTTGGTTGGGTTTTGGTTTTGGGACTTGGGCTTATTTGGGTTAGGTTTGGGTTTAGGTCAAAATTGGGCTTTTTGGTTTTGGGTTGAATTTGAGTGGGGTTTGGGTCCAAATTTTGGGTAAATCATGTTAGTGTTTTGTTTTTGTGGATGTTAGAGAAGGTTTAGAAAAGGTTTAGGGTCAATTGGAGTTGAATTGGTTTGGTTTGGGCTAAGTTTGGGTCATGGGTCCAAATTGAGCTTTAAGGTCAAAAGTGAAATTGGACTCAAATATTAATTAAATTGGACATGGATTTGGTCTATATTGATATTGTGGAAATCCATTTGAAGTTTAGAATTGAATTGGACCAAAATTGAGACCAATTGGGTAGGTTTGGTTTGACATTGGGTTCACTTGGGTAAAGAATGGGCTAAATTGGGGGTTTTGGTAAAAGTGGGGTAAATTGATAGAATTGACCCATGGTATAGTTGGACAAAATGAAATTGGGAATATGTGGGATTTTTTGGATTTTTCTGGGAATTTTCTGAATTTTTTGGATTTTTTGGCTAAGAGGGGCATTTTGGGTATTTGGAGGGTATTGGGGGGTATTTTTGGAATTTTTGGTATTTTTGGCTATAGATGATCAATTTGGTTGGTGAGGACATGTTCAAGGTTAATTTTGTGGAATTTTGGGTGATTTAGAAATTTTGGAGGATTTAGGTAATTTTAAAGGCTTTTGGTAGGTTTGATAGGTGTAGGGTTCCCAGGGTCAAAAATTGAAATTTTGGAAGAATGAAGATTGATCAAATATGAGTGAAATGGAATCACTTTGATTGAGCCATGAATTCATATTAAGCCTATATGAGCCATGAGAGGGCTCATTTGAGGCATTCACTATGTTATTCCTAACCAGGGGCTTAGGGGTTAAGGTCCATCCATATGAATTACCTACATGAGTCAAGGAGTCAAGTTGGGTATCGGTGTGGTTTCAGGATTTGGATTGTGTGTGTGAGAGTGTAGAGTATGAGTGTAGTGAGTGTGTAAGTCAACCCTCACCAGACCAAGCCACCCAGGGTGGTCCTAAGGCCAAAGATTCCTATAAGGAACTCATCCTTTAAACCTTCACTTTTGATCTCAACCCTCTAGGTTATTAGGGGTCTACAATCAAGCTTGTGGGGTTTGCAGGGAGACAAGAGGTGGTTTAAATTTCTAAAGGATGGGTCCCAATTCTAGTCCCCTAAGATAGTCAAAGGAAAAGCCTAAGGCTAGATCCTAAGCACTAAAGAGGGAAGAGAAGACCTCATCAAAAATGAGGTCAACAAATGGACCCCCAATAGGTGTGGTGTGCTAACCAAGCACACCGCGCGTATTGGCGTTGACCGAAGAGATCAACAGAACCAAAATAGATGTCCAAGTGACAAACTTAGGACGAAGTGTAAGAAATTTCCACTGGGGAGTATCAGGTAAATCTCCAAGACTAAAGATTCCAGAACTCTCGCTGGGGAAAAAGGAGGTGAATTTCAGATCACAAGATTTCAAGAGATGGGATCTTAAATTCGTTTCATTTTCTGTCTCAAGTTTTAATTTTGAGTTTGAATTTTGATTTGAGTTTCAATTTTGATTTTATGCGGAGAAAAGAGTAGGGCTAAGGCCCACCCGAATGCATTTGTATGCTAACGAGGAAGCGGGATCGAACCTATTCCAATTGTGTATGCTGAGAAGGATTAGGACTGAGCCTATCCCAAATGCTGAGGAAGAATAGGAAAAAGCCCATCTGAAATTCAGAGTGCTTTAATTTCAATTTCTTGCTGAGAGGGTCAAATTTTGAGATTGCTGAGAAAGGAGTAAGACCGTGCTTATTCCGAGTGCTGAGAATTGCTGAGATGGGAGTAGGGCGGAAGCCTATCCCGAGTGCTGAGAATTGCTGAGAAGGGAGTAGGGCGGAAGCCTATCCCGAATGCTGAGATTTGCTGAGATGGGAGTAGGGCGGAAGCCTATCCCGAATGCTGAGATTTGCTGAGATGGGAGTAGGGCGGAAGCCTATCCCAAATGTTAAGATTTGCTGAGATGGGAGTAGGGCGGAAGCCTATCCCCAATGCTGAGATTGCTGAGATGGGAGTAGGGCAGAAGCCTATCCCGAATGCTTAGATTTCTTCGAGATAGGAATAGGGCGGAAGCCTATCCCGAATGCTGAGATTTCTTCGAGATTTGTCTGAGGCGAAGCTCTATCCCGAATGCTTGAGATTTCGTTGAGATGGGAGTAGGGCGGAAGCCTATCCCGAATACTGAGATTGAAATGAGATATGAAAGTGTTCCATATCCCATGGGAATCAATCAAAGTCTGATTACTTGGCGAAGGGTACGAGCCCATGCCATCCGAATCAAATTGAAAATTCTTTGTGATTCTGAAATCATCCCGAGAGAGGGTTTCAAAGGAGGTCCGAAATAGATCTTGATTTGAAGAAGGATTAGAGGATTTGAAAAGATGGACTTAATCTGGAATTCAATTTGAGCTTTAGATTTGTTTTGTTTATTCTTTAACTATCCCATTTTTTATTGTTTATTTTGTGTTCATGTAGATTTGAAATTATTTTTAATGTTTGGATTTTTGTGAAGAGAGTTCTTATTTATTTTCCTTTTCTTTTATGTTCTTTGTTCGAAGTTCATTTAACTTTAATGGCGTTTCCCAGTCAATTTGCACAAAAAGAGGTGAAGGCAAAATGTGACATGGTCACTTTCATTCCAATCTTATTGAAGATACATCATACAACTCGATCTGAAATATTTCTCATACAATCCATGATTCAAAATGGACTATGTATGATTCTTGTTGATTCATCCAAAAAGTATCTGTTAAATCCATGTCTGAATAATGAGATACATGGTCAATAACATCACCTTCCAAGCCATCCTTGGCAGGACTGCCGCATGGATGTGCAGTGGAGGTGTGTTATTTCCCGTGTAACTCACAGCTCATAGGGCCGGAGACTCTCCAATTCTGGATCTGGCTGGAAGTGGTACGGTGCTTTTCTGTCGTCCATCCTTCTAAAAGTTACGGAGATCCGCTCCACTGGTACTCCCGGTATACAAAGTTTTGTGATGTCTGCTCCATTTCCTTGTAATATCATGACGGAACCTACCGAAAGTGGTATCTCCACCGGTCCTCGGAACTTACCCGGGCCTGCTATCCGGAGGTCAGATTCGAACATGATATTGCATTGGTTGACGAACGAAACTGTGCAAAAAGGTCTGACAAAGTCGTGGTGGTCTATGTGTGGAGGTATGCAGTCGCCCTTCTGATAAATATTGATGATGCAACTGTTGGGTATACAGTCTGTCGACAGTACTCTCCACGTTATCATTCTTTTCACCATTCTTTTAATTATCCTCGGCATCGGATCCACCTCACCGTGACGGAGTATCCCTGGTGGATTTCCTTTTCTGTCCTTTGCGAAGTTATAGCAACATCCGTATTGTATTGTGACTCTTCCTTTCCCTGGCATCCATTTCCGGGGTTTCGAACAAGTCTTTTCTCTCAGACGGCCTGCTCGACCCATCTTCTGAAGTTCTAGAATGCAATCCATAATTTGTTATTGCTCGTACTCTGAGAATACACATGTGTGTAACTCGAGGCCTTCCAAAATGTTGATTCTTCTGCCTCTAATCCTTTCAAAATATTTGAAAGTCTTCTTCTCAACATTTTGCATTCTTTCTGGTTCATATTCTGGGATGATCTGCAAGTGATGAGGCCTAGTAACGTACTGTGGGATGTATGGCTCAATCCCGTCACGTTCTCCTGCATACCTTACTCCTCGAGGATTGTCTCTGTCGGGACATCCTCCGGGGTTGCTTCCGCAACAAGGTTTCTCAGATAAGGTATCTTTGTCCGGTGTCGAGGCGATCTCTCTGCCTCTGATCTTCTTAGAGTTTCCATTATCCTTTCTGTTGTTCTTGGAGCTTGTTCTCTCTTTTCAGGTTCCTGATGAACCGGTATCTTTGAAATGTGTGTGTCTGCGAAGGTGGCTGTTTCCTCATGTTGATCTGCTGCCAGTTTAGTTAACATCTTGTGGATACGGCGATTCTTATTCCTTCTTTGAGTAGCAGTGAGCGTAGCTCTCCTTACTCCTTGAATTTCGGGAGCGGCGGCACGAGCCTGCCCTTTGCCGTGGGAACTACTGATTGGATTTTCTTGCTTTCTTTGGTGTTTGTCTTTCTTTTCTTGTTGCTGGATTGGCGGCTTGGGCCACCCACCTTCATCACAGTCTGGCTAAGAAGCTCCTCTCGGTCCACTGGGACCCAGTCATTTTCTTCATACTGTAGGCTGGCTGGTGTGAAGTCAGAATCAATTTCTATCATTGCTCCATCCTTCACCCTCTTTTCATCGAGTGCGAGACTCACGCCATTTTTAAAGTTTAGGACCAACCGCCCATTCGACATTTCCCTGCGAAGGAGACAAGGAAAGGATCAGGGGCTGCACTAAGAACAAGAACATTAAGAAAATAATTATCACTGAAGATTCTTATTCACTTATTCCAATTTTAATTTTTAAGGAAAGTAGGAAAAGATAAAGAAAGATCAGGAAAAAGATTTGATTTGAAAGGAAGGGTAAAACTTTATTATTATTATTTCACATATTCTATTTTTTAGCACATATATTTTTTATCTATTTTTATGTTTTTGGGTTCGGACTCAGTCACAAAGTGATTGCTTCACCCATGTTTCTAGGGATAAGACTCTATTTTAGAGGCCATCCTTCGAAAGATCAGGTTGCGTAATACTTCTTCAAATATCGTCCATTGATTGGAAGAATTTGTCGTTCTCCTTGGCAATTCACAAGTTGGTAGGAGCCTCCTGAGTAGACTGCCTCGACCACAAACGGCCTTTCCCAAGTCGGTTCAAATTTGCCTCCTATCTTGCGATGTGCAAGAATAGGTCTTCTGAGAATAAGAACTAAGTCACCAACTTTGAAAGTTCTTGGGCGGACCAGTTTATCATGGGCCTGGATCATCTTAGCTTGGTACAGTTCCAAATTTTGTTGTGCTGCAAGTCTTCTCCCTTCCAAGTTTTCTAGTTCTTCCAATCGTAATCTGGCATTCTCTTCTGTAGTAATTTTATTTGCAACTGCAATTCTGAGTTATGGAAGCTGGACTTCTAATAGCAACACTGCCTCGGATCCGTATACTAAAGCATAAGGCGTAGACTGAGTAGGAGTCCTGAAAGTCGTCCTGTAGGCCCATAAGGCTTCTAACAACTTCTCGTGCCAATTTCTCTTATTGTCGTCCAAAGTTTTCTTTAAAATTTGAACGAGGGTTTTATTAAAAGCCTTGACCAAGCCGTTTGCTCTTGGGTAATAGATTGTTGAGTATCGCTAATTAATCCCATGTCTTCTGACAAAATTGTTGATTTTTGTGCTTCTGAATGCGGACCCATTATCTGAAATGATTCTGCGCGGTACTCCGAAATGGTAAACAACTTGATTTTTGAAAAACTGGAGCACATGGTGTGCCTTTACTTCTCTGAGTGGAACTTCTTCTGCCCATTTAGAAAAGTAGTACCGTAGTACACGAGGATGAAGCGATGTCCTCTTGAAGAAGGCGGTTCTATCGGACCCACTATATCTGTGCCCCAACACTCAAATGGCCACGATGCAATTGTCGGATGTAGCACATTTGGAGGTTGGTGTAGAACCACTCCGTGCACCTGGTACTGGTGACAACATTTGGCAATCTTCATGCAATTGGTCAACATCGATGCCAGTAATACCCTAGTCTTTTAATTTTCATTTTCAGGCCCGACTGATGAGCGCCACAAAGTCCTGAATGCACTTCTTTGACAATTTCACGAGCCTCGGACCCTATATAATGTATTATTTATTAATGCGTAAGATAGAGCTCTTTTCTTGATTTGATGGGCTAATGACTTATCGTCTGGTAATTTACATGTTTACAGGTAGTCCATTAGCAGCTGATGCCAATCTTCTGTGTTTTCCGTCACTGCTGCAACTGATTCCTCTGCTTTTTCTGATTTCTGTATCATATCCATGTCGAGCTGTGATACGACCTGTCGTCCTTGAACTGACACTTCAACTGACTCATCTTGTAAGCAGGCAAATTCTTTTGCAAGGAGAGCTAGAGCATCCGCGAGAGAATTTTCTCTTCTGGGGATCTTGTAGATTGTTACATTCGGAATTTGTTCCAATAGTTTCATGGCATACTGAAAGTATTGCTCGAGTCTTAGCTTTAAGATTTTGTATTGTCCTTCGACCTGTTGAATGATCAACTGAGAATCACCGTAGATGTTGATATACTGTTATTCCCGTTTGAATGGTCGGTTCTAGTCTCGTTATGAGGGCCTCGTATTCTGCCTCGTTGTTTGTGCACGGCTCTGTTAAGTGGTAGGAGTGTCTTAACATCCCCTGCTCCGGTGTTATAAAGATTAGCCCGATTCCAGATGCCTTTGATAAATTAGACCATATCTTCTTGGAACAAAATGTATTGTACTAACTGATCATTCTGCTATTAAGTATTTAATATCTAAAAATGATGCTAAACGTAGATTAATCAGATGGATTTTACTTTTGCAAGAATTTGATTTTGAAATTGTGAACAGAAGAGGGACTGACAACCAAATTGCTGATCATTTTTCAAGAATAAAAAATGAGAAGATTTATGAAGAAAATATAAATTAGAAATTCCCAGATGAGCATTTATATGTCATTCAAGGATTACAAATACCTTAGAATGCAGCTATAGTTAACTACTTGGTTAGCAATATTTTACCATATGGGATGAATAGTAAATATATAAAAAATGTAATAATTATTGTAAATCATATATTTGGGAAGATCCTTATTTATTTAAATTAGGAGGAGATTCTGTGATTCGAAGATATGTACCTTATGAAGAAACTTTTGCAATTATTCAAAGATATCACGATTCTGAATTTGGAGGACACTTTGGAGTAGATAAAACTGCATTTAAAATTTTAAATTCTGGATTTTATTGGCCTACTTTATTTAAAGATGTTGAACATTATGTGAAAACTTGTGATCTATGTCAAAGAATGGGAAATATATCTAGAAATAATGAAATACCTCTAAACTTTGTTTTAGAAATCGAAATTTTTGATGTATGGGGTTTAAACTTTATGGAACCTTTCGTACCATCATCTGGAAAAATTTATATTTTATTAGCAGTTGATTATGTTTCAAAGTGGATTGAAGTTGTAGCTTTACCTAACTGTGATTCCAAAAGTGTTTTGAATTTTTTAAAGAAAGTGATTTTTACTAGATTTGGAATGCCTATGATAATTATCACAGATGGGGGAAGTCATTTCAGAAATATATGAATTCAATTATTGCTGGAGAAATTCAGAATTAAGCGTAGAATTGTAACTGCTTATCATCCTCAAACAAGTAGAATGGATGAAGTGTCAAACAGAGAAATTAAAAGAATATTGGAAAAAACTGTTAATCCTAAGAGAAGTGACTGGGTTGATAGACTTGATTCTGCATTATGGGCTTAAAAAACAGCTTATAAGACAAGTATCAGAATGTCACATTATTGGTTAATTTATGGGAAACATTGTCACTTACCTGTTGAACTGGAGCATAAAGCTTATTGGGCGATAAAGGAGTTCAATTATAATTTGAATACTGCAGGAGAAAAACGATTATTACAACTGAATGAAATGGAAGAGATAAGAAATGAGTCTTATGAAAATGCAAGAATTTATAAGGAAAGAATGAAGAAATTGAATGACAAAATAATTTCAAGGAAAATATTCAAGCCTGGACAAGAAGTATTATTATTTAATGCTTGTTTAAAACTTTTCCCTGGAAAATTAAAATTTAAATGGATGGGAACATTTATAATTGAGAATGTATACCCTTATGGAGCTTTGGAAGTTAAACTAGAAAAGTATTTAAAGTTAACAGATTAAGATTGAAGCCTTATATGGGAGAAATGAAATTAAATTACAAAGAGGCTTATGAGCTGAGTCTACCCAATTAATTCAATTAAATAGATCAGGTTGACGACGTTAAACCAAGCGCTTTGTGGGAGCAAAACCCATATTTATTAGTTTGAGTTTAATTATGGCTGTAAGGTTATGCCTTAGTATTGACTGAATTTGTATATAACTTCTAGAAATTGAAGGATAATGAGTCTGTATTGGCTTAAGCTAAACATTTTCTTGAAGTATATAGAAATTGGACTTGGACAACTCCATGTCAAATGTGAGTAAAAAGGAGATCAAGTTAACCTTTGTTTGTGATTGTTTGTGATTTGAATTTTTTGCAATTGTGCTTGTGTGTCAACATACTTGTTTGTTAGACCTATTTTTACGACCGAAACTTTGCAAAATTTGACGATAGGCAAATCGGAGTTGATCGAGGTTCCGACGCCTAGGCGCCAAAAGTTGGCACCTAAGGGCCAGAATAACTAGCATATCGATGATCCGACACCTATGCGCCAGATTTCGGTGCCTATGCGCCAAATTGGCGCCTATGCGCCAGATTCCGGAGCCTAAGCGCTACAGTTACAGATCGTGGAAAAATTGAAATTCTTTAGTTTTTCACACGAAATCTCTTTTTATATAGCCTATTTTTCGTCCCCAATCCCACAGAAACACTATTTTCGACCAGAGCAATTCATTTTGGAAGAGTTAGGAAGGATTTGGAGGCAATGGATAGAGGAAATCATGGAAATGAGGATAGAGACAAATATCTTAAAGATTCTCAGCCTTATTTTAATGGTTTTATTGATGTTAGTCTGGAGAAAATATTTAGTCAAATAGATAAGATTGAAGTGGAACTTCAAAGTATTGGTAATCGTCTCCATGAGATGTACCACCAATACCAACAGTTGGAATGACAACCCAAACTTCAATCTGATCATATGGTTGCCTATTAACCTACGCTAAATATATGCGTACTAAAAATTCAATCCCCGACAACAGTGCCAAAAACTAGACCCGTAATCCACTGATGACAAATATAATAATCAATGCTTTCAAATATATGTAATAGATAATAATAGCAGCTAGTGTATATAAATATAATTTTATCGAAAATATTTTACACACTAGGGGTACTACGCAAGTATTCGTATCGTATCAAGTAATATAGGGCTTTGAAACAAAGACCCCAATATCAATCCCACGAGGAGTGAGTTATGGGTATTTAAATATTTTAATTTTATTTTTAAGTATTTTTTTATAGTTATAAATTTGATATTTCTAATTTACTAGATGAAATAATAAAGCAGTAATGAAATGATTGATGTAAATTAGCAATAAGAAGACAACTTTCTTCCTTTCAATTAATCCAAGATTTTATAAGATAATGATAATATTCGTGGAGAATATAAATTTATGGTATTATGCCAAATAGAAGCATTCATATTCTTTACCCTTTGATCCAGGTGTAAAGAACATTGGCTAGCCTATAGACCAGGTCCGGATGTATTGTTAGTCGAATGGGTTAATCTAGGCTCACACTACTAGATGTCGAAGGGTGGCTATGGTCGGCCCTACTAGTGACCCTTTCATTCTCTATAAATCAAATCATAAGAATTTAGTCTGTCACTCTAAAAACTTATCATTTCTACGCCCATTATATAATATATTTCTATTTATTTGCACTTCACCTTGAATAACCCGTGCAAGGCCATCGACTACCCAAGGATTCATGTGATATCTACTAGTTAAGAATTCATCTCCTTCTAGGTATCAAAACTCTTCAACAGATTTTAACAATTTAAATGGCCAATTAAAATAGTAAATTAAGATCCGATATTAATATCATCTCAATGTTTTAAAATATAAATAGTTTCTAATTCTCCAATGAATTTTATATTATCTTATTTATCTTTTCATAATTGAAAGAAGAAAGTAAACTAACTACTCAGAATACACTAAATTTAAACAACAAAACATGATAATGAAACTTTGAATAAAATTACAAATACTTATCTCAAGTGTTTCACCTACTGAACCTCTGAATTCTTCTGACTCCAAAGCAAATAAACTTCAAAAGCACCAACTCTTTAAACTTTCAATACAAACTCTAAATAAAATAACTAACTAATTTATGAAGGATAGTAAAATGTGGCCCTAAAGTATTGATCACTGAAAAATTTATTAAGAAATTCATACCTATTTTTGATGAAATTGCACTTTAAAGAAGGGTATTTTCTTTATTTTATTGCAGGAATGAAGAATTTAGGTGATAAAAGCAAAAATCATAAAAAGGAGCAAATTTGGAGCAAAATCATGCAATTTGTGCTGAGTCGCCGACGGCGAGATCGAGCCCGCCGACGGTGAGGTTACGAGAAGAAAATTCTAAAGAATTTATAACTGTCTCGGCCGACGAGCGAGCCGAGCCCGTCGACAAGCGAGCCCGAGCCCGCCGGCAACGAGCCCGAGCCCGCTGACAGCGAGCTAGAGTGGTTTGAAGATCTTCTAGAAGCCTCACCGACAGCGAGGTAGTTTGTCGCCGACGGCGAGCTAGTTTAAATGGTACAAATACATTGAACGTGGACACTTTTTGAAGGGATGCTTACACACCTCTTGGTCCTTTGCTCACCTCTATATATAGAAGCCAAAATTAAGTCTTTAGTGTCCAATCTTTTGTGTTCTAAGTGTGTTAAGTCGAGTTTTTTGTCTTTGTGTGTGTCTTAGAGAGTTCTTGAGTGAGTTAGTGAGTTTTTAGTGAGTTTTTAGTGAGTTTTGCTGTACTGGAAAGAAGAGTCAAAGGAACTACGAGGAGTCTGCTTGGGGATAAATTAAGATAAGTATTTGTATTTATTGTTTTTAACTTTAAATGAAATCCATGATTAGTTTAGTTTCCATGCATTACGAGTAGTTTATTTAGTCTTTCTCCTCGTTATGAAATTAAGTGATTTGATGAACTAAAAATAGAAGTACTTTTATATATTAATAAATTGTGATAATTTTTACTTAAAACTTAATTTACTTTTCAAACTGGCCATTTGATTTGTTAAAATATGTTGATTATCAACTATAGTAAAAATTACATTTGATATTCGGGAATTCAAAAGCCTTGGAAGGAGGGTGCAAATAAATAGGGAAATAATATCATCGGGCGTAGAATTGAGCATTTTAGTGTGACGGACTAAAATATTCAATTAGGTCCTATTGTTTAAGAGCTGAAGTGTAGATGTTAGCCCTCGGGCGAGGGTAACGTGGGAGCTACGAAGTGGCGATCGATATCCTCCCAGACCTAGCCGCGATTCGGCAATCAAACATAGGATTAGTCAATATTCTTTACACTGGACCAAAGGGTAAAGAATAGGAATGCTCCTATTTGTCACAATACCTTAACATTATCTATTTAAATTCATCAATCATTTAAATTTCTAAACAAGGGGAAAGATACTTTTTCTGAATAGTTAAGACTTATTTAGCAATTAGTTTTATTTCCTGCACTTGCAATTCGTATTAATTTTCTTCTTAGTTAATTTATCTAATTAAAATACTTAGTTTACTTTATTACGCTTAAATTCAGAATTCCAAATTTTCGTATATTATTATTATTATTATTATTATTTTAAAATTAGCTGTTATTTAATTTTATCTTTCCCTGTGGGATCGATAACCAGGACTCCACTAGAGCCCTGTATTACTTGATACGATACGTATACTTGCGTAGCATCCACAACATAAACAATTACAATTCAATACATATATTATAGCGGGGTCATGTTTTTGGCGTCGTTGAAATTAAATTAAAAATATCATAATATAAAATTGTGGGTCAAGTTTTTGGCGCCGTTGCCGGGGAAAGTAAGAAAAATTTACTTAGAGTAACTGATTATTTTAAATAATCATAATAAATAAATTAATATCTATTCTAAAATTGTATGCGCAAATTTGGAAACGAAAATTTAATACCTTACGATTCGAATTAGAGCATACAATTAAAAGAATTAAAAAACAAAAGAAACAAACTATAAATTTAACACAAATGGCGAATATTCCCGAAATTCAAAATATGAACCAACAAAGACCATTAAGAGATTATGCCAACCCTACATCGGATGAAATTCATTTAACTATTCAAAACCCCGATGTAGTTGCTAATTCATTCGAACTGAAACTCGCAATTATCCAAATGGTACAAAACAATCAATTTAGTGGTTCACCTACTGAAGATCCTAACTTACATCTTGCTAGTTTTCTAGAACTTTGTGCAACTTTTAAATAGCAACGAGTATCTGACGATGCTATAAGAATTAGAGTTTTTCCTTTTTCATTAAGGGATAAGGCTAAAATGTGGTTGAATTCGTTAAGACTCTGGATCTATTAAAACTTGGGGAGAATTATCACAAAAATTTCTATCCAAATATTTTCCACCATCTAAAACTGCTAAGTTTAGAAATGATATAACTTCTTTTTGTCAAATACATGGAGAATCAATATATGAATCTTGGGAGAGATTTTAGGAACTTCTTAGGAAATGCCCACATCATGCGCTACCAGATTGGCTGATTATTCAAACCTTTTATAATGGATTAGTGGGATCTTTAAGATCAATCATCGATGCTGCTGCTGGAGGTTCATTAATGTCTAAACCATTTGATGAAGCATATGCACTAATTGAAGAAATGGCAACAAATAATTTCCAATGGCCTGCAGATAGAGTAAATCCGAAAAAAATAGCCAGCATCCATGAAAACGATGCAATATCTATGTTAGCTTCTAAAATTGCTGCTATATCTAAAAAATTAGATCATTTTGGAATAAACTACTCTCCTACTTTAGAAGAAAACTCATCCGGACAAATCATAGAATCTCAATATAATTATGAAACTTTAAATGCTATTAATAATAGAACTAATAACCCTTATTCAAACTATTATAATCCCGGTTGGAAAACTCATCCAAATTTTAATTGGAATAACACATCTAATCAACAATGGATGAATCAATCTAATCAAGCAAATCCAAACTATAAACCTAATTACCCACCTGGATTTAATAACAAGAACCCTCAATTCAAAGATAAGAAATTATCTATGGATGAATTAATTTTTAATATGGGTCATCAACTACAAAATCAAGGAAATCAACTACAAATTCAAGGAAATCAATTACAAATTCAAGGAACATCTATTAAAAATATTGAAACTCAACTTGGACATATTCTACTCGCACTAAATAATAGAATACCTGGAACTTTTCCTAGTAATGTGGAAATAAATCCTAAAGATCAAGGAAAAGAACAAATTAAAGCAATACAACTAAGGAGTGGAAAAGAACTAGAACCTCAAATTCAAGAAGAACTTAAAAGCCAAAATGAGGAAGTGGAAATTGAAAAGGAAACAATTCAACAAGATTCAAACTTGGAACATCCTTTAATACCTATGAAAATTTCGTTGAAACACCTCCACCACCATTTCCTCAACGACTAGCTCAACATAAAAAAGATAAACAATTTGCTAAATTCCTTGAAATATTAAAGAAATTAATAATCAATATACCTTTTGTCGAAGCTTTAGATCAGATGTCAAATTATGTAAAATTTATGAAAGATATTCTAAATAAGAAAAGAAAATTCACTGATAATGAAACAGTCGCACTTAGTGAAGAGTGTAGTGTTATTATTCAGAAGAAGCTTCCGAAAAATTGAAAGATCCTCGGTAGTTTCACTATACTCTGCTCTATAGGAGAAAAATTTTATGGAAAAGCTTTGTGTGACTTAGGAGCAAGCATCAATCTAATGCCTCTATCGATTTTTAAAAGATTAGGATTAGGAAAACTTACACCTACTTCGAGTAACCCTTCAATTAGTCGATCGTTCGGTTACCTATCCTAAGGGAGTTATTGAAGATGTGTTAGTAAAGGTTGATAAATTTATCTTCCCAGTAGATTTTATTGTTTTAGATATGGAGGAAGATAAAGAAATTCCTATCATTTTAGGAAGACCATTTTTAGCTACTGGAAAAGCTATGATTGATGTTCAGAAATGAGAATTAACTATGAGAGTAAATGACCAAAAAGTTACCTTTAATATTGCAAAATCAATGAAATATCCTGCGCTAGAAAAAGATGATGAATGTTTTCTGATGGAAATACTTGAACAATTACAACGCGAACATTTTAAGGAATATTACGAAGTTAATTTAGAAAAAGAAAATACTGAATTAATTGAAGATAATAATGAAAAATTAAATTATATTCAGGAAAAATTTGAATTTTTGGATAATACTGAAAACACTGACAAGAATATAATTCCATCAATTATTAAACCTCCTGAACTTGAGCTAAAAATATTACCTGATCATTTAAAATATGCTTATTTAGGTAATTCTTTAACTTTACCAGTTATTATTTCATTTGCATTAAACGAATCTCAAGAACAAAAACTTTTAGAAACTTTAAAAAAATATAAGAAAACTTTTGGTTGGACTTTAGCAGATATTAAAGGAATCAGTCCTTCAATCTGTATGCAAAGAATTATTTTAGATGATGAACATAAACCTAAAGCAGATCCCCAAAGGAGATTAAACCCGATAATGAAAGAAGTAGTTAAGAAAGAAATTTTAAAATGGTTAGATAATCGTATCATATATCCTATTTCCGATAAGGTCTTGGGTAAACCCAATTCATCGTGTTCCTAAGAAGGGAGGAGTGACCGTCATCGTCAATGAAAATAACGATCTTATTCCTATAAGACAAGTTACCTGATTTGGCGTATATGTATTGATTATAGGAAATTAAATACCGCCACCAGGAAAGATCACTTCCCTTTACCATTTCTAGACCGGATGTTAGATAGATTAATTGGACATAAGTATTTTTGTTTTCTAGATGGATACACCGGTTATCATCAAATACAAATTGCTCCCGAGGATCAAGAGAAAACTACATTTACTAGTCCTTATGGAACTTCTCTTCGAAGAATGCCTTTTGGATTATGTAATGCACCAACGAACATTCCGGAGATGTAAGATGTCTATATTTAGTAAGTTAATTGACAATGGAATAGAAGTATTTATGGATGATTTTTCCGTATTTGGAACATCATTTGACACATGCTTAACTCATCTTGAAAAAGTATTAGAAGTATGTGAGAAAACAAATTTAGTTCTAAATCGAGAGAAATGTCAATTTATAGTTACTTGGCGGCATTGTATTAGGGCATAAAATTTCGGAAAAAGGCATGGAAGTGGACCCTACAAAAATTCAAGTTATAGCTAAATTACCACCTCCAACTACGGTAAAAGCGGTAAGAAGTTTTCTTGGACATGCCTGGATTCTACGTACGCTATATAAAAGATTTTTCAAAAATTACTAAACCTCTATGCCAACTTCTCGAAAAGGACAAGAAATTTGAATTTATAATCGAATGTCTGAATGCTTTTGAACTCATAAAAGAAAAATTAATTACAGCACCTATAATAGTTTCACCTAACTGGGAGAAACCATTTTAGCTTATGTGTGATGCTAGTGATTATGTTGTAGGAGCAGTTCTTGGGCAAAGATATGAAAAGATTTTTAAAGTTATATACTATGCTAGTAAAACTCTAAATGATGCTGAAATAAATTATACAGCTTCTGAACGAGAATTATTAGCGGTAGTATATGATTTTAATAAATTTAGACCTTATCCGATCGGAACAAAATGTATCGTGCATACCGATCATTCTCGCTATCAAATATTTAATGCAAAAGAAAGATTCCAAACCAAGATTAATTAGATGGATGCTATTAATGCAAGAATTCGATTTTGAGATCGTTAATAAGAAAGGAACCGATAATCAAATTGCGGATCATTTATCAAGATTAGAAAATCATGAATTATCCGATATTGAAAATGAAATTATAGCATGCTTTTCCGATGAACAACTATATAATATCAATGAGTGGAAAATACCATGGTATGCCGATATAGTAAACTATATAGTTAGTAATATTTTACCACCTATGCTAACTTTGCAACAACGAAAAAATTCATCCATGATACGAAAACCTATTTTTGGGATGAACCATATTTATATAAGCAATGTAAGGATTTAATTATTAGAAGATGTGTACCTTATGAAGAAACTGAACCAATTATTCAAAAATGTCATGATTCTGATTTTGGAGGACATTTTGAGACTGATAATACTACTTATAAGATTCTACAATCTGGATTTTACTGGCCTACTCTATTTAGAGATGTATACAGATATATTAAAACTTGTGATAAATGTCAAAGAGTAGGAAATATATCTAGAAGAAATGAAAAGCCTCTAAATTTTATATTAGAAGTTGAAATTTTTGATGTTTGGGGATTAGATTTTATGGGACCTTTTCTTCCTTCGTTAGGAAACTCATATATATTATTAGCTATTGATTATGTTTCCAAATGGATCGAGGCACAAGCTTTATCTAGGTGTGATGCTAAGAGTGTTTCAAAATTTCTGATGAAAAATATTTTTACTAGATTTGGAATGTCGAGAGTGATTATCACTGACGGAGGAACTCATTTTAGAAATAAATACATTCACAAACTAGTAGAAAAATACAATATTACTCATAAGATATCCATCGCTTATCATCCACGGACTAACGGATTACTGAAGTATCCAATCATGAGATTAAACGTATTTTAGAAAAATCCGTAAACCCAAATAGAGTTAGATTGGTCTATTAGATTAGACAATCGCATTATGGGCTTATAGGATCGCTTATAAAACTCCGATTGGAATGACTCCTTACGAGCTTATATATGGAAAAACATGCCACTTACTAGTTGAATTAGAACATAAAGCATATTGGGCGATTAAAGAATTTAATTATAATATGAAGGAAGCTGGTGAGAAAAGATTGCTGCAATTAAATGAATTGGAAGAATTAAGAAATGAATCATATGATAATGATCAGATTTATAAAGAAAAGATGAAATTATGACATGATTGGAAGATTAATCAAAGAAATTTTGAACCAGGACAGGAAGTTTTGTTATATAATACTAGATTGAAATTATTTCCTGGAAAATTGAAGTCTCGATGGTTAGGACCTTTCACCATAACTCAAATATTTTCATACTGAACTATAGAAATCGAAGATCCAAAAGTCTGGACATAAATTTAAAGTTAATGTACATAGATTAAAACCATATTTCGAAGGTATAAGACCTAACTATAAAGAGGTTTTAATGCTTAGTCAACCTGATTAATAACTGAAATTAGGTCGGGCTGACGACGTTAAACCAAGCGCTTTATGGGAGGCAACTCATATTAGTTATCTATTTTTATTGTATCTTAATAGTTAGTTTATATTATTGAAACTTTACTACTCAATTATTATTAAGAATCATCACATATTCGAACCATTACGATGAGAAAAGAAATTATTCGATTTAGAGCGAAATTGGACATTATTTTGAAATCTTGCCGACGGCGAGGTCGATACTCGCCGACAGCGAGGTTCGCGCCTAATTTAATTCAGTTTATTTATAAGCTCGCTGACAGCGAGAAACGAGCCCGCCGACAGCGAGAACCTGAAAGGCAGTTTTTATAACTGAGTCGCCGACGGCGAGAAACTTCTCGCCGACAGCGAGGAAGTTATAAAAATGAGTTATATATACTTAAAATGCCAATTTGGACGGTTTCAACACCAAATCCTTAGTGAAAAACCATTCTTAAACCATTCTAAGTCTGCCTTCTTCACTAGAATTCATTCCATTCACCATAATGGCCTCCAAATTCTTAGATTCTTCTAAATCTGGAGTGTTTAACCGGAGGAAATTTGTTAGTGCGGAAGCGCAGCGGATCTTCAACAAGGTTTTGGTAAAGAAAAGAGTTATCAAGGAACGGGGATTTGTCAATCGAGGATTAGAGAATTCCACTACTTAGATAGAAGAAATGATCGCGTAGCGGCACTGGGAGGTATTCTGTTACACTACGTCTGCTGTTGTTATTCCAGTTGTGAAAGAGTTCTACTTTAACTTACATGCGATCAACAATGGGAATATCTACGTCCGAGGAAGATGGGTGACGTTTACTCCATCAAGAGTAAATGAGTTATTCTCTATAGAAAACACTCCGGTATGTCACTATTCAAATTTTGTGCCTTCTCGGTATAATATGAATGAGATATTTCGATATCTGACTTATGAAACGGAAGATTGGGAAATGCGTGAAGACGGGTATGTTAGTTTCTCTGCATCACTTTTGAATCCTATCTCGAAGCACTGGCACTTTTTTATCTCATCTAAATTGTTACCTACTATGAGGGTAAACAAGGTTTCGAAAGAATGCACTATATTGAATTATTGTATTCAAATTGGATTGCCTTATTGATGTGGGATCAATAATTGTTAAGTCCGCATCGGGTTTAATTGTGCATGGGTCGGTTCACGGATTAGGACACCCATCTACTATTTTTGCATTATGCGATCGGTACCGGGTTTCTTATGAAGCTTGGGAAAAGGTTCCGTTACCTTGGAAGCCGTTTGATCCTACGGATATGTTCCCTACTTTGGACAATAATGAAGACATTACATTTATCTTCGATAGAGCTTCACAGAATCATCCTATAGCAAGGCCTATTTCAGATAAAACAGAGTTACTTGTGAAGAAAATTAATGGAATGGAGAAAGAACTACAGAATGTGAGAGATTTAATCGACAATATATCTGATTTATTTGATCACATTGACTGGAGGATGAAGGAACACTTCGATCATTCTGGACACTTGGAAGCTATCTTTCTTCATTTACTGAGACAGAAGGGTTGGATCACTGAAGAATCTGCTTTGGAATTTCCCTTCAAGCCTTTCTATAACTTATTTGTGCATCATCGTCATATCGGAAATATCAGAGAAGATGAAGATTCTGACATTGAAGAGTAGTAGTAAAGATTTACATAGTATGTTTATGTTTATGTTATTTGATTTGATTTAGATTTTTATTATGTGTGGAGTGATGATTTGAATATCTCAAACTTAATTGAGATATGCGTCATTGTTTTGTATCAGCATTTAGTGTGTCGTGGTTTGGTTTGCGATGCTCGATTAGTAGTAAGGATTGAAGTTTGAAGTTTGATTATAGAGTTTAAATTATGTTAGTCTGTACATCCCATGGATTTCAATATTAAAGTTAATTTGTTGTGTTGTGTGAATTTATTTGTGTATAAGTAGCTAATCTTCATATTAAATTAATAAATGATGTGATCGGAAATATAATATAAGATAAATCAAGGATGAAAATGAGTGACGAATTTCGAAATTTAAAATTTTTGGAATCTCGCTGACGGCGAGAAAAATCCCGCCGACAGCGAGATCGATCTCGCTGACAGCGAAGAATTTCTCGCCGACAGCGGATTTTTCCCGAGAGTTTTTGGTTCTGAAAAATATTAGCTCGCCGACGGCGAGAAAAATCTCGCTGACAGCGAGGTCGGAAAAAAACATATATTTGACCGGTCAAAAACACTATTCATCATCCCAACCTCCAATTTTAGCAAAAACCGACCTAGGGCTTAAGAGATCTTGGATTTGAAGCGATTTCATCACTCAAAAACACCGGATTTCATCTTCTCTTGGTAAGAGCTTCACTCCTATGCAAAAATTTTTTATTTTCACCATGTATTTTCACCACATTGCAAATTTTGGGAAAAATGAAAATGTGGAAGAAATATTCGGTGGAAATCCATGGAATTTGATTTAAATTGCTTACAAATGTTGTAGGAAGCCTTTTTAGTATTATTATTAAGTTCAGTGAAAATTTTTATGATTTTCACAGATCGATCGAATGGCTCCACGACAAAAACGTCGAGTAGAGTTCGACGAAAACCGATTCATCAATGCACGAGCACAGGCAAAATATTTTGAAAATATACAAGGAAGAAAGTGCATTGCGGATCGAGTATTCAAAAATCCGGGAGGAGAAGTAGAGTGGATTATAAAGGAACGAGGCTGGGAAAATTTCTGTTATGTTCAGTATAGAGCAGCTGTAGAAGTGGTGAAAGAATTTTATGCCAATTTGACTGCCGCTGAAGATGCACCAGTAAAGGTACGAGGGTTTTTTGTAGATTTCAATGCTGCAAGAATTAACGCGTTCTATGAAGTTCATGACTCGCACTTTAGCGAGTATGAAACTTTTGGAACGATGGAAAGACCACTGGAGGAAGTCATTAACTTTCTCACTGATGGGACCAGAGTATGGAAAATTAAGCAGCAGGAAAGAGTGAATTTTCCTCTTTCCAAATTAAATGTAGTCTCCAAAGCCTGGCATTACTTTATTTGTTCTACTCTATTACCCACATATCACCATAGTGAGGTAACACGAGATGAAGCAATTCGAATTTCGCATTTAGAATAACGAAGAATCAACATCGGGAGAGTTATTTATCGGAACATCCCGACCACTCCTCGAAATGAGAGTGGAGCTGGATCGGGCCACCCTCGGATTGATTTTCGCACTCGCCAACTCTCTCGGAGTTGAGGCTAGAGATGATGAAGAATGGGTGGAGCCTATGAAACCACTTACTGCCGCTAACATTAAGAAGTATGAGTCCCATGAAGGGTGGAGAGCAGGAGTAAGAAGTTATTTTACTCGCTCAGTAGAGATATACCCTCTACTAGCTATGGACCTCCCGAGCCTACCACCCCTACCTTACAAGATCTCGATGAATGAATTGACTCTGCATAGGAGGAGTTTTGAGCAGTTTGGAGAGACCATGGGGAGAAGGTTTGATCATTTTGATCAAAGGATTGATAATCTGGAGAGGAGACATGATTATGATAGTGAATACCTCCAGCGACATTCGGAATACGAGATTGCATATTATGAAGCTGAACGTCATTATAGGAGTGGAGATTTAGATGTTGTCTTTCCGTAATGCCCTGTGTACACTCGGTATCACCTCGCTCGGTCTTCTCGGCGCACTTACGGATCAAGGAGGGGATGATATGGTTTGGGACTTTGATGTCGAAGATTAGGACTTTATGTATTTTATTTGTTTGATGTATGTTATTTTGAGGACTGTATATGTTTGTAATATTCAGTACTTTATTTTGAGACATTGGATGTTAGTTAGATTAATTTGCTTAGATTGTTATAGTAGTTAGTTTTTGTTTTTTTGTTAGTTAATTGCATTTGTTTTTATGTTAATAAGGATGTTAGTTTTCTTTAATATGTTTTTATTTTATTTTGTATTGTTTTAAGTTTTTAAAATTGTTAATCTGTTAGTTCAATTGTTTTTAATATGTTAGTAATTCATATGTGTAGTGTAGAGTTATTTTAATTGTTTTGTTTAATACTTATCTTAGATTTTATCCCTGAATTTTCTTTAAATTGTTATATATATATGGAGAATACTAACAGACAGGTTCAATGAAAAATGAAAAAGCCTGCAAAAATTTCAAAGAAAAAGAAATACCTAAACTTCAAAGGTATGATTTATTTACTTTCCTTCTTATTCATTATTTAGAATAGATATAAAAATTTAAGTTTAGGGGGAGAGTAAAATACAAATTTAGTTATTAACTTGTTCTCAATTTCTATTTTCAAATTATTATAAAAATGATTTTTATAGCAAATTTTTCAATTTGATTTAATATGAATTATTTAATTATTAAATGAAATATTTCTAGTACTTTAATTAATTAAATAGAATAAAATATTTGGTTAAAGGGAATAAGAATATAGTAAACTATTTTTAGTAAGGAAAACTATATTCTAAAATTAAAACTCTTAAGTATTCAAGTGAAAAAGAAAAGATTGAAAATCAATGAAGTAAAAACTATGAAGTATATATAAGCTAAGAAATATTCCTAAGTTTCAAATTTAGGAAGATGAAAATGAAGTTCAAAATTATTAACAGGCTCTCCAGATACAGTAATCCTCATTAAAAAAAAAAGAGAAAAGAAAAATGAGGAGAAGCTTGAGGAGATGCCTTATCAAAAATTGGCTTCATTTGATTTAACCTAAAGGGAAAAACTTAGATATTTCCAAAATTATGTTTATGGATTAGAATTTTACCTAATAGTATTTTCTTGAATTTCTTATCATATGAATATCTTAAGTAGTTATTCTTTTAAATATAGTCATTCTCGAAATGAATAATAAGCTAGAAATCTTAGACTCGATGACTAAATAATTTATTTCTATAAGATTAATTAAATTACATGAATTATTTTTGTTTAAATTTATTATGATATTAATTAATCTAATTCATAGTTATTTAAATTGAAAAATCTTATTATAAAACTCATTATTTTTATGTAGTACTAAAATTACTTGAGGACAAGTAATAAGTAAGTTTGAGGGATTTTGATCACTGAAATATTTATTAAGAAATTCATACCAATTTTTGATGAAATTGCACTTTAAAGAAGGGTATTTTCTTTATTTTATTGTAGGAATGAAGAATTTAGGTGATAAAAGTAAAAATCATAAAAAGGAGCAAATTTGGAGCAAAATCATGCAATTTAGTCTGAGTCGCCGACGGCGAGGTTACGAGAAGAAAATTCTGAAGAATTTATAACTATCTCGCTGACAGCGAGCCCGAGCCCGCTGACAGCGAGCTAGAGCGGTTTGAAGATCTTCTAGAAGCCTCGCCGACAGCGAGGTAGTTCGTCGCCGACAGCGAGCTAGTTCAAATGGTGCAGATACATTGAACCTGGACACTTTTTGAAGGGATGCTTACACACCTCTTGGTCCTTTGCTCACCTCATATAGAGCTCGAAATCAAGTCTTTAGTGTCCAATCTTTTGTGTTCTAAGTGTGTTAAGTCGAGTTTTGTGTCTTAGTGTGTGTCTTAGAGAGTTCTTGAGTGAGTTAGTGAGTTTTTAGTGAGTTTTTAGTGAGTTTTGCTGTACTGGAAAGAAGAGTCAAAGGAACTACGAGGAGTCTGCTTGGGGATAAATTAAGATAAGTATTTGTATTTATTGTTTTTAACTTTAAATGAAATCCATGATTAGTTTAGTTTCCATGCATTCTGAGTAGTTTATTTAGTCTTTCTCCCTGTTATGAAATTAAGTGATTTGATGAACTAAAAATAGAAGTACTTTTATATATTAATAAATTGTGATAATTTTGACTTAAAACTTAATTTACTTTTCAAACTAGCCATTTGATTTGTTAAAATATGTTGATTATCAACTATAGTAAAAATTACATCTGATATTCGGGGAATTCAAAAGCCTTGGAATGAGGGTGCAAATAAATAGGAAATAATATCATCGAGCGTAGAATCGAGCATTTTAGTGTGACGGACTAAAATATTCAATTCGGTCCTATTGTTCGAGAGCCGAAGTGTAGATGTTAGCCCTCGGGCGAGGGGAACGTGGGAGCTCGAAGTGGCGGTCGGTATCCTCCCGACTCTAGCCGCGATTCGGTAATCAAACATAGGATTAGTCAATATTCTTTACACTCGGACTAAAGGGTAAAGAATAGGAATGCTCCTATTTTTCACAATACCTTAACATTAGCTATTTAAATTCATCAATCATTTAAATTTCTAAACAAGGGGAAAGATACTTTTTCTGAATAGTTAAGACTTATTTAGCAATTAGTTTTATTTTCTGCACTTGCAATTCGTATTAATTTTCTTCTTAGTTAATTTATCTAATTAAAATACTTAATTTACTTTATTGCGCTTAAATTCGAATTCCAAATTTTCGTATATTATTATTATTATTATTATTATTATTATTTTAAAATTAGTCGTTATTTAATTTTCTCTTTCCTCGTGGGATCGATAACCAGGACTCCACTAGAGCCCTGTATTACTTGATACGATACGTATACTTGCGTAACATCCACAACATAAACAATTACAATTCTATACATATATTATAGCGGGGTCTAGTTTTTGGCGTCGTTGAAATTAAATTAAAAATATCATAATATAAAATTGTGGGTCAAGTATCTCTCTAATTCTCTCTCTAGATGGAACTCTAGATAAGGGGGCTAAGTTGGGTGTTTTTCTCTGAAGGAGTAGCCTCCTATTTATAGGCTTCAAGGGTTGCCTCAAGGCACCTTTTCCAAATGTGTCCACATACAATAAATCTTCTAGAAGGTGTGTCTGGCGCTTAGGCGCCAGAATCAGGTGCCTAAGCGTCAGACTCTGTGTTCAGTTCTTCGCACGTCTTCACTTTGGATCGCACCTCTTCGCGATTAAAATCGTTTCCAAGCGTCCAAATACATTGTATCACATGTCCTATAAACCAGGAACAACTGCCAGTCTTCTAGAAGGTTCAATAACTGCTAACACCGTCAAAATAACTATCCAAAAGTCATCAAAAATCTTGACAAATCCTTTATCGACCAGGCGCTTAGGAGCCGGATTCTGGCGCCTAGGCGCCAGACCAATAATTTTGACAATTTTGCATTTTGGCTCCATTTTTGCTCCTTTTTGCTCCTTTTTGCTCCTTTTTCACTTTTTTTTCTTTTTGAACATTTTTCCATTACCTATATCCAAAAACACAAAAATACCTTTCATTAAAGCATAATATCCTTAAAAAGTTGATAAAAATTAAGGCATAAAAATAGGTATTTTTTTCATGGATCAAAATCCCCCAAACTTAAACGTTTCTTGTCCTCAAGTAACCCTTTTTACTATATAAAATGTATAACATTTGGAATGAAAGATAAATATTTAAGACTCCTTGTAATTTTTGATCTTATAAAGGCTTTAGTAAATCATTAACCAGATTTCACTAACTAAGTTTAATTTTAAGAATTTAAAGAATATTCAACTACCATATCATAAGACTTCAAAAATTTTTCGTTCATTTCAAAAATAATATAAGTTTATTATATTAAGATCACATAGATTATTTACACAAAAAATATTTTCATGAAAAATCCTTCATAAATAAAGATTCATGATAAAAATTAAGTATGTAACTAGTTTTCTTCATGTATTTTTCCTTCCCCCAAACTTAAGTTTTTGTATATTATAAAAAATAAAGTATTAGAGAAAGAAAAATATAATTTAAAAAGGAATTTTATAAGCATGTAAAAAAAATTCTAGAAATAAATATAATTTACTTCTACACATGATTTTTATGAATATTACAGAAATAATGAAGCATATAAAAGTAAGTAGGCTCAAAAATTTATATAGCATTAGTTGAATTAAACAACTATATTACTAACAGAAATAGAATAACATCACTAACTATTCTAGAATACTAAGCAGTAGGCTAAAACAAAAATAAACACAAATTCATTCAAATTTCAGTCTGCAACTAAATATCTAAAATGGTCTTAACATCAAACAATTCATACAAAGTCTCATAAACAAATCTAAACTAGCAAATAGCAAACAACAATCAGTACTAGCAAACAAAAACTAAACTAACAACAGAATCAGCGCATCTCAGAGGTAAATCAGGCTACTAATCACTGTCTGTAGCTTTGTCATCGTCATCACCAAAAGAAAACTCCACATCCTTAGGATCAACATATGGTGAAAATCTAGGTCAGGTGGGAAACTGAATATCATGCTCACCCTTCAAGAATCTAACTAAAGACTCGAATACTCAACGATCATACTCACTCTTCCTCCGGGTTTAATCGGATAGGTGATCAATTTTCTTATCCATAGTATCAACTCGCAAGTGAGTTAGAAATAACTCATTCTGCTGCTCCAGAAATTGATCATGAATCGATTCTCAAAAACTAGACGGTCGCTCAGTAGTAGAAGTAGAAGGTCTGGAAGTGGAAGCTCTACCTGGTGTAGGTGTAGAAGTAGAAGGGGCTGTAGATCTCTTCCCACGAAGATGATCATAGATACTAACACTCTCCTGCCCAATTGGCTTGGTAGACTTTAGCTTCTCCTCGGAAATATCAGCAGAGACTCCATTGTTCACACATAAAGTATAAATCAGAGATGGGAATCGTAGTACTATAGAAGTATTGGATCTAGTAGTAGACTCCACAGAATCATAAATAATACTGCCAACATCTATTGGTTTTCTCTCCTGAATGCAGTAGTTTAAGATAGCTCGATCTCTAGTCACTTCGCTCAGGTGGTTGGAAGGTATAAGTCTTACAGAAATAAAGTAATGCCATGCCTTTGAAATACCAAATAACTTAGAAGATTTGAAATTTACCCATTTATCATTCCAGATCTTCCAAGCTCCAGTGTCGTCAGTCAAATAAGCAATAATCATCTCAAGATTTTCCTCAGATAGAGATAATCCAGAATAGTGACACATGATGGTAGGTGGCAGTCCATAAAAAGCATTAATCCTTTCCGGTGTAAATCCTACTCCAACACCTCTAACGAAGACTTCGTAGTCTTCCGCATCCAAAAAGTTAGCATAAAATTCACACACGACTGGAATAACAACAACAGTGGTGAAATAACAGAATAGTTGACAGTTGTGCGCAACGATCGTGTTCTCAATCATTTCACCGGGATTGTAAAAGCTTCGCTCTGAGATAAAATTTCTGGACGTTGCAAATTCCTGATATCGAAAATGCGCTGCCACAGTCGCGAACTTACTACTGTCAAAATTTTCTCGTACATTCCTCGCTTAGATTTTGGTGCCATCTAAACGTGAAAGACAACACAAATAAATTAAGGAATCAAAGATTTAAACTCTTTGTAAGCTTAAGAAACTTAAAATGAGTTTAGAAATTCATGGAGAAACACTAAAAATCAAAATTTTTCTCAAAATTCAGTTTTTATCCAAAAATACGAAAAACTATGGTGAAAATAAAAAATAAATGGATTAGAGTGTAGATTTGACCTTGAGATGAAGAAATCAAGTGATTTCGGGCTCAAAATCTTGATGTTTTGACCTCAAAATGGATTTAGAAGTTGGGTTTTTTGTGAAAAAGAGGAAGGTGATGAAGCTTAGGGGTCAAAAATGGCTAATGGGGGTTTAAATGGTGATTTTCGGGTAAGCAGGCCGAACCGGCGCCTAGGCGCCAAACTCGCCTTTCAAAAAAATCAGTTAAAAATTTTATTTTCCACCAAAATTCATAGTTTAAACTTCTAATTAGTCATATAAGAGTATTGCTTCAGTTTCCATCTTCCAAAATACTTTCCAAAAATTTTGAAAATTAAAAATTAAATCCACCAATTAAACACAAGTTTAAATTAAACTCTTCTAATTCCATTCATAATTTTCAATTTCGGGCTCAATACAATTCAGATAAGTATCATAACATAATTCTAGTTCTAACAACGATCAAACAACACAAATTTGAAAGCAAATACACACATTAAACATGAAAGCAAACACACAAACAAACACAATCGATTCACTAAATCGATACAACGACACACTAGATAAATCACAATCTCACCACTTCACTATCTAATTCCCATTATCTTCACAATAAAGATTGCTTGGCCTACTGGGGAAGAATACTAACGCTCTCGGAAAATCCATAGCTGTTTTTTTATCGATCCAATTGTTCTTCGCATACATCTCCACTTGAGCATCTTGATAAGCCGCTAGATGATCAAATTGAAGTTTTGCCTGCCATTCCAGACGCTCAATTTGATGATACATCTCATGAATGCGATCTCCAATGCTTTTAAATTCTGCTTCAAACTTATCTAGATGACTATAAATTTTCTCCAAACTTACAGCGATGAAACCATTGAAGTAGGGTTGAGGATCCTTTGAGACCTTGTCTCTAGCCTCTTCTACAAGATTTCACCTCTCCATTTCTTCAAAAATCCTCTCTAATCCCTCAAGAATGGAGTGTATGGGTCGAAATAATGATTGCATAGGGATTGGGGACGAAGATAGGGTAATTTATAAGAGAAAATTGTGTGAAAACTGAAGATTTTCGGTTTTGACATGATCCAGTAACTGTGGCGCTTAGGCGCCAAATCTAGCGCCTAGGCGCCGGACCCATCGACACATAGTTTACTCTGGAGCTTAGGCGCCAAATCTGGCGCCTAGGCGCCGAAACCATGTTCGACTCCGTTTCGCCTAACGTCAAATTTCAAAGTTTCGTTCTCCAAAATAGGTAATTTAGAATGGTAAGATCAATATAGACTCAGTAACACAAATTATAAGCAATCATAATGAAGGTTTACTTGATCTCCTTTTTACTCATATATGAAAGAGAGTGATCCAATGTCTAAGCTTTATATATTTTGAGATAATTTTCAGCTTAAGTCAATAAAGACTTGTTAGCATCAAATTTTCTAAAGTAATATAAAATTAAAGAAGACCGAGGCATAACCTTACATTAAAAACACAAAACAACGAATAACTATGGGTGGCCTCCCACAAAGCGCTTAGTTTAACATCGTCTGCCGACCTAATTAAGGTTTTAATCAGGTAGACTCAACTCATAAGCCTCTTTATAAATCTTATTAATATCTCCCAAATAAGGATTTAGTCTTAATCCATTAACTTTAAAAAATTTTCCCGTTTTAGGATCTTTAATATTCACAGCTCCACAATGATATACTTTTTCAATTATATACGGTCCTATCCATTTTGATCTTAATTTTCCAGGAAAAGTCTTAAATGAGTATTAATTAAGAATACTTCTTGTTCAGGCTCAAAAATTTTTCCTGAAATCTTTTTATCATGTAATATTTTCATTTTCTCTTTATAAAGTCTTGCATTTTCATATGATTCATTTCTTATTTCATCCTTCTCATTTGATTGCAAAAATCATTTTTCTCTTGAAATATTCAAATCAAAATTAAACTCCTTTATCGCCCAATAAACTTTATGTTCAAGTTCAACAGGTAAGTGACAATGTTTACCATAAACTAACCGGTAAGGTGACATTCCAATTGGTGTCTTATAAGCTGTTCTATAAGACCATAATGCAGAATCAAGTCTATCAACCCAATCAGTTCCTTTAGGATTAATAGTCTTCTCTAAAATTCTTTTAGTTTCTCTGTTTGATACTTCAGCCATTCCACTTGTTTGTGGGTGATATGCAGTTGCAATTCTGTGTTTGATTCCAAATTTTTCCAATAATGATTGAATTCTTATATTTCTAAAATGACTTCCACCATCTGTGATAATTACCTTAGGCATTCCAAATCTTGAAAAAATCATCTTCTTTAAAAATTTTGAAATACTTTTGGAATCACAGCTAGGTAAAGCTGCAACTTCAATCCACTTTAAAACATTATCAACCGCTAATAAAATATAAATATTTCCAGATGATGGTACAAATGGTCTCATAAAGTCTAAACCCCATATATCAAAAATTTCAACTTCTAATATATAGTTTAAAGGCATTTCATCTTTCTTGGATATATTTCCCATCCTTTGACATCGATCATAGGTTTTCACATAATGTCTCACATCTTTAAATAAGGTAGGCCAATAAAATCTTGAATTTAAAATTTTAAATGCAGTTTTATCTACTCCAAAGTGTCCTCCAATTTCAGAATCATGACATTTTTGAATAATAGCATAAGTTTCTTCATAAGGTACGCATCTACGAATTACAGAATCTCTTCCTAATTTAAATAAATGAGGATCTTCTTAAATATAAGATTTAGCATCATTTTTAAATTTCTTAATAAATTTTTTATCCAATCCATAAGGTAAAATATTGCTAACTAAATAGTTAACTATATATGCATACCAAGGTGTTTGGCATCCTTGAATAACATACAAATGTTCATAGGAAATTTCTCATTTATATTTTCCTTAGTAATAACATCATTATTAATTCTAGATAAATGATCAGCAATTTAGTTGTCCGTTCTTTTTCTATCCACTATTTGAAAATCAAATTCTTGTAGAAGTAAAACCCATCTTATCAGTCTAGGTTTAGCATCTTTTTTTCAACATTAAATATTTAATAGCGGAATGATCAGTATGAACTATGCATTTGGTACCAAGAAGATAAGGTCTAACTTTATCAAAGGCATATATTATAGCTAAAAGCTCTTTCTCAGTAGTAGTATAATTTCTTTGAGTTTCAGTAAGAGTTTTACTAGCATAATATATAACTTTGAAGATTTTCTCATATTTTTGTCCCAATACAGCTCCAATTACAAATTTACTTGCATCGCACATTAATTCAAAAGGTTTATTCCAATTAGGTGCAATAATTATAGGTGCAGTTATTAATTTTTCATTTCAAATATTGAAAGCATTAACACCGTCTTCATTAAATTCAAATTTAGCTTCTTTTTCCAATAAATGACAAAGAGGTTTAGCAATTTTAGAAAAGTCCTTTATATATCTTCTATAAAATCCATTATGACCCAGAAAACTTCTCACATCGATAATGATAATAGGGGTTACGACTCAACGAATAAATTTCACATTTGCTTGATCAACTTCCATCCCTTTTTGTGAAACTTTATGACCAAGTACAATGCCTTCTCTGACCATAAATTGACTTTTTTCCCAGTTAAGAACTAAATTTGTTTCTTCACATCTTTTCAGATCTTTGGAAATATTTTCCAAACAAGACTCAAAAGAAGTTCTAAAAACTGAAAAATCATCCATGAATACTTTAATTCCTTTGTCAATCAAATTACAAAATATTGACATCATACATCTTTGAAAAGTTGCAGGTGCATTACATAAACCAAAAGGCATTCTTCTAAAGGAAAATGTTCCATAAGGACTTGTAAATGCTGTTTTCTCTTGGTCCTCAGGAGCGATAAGTAATTGATGATAACCAGAATATCCATCCAGAAAATAGAAATATGAGTGTCCAGCTAATTTGTCAAGCATTTGATCCAAGAAAGGAAAAGGAAAATGATCCTTTCTAGTGGCGTCATTTAACTTTCGATAATCAATCCAAATTCATCATCCAGTAACTTGTCTTGTAGGAATTAATTCATTTTTATCATTGACAGTGACAGTTACTCCTCCTTTCTTCGGAACACAATGAATAGGGCTTACCCATTGGCTATCCGAAATAAGATAAATAATTCCATCATCTCCCCATCAAATTGACTAAATGAAGTAATATCATTTCTTAATTTAGCAGTTTTAGAAGGAGAAAAATATTTAGCAAGGAATTTTTGTGTCATTTCAGCCCATGATTTAATAGAACCTATTGCTAATGAGTTCAACCACATCTTTACTTTATCTCTTGAAGAAAAAGGAAAGAGTCTAAGTCTAATAGCATCATCAGAAACATTGTTATATTTAAAGGTAGCACAAAGTTCTAAAAAACTAGCAAGATGTAAATTTGGATCCTCATTTGGTGTTCCTCCAAATTGATTATTTTGAACCATTTGAATGATAGATGATTTAAGCTCAAAATAATTAGCATCTACAGTAGGTATTTGAATACTACTATGAAGTTCATCAACTGTAGGGTTAGCATAATCCCTTAATGGTTTGTAAACATTTTGTTCATTAATTTCAATAAGATTTTGTAAATTGTTATGTAAATTAGCCATCTTTTAGATTTTTTTGAGTTTCTTTTCCTTTTTTAATTCTTTTAATAGTTCTTTCTAATTTAGAATCTAAAGGTAATAATCCTTCAGATCCAGCACTACACATAAAAAGTAAATTAACAAGAAATAAAATCTCTACTTATTAGAAAAAAAAAATTTTATTTTATATATATTTATTTTTTTATTATATTTTTTTTTGGTATTTTATCTTTTTGACAATAAAAGAAAATGAATAAAATAAAATAAAAATATTTAAAATCTAAAAATTTGCCTCCGTTCCTCCCTGACAATGGCGCCAAAAACTTGACCCACACTAAATATATGCGTACTAAAAATTCAATCCCCGATAACGGTGCCAAAAACTTGACCCGCAATTCTCTGATGACAAATATAATAATCAATGCTTTCAAAAATATGTAATAGAAAATAATAGCAACTAGTATATATAAATATAATTTTATCAAAAAAATATTTTAAACACTAGGGGTACTACGCAAGTATATGTATCGTATCAAGTAATATAGGGCTTTGAAACAAAGACCCCAGTATCGATCCCACGAGGAGTGAGTTATGGATTTTTAAATATTTTAATTTTATTTTTAAGTATTTCTTTTATAGTTATAAATTTGATATTTTTAATTTACTAGATGCAATAATAAAGCAGTAATGAAATGATTGATGCAAATTAGCAATAAGAAAACAACTTTCTTCCTTTCAATTAATCCAAGATTTTCTAAGATAATAATAATATTCGTGGAGAATATAAATTTATGGTATTGTGCCAAATAGAAGCATTCATATTCTTTACCCTTTCATCCAGGTGTAAAGAACATTGACTAGCTTATAGATCACGTCCGGATGTATTGTTAGTAGAATGGGTTAATCTAGACTCACACTACTAGATGTCCAAGGGTGGCTCTGGTCGGCCCTACTAGTGACCCTTTCCTTCTCTATAAACCAAATCACAAGAATTTGTCTGTCACTCTAAAAACATATCAATTCTACGCCCATTATATAATATCTTCCTATTTATTTGCACTTCACCTTGAATAACCTGCGCAATGCCTTCGACTACCCAAGGATTCATGTGATATCTACTAGTTAAGAATTCATCTCTTTCTAGGTATCAAAACTCTTCAACAGATTTTAACAATTTAAATGGCCAATTTAAATAGTAAATTAAGATCCGATATTAATATCATCACAATGTTTTAAAATATAAATAGTTTTTAATTCTATAACAAATTTTATATTCTCTTATTTATCTTTTCATAATTGAAAGGAGAAAGTAAACTAACTACTCAGAACACATTGAATTTAAACAATAAAACATAATAATGAAACTTTGAATAAAATTACAAATACTTATCTCAAGTGTTTCTTTTACTGAACCTCTGAATTCTTCTGACTCCAAAGCAAATAAACGTCAAAAGCACCAACTCTTTAAACTCTCAATACAAAATCTAAATAAAATAACTAACTAATTTATGAAGTATAATAAAATGTGGGCCTAAAGTATCTCTCTAATTCTCTCTCTAGATGGAACTCAAGATAGAGGGGCTAAGTTAGGCGTTTTTCTCTGAAGGAGTAGCCTCCTATTTATAGGCTTCAAGGGTTGCCTCAAGGCACCTTTTCAAAATGTGTCCACTTTCAATGAATCTTCTTGAAGGTGTGACTGGCGCCTAGGCGCCGGACTCTGCATCCAGTTCTTCGCACCTCTTCACTTTGGATCGCACCTCTTCGCAATTAAAACCATTTCCAAGCGTCCAAATACATTGTATCACATGCCCTATAAACTAGGAACAACTGCCAGTCTTCTAGAAGGTCCAATAACCGCTAATACCATCAAAATAACTGTCCAAAAGTTGTCAAAAATCTTGACAGATCCTGTATTGACCTGGCGCATAGGCGCCGGATTCTGACGCTTGGGCGCGAGATCAATAATTTTGACAATTTTGCATTTTGGCTCCATTTTTGCTCCTTTTTTCTCCTTTTTGCTCTTTTTTCACTTTTTTTTCTTCTAGAACATTTTTCCATCACCTATATCCAAAAACACAAAAATACCTTCATTAAAGCATAATAGCCTTAAAAATTTGATATAAATTAAGGCATAAAAATAGGTATTTTTTCATGGATCACCTATCAAAACGCTCAAGTAGAAATGTATGTGAAGTTCAAATGGATTGATGAAAAGACGACTTTGGAATTTTCAAGGGCGTTGGTGTTCTATTCCTTCAGTCCTAGCGAACTTCATTGCAAAAGAGATGAAACTTGAAAATCGGCGTTAAATAGATTCTATATGTGTTTTAAGTGTGATCGAGTCTTGTGTTAGTGTGTTGAATATCTCACTTGTGTAATTGCTTAAATTATTCAATGTGTGTTGTTGGATTTGATTGTTTGCTTTGAATATGTTGTTATTTGTGTTATTTATAGAACGATGAACCTTGATAAAAGTCTTGTACTGAAAGTTATTGAATTTGGAATGGATATTAGGATTTGGAATTGAAGAATTTGGATAAATTTTTGTGGATTTATACTATCATTTTAAATTGATCGTGAAAATATTTGGAGGATATAAAATGGATAAATACTCTCATAAGAGTAATTAGTAGTCAAATTTGATAAATTTGGTTGAAAATATTTAATTTAAATCGAATTTTTGGAAAGGTGAGTTTGGCACCCAGGCACCAGAATTCGGCGCCTAAGCGCCGGTTTGGTCTGAACCCAAAAACTCATCTTCTTAACCCCCCCACCATTTTTGACACCTAAGCTTCCTTCTCCAAAGTTTTTCATGAAAATACCACCTAGAGATCCCATTTAGAGCCGGATTTTCAAGTTTTTGGGCTTGAAATCACCTAATTTCTTCATCCCGAGGTCAGATCTACATTCTAAACTTATTATTTTTTCTTTTCAAGATGGATTTTGCTCTCAAATAGAAAAACTGAAATTTTGAGGAAAATTTTTATTTTTATGATTATATCCATGAATCTTTAAGCTTTTTCAAGTTTGAAAAGCTTAAATTAGTTTATTTTCGTAGATCCGTTGAATTCATTTCACATTTTTCTTTCACGTTTAGATGTCACCCAAATCTAAGCAAGGAAAGGAACGAGAAAATTTTGATCGTAGCAAGTTCGTCACTACTGCTGCACACTTTCAATATAATGATTTTTCTACAACTCGAAAGTTTATCTCGGAGTGAAGTTTTTATAATCCTGGAAAAAAGAATTGAGGAAACAAGCGTTGCGCTTAACTAACAATGATTCTACTATTTCATTGTTGTTTCCATTATCCCGGTGGTTAGAGAATTTTATGCTAATTTCGTGGATGCAGAAGAATACGAGATTTTCGTTCGAGGAGTTGGAGTAGGATTCACTCCTGAACGTATCAACATTTTCTATGGCCTGTCGCCAAACATAGAGTGTTATTACTCAGGTTTATCTCCATCTAAGGGAGATTTGGACATGATCATTGTCTACCTGACTGATAGTACTGGAGCCTGGAAGATTCGAAACGGAAAAAGGGTAAATTTTTCATCTTCTAATCTTTATGGTGTTTCCAAGGCAGGGCACTACTTTATTTTTGCTCGTCTCCTTCCATCCAATCATCTAAGTGAAGTTACCAGAGATA
Organism: Papilionanthe hookeriana x Papilionanthe teres; assembly: GCA_022702705.1. Taxonomy (NCBI): domain Eukaryota; kingdom Viridiplantae; phylum Streptophyta; class Magnoliopsida; order Asparagales; family Orchidaceae; genus Papilionanthe; species Papilionanthe hookeriana x Papilionanthe teres. The sequence goes on along the minus strand of CM040424.1, from coordinate 149,786,148 downwards.
GAGCTATTCTAAACTATTGAATTCAAGAGAGGAAGTCTATTGATGTAGGGAGCATTATTTATGATTCTTTGGAGGCTACTATTCGTTCTAGCACATCTATTGGACTTGGTTATCCATCTCTGATCTATTCTCTTTGTCAAAGTGCTGGAGTAGTTGCTGAGCTTTCTGAGGAAAAGCTCAAGTCGATGAAGCCTATAAGAAGAGAAAGAGTCAGCATTTATGATCGACTGCAAGGTAAGAGTTCTACTGCACCTACTGGTTCATTACCTACTTCAGGTAGAGCTTCTACTTCTAGACCATCTACTTCTGCTGAGCGATCATCTACTTTTTGGGAAACCATGCATGATCAGTTCATAGAGCAGCAGCATGAGTTATTCTTAACTCACTACATAGTAGATACAATAGACAAGAAGATTGATCATCTTTCTAAGTATACACAAAGAAAGAGTGATTTCGATGCTGAATATTCAGAGTCTTTAATGAGATTTCTGAAGGGTGAGCATGATGTTCAATTCCTTACTTGTCCCAGATTTTCACCCTATGTTGATCCTAAAGATATGGAGTATTCTTTTGGTGATGATGTTGATGAAGCTACAGATAGTGATTAGTGGCTTGATTTATCTCTAGAGATTATTGATTTAGTTTTTAGATTATTTTCTTTTTTGTTTGATGTTGTTTATTGTGATGTTATTTGAGAAATTTTTATGTTAAAACTGTATTTAGATTATCTGATGTGTGTTTAAGACTGAGATGTGAATGAATTTTTTTATAAAAAATTATTTCTGTTTTAGCCTTTTGTTTAGTGTTCATGATTAGTTACTAAATTTGCATGTTCAAAAATTATATATATATATATATATATATATATATATATATATATATATATATATTCAGCAAAACAGGAAAACCTTCATTAATGAGAAAAGATTAGGTACATCTAATGAAAGGGAGGTGAAGAGAGTCCCCAAAAGTAATCGCCTTAAAGGCTTAGCAGGCAAAAAGGAAAAGATTACACTATGGTTTGAGGCAGAAGTCTTTGCTAACCAATTGGCAGGTTGATTCCCTTCCCTATGAATGTGAGACCATTTGATGTTAAGATGTAGTGATAATAGTAAAATTCTTCTATATAAATAAACCAGATTCCATGGGGGAGTGAATTCACCCAACATCATCTTTATAACTTGTTAAGAATCGATTCAATCCAAATCTCGTTTATGATTTAAGGTCAGTAGCAGCTTTAATGGCCCGGAGAACAAGCACTCATCTCAGCTTCTAGAGCGGAAGAGGAGAATAAAGGAGATTGAAAGAACCAAAGCAATTGCCTAACATGATTCCCGCACACAAGCACCAATCCCAAGCAGGACAGAGGTGAAACTTCCATCCACATTAATTTTAATCCAAGGCTGTGAAGGCAGTACCCAGTGCACTAAGGAGACTTTTTGAGTAGGGGTTGAAGAGTTAGCAGCAGATTTGCTGATAAAATTGAAACAGTTGGCCACAACATTTTTAGGGGGGCAAGGTTTATCCTCAAACTTGGCCTGATTTCTAGCCACCCAAACAAACCAGTTGATAACAAGAGGAACACAACCCCATTTCTGATTTTTCCAGTCATTCCAGCAAGTATCAATGGAGACCCAATGATGTCTTTGATGCAATAGATTTAATGGAAGTAACACATCCTCCCAAAGCTGTAAGGTAAAAGGACATCGAAGGAATAGATGGTTTAAAGTTTCTTCCTCGATTTACATAGCCAACATCTTGAAGCCGTTCTCAACCCTTTTTGTTCGAGAATATCATCTAATGGGAGAAAACTGTGTGCTAACCTCCAATTAAAGAAGGACATGGAAGGTGAGATTTTTGGAGACCAAATAAAATTGCCCTAACTGTTAATGATCCGCTTATTGAAAGAGTTATGAAGAAAATTATTCACCGATTGTGAAGGGGGTGTTTAATCAAAAGTTTATCAGGTTTGTCCGGGTCAATGGGGATAGCCAAAATTTGTTGTACAATCTCTTCATCCACCACATCTTTCGGTGCCTCTACATTCCAATCGTCCTGCAGCACTGAATTCGGAAATCTTAGTATGATAGTTAGTATCGGGTAAGGTAGAAAGAGGACCATCGTGGAGCCAACTATCCATCCGAAACCGATTTGTCCAAAGACTAACCTCCCAAAGAAGCATAGCTTATCGACAAATTCTCTAATCTTTAGCAGACTTTTCCAATATATATATATATATATATATAGTAATTAACTCCTGCTCTGCAAAACTTTTTCTATATATGCTTAATCATTTATGTTATATTCATATTGGAGCATGTGTAGAAGTAGAAGTTAGTTTTTCCTTACTACATCATTATTGTACTTAGATTGATTCCTGTTTATGTCTTTCTCTCATGCTTTAGAAAATTTCATGATTTACATTTATACTAAAGCTGAAGTTTGGGGGAAGGAAAAATATCTATCGAATTTAAATATTATTTTCCTTAAAGAACTAATATTTTCTTTAAAAATATATTAACATAACATAAGGAATGAAGAATCTATTTAAGATTACCAAAATTTTTGAATTTATAAATAATTTAGTAAACTTAACTAAAATTTCAAAAATTTTGGTTGATTTTAAGAATAAAATTATTTAGCTTAAAGAACAATAAGATGAAAATTTTTCTACTTATAGTAAAGAGAATTGTATTTTTGAAATACTAAGGAATCAAGATTAGTACTTGAGAAAGAAAAGATTGAAATAAGTTTTGAAAAATAATAAATTATTAATTTCATAATTATTAAGTAAAGAATGTATAAGTTTTTAAAAATAAGTTAAGGAAGTGAAGTTCAAAATCATTAACAGGCTATCCAAAAATAGTAATTCTCACTTGTTACAAAAAAAAGGAAGAAAAGAGAAAAAGGATTGAAAAACAATCCAAAAGAGAAAAAAGAAAAGAAAGTGAGGAGAAGCTTGAGGAAATGCCTAATTAAAAATTCGCTTCACTTGAATTTTCTTATAATAAGAAAATTGATTACATTTTTAACTTAATTTTTTTGTACATATATTTTTACTAGAAAAATATTTCATGAAAATCTTCTTCTTGTAAATATTCTATGTGACCATGATATGATAAATTACAATTATTCTTAAATTAAATGAAAAATTGGAAGTCTTATGATTTGGTAGTTAAATATTCTTTAATTCTTAAAATTAAACTTAATTAGTGAAATTTGGTTATTGATTTGCTAAAGCGTTTATAAAACCAAAAATTACAAGGAATCTTAAATACTTTAACTTCATTCCAAATATTATCTACTTTATGTAATTAAAAGTGTTACTTGAGGACAAGTAACGTTTAAGTTTGGGGGAATTTGATCTACCTAAAAAATACCCATTTTTATGCCTTATTTATGATTCAATTCTTCAAGATATTATACTTAATAAAAGGTATATTCATGTTTTTAGATGTAGATGATTAAAAAGAAGTCCAAGAAAGAAAAAGAAGTAAAAAGGAGCAAAAATGGAGCCTATGGAGCAAAATTTTAGAATTATTGGCCTGGCGACTAGGCGCCAGAGTCCGGCGCCTAAGCGTCAGTTCGATGCAGACACTGTCAAGTTTTTTTGATGACTTTGGGCAGTTATTTTGATGGTTTTAAGCAGTTATTGGAGCTTCTAGAAAACTGAAAGTTACTCCTCATATATAGGACATGTGATACAATGTATTTGAACACAAGGAAACGGTCTGGATCGCGAATAGGTGCGACCCAAAGTGTAGAGGTGTGAAAGACCTGGTCACGGAGTCTGGTGCCAAGGCACCCGATCCCGGCGCCTAGGTACGACGGTTACCTTCTAGAAGATACATTGAATTTGGATGAATTTTGAAGAGATTTCTTAAGCAACCCCTGGTCAAATTCGGAGCTCTATAAATAGGAGCCCATTCTACAAAGAAAATCACACCAAAATCTCCCCTCTTAGTACACATACCCATTTTAGCATCTTCTCTCTCATCTCTAGTTTTATTTAGTCTCTTCCATACTTAGGGTGCCACTTTATTTTGTATCTAGTGAGTTTATTTTGAGTGTTTATTATGTGTTATTGTTGTTGGAGTCTTTCATCATTATTTTGGAGTCAGTAGAAGTCAGCGAATCTGTTGAAGGAACACTTCAGATAAGTATTTGTACTTTGATTCAAAGTTTTATAAATATGTTTTGTTTTATTATTTCAATGAGTTCTAAGTAGTTAGTTATTTTTCTCCTTTCAACTATGAAAAGATTATAAATTAAATAAATTTTGTAGGAGAATTAAATATAAAATATTTTTAAAACATTGTGATGATATTAATATCTGATCTTAGTTTACTTTTTAAATTGGTCATTTAGTTAGTTAAAACCAGTTGAAGAATTTTGAGACCTATCCAGAGATAAATTCTTAACTAGTAGATATCACATGAATCCTTAGGAAATCGCAGGCTATGCGCGGATTGCTTAAGGTGAAGTGCAAATAAATAGGAAGATATTATTTATTGGGCGTAAAGATAATTAGTTTTTAGAGTGACAAACTAAATTTTAATAATTTGGTCTATAGAAAGGTAACGGGTCATTGTAGGGCCGACCATAGCCACCCTTGGACTTCTAGTAGTGTGAGCCTAGATTAACACATTCTACAAATAAAACATCCTGAGCCTAACTATAGATTAGTCAATGTTCTTTGAACCTGGACCAAAGAGTAAAGAATAGGAATGCTTCTATTTGGCACAATACAATAATCTTAATTCCCTACAAAAGATAATTAATCTACAATTCTTGGATTAGTTGAAAAAGGAGAAAGTCGTTTTTATAATTGCATTGAATTTTAATTACTGCTTACTTTACTTTCCTACTTATTACTTACTTTCTTTTAGTAAAAATTATTAGTTAATTAAATTTGAATATATATATATATATATATATATATATATATATATATATATATATATATAAAGAGTATATATAAATTTCTTTAGAAAATTTCAAAATATTACTAATATCTCTTACTTTATATTTCACTATCCTCAGTGGATCGATAACCGAGACTCCACTAGTAGCCTCGTATTACTTGAACGATACGTATACTTGTGTTTAAAATTGTTACTTTACAATAATAAAAAAATATATAAAATTATAAAAGTAAACCTCGCACATCGAGTTTTTAAAGTCATTTATCAGGAATTAAATATTCTAAAAAGTGGTATCAAATTCTTGTATTTAAAAGCATATATAAAGTTGCATCGCATCAGTACCCCTAGTGTGTAAAATATTTTCTAAAATTTTACAATATTTTAATTTTATACACTAGCCGCTATTTATAAATTGGGACAAGTTTTTTGTCATCTTATGGAAGTAAAAATTATTTCGTTATTGCGGGTCGGGTCACCTAATATATATTTAATGCTAAGTAAGTACCACCTTACGAACCTATAGATATTATGTAGTTAAGATTTTCTCCTTTTACAAATCATGTTGCATTTTTATTTAAATTTTACTACACAATGGTACTTTGGTGATAGAATGTGTCATTAATGAGCAAGTAAAGCTTATGTACTTTCCTATACTACTTTTACTTTAGAGGGACAAATATATTTTATTTTTTTTGTAAAATATATATTTTAAAATGAATAATTTATATAAAGCCCATGGGATTACAAATGAAAGAATGTTAAGGATAATGATCAAACTTGAAAACTCATAGACTAATTCTCATTGTATATAAAATTAGGTTGGTTAGAATGTGGTAGAGGCAAATTACTTTCTTTATTTTGTTTTTTCTATACTGCAAAATCTAACAAACATTTGTCATTATCGAATGGTATTAAAGGCATCTAATCTCATCATTTTTTCACTTTCACCTTATATTGGAAGCATTTTTTATGATTCTACAAATGCTTATATAGGTTGGCCTATACTTATTATGACACTAAACATTTTAAGACAAAATTTTTATAAGAAAATATAAGAAATAAAGATAAAATATAAATGATGAATCGAAAGCATCTTTATTGATCATATTTATGATTATTATATAAATGATTACTTTGTCCATGAAGGCATGCTGGATAAAAGATTTTGCATTAAATATTGCTTTGACTAATGAATATACATAGTTGATCCTGTGAGTTTTATATTAGATATAATTGCATCTTAAAGAACAAACAATAAATAAAGGGCATCAGCTAGTGCACGTTTTATAGACACATAATTGGGCTACTTGATTTCACTAGTCAAGTTTTAAATCTAAGTTCCAAAATAATTAAATAAAAAAGCTTAATTTTTCCAAAATTAAATAAAGGCTTTAAGAGCATAAGTTCAAACTAATTAGATAATTTTAGTTGTTGGTCCTATTCAAATAAGATCCACTAACTGTGTTAATCCTACTGAGACCCTTGGTGCATTTTCTAGTAATAAGTCCATTACTTTCATTATGAGTAGATTTGAGTTTGTACTCCACCAGTAGTTTTAATCCTTGATTTAGTATCGAATGCTAAGGTTCATTATCATTAAATCCTAAATATTATCCTTTCAGGGCTTTTTTTAATTCCTTGTTGATAAATTATAAGCTCTAAATCTTAACTAAATTAGTTTTTAAATGCTAAATAAATGTTTAAATATCCAAGCCCAACAAAGAATGGTTCTAAGCACTTCTAAGCTTCTTAGGAATTTGGTAATTTTTTTTTTTTTTTTTTTTTTTTTGACTTTTATAAAAGAACTACTTCAAAGCTAAACCAATCCTATATTAAAATATAAAATCTTATCCTTCCATAAATACTTACAACTACTTTAATTAAGAGTTTTTATAAGATGTTCTCCCTCAATGTAATTAACGATATGGGTTTACTTCTCTTAGGAACATATATTCCAAATTAATATAAATCTTATTTTCTTTTCTATAGATTATGTAAAAGATTTTTTTATAAAATTTCACTTTTATCTTTGAGCTGGTTATAAAACAGTATTTGCATCTTTTGAAATAGTATTCTATTTTTGGATCTCAAAAATAATATTTTCAATTTATTTATTAAAATTCTTCACATTGTTGTTCTTTAAAAAATAAGTTAGCATATTGCTACGATATAATGACCAGCATTATCAATAAATATTTACTAGATAATGATATTTATTGTATCAAAATCTGATATCAGATGACCATTTTAAATTACTAATTGATCTTTAATTTAAGTTTCTATCTTATCATCATGCTTTAACAGCTTCTATCCATCATTATCACATATATTCCTCTTGGCTATCGATAATATCTTACTAGTTTTCATGATATATATCTATATATATATATATATATATATATATATATATATATATATATATATCTATATATATATATTTGTTCTTCTTAGGTGTCTTAATGTTTTTCTATTGAGCCGACCCACTTATTATGGCTTAAAAAGTCGTAGGATTTATTTTCACCTATTACCATACCTATATTCAGACTTGAATATTCAAATAATAAAAATTCTTAATCAAAAGTATGATTGGGTATCATAGGGATGTAATTAGGGGCTCGCTACTATAGTAAACCTTTGATCCCAAGAAAAAAAAATCAGCTTGTTTTAAATATATCATTCATTCAGCGGCTCTATCTAATGTTCATTACCTTGATATTTGACTGTGCATTGTCTTATCATTACTTCTCTGCTGTAATTCATTAGTATGCACGCAGGTGGATTTTATTTATTTTCAGGTCTCCCTGTCTCTCTTTCTAAGTTGGTTTGACGCAAGTGGTGTTATGCTTTGTTGATTCTGAAGAATAATCTTTTTAAATATAGTGTTTAATTCGAAGTTCAACCACAATTATATAATTTTTTTATTTACTACATATGATTTCATCGCCGATCATCTGGTTATATATACCTGCAATATATATGTTCTAAATTTTAGTCTCTTATGGTATGTTATTAATTGATTTTGCTAAGATACAAATGAAAATTTGCGTGGTGTCAGTAATTGAATTCTTGCAGAGTTTTATTATATTTTAAATAAAGTCTATGAATTTCGAGGTGTGCATGCAATAGAAAATAAGTTTTAAATCATTACAGTCTGACTCAAGCTGTGTTATTTAACTGATTTTGCTAAAATATAAATAAATGGTATGTCTGGACTAAATGATTGAGTTCTTTCAGAGTTTTAATATATTTTAGTTAAAGTTTAGGAGATTTTTTATCAATTAAATGAGCTTCTTTTAAAACCTTTGAATAAATTATAAAATCTAACGTAAATCCTCCGATTAAATGGAAATATAAATTATTTTTGTATTTAATTTAGATTCTTTTTTCTTTCATCGTAAAGGCGTCCAGCATTTATTTTCCTGAATTTAATTGTCATGATCAACATCATAATATCTTTTTGATGATGAATTTCAGTGAAATTAAATTAAAAATTAACCTTAAGGATGTTCTTCCAATTTGAATGTCTAAGATTTCTTACCAACTAGTTCATAAGCCATTCCTTTATTCGCGCATGTATACATAAATTATTATATTTGGAAGTTTTTCATTAAAATTCTACACTAAATCAAGCCCACATAATGAAGTAGCCGAATTAAGACCACCCTCAAAGTGGTGGAGTCAAAGCTTTTGTGAGCCCACACGACGAAGTGACGGAATCAGGAGCACATGCTAAAGTGGTTGAATCAAGAGCTCCTGCCTAAGTGGTTGAATCATTAACGCTCGTCGAAGTGATTCAACTAGCTCCCCCGCTAGCGCGATCATTGCCATCACTCTTGAAAGGACAAACCAACTCACATATGAAATGACAGTCATCAGAAGACTCCAGCATGACTAATAAAAACATTTGTCAGTCATTTATTAAAGACACAACCGAACATTTGGGGAGAAAAACGGAGTGAGAGGGGACTTTTTTTTTTTTTTTTTTATCAAGATCTTCCTTTGTTTCATTCTCCTCTACAGATTCACCTCCCACTTACGAGAGATCAAAATTTAATAGATTTTTTAAGGTTCAATTGAAAGATTTTGAACTGCCTCTCTGAGTCACTTTCTCTACGATATGAGAACTTTATCAAATTGTTATTATTCACAAAAGATATATAATCGTACATCCTAAACGATTCAATAGGATACTATGAATAAGATCCAGCTTATTTGTATTTACATATCTAAAAATTAAATTTGTATTTGTATTTTATATTTTATATTTATATCACTCAAATATTTCATATATATCATATTAAAAAAATCATTATGTTAACTAACAAAATATATCTGAAATTCATTTTTTCATCATGATGTATATATATATTTGAAAGTTGAGTGTTAGATATGTAAATGCACAGTAATTAAGTGTATGACACTAAATAGGAGGGGGGGAGAGAGAGAGAGAGAGAGAGACGGCGTAGGGGTAAATAGGGCTTGGAACGAGGAAATAGGGACAGAGAAGTCATCCGGGCTGCCGCACTTACCAAGGCCATCCTTTTTGACTGTGGACACCTTTTAGTAGACTGCTCCTTCACAGTTCAGGTTTGGTTTTAATAACTCCATTAAAACCTTATCAAAACTCCAACCTCTCCTTCCCTCGTGTCTCTCTCCGTAGGCCTATTTGCCTCCCTATCTTTCCTTCCATCATTTATTTTAATGGGACAAAAACGTTGCAGGCTTTTGACTGCTCAAACTGGTTAAACTATTGTAATGCAAATCCATGCGTGATATCTCTTGCTACAGTCAAATTAGTCATGTTTGAAACTGGAAGTTGGAAGTTTTGACTTTGGAGCTCATCTTCCTCACGCAGCTACCTTACAAACTGTTTTAGATGCAGATGAAAGGAGAATGATTTAATATTAGTGTCGTATCATGTTAACCCACACTGAGATAAAACTTGTGATCTGCTAGTTTTTAGGTTATAGCTATGGCTCAATGGGACGTTTATTTTAAAAAAAAAAACTGCTTATTCTGTAGACCCTCGTGGTTTGTCGAGTGGAATGAATATAGGTCTTAATTTGTGAAGTAGACTTATAATAAAAAAAAGTTGAGCGTCCAAAAACATATCATATGAATATCAATGCTTTACTTCTTAGATAGGATCGGTTCTTCGTAACCATGATGGCTGAAACTAGACCTGCTCTTCAATTCTGTGTTTGGTTATCGAGCTAATTTAGTGAAGCACGGTTATTTCTTTTTTAATAAGAGAAACATTTATTTTTTGCATTTTGATTAAAATAAAATGGTCATTATGTTTACAGCAGAGCTTTAAAAACTTGTAATTCATATTCATTAAGTTTCAAATATGACATCAATAAATTGGACAAAAATAATCTCTCAATCTAATTAATTCTTTTCTTAAAGTAAGTAATTATCATTAATAAAATGAATTAGAAAATTAAGCGACAAAAATCAAACCAATATAAAGACGAAGAGCACTACGTTTTAAAAATAAATCTACTTCCTATTTAAAGGTGTCATACAAGAAGAAATAGTTAGGGGAAGATTTAGTGTAACGAGAACACTTCACAAAATTTGTCTCTTTATTTTATTTTATTTTATTTCTCATGCTTAAATCTTATAAAGTAGGATGAAATTTTGATTTTTAGACTGTTTTTTTGCACTTTTAACATATTGTTCAAACAATTGATAATAAATATTTAATTGCATTGCTGAATAAGTGGAGGTTGTGGAACAAGTTAGTTCATTATTTAATAAGACATAATTAGCAACTATCATAGTTAAATTAGAATAATCAATCCTTCGCATCAATGTTCTAATTCAAATGTTGACAATCATATAAGAACTTTGGTGGGGGGTACTTGGATCAACAATATTTTTGAGTTCAACATTTATGTAATTTGATAAAAGATTAGTAATCAAATGAGATGAGGGCAAAGGTGCACCAACACCAAAATAAACTTTCGGAATTGTTTCTCTTGAAATGGGCACCAAAATGAACCTGGGGGATGGCATCTAACAAAGTTAAATTTAGAATTTAAGAATAGTGTCGTTAGATGTTGATGAAGAGAGCTCACTTTGGAAAGCTTTCTGCGCATTTGAACATTATGCTCAATCAAGTGATACTGGGAGAAACAGTTTGGTCTCCCATTGAAGACAAATTTTATTGAAAGTCCCTTCTCTTGAAAATTCTTCTAAATACTCTCGAAAAGCTTTGAGACATGTTAAAATTAACAGAAACTCTTAACAATTAAAGGCTTTTTATATGAAGTAGTAAGTGAGTGTTGGTATGCAGGAGGTGAAATAATTACCTTCTTCAATGTAAGAAAAAATCCATAAGGAGCAATAGTAAATTCATTAGAGAACTCAAAATCAGATTTCCATTTTGTTATCATTATTAACAACCCTTTAATCAGTATCAATTTTTTTCAATTGCACTGTTTTATCGTTCATAAACTGAAAGAGTTTTAGTTGGATAAGCTTTGTCTTGAGTAAGGCTATAATTAATATACTATTGACTTACACGGTTTGCAAAGAATTTTAATTTATTGAAGTGGTTGCATGCTGTAAGAGAACATTTATCTCTCCCTCTTCATTAAAATGTGTATAGTGGAGGAATTACATTCATACCATATAAGTAACTAGTCTAAATCGCAATGCAGGAGAGCGGGAGTCGGAGTTCGGACGATTCCGGGGGCGACAGGGGCGCGATCCAAGGCGTCGGTGGTTCTTCTCAGCTTGCTCGGTGAGCTCTCTCCTACTCTCCTTGGTTCGCTTATTTTCGCATCTACCATTTCGGAGGTTCGTTTCGCTTCGGATTGTGCATTTATGCAATTTGGGGCTTCTGGCTTTGTGGGAGTCGGGGCGATCGGCTGGGGTTTTCATGGGCATTGGAAGCCCTCCTTTTGATTTATTGGCTGTTTGGGTACTACATTTGTGCCCTTTTGTTGAGGGATGGCCCCGTCGTATGCTGCGGCGGTGGCGGGACATCCCCTCGCCGGAGGGAGCAACCACTCCTGTTACTTCCCACAGGCATTTCATGATGCCCTTGAGACTGTAAGAGGTGATTTTACCTTCATCAAAAAATTAGGGAAGAAGAATGGCAAGCCCGCTCTATTTCTTACCGAGGACGAAACAAATATTCTTGCTTCAGCATGCCGTTATCATCTGATTGGTAAATTTTCATATGGGCATCCAAAACGTGAGTTGATTCGTAAACATTTTGATGCATTTAAGCTTACCGGCAAATGGAATATCGGATTATTAGATGGCAGACACATCCTCATTCAGCTTTCAAACGACGCCGACTATACTAGAATTTTTGCACAAAAAATTCTAAAAATTGAAGGTCGTTTTATGAAGATTCTAAAGTGGACAGTCGACTTCGACCCGCAATCTGAGTCTCCTATCATACCGGTTAGGGTTACTTTCCATCGTCTCAAGACACATTTATTTAATTATGAAACTTTGTATATGCTGACTTCGGCAGTTAAGAAACCACTAAAGGTGGATACACCTACAATTGAGGTAGATACACCTTTTGAAGCTTGTATGCTTGTGGAACGAGACATCACCAAATCTTATCTGGATGCTATTTGTTCGCACCCTCCCTATTTGTTCGCACTGTGGGATGTTTGGTCACAGCAACTCTGTTTGCTACCGTCTGCACCCTCATTTAAGGCCACAAGCACAGGTTGCTCCTGTGTTGGATGAGAACCACCGAAATACTAACATTGACCCTACTTCTGTGATTTCCCTCTGCCTCCTTTGGGGGATGTTGCTGCTAATGATTTGCCAATAATAGAGAATGTTCATATCAGTGAAACTTTGTGATGCCTTCAACATAGAGGTAGAGGCCGTTGAATGTTCGGCAGTTCCCCCACCTTCTGTGATTCCAATCCTTCCTATAGCTGATAATGCACAAAATGATGATGTTGATTCTGATAGTATTAGGATTGAAACTCAGTCTCCTCTAGCTACCGAGGCAGGTATTGTTGTGGATTTAATGGATGATTCTCTAATTTTAGTAGATATGCCTATTGAGAGAGAAGGGGTCCAAGGTGTTAATGCACTACAAGTCGCTGATACTGCTTCTCAGTCCTTAGAAACAGAAGAAGAAGAAGAAGAAGATGGCGAAATTGAAGAAGAAGACGATGAAGAAAAAGAAAAGGAATGGCAAGTATAAATCTCTCGGAGGAAGAAAAAGATTGGGGGTACCTTCCAGTTCGAAGGTTTATTGGATGATACTTTAGCTCATCCTGGTATGGGCAAAGCCCTTAAGCATATACTTTCTCGCACTTCTCCACGACCTAGTAGAGGAAGACTTCGACGACCTTAGTTGCACTCGTGGAAGAGGAAGACTAGGTGTCCTCTTTCACAATCACAACTTGTTTGCATGTTTTTCATTTGAGGTTTTCTTGTTGTAGTATGCTCTCCTTTTGTGTTTTTAGTTTGCTGCTTATGGGTAGAGCTCCAAACTTTAAGGCCCACTCATATTACTTGTTTCTGTACCCAGCTTCTATATCAATGAATTGCCCCTAGGGCTTCAATATATATATATATATATATATATATATATAAGGGAGAATATATTTTTTCATTAAAATAAAAAACGAATACAAAACATAGTAGTATGAGAGGACCCCGAAGCTGGGGCACAACCCATAAGCAACAAAGGAAACAACAAAGATACACTGAAACAAACTACAACAGGAAAGTGTCAAAAACACACAGAAAATAGTATTTAGGAAAGAGGATGTCTAAGCCTTCCTCTTCCACAGGTAGTGACTAAGGACGTCTAAGCCCTCCTCTGCTAGGTCGTGGAGAGGTGCGAGAGAGTATTTTTTGAAGGGCTTGGCCCATTCCAGGAGAAGACAAAGTATCATCTATTAAACCTTGAAATAATGTACCCCCAATATTTCTCTTTCTTCGAGAAATGTAAACTTGCAATTTTTGTTCTTCTTCATCTTCATCTTCTTCTTCTTCATCGTCTCATTCTTCTTCTTCGGTTTCTCCATCTTTTTCTTCTTCTTCTTCAGTTTCTGAGAATTGGGAAGCAATCACGGTGACTTGTTGTGCATTAGCACCTTTATCCCCTTCTCTCTCAATAGGCAAATCTACGATGATTAGAGAATCATCAACGACATCCACAACAGTAATTGCCTTAGTAGGTAAAGAAGGCTGAGTTCCAATCCCATCATCAGCATCACCATTTTGCGCATTATCTACACAGTAAAGATAGTATTCACCAGAAGGGGCAAGTCAGTAACAACAGTTGGAACAGGGATAGTAGGCTGAATGTTTGCATTTCTGTGGGGATCATTCGAAATGGGAGCAACCTGTGATTCTGGCCGTAAATGTGGGTGCAATCGATAACAAACGATATTGTTGTGGTCGAACATCCCACAGTGCGAACAATACCAATAACCTTGGTGAGGAGGACTAATTCAAATCCCATTAGGAAAAGGTTTGGTGATATCTCTTTCGACACAAGCTTCAAAAGGCTTAGAAACTTCAAGTGTGGGTGTATCCACCTTAAGTGGTTTAACAAATGCCGAAGCAAGCATGTACAATTTTTCATAGTTATACAAATGTACCTTTAATCCAGGGAATGTAACCCATACTGGAATAATTGGAGATGCCAATTTAGGGTCAAAATCCAACGACCACTTCAAGATTTTCATAAAACGGTTCTCAATTTTCAAAACTTTTTGTGCGAAAATACTGGTGTAATCGGCATCATTTGAGAGCTGAATAAGGATATGACGTCTATCTTATCGTCCAATCTTCCATTTACCAGTAAGCTTTAAAGTATCAAATTATTTGCGGATCAAATCTTATTTTGGATGCCCGTAAGAGAATTTTCCAACTAGATAATAGTGACATGTAGAAGCAAGCAGATTAGTTTCCTCCTCAGTGAGAAATAAAGCAGGTTTTCCATTCTTCTTCCCTAAAGGTTTGATGAAGGTAAAACCCCCTCCCGCCTCAAGGGCATCATGGAATGCTTGTGGAAAAAAACAAGAATGGCTGCCTCCCCCGGATCCCCCGGAGACAGCCGCCGCATAGGAAACAGGGGCCATACCCCCTAAACTGCAAAAATACTAAACTAAGAGACGAAATGCAACAAAATAAAATCATGAGCATAAGGTTAAACACCAGCGAGAAAAACCATGTGGAAAAACCCCAAATCGAGAGCAGAAAAATGTCGACAGAGGGAAGGGGCATAAAAAGCCAGATCTCGAAATCCCAATCCAGGAGAGAAAATCGACACAAAAGATCTAACCTAAATGACGAAGAAGATGAGTGAAGAGTAAGGAGGATTTCACGAGCCGCGAAGAGTAGAGGAGAAGGA
This sequence comes from Papilionanthe hookeriana x Papilionanthe teres, assembly GCA_022702705.1. Lineage (NCBI taxonomy): Eukaryota > Viridiplantae > Streptophyta > Magnoliopsida > Asparagales > Orchidaceae > Papilionanthe > Papilionanthe hookeriana x Papilionanthe teres. The sequence continues at coordinate 149,770,866 of CM040424.1, read as the reverse complement.
TCGATGACCGAACCCTAACAACCTTGTATGTCCGCCCTTGAGAATGCCAAAGAACGAAACCCTTGTGCTTCCGCATCGCGATCTCCACACACACACACACACACACACACGCATATATATATATATATATATATATATATATATATATATATATATATATATATATATATATATATATATATATATATATTCGCCCTCGAGAACACTAGAGAATGAAACTCTCGTGCTCCGCATCGCGATCTCTACACACACACACACACACACACATATATATAAGCTCGAAGGCAAGTTCATTGATATTAGGAAGATACAAAGCTTTTAGTAAGTTGATGCAAGGGACCCACTCACAAGGTTTACAACACACTTAAAAGGTAACAAAAAAGTACAATTATTCCATAAAACATTAGCTAGAAAATCATCCTAAAGAGTAGTAGACATGAAGTAGCACTAAAGTTGAGAATAAAGCTGCAAATGAAACTACAGGTAAGACTACCACAGAGTAAAAAGAGAGGGTTAATCATGGTGAGTAGATTTTCCTTTCCCCCTCCCCCTAATTTTAGGGAGGAAGTCCAATAGCAAACTATTATGAGGGCTTCCACTCGAAACTATCAGGCTGTCATCCTGTGAATGCCTAAGATCTTGCATTAATTTTTTCATTTTCTTAGTTTTTTGTACCTGCCATTCACCCTCCATGAGAGCTCACCATTGGGTGTATGTTGATCTGATTGAGTACTCTCTTATCTAGTAACTGTTCTTCTTTCATAGAGAGCTCACCTTGAGGGGTATGTTGATCCGCTTGGCCTTAAGTATTTTTTCTCTAGAAATTGGTAGTTCCATAAAAATTAGGGAATCATCAGCTACGATCAATAACACCTGCGGTATGGAGAATACAACTATAAACAACATAGATAACACCTGCAATACAACCGAGAGGCAACAAAGATACAGTTGTGATGCAGCAGACTTTAATATTGCAAGAACTTATGACCTCAAATTTATATATATTTTTAATGATTTTGTAATCCAAACATTCAACGCAAGTATACGTATCGTATCAAGTAATACAGGGCTCTAATGGAGTCCTGGTTATCGATCCCACAGGGAAGGTACGAGTCTTACATTAGATAATGAAATATTGAATTCCAATACTCAATTTGCAATTAAAGTTTAATGTTTACTTCTACTACCAAAATGCAGAAAATAGTAACAATTAAGTAAACTATAATTACTTCTAATATTTTTAAAACAGAATTTACTAACAGACACACACTAAGCTATATATTTGAAAGGTTTTGATATATAAAAAAAGTATCTTTCCTCTTGCAACTAGAATATGATGTGTAGATGATATGAAATGATTATCTTTGGTATTGTGCCAAATAGGAGCATAATTGTTTCTTTACCCTTAAAAGAGTACCCCCTCTTCCAAGCATGAAAATAACATTGACATATCCTAAGTTTAGTCACTAAATCTAAGGCTAGGCTGAGAGGATACCAGCTCTCACTACGGAGCTCCCACTCACCCTTCATCTGAAGGCTAACCTTAGAGTTTAGTTACTAATCTTATGACCAAATTGGGGATCTTAGCCTGTCACCCCGAAACCTCCAATTTGAAGTCCATCAAAACACATTTCCTTATTTGTTTGCACTCAATTCCCATGAACTGCGCAATTCATCCATGAAAATTAAATGGATTTTTCATTATTGTTGTAGGACACTAAATCCTTTCAAAGTTAATGTTCTACAATATATTTTAACAATTCAATTTGCTAGATCGAAAAGTAAATTTAGTATGAAATGAAAAACCATCACATTTTCTTCAATACATTAAAAGCACTTCAAATCCACAATAACACATCATCACTTCTCTATGCAAGAAAAAAGACACAGGAGACTACTCAAAATTCATGAATAAGATACAATAAAACATGGATTTTATATATAAAAGAAAAGTCATACAAATCACAAAAGAAAATACTACTTATCTCTTTCTCATCCCCAATGCAATTCTCTTGAAGTTCCTTTCAATCCTCTTCTCTCTTTCTTGCATCACTCAATTCCCTCTTTAGAATGGAAAGGAAGAAGCAATCTCTCACTTTACTTCTTCTCCTTCACTCCTTATAGAAGAATTCCTCTCAAATTATCACTTCTACACTCTTCCCTCCTAAGCCCTAACACTCAAAACACACTAGACTCTCTAAAACACACAGGACACACACTTATTTTCGTCCAAAAATAGTTACTTATAGGTTAAAGATGAAATCCCAGGAGTTTCCATAAGCATCCCTTCAAAAAGTCGCCAAAACTCTTCAAATTTGAAGTCCACCGACATTGGGTGCCGGTGGCACTCTATCGTCTAAATAATTGTAGTGCTCTCGGGAAAATGGCCATGGCGACATCCATTCTAGCGCTGACGGTGCCAAAAGCTGTTTTCCTTTGTTTTGCTCCTTTTTGCTCTGAATTCGTTCCTTTTTGCTTCTTTTCACTCCAATCACCTAAAATCATCATACTTGCAACAAATCATGAAAAATACATTTCTTTAAAGTGCAATATCACAAAAAATGGGTAAAATTATATAGCAAAAATAGTTTATATTTTTGGTGCATCAAAATCCCCCAAACTTAACTATTACTTGTCGTCAAGTAATCCTTTTACTACATAAAAATATAATTTTAGGCAATGCACTTTTCACCTGTAAGATACTAAAATTTTTCATTCAAAAGAATATATTGGTTAGACTTTTAGAAAGGAATTTAGTAACTCAGGTCAACTCTACAGATATAAGAATATTCAGCAATCAAGTCTAAGGGTTCTAGTCTTCTATTTATTTCAAGATAAACCACAATTTGTCACATTAAGTGTGCCTTGAAAGATTATGTGAAAAAGGAGTTCATGCAAAATTCATTAGAATGTAGGCCAATACTTTAAATATAACTTCAGAAATGAAATCAAGTTCTCCCTTTAGGGTGACTCAAGTGAAGCTAATTTTTGATTATGCATCTCCTCAAGCTTCTCCTCATAATTACCTTTATTTTATTTTTCTTTTTCTTTCTCTGATTGTTTATCAATCCTTCTTTTCTTTTTTTTCCCTTTTTTTAAATGAGGATTATTATATCTGGATAGCTTTTAAAGATTTTGAACTTCACTCTTCTCTTTCTAAAGTTCAAACTTAAGATACCTCCTTACTTTATAATTAGTTACGAGCTTTATTATTCATCATAAAGTCACAATCCCTTCTTAACACACAATACTTTAAGTCTCTTAACATTTAAAAAATACAATTTTCTTTACTTTAAATATTTAATTATAATCAAATCCTTTCATACCAAATATCTTATCTCTATAAAATTAACCTTTATCACTAAAAACTTTCATCAAATCCTTCCATAATATTTGATGCACCAAAAATATATACTGTTTTTGCTATATAAGTTGACCCATTTTTTGGTGATATTGCACTTTAAAGAAAGATATTTTTTATGATTTGTTGTAGGTATGATGATTTTAGGTGATTGGAGTGAAAAGAAGCGAAAAAGAATGAATTCGGAGCAAAAAGGAGAAAAAAGGAGGAAAACTGCTTCTGGCGCCGCCGGCGCCATTTTCCTGAGAGCTGTACAATTATTTGGATGATAAAGCACTGCTAGCGCTCTATCGGCCGCCGCCAGCGCCCAAAGTCGGCATACTTCAAGTTTGAAGAGTTTTAGCGACTTTTTGAAGTTATGCCTATGGAAACTCTTGGGATTTCATCTCTAACTTATAAGTAACTGTTTTTAGATGAAAATACTATGTGTCCTGTGTGTTTTTAGAGAGTTTAGTGTGTTTTGAGTGTTAGGGCTTAGGAGATAAGAGTGTAGAAGTGAAAATTTGAGAGGAATTCTTCTCTAAGGAGTGAAGAAGAAGAAGTAAAGTGAGAGATTGCTTCTTCCTTTCCATTCTAAAGAGAGAATTGAGTGTTGCAAAGAAGAGAGAAGAGGATTCAAAGGAACTTCAAGGGAATTGCAGTGGGGAAGAGAAAGAGATAAGTTGTATTTTCTTTATTAGTTTGTATGGCTTTTCTTTTATATATAAAATCCATGTTTTATTATATCTTCTTCATGAATTCTAAGTAGTCTCCTTTATCTTTCTTCTTGCATCGAGATGTGATGATGTATTGATGTGGATTTGAAGTGCTTTTAATGTATTGAAGAAATTGTGATGGTTTTTCATTTCGAACTTAATTTACTTTCTGATCTGGCCAATTTAATTGTTAAAATATGTTGTTGAACATTAACCATGAAAGCATTTAGTGTCCTACAATAATAATGAAAAATCCATTCAATTTCCATGGATGAATTGTGTAGTTTATGGGAATTGAGTGCAAATAAATTGGGAAATGTGTTTTGATGGACTTCAAATTTGAGTTTTTAGGGTGACAGGCTGAGATCCCGAATTTGGTCCTAAGATTAGTAACTAAACTCGAAGGTGAGCCTTCAGGTGAAGGGTGAGTAGGAGCTCTGTAGTGAGAGCCGGTATCCTCCTAGCCTAACCTTAGATTTAGTGACTAAACTTAGGATATGTCAATTTTATTTTCATGCTTGGAAGAGGAGGTACTCTTTTAAGGGTAAGAAACATTTATGCTCCTATTTGGCACAATACCATAGATAATCATTCCATGTCATCCACACATCATGTTCTCCTTGCAAGAGGAAAAATACTTTTCTTATAAATTAAAACCTTTCAAATATATAGCTTAGTGTGTGTCTGTTAGTTAATTCTGTTTTAAAGATATTAGAAGTAATTGTACTTTGTTTAATTGTTATTTTATTATTCATATTGGTAGTCGAAGTAAACATTAAACTTTAATTGCAATTAGAGTATTAGAATTCAGTATTACATTATCTACTGTAAGACTCGTACCTTCCCTATGGGATCGATAACCAAGCCCTCTATTACGTGATACAATACGTATACTTGCGTTGAATGTTTGGACTTTACAAAATAAATAAAAATATATATAAATTTAAGTTCATAAGCTCTTGCAATATTAAAGTCCGTCGCATCAATATTCAACTGAAATAAAAAGTTTTAGTTACCTACAGTAAAGTTCATCTGCCTGAAGTTATGCTAACAATTGTTGAAAATATAATAATTGAGAACAAATAAGAGTTAATATTTTTTTACCTCCCCCAAACTTAAATTCTTCAATAAATTTGAAACAGTAAAGAGTAAAAGAATCTAACCTTTTTGCGCTGAGATCTTGAAATCTTTAACAGTTATCTGGTATTAGTAAAAATTTAAAACTAGCAGGCATGAAACAGTTAGTAATAATGATATATAAATATTTTAAGCATTTGCAAGGTGAAGAGAAATTAACTTTAAACATCTAAACATCCAACAAAACACCAAAATACTAAACAAACTATCACATCACTAAACAGTTCATTTAACAATTTTAAATTTTTTCAATAAAACATAATAGTACACCAACAGGTTTACACATCACATGAAAAGCAAAAAAATACTACATCACAAGAATACAACACAACACAACAAGAAAAATAGAAATAGAAACAAACACTCTACCAATCTTCATCACCAGGTTCATCCACAAAGTCAGCACGATCAGGTCTATATGGTGTATAGCTGGGGCAAGTAGGAAATATCACATCAGTCTCCGCCCTCATGAATCTGACCTGAGCATCATATTAAGCAATATCGAACTCAACTCTCCTCCTCAGATAATCTTCATTCACATCACTTCTAGCCTCAAAAACATCCATCCTACCACGGAGTTTATCCACACTAGCATTCTGTAATCTCACTTGCTCCATAATATCAGATAACGTAGGGGGCTCAGATGTAGATGGAACGTCATAAATCATAGTAGGAATATCAGTACTCCTACTCTCATCTCGAGCTCCCACATGAGACTCATAAGTACGGATAATAATCTTTGTAATCGATCTTAGCGGTATAGCTATCTCTTCAGGACTGCTGAACTCCACTCTAGACTGAACACACAGGGCATGAACTAAGGCAGGATGTCCTAATCCACTAGTGGTCTCGCCTCTAGCAATAGTCTGAATATTCTTGAAGACAATAGCTCCAATATCAATCTTTTTCATCTTCTGAATACAATAGTTTAGAATTTCTCTATTCCTTGTAACTTCACTGTGGTGATAAGAAGGTAATAGTCTTTCAAAGATGAAATAGTGCCAAACTTTTAATGCAACATTTAACTTGGAAGCGGGGAAGTTAATCATCTGTTTTTGACTTATTTTCCATTCCCCTCTTCCATCCATCAGAAACACAATCACTTCTCTCATATTTGCATCTCGAGTATCAAAGTTTTCATATCAAATGTTTCCTGAGTCTGATAAAAGGCATTGATATGCTGAGAGGTAAATTCAACCATTTTGCCTCTAACTAACACATACTCAGTCTTAGTCTAGAGCATATTTGAATAGAACTCTCTAACAACTCCCATTACAACATTCACAGTAAAATAACAAAATCTCTGCCAGCTCCATTCTGCAATGAACTGTTCTACAGATCCTCCAGGATTATCAAAAGCTCGATCCTGGATACACTTCTTATTGTAAACGTAAGAGTTAAAGCGAAATTGCACTGTAACATTAACAAATTTTTCTTTATCAAAATCCAATTTTCTCTTCCCTTTACTCATCCTCGGAGCCATGTGAATTTCTAAAATTTGCAAGAAAATTCCAATAAATCCCAAATTTACAATGTAACAAACTCCAAATACTATTCTAAACAAGTAAGAGCAAATTTCATCATAGGAAATCTCAAAATTTCTTCAAAAATCCAAAAATTCTAATCTAAGCAATGTGAGAGATTTCCATGGTGAAAATAAAAAAATTTTAACTTAAAGTGAAGTTCTTACCAAGAGAAGTGTAGATCCGGTCTCAAAAAGCTTTGAAATCACTTCAAATCCGAGATCTAGCAAGCCTTAGGTCTTCAAAATCGCAAAAATGGAGGAGGAAGACGAAAGAAATGGAAAAAATCATGGGTCCCAGAGTCAAAATAGTGAAATAAAGGGTTTTTGGCATTATTCTGTACTTGGGCACCGGCGGCGCTCGATAGGGCACTGGCGGCGCTTGACAGGGCGCCGGCAGCACTCGATAGGTTAAAAATGTCAAATCTCTGGATTTGGGGGCCGGCGGCGCCCATTTTAGCGCCAACAGTTCCAGTCTAAAATTTTTTCTGGGTCCAAAATTTTTTTTGTATTTTTGATCGTTTCGACGTCCACAATAACATTTAACACTTCATTATGCACCTAGTTCCTCACACAAGCAATAACTAACACAATTCTTAAACAAACAATACAAAACATACTTTTATATATAAAATCCTCGTTACATCATAAACACTAAATATGTTCATTCAAACCAAACCAACAACTCTTAGATGTTAAGTATTGCAGGTACGCTATGATAAGCAAACACTAAAATCTAAGCACACAATGAAATTAAGCATAGCAAATCCAAATTCAAATTACAAAGCAAAGCAAAGTAAAACTAAACACACCAAACATAATTAAACAAAGTAAACTAAACACATATCAAACATAAGTAGTATCCAGTAATCACTCCACATCGGTTTCAGAACTATCTTCCTCTCTAATATCTCCAATAGATTGCTGATGCACGAACAATTTGTATAATGGATGAAATAGGAATTCATCAAATGAATCCTCAACAATCACCGCGTTCTTCTTCATCAGATTAATCAGGCCCATTTTAATCCGACCAGTGTGATCAAATTGTTCCTTCATCCTCCGATCTATATGATCAAATAAATCAGAAATACTATTGATTGCATTCATAACATTCAGTACCTTTTTCTCCAACTGTTTGATCCTTTCCAGTATCACTCTGGAACTTTCAAGAAAATAGGGCTGAATTGGTTATGAAGTATGAGTTAGTTGATCAGCAAGCAGATTCATATCATCTTCATCTTCTACTGTTTGGTAGTCATAAAGATTAGTTTGATCAATAGGCCTCCATGGAAGAAGAACCTTTTCCTAACTCTCATATGGAACTTGTGATTGAATACATAACAGAAATAGGGTAGACGGGTGTCCAAGCCCATATTTAGATCCATGAACAATTCATCCTAAAACTGATTTCACAATTATATTACCAATGTCAATCGGCGTTCCAGTTGAATACAAAAATTCAAAATGGCACTTTCCTTGGTTACCTTGCTAATTTTCAATGTTTGAAATAACATTGCCGAAATAAATTAATGCCACTGCTTTGACACTGGATTTAAAGATGCAAAAGGGAAACTAATATATTCATTTTCTCTAACTTCCCAATCGTCATTCTCATTTGTCAAATAATGATACACATCATTCATATTATTACTTGTGGCATAAAATTAGAATAATGGCAAATAGGTACATTATCAATCATAAAGAGATCATTAGTTCTTGTAGGAGTGAATTGCACAAACCTACCTCGCACAAAGATGAATCCTTAGTAGATCCCGTGAAGATTTGCATAGAATTCCTTCACAACTGGAATGACTATGGCAGCGGTAGTGTAACATAACACTTCCCATTGTCTTTCCTTAATTATCTCTTCAATTCTTGTAGTAGGATTATCCATACCTCTATTTATAAAGCCTCTTTCCTTGATAATCCTTCTCTTCATCACCATTTTATTGAACAATCCCTGCGCCTCGAAACTTATAAACTTCCTTCAGTTAAAAATATGAGGATGAGGGGTTTCCATAGAGTAAGAATCCATGGGATGCGAATTCGGAATGGTAGTTTTCATTTTTCTTGAGTTTGGAAGTCTAAAATGGAGTTTAGTGAGTTACAAAGATGAAGATCTCGCTCAAAACAGCAAAAAATTACATTTTGAACCTCTAAAAACCACAATAGGTTTTGGGCTCCAGCGGTGCTTGATAAGGCATCGACGGCGCTCAAACCCGAAGTTTAGCCATTCCCTCTGTAATCGAGCGCCGGCGACGCCAGTGCTAAAAAATCTCATCGAACTTTGTTTGGCCCAAAATATTCCAATATCTCAATTCGATCCAATGTTTATCAAATTTTAAAGTATTTAGGAGCGATTAGGATTAAAAAATAACTATCTAAAAAGCACAACTACAAAAAACAAGCAAACACGCCACAAAGATACATATGGGTTGCCTCCCATAAAGTGCTTGGTTTAACGCCGTCAGCCCGACAAACCATTCAGTTAATCGAGATGACTCAGCAGTAAAACCTCTTGGAAGTCATGTTGAAACTCATCAAAGTAAGGCTTTAATTGATGCCCATTAATCTTGAAAATCTTTTCAGTATCAAGATCTTTAATATCAACAACTCCAAAAGAATGAACTTTTACAACTATAAAAGGTCCTAACCATCTAGACTTGAGCTTTCCAGGAAATAACTTTAATCTTGTGTTGTCTAACAAAACTTTTTGTCCAATTTCCGATTTCTTTTTCAATATCTTTCGGTCATGCCACAATTTCATTTTCTCTTTATAGATCCTGTCATTGTGATAAGATGCATTTCTAATCTCTTCCAATTCATTCAATTGCATAAATCTCTTCTCTCCAGCATTTTTCAAATTAAAATTCAAATCTTTTATCACCCAATATGCTTTATGCTCCAATTCAACCGATAAATGATAAGTCTTACCAAACACTAGTCTATAAGGAGACATTCCAATCGAGGTATTAAAAGTAGTCATGTAAGCCCATAATGCAATATATAATCAAGCAGACCAATCTAATTTATGATTATCCACAGTTTTCTCCAAAATTCATTTAATTTCACAATTAGACACTTCTACTAAACCACCAGTTTGAGGATGATATACAGTAAAGATTCTATGAATAATATTATATTTCTCAATCAATCTCTTAAATTGATTATTCCTGAAATGGGTTCCACCATCAGTTATAATCACTCTCGGCATTCTATATCTTGTAAATATATTTTTCTTTAAAAATTTTGAAACACTTTGAGCATCACATCTAGGTAAAGCAATAGCTTCAATCCATTTCAAGACATAATCAACTGCAACCTGTATATACCCAAATGAAGGAGTAAATGGTCCTATAAAATCTAATCCCCATACATAAAAAATTTTAACTTCCAAAATATAATTTAGAGCCATTTCATTTATTCTAGAGATATTACCTACTCTTTGACATCGATCACATGATTTAATATATTTGTAAACATCCTTAAAAAGAGTAGGCCAATAAAATCCAGATTGTAAAATCTTAAAAGTGGTTTTATCAACACCAAAATGACCTCCAAATTCAGAATCATGACATCATTGAATAATCAAATTTGTTTCTTCTTGTGGCACACATGTCCTAATAATTAGATCCATACACTATTTATATAGATAGGGCTCATCCCAAAAATAAAATCTGGCATCATATTTAAACTTCTTTTGTTGTTGACTTGTTAAATCAGGTGGTATAATATCACTCACAATAAATTTAAAATATCAACATACCAAGACAAATTTCTTCCCATAATAGTATAAAGTTGTTCATCAGAAAATGTTTCTGTAACTTCTTTCTAAAATTTAAATAATTTATCATACTCTAATCTTAACAAATGATCAGCTATTTGGTTATCAGATCCCTTCCTATCAATTATCATAAAAACAAATTCTTGTAGAAGAAGTATCCAACTAATCAGTCTAGGTTTTGCATCCTTCTTTTGCATTAAATATTTGATAGCTGAATAATTTGTATGCACAATACTTTTAGCTCCAATTAAATATGGACTAAACTTTTCAAAAGCAAATACTATAGCTAATAACTCTCTTTCAGTAGTGGTATAATTAATTTAAGCTTCATTAAGAGTTTTACTAGCATAGTAAATGACTTAGAAAACTTTATCATTCCTTTGCCCCAATGCTACTCCGATCACATAATCACTAGCATCACACATGAGTTCACATGGTTTCTCCCAATATGGTAAACAATTATTGGTGTTGTGATTAATTTCTTTTTCAATAATTCGAAAGCACTTAAACATTCATCACTAAAATCAAACTTTCTATCATTTTCTAGAAGTCGACACAAAGGTTTAGTAATTTTAGAGAAATCTTTAATATATCGCGTGTAAAATCCAACGTGTTCTAAGAAACTCCTCACCTCTCCCACAGAAGTGGGTGGTGGCAATCTCTCAATCACTCTAATTTTAGCAGGGTCGACCTCCATACCATATTCAGAAATTTTATGCCCAAGCATAATTCCTCCTGCAACCATAAATTGACATTTCTCCCAATTCAGAACTAAATTTGTTTTCTCACAAAGCTCCAAAACTTTTTCTAAGTTTTCTAATCAGATTTCAAATGATGTCCCAAATACAAAGAAATCATTCTTGATAACTTCTATTCCATTATCTATCATACTATTGAAGATAGACATCATACATTTCTAAAATGTTGCAGGTGCATTACACAGTCGAAAAGGCATTCTTCGAAAAGCAAAGATTCCATAAGGGCTAGTAATTGTTGTCTTTTCTTGATCCTTAAGAGTAATAGGTTTTTGATGGTAACTAATATATCCATCCAGAATGCAGTAGTATTTGTGTCCAGCAAGTCTATCTAACATTTGATCGAGAAAAGGAAGAGGAAAGTGAACTTTTGGGTGGCGTCATTTAATTTCCTATAGTTAATACAAATTCCCCATCCATTAATTTATCTTGTGGGTATAATTTCATTACATTCATTCACTTCAACAGTCACTCCTCCCTTTTTTGGTACACAATGTATTGGACTCACCCAAGCACTATCCGAAATAGGATAAATGATTCCAGCATCCAGTAATTTTAAAATCTCCTTCTTAACTACTTCTTTCATTATTGGATTCAATCTCCTATGCTGATCAACTCTCGGTTCATGTTCTTCATCTAATATAATTCTGTGCATACAAATCAAAGGACTGATTCCTTTAATATCTGCTAAATTCCATCCAAAAGCTTTCTTGTATCTTTTTAAGATTTCCAACAACTTCTATTTTTGATAATCGTTTATCTTCTATGATACAATAACTGGTAGGGTATATGATTCTCCTAAAAATATATACTTCAAATGATTAGGGAGAATTTTCATCTCAAGTTCAGGAGGTTTTCTTATAAATGGAATTAAGCTTTTATTTCCACCTTCCATAGTGTCTAATACTTCAAATCTCTCCTGAACATACTCTAAATCTTCGTTCTTCTTGCTATCTGAATTTTCTCATTTTCAATTTCTTCTTCAAATATATTTTCATACTCTACTTCTCTTTCAAATATATTTTTAAAATGATTGTTTCTCAAATATTCACAGACCTCCATCCTAAAACATTCATTAACTTTTTCCATTGAGGGATACTTCATAGATTTCAAAATATTAAAAATCACCTCTTGATCATTAACTCAAATAGTTAATTCTCCTTTTTGAACATCAATCACTGCTCTTCCAGTAGCAATGATTGGTCTTCTCAAAATGATTGGGATTTTTTTATCTTCCTCCATATCAAGTACAATAAAATCCACAGGAAAGATAAATTTATCCACTTTCACTAACACATCTTCCACCACTCCATTAGGGTAAGTAATGGAACGATCAACCAACTGAAGAGTCACAGATGTAAGAGAAATTTCTCCTATTCCCAACCTTTTGAAAATTGATAAAGGCATTAGATTAATACTAGCTCCCTGATCACATAAGGCTCTTCCGAAAAAATTTTCATTTATAGTATACGGAATAGTGAAACTACCAGGATCTTTAAGTTTTTCCGGAAGCTTCTTCTGAATAATTGCACTACACTCTTCGCTAAGTGCAGCAGTTTCATGATCTGTAAACTTTCTTTTCTTTTTAAGAATATCCTTTATAAAGTTAGCATAATTGGGCATCTGTTCTAATGCTCAACAAAAGGAATATTTACGTTAATTTCTTGAGGATCTTCAAAAATTTTCCAAATCTATTATCGTTGTTTTGTTGCTTCAATCTTTGAGGAAATGGAGGTGGTGGGTTTTCAACAGTAATCTTCATTGGCTCAAGAGGATATTTAAAGTATGAATAAATCTTATTTGAACCTTTTTCAATTTCCACCTTCTCCTTTTGTATTTTAACTTCATTTTGCACTCTTGTCTCTAATTCTTTTCCAATCCTTAATTGAATAGCCTCAAGTTGCTCCTCTTTTTGATCTTTTAGATTGATCTCAACATTACTTGGAAGCGTTCCAGAAGGTTTATTATTAAGTTCAGTGAAAAAATGCCCCAATTGATTTTCAATATTTTTCATCTCAACACCTTGAGCTTGTAATTGATTTCCCATATTCAGAATAATTTCTTCAATAGACAATTTCTTATCCTTAAATTGCGGGTTACTATTAAATCCAAGAGGATAAGATGGTCTAAAATTGGTATTTCCTTGATTGTTCAAATTTTCAACTGGATTTATAGAACTGTTCCCCCAATGTGGGTTAACATTAGCATTGCTATTTTCCAACTAAAAAAAAAATTGGGTGATTCTTCCAACCTGGATTATAATAATTTGAATAAGGATTGTTAGGTCTATTAATAGCATTCAAAGTCTCATAAGGTGTTTGAGATTCTTTTATCTGTCCAAATGAATTTTTCTCTAACACGTAGGGTGGTTGAGAATAATTCATTCCATATTGATCTATTTTCTTAGAAAGGGTTGCAATTTGAGAAACTATCATAGTCATCATATCAGAATCATGAACACTAGCTGCTCTTTTAGGATTTACCCGTTAAGAGGGTCATTGAAAATTATTAGTAGCCATTTTTTCAATTAATGTGTATGCTTCATCAAAAGGTTTTGACATTAACGATCCATCAGCATCAACATATATAATTGATCTCAATGATCCCACTAATCCATTATAAAATGTTTTAATTATTAAGCAATCTAGTAAAGCAAGATGTGGGCACTTTTTAAGAAGATCATTAAATCTCTCCCAAGCTTCATATATTGATTCTCCTTCAAACTGACCAAAAGATGTAATATCATTTCTTAACTTAGCAGTCTTTGATGGAGGGAAATATTTTGATAGAAACTTTTGAGACAATTCTCCCCAAGTTCTAATAGATCCAGGTGCTAACGAATTTAACCATGCCTTAGCTTTATCCCTTAATGAAAAAGGAAAAAGTCGAAGTCTGACAGCATCACTCGACACTCCGTCATATTTAAAAGTAGCACACTGTTGACCTCATTTTTGGTGAGGTCTTTTCTTCTCTCCTTAGTGCTTAGGATCTAGCCATAGGTTTTCTCCTTGACTATCCTAGAGGACTAGAATTGGGACTCACCCTTTAGCAATTCAGCTACTTCTTGACTCCTCTTGGGATCCCACTGGGATGGTTGCAAACCTCTAAATCACCTTAGAAGGTTAAGGCCACCATATGGAGAACCAATAGTGAGCTCCTATAAGGTTGTTCAAGCCTTAGGATTACTCTGGGTGGCCTGGTCCTGGTGAGGTCTGGCTTACACACACTGCACTCTCACACACACCATCCTTACCCAATTCTCCCCCCTGGTTCATTGGAGCACTCATGTGGCTAAGTGCAAATCCCTAGCTCTTTGGCTAAGAGGGTTGGGAACAACCCATGAGATGTTCAGGGTGGAGATTTCTTGGTCCATGGCTCACTTTAAGCTTCATCATGATCAAAATTCAACTTTTGCCAAAATGCCTAGTTTTGACATTGGGTTCTTCAAACCTACCTAAAATTACCTAAATGCCCCAAATTTTCCAAAAACTTCCAAAAATTACCAAAAATTCCCAAAAATTCTAAAGATCATTTTGAAACAACTCCCACCTTTTAAATTCACTAAAATACCCCAATACCCTCCAAATAACCTCTTGATACCCTAAAATACCCTTTTGGCACAAAATTCTAAATATTCTAAAAATTCATAGAAAATTCCAAAAAATCCCAAATATTCCCAATTTCATTTTGTTCAACTACACCATAACCCAATTTTGCCAAAATAACCCACTTTTATCAAAATCCCCAAATTGACCAATTTTTAACCTAAATGGACTCAATGTCACACAAAACCAACCCATTTGGCCTCAATTTTGCCCAATTTCAATTCTAAACTTTAATTCAACATCATTACTATCAATCTAACCAAATCCAAGCCCAATTTGATTCATATTTGAGTTCAATTCCATTTGAAATCCAAAATCCCCCATTTTAGCCTATAGTGAATCCATGCCCTAAACCTACCAAATTGATTAGCCAAACCTTGTAATTTCTTCCCAATTAATGTTGGGAACTCTTCAATACTTTCCCCTAGACCATTTAAAACTTTCAATTTGGTCTAAACCACACCATAACCCAACTTGGATCCAAGTTGATTCAACCTTGCCTAAATTAACCAAAATACCAAAATCCACCAAACTGACCTTCCAATTGAACTAAAAACCATTCCATGTCTTCATGAAAGTTTTTCATGGCAATCATTTCTATAATGTTTCTCAAGACACTTGGACCTAAATCAAAACCAAACCCAAGTTAGCCTAACCCAAACCCAAGTGAGCCAATTTGAACCTATGGCCTAATCAAACCAAATTGAACCAAGTGTGGCTAAACCAACCTTTCCACAACCATCAAGTGAACCCTAGGAACCACCCTAGATCCACCTAGCCCAAGCTTAGTGAGCCATGGAACAAGGGTTCCCCATTTTAAGGGATCTCTTCCCTTAAGTGGATAAATCCTCTTTTGCCTTACCCCAAAACATCCCCACAACCGCTAATCACCATTAAACCTCTCCATGACTCACCTGACCTCAGGGGCCAGCTCCCTTGTCCTTGCCGGCCGGCCTAGCCACCGGAGGGGGTCAAAACCGAGAGCCACCATCTACCCAAACTCACCCAAACTTACCCAATTGGCCACCTCAGCCAAATTAAACTTTGGAGCTGCACTGCCCTCCACCTAAGCAGTGGAATTCACCCATCAATTGAGCCCTAGCTCACTCGAATGGCTCGGTTATTTAAACACCTCTTCTCAGTCATGAGAAAGGTGCTAAAAGGTGTTGAATTTTTTCTTAACAGAAGACCTCCAAATTATTCTCAGAGCTCCTCCCTGCCAAGAGAAGCTCATCCCCACTGTTCTCCTGCCCTGAATCACCCCAGCTAAGCCCAATTTCTCAGCTAAAAATCAGGCCAGAAACAGAACACTCCCTGAAACTTCACCAAATCCAAATTAACTCTTCCTACACCTTCACCAGAGATAGAGAAGGAGTTCCCCAGTGAAAGCCCACTCTCCAGGCCACCCAGTTGTTCCAGCCTCCAAGCTTTGTGATCGGGCCTGGTTTAAGTTAAGCCCAGGCAATTCACCACAGCTCCAGGCTTCATCTCTAGCTTCCTTGGACTCCAATGAACGTGACGAGCCTCTATGATAGAAGCTTCACTTCTCAGAGCGAAGGTATTGCCCTCTTCTTCCTCCCGAGCTTCCAGAAATTCTCCATTTCATTAAAATCAATTTCGATGCATGTTAACTCTATGGATATGTTCGTCTCTTCAAGATGAGTTCATAGAGCATAAGAACATTTGTTTGGTTAAGAATCGAGGGGGATATTAGGGTTAGAAGGTCGACGGTCATGGGTGCACACCAGTCGGAGACGATGATCGGCCACCGTCGGATTACACGTGTATCGAATGAACGACTTAGATGGCGTCGGACAAGGAGATGGAGCGGGACCGCACGATTCGTGGCTGCTGACTCAGGTGGCGGCGTCGAATGGGAGCGCGACACGTAGGGCTTCGGAGCTGCCGATGTTGACGCGGCGCTGACTTGTTTAACTAGGAATATCTGATTTTTCTTATTTATTTAAATACCAAAAACTTCAAAAATTGATATCTTTGCATAGAAAAATCATAAAAATAAAAGAAAAATACCCTCTTGCTCAGTGAACAGAGGAGAATAATGTGGAAAAGGATTTGATCTATTTTGTTGAGTATTTTATTTTTAATTAATTTAATACTGTTTTGAGTTTTTTAATTCTCCATGCAAGTATACATTTCACCATGGCATGAGACCATAGGGCTTTTATAGCCTCTGATCTTGGGAACATTCCCTGAATTTTCCAAGGCCAGAGGCTATCCCTGTGGCAAGTTATTTATTTTTCAAGTTTATGTCACTGTTTTTGACATTTTAATTCCAGAAATTAACATGTTGCTTAGAAAATTCCAAAAAAATTTGGTGAAGTTCCTTAGGACCAGAGGACCCTAGGATAATTATGGTTTGAGTTAATTCATTAAGAATAACCTTAATTAGCCTAAATACTCAAAATTAATCTTTACTTAATTAGAGTTAATCACACATTAAAATGACTTGAAAATAATTCTCCACTGATCTTTAGGATCAGGGGGACCTCACATAAAAATTTGAAGTCTATTGGAAATATTTAACACCACTAAATGGATTAATTAAACCACATAATCAAAATTAAACTTTAAAAATGCATAACTACAAAAATACATTTCAAAAATTTACCAAATTGATTTTGGGACTTCTCTAATATCAGAGGAGTCTAAGAAAAATAAAATTCAAATTTTCTAAAAATTTTCATTTTAAAGCATATTTTAATATTTTTAATAATTTAAAAAATAATAAAAATCATAAAAATGTCATACTTGGTTCCATAATCACTTAGGAACCAATCAAATATTTTTCCTAAGTCTCTAGGTTAAGATATTTAATTTTAAAGCCTTAAAGCAATTTTTTGAATTAAAAAAATGTATTTTCTAGCCCTCCCACTAAATTAATTCTAATAAATCAAAGAAAAATCATAAAAATGTAAAATTTGTTTCTCTGACTTTCTTGAGGTTAGAGAGATTTTTGAAAAATATAAAATCCATTTTTCAACTTTTATTTTATTGTATAATTAATTAACACTCCAAAATTTAAAATAATTATATTAAATAAATTATAATTCAAAAAATCACCAAAATCGGTCCAAGGGGTCCTCTGGTCATTAGAAATATCCTATAATTTTCTTAAGGATAGAAACTTTACTTTGGTCATGTTGGTGAATTTTCTTTGAAAACCCCTATTTTCCATTAAAAATAATTATATAAATAAATTAAATTCAGACAAATCACATTTTCCCCTCTAATGTCTTAATTGACATGTGAGTGAAGTGTCATAAAAAAATTTTAAGTTCATTTAAGCTTAATTTAATGAGTTATAAAATAAATAAGCTTAAAGGGGCATAAAGGTAATTAAAAGATTTTAACCCCTAACTAAAACTTTAGGTTTAATCAAAATGGGGGTAAAATATCTGATTTTAATTTTCTCTTAGATGATTAATACTTTGGGAAATATAAGGGTAGGAACCCATTAATCACTTTAATAAACCAAAAATGAAACTTTAATTAATTAAATGATTTAAATTTTGGAAGATTAATTAAAATTGGATTATTAAAATGGGGATATAACTTAAGAGGATATTGATTCTTTAATTTAAAAATCCCTAAATAAATCACTTAATAATATTTAACTCTTAAACTTAAGAGGATAAGTGGAATAAATAATTAAGTGGTTAAAAGTAAATAATTCTTAATTTAATTAAAACCTACATCATTAAATAATTTAATGATTGATTAAAACCTAAAATGTTAAATAATTAAAAAAGTAAATTAAATATTTGAAACTAATTAAAAATCATTTCAAAACAAACTTAAATCAAATTTGCAAATTTTAAATAATTTTAAGACAACTTACCTTTAGAACATAATATAAATATTGAATTAATTAATATAATTAATCCAAATTAAATCATTAAAATTTAATAAATAATTTAAACATCATTCCAAACTTAAAATCATTGATTAAAGTTTCATTATTAAATCACATTCCAGTGTCCATTTTGGTAGCAGTAAAAAAGAAGAAATGATGATTTTGCAAGGAAATATAAGGAGCATCCATGTAATCAATCCCCCAATTATCTTGCCAAAATGAAATTCCACCATCACAAGCACTCCAAAATATGTGTTTGTTTGCAATGTTTATAACCTTAACAATAGTTTTCTAAATTATTAAATCACCAGGCCTCCACTCCAACACAGCAGAGTGTGTCTAACAACAATATTTATGATATTAAAATTTAGCTCAATGAGATTCTACTTCTCTAAATTTAAATCAGAGTTTGAACTTATTTTCAGCAATATGAGTAAGGATTTTAAACCCAAGGCTACCAACAAGCCTAGGCATACACACCTCATCCAACTGATCTAGATTTTACTTTTACCACAACCTACCCAAAGAAAGTCTTGTAATGTTCTCTATCAAGTTATTTTAGTGCTTTTTTAAGGTAAAGAACGTGTAAAGTATACAAAGTAATGCTTTGTAAAACATTACTAAGTAAAGTCAACCTACCATCATTAGAGAGGAAAATGCTGATATATCTTTGAATATACTTAATATCTTCTTTATTTTAAAATATTTCTTAATGAAATTCCATTTTAGTGGAAGTTTATTTTTATGTTTATGATGCAGGTGTAACAGGTAGGATCATTGGAACAAATTTGGACAGAACCAGAGCAAAATGAAACTAAATAGAGCAAAGGTGTGATTGTGGTCTAACACTCAGGTGCCCACTTTTGGGCACCAAGTTCTTGCATGAGCACCTTGGCGCCATGTTCTAGGAACATAGGCACCCAAGATATTTGAGTTGATGGAGAGCACGATGCTTAGGCACTTCAGGCTAGGCACCTAGGTGTTGCAGTTTAGACAATTATTTTTGCTAGTTATTTCACGATTGTTAGCAGTTCAAACTGGGAGATTGAAGATGATTTAAAAGAGATTTGGTGGCTTTTAGCAAGGGGAGGAGATCGAATTCCTGGAATTCTCTGAGAACAATAGGTATGAGTAGAAACTTTTGTTCTAGAAAGATTACATAGAGGAATTTGAGAGAATCTGTAAACGGTTTACGACAACACATTGTGTAACACTATGGAAAACATCGTCTGAAGAAATTTGGTTCTTTTTTTAGAGGGAAAAATATAAGTATAGTGTGTACTCTTATTTGATTATTCTTTTAAACATATATTTGGTGAATTTTCTTGGGTTGAATGAAGTTTTCTTTGGTGTTTATCATGTGTAGTGAGTAGATTTCTTATACTTTTGTATTGTGAAAGTAGGTTAGATTTGTATGTTTATGAATGCTTTGAATTGATTACATAATTTACTTATTTTACTGGCCATATAACTTGTTAAAATTTGTTGTGACACATTAAAAATAGACAGAGGAGTGGAGAAAAAAATAAAATACTCGCATAGTATGATTTGATATGCAAGATGAGTCCTTTGGAAATGCAACTTAGTGAGATGCGTATTGATGTAGTTTAAATTAGGATTTTCATTGGTGACAGATGAAAACAATTACCTAATTTGAATACTACTCATTTAAGCACTCGAAAGAGGGTAAATGAGTCTTTTGCTCCTGTTGTCACTACCACATCACAATTCTTAGTATTAACACCTACAATCTACCTAGGAAATCACAAGAGAAAAGTATCTTTATCAATATAGAATTTCACTTGCTTAGTTGATCTGGGGAAAGTTTAACATAAATTAGGATAAGTTATTAGAAAAATCATCATTAGCAACAATCCATACTACAAACTGAAAGTAGTAGCCTAGAATTCACAGTTAAATTGTTATTATAACAAATCGTTGACCACTGTCTCAGTGAGATCAACATTCCAGACTCAAGTAAAGACCTATATTATGAAAGCGATAAGTGCACCTGCGAAGGAACCCTAGCACTTAGGTGGAGATTGTGTGATAATTTAAATTATCACTAATGTGTTGGTAGCTTTTGGGGTAGTCAAGTTTTATGACAACGTTGCCAGAGAAGGAGGGAATGAAGGAAAGAAGCATTAGTGAGAAAAAACTTAAGGGTAATTTTATTTGAACCTGTAAGACATAGATTCGGAAATAGTAGTAGTGCTTAGTAATTTTAGTTATTGTTCCACCAAAGTACTTTACTGCTTTCATCATTATTCTGATACCTAAAAATAAGTTTAGACGGTCATGGGGGGATTTTAGACCGATCAGTTTAACCTCAGTGATTTCCAAGCTTCTAAGCAAGATTCTAGTAACCAAACTCCAACCTCACCTGCATTTACTTATCAAAGCTAATCAGGCAGCTTTTGTAAATGGGAGAAATATCTCTGATAACATCTTACTGGCTCAGTAATTGCTATTAGATCTAGATAAAAAGTGTACGGGACAATGTGATCTTTAAGGTAGAAATTAAAACAACTTATGATACCATAAGATGTGACTTCATCCTTAATTGTCTGTCTGCTAGAGGTTTTCCTCCTGAGTTTGTGCAGCTCATTGGGAGGTGGCTGAGGTGTAATGTCCATTCTGTCTTAGTGAATGGTAAGAGCCATGGCTTCTTTAGTTCTACAAGAGGTATAAAATAGGGAGATCCCCACTCCCCTACTCTTTTTATTTTATCCTTTGACTATCTCTCAAGAATTTTGGATGATCTAATGGCTAAGCCACCCCCACTAAATTACCATCATAAGTCTAACATATTTGTTTGCCATCTGTCATATGCAGGTGACATCATAATCTTCTCCAGAGCATTAAAGGCAGCAGTCAAGGTGGTCTATCAGGCACTACAACACTTCCATTTAGTTTCTGGCTTGGAGTTAAATCTACAGAAATGCCAATTCTTTCCTAGTACTCGTGTCAGCCACCAAATGAAGAGATGGATAGCTGCTTACATAGGTTTCAAATCAGCTCAACTTCCCATTAGCTATCTAGGTGTTCAATTGTTGAAGGGCAGAACTAAACAAACACTTTTTCATGAGGTGATTGATAAAATTAAGGCACAAATACATTGTTGGTCTAATTCCTTCCTAGTGGCAGAATTACTCTTTTGAAAAGTATACTCCTTGCTCTACACTCTTATGCTCTATAAATGTTTACTATGAAGAAAAGTACACAACAACAACTTGGTAGATGTTCAATAAGTTCATATGGGCTGGACAACATAAACAAATTCATTGGATGACATGGTAGAGACTTTGTAAACCTATCCAAGCTGGGGGGTTGGGATTCACGTGTTTTGATCATTTAAGCTTTATCAATCTATGTAAGATATGGATCAGATTTAGAGCTCAAGAAAACCCCTGGGCCAGATTTCTTAAGGGTAAATACTGTAAGCATGATCATCCAGTAATGGTCCAACCCAAACTGGGTGACTCCAGGCTGTGGACCAAGCTCCTGAAGATCAGAGAAAAAGCTGAATAGTTGTTTAACTGGGAGTTAGGTGAGGGCCAAATCAGCTTCTGGCTGGATCATTGGGTATGGGAAGGTGAAAGACTCTCTCCCACCCACACTGGGATTTCCACTAATAGTTGTGTTACAGATTTTTGGCAGGATAGTCAATGGAACAACAGGTTACTCAGCAAATTTCTGAACTCTGAACAATTGCATCAAGTTCTGATAACTAAATTTAAGCCTGATCAGAAGGATAAGCTCATTACCAAAAATAAACATTCTTAAAAGCTAGCTGCCTTCATATATCATAAATATTTTAATTAGGAACAGATCAAATGGGAGCTGAATTTCAGGGGAAGCTACTGACCCCATCTATGTCCTTTTTTTATGTTGGAGAGCCAGAAATAAGCTGTTACCCAGTGATGACATATTAAAGTTGAAAGGTTTAAGAGGGCCTTCTTATTGTCTTCTTTGCCAATGTGCTGAAGAATCATACGAACACTTGTTCTTCACTTGCTAATTCTCCCAGAATGTTTGGAAGGAGCTGCTAACTAAACATAAGCTGGATACACTGAATTTGAGCTGGCTGCATTTGTTTTACAGGCTGATGGAGTGGCATCAGGTTGATCTGCAGGTGGTTCCTTGCTTGGTTGCCTGGTTTATTTGGATGTGCAGAAATTAAGCCAAGTATGAGGAGAATCTTCTTTCATGTATGCTAGTGGTTGCACATTGTTTGGCTTACATTCATAAGCTTATTAAATGGCACCAGCTAAAGGATATCTGCTTGATTAGAATGGCTGGTAAAGTCCCCTTGCAACATTCAATTATTATTAAGTGGTCTCCACCCCCCAGTCCATGGATCAAAGTCAACACTGATGGGAGTTATTATAGGATGAAGGCTGGTTTTGGATGCATTTTTAGGAACAGTAGTAGGAAGTGTCTTCTTTTCTTTCACTCTCCAACTTGTGCCCTTCATGCCTTGGAAGCTGAGATGATTGTTATTTTTTGGCCAATCAGGATTGCTTATCAATGCAAGGTGAATTTTCTAATGGTGGAATTTGATTCAACATGTTGTATCAAGTATCTACAAAATATTGAATCTGCCCCATGGCATATCAGAAGGTGGATTAACAGAATGCCAAAGTTTCAAGATATCATGCAAGTTGATTTTACATACTCCCCTAGGGAAGCCAATGCACCTGCACATTGGCTCGCTTCTTAGGGAAGCTTTAATGAAGTTGTCAATATTGATGTAACCCCCTCCCCTTAAGCTTTTTTGCTTCATGGAGACAATTTATGTCTACCTTACATTAGTAATTAGCCTGTAACTCTTTCTGGTTCAATGGATTGCTTGCCATAGGCAAGTTTTTGGTTATATATATATATATATGTATATATATATATATATATATATGTATATATATATATATATATGTATATATATATGTATTTATATATATATGTATATATATATAAAGATGTATATATATATATATATATATATATATATATATATTTTAGCAAAATATAAAATGCATTAAGGAGCAAAAGTTTAGTTACATCTCGATAAAAGGAAGTGAAAGCAAATCACCAAAAAGTAGTTGTTTTAGATACCCGTAAGAGAAATTGAAACATTTGAAAGTTGCAGTTTTTGAAGCCGTTTTTGCAAGCCAATTTGTCTAGCCGATTTCCCTCCCTATGCAGATGACTCCGTAGATTGTTACCTCCTTTGTTAAGTCCATCAAAGATCCGTGAAGGTAAATAAGCATCCATGGAACATCGATAATGCCATCCATTATATCGACTAGTTGAAGTGAATCGATTCCATCCAAATAAGAGAGTGCCCAGCAGCCTTAGCAACCTTTAGAGCCTAAATGGCAGCAGTCATTTCAGATTGAAGAGGAGAATCAGAGACAATAGAAGTTTGAAATCCCCACAGTAATTTACCATGGTGGTTCCTACACACACCACCACAACCAGAAGAATTTGGGGAATAACTCCCATCTATGTTAACTTTGACCCAAGAAGTGGAGGGAGGGATCCAAGTGAAATAACTTAATTGGATCCCGGTTTTGTTCCTCAATTCATGTGTAATATTAGCCCCGTGTATGAAGGAGCAAGCAGCTAGCAAGGATTTGGTTTATAGAACATAAACAGCTTCTCATACTTATTTTTATTTCTTGCCATCCGTACAAACCACCAAATGATAAGTGGATACATCGGAAGCCTCGGCCTAGCATGGCCACCTAACAAGTCCTCCACAGATGTCCAGCTCAAGTGTTGTGTGAGTTGGAAATGCTCCAAGACCCTATTCCATACTTCCCTAACCACAGGACATTGAAGAAGTAGGTGGTCATATGATTCCTCCCGAGCACAAGAAAGATGGCATCCGGAAACCAGCCTAAGGCCCTTCAATTTCAAGCATATCATCAATAGGCAAGAATCTGTGAAACAATCTCCAACTCGAAAAATGACATAGAGGGGGTCAAATATTTATTCCATAGGTGACAACCCCAATTGTTTTGAGGCCAATGATGTGTGGACCGGTAGATGTAGGAGTTAATAGATTGAGAGGGAGGTTTCTCGAGAATAAGCTTATCAGAGTTCTCCTGTACTCTATTAATGGGGATCTCCTTGATCTTTTGAATGGATGGAATATCCACAACCTCCTTCAATTTGTCTTCATCCCATTGATGATTAGTCCAAAAATCAGCAACTCTAGAATTATAATTCAAAGAAATGTTAGGGATGGGATACGATCGTTCATCCAAAAGCCGATTGTCAAGCCGTAAATCGCGTAACCATTTCTAATCTCCCAACAGAAAAAATTATTAGCTTCGACTCCCGATCTTTAGTAAACTTTTCCATTGTCGAGAATCCCCAATTTTCACCTTCACAAGCATCGGGATGGTCGGTTCTACAGACATTTAGCTAATAAGAATTGAGCCCACTGTGGTATCAAGTTTCCCGAATTTCATCCACAGCTTACAAAGGAAAATTTTTCTAATGTGTTGAAAGCTCTTGAACCCCGTGCCACCGCATTTAATGGGTTTACACAGCTTTATTCCATGTGGCCCAATGTGCTTGTTTGTGCCGCCCCTCCCACAAGAATTTGTTAAAGGTAGTTTCCAACAGCCTTTGTATGCTTTTCTTCATTCCGACCATCTCCATAGTAAACAAGGGGAAGGTGGTGAGAATACTCTCGAGAAGGGTCACCCTCCCACCATCGGAAAGAAAACCGTTGGTCCAACCGTTAATCCGAGCCGTAACCTCGTGAACCACTTCATCATACCGAGTTTGTTTCTTCCTACCTTCGATTAACTAAATCCCCGTATATTTTAAAGGCTTATCGAAGTAGAAAAACCAAGTAGTATCCTTTATCCAATTTAGATTTCCGAAATGTTTCCCAGCCATGAATCGACATTTGTGTTTGTTGAGTTCCAGCCTCGAGACTTGCCGAAGATGTTTCGTAATATCCAAGGACTTCTTTATAGATTGTTTGCCACCATTAGCTGAAGAGGATCACATCATCGACATAAGCAAGGTGACTTATGATAGGTTTAGAGCTCGTGATGATAACATAGATATGGAAAATTTCTATGAGCCTAGTTAATAAATCGAGAAAAATAATCAAAAGCAAGTATAAAGATTGTTGGAGATAAGGGATCCCCCTGCTTTAGGCCCCTGCCCGGTTTAAAGAACCCACAATTACATATATACATATATATATACATATATACATATATACATACATATATACATATATACATATATATATGCATATATATATATACATATATACATATATACATATATACATATATATACATATATATACATATATACATATATATATATATATATATATATATATATATATATATCGTAAGCAAAAATATTGACCAATCAACTTTTTGGTGCCGTTGTTGGGGAATGAAATTTAATTAAAAAAATAATTTTAAGTAAAATTTTGTTTTTTTACTGTTTAAAAAGTCTAATTTAATTAAAAAAATAATTTTAAGTAAAATTTTGTTTTTTTACTGTTTAAAAAGTCTTATTTAAACTTGTTAAATTTTTTTAGGAAGTTGTTTTTATTTTATTGTTTTTTATTATTATCTATGCTTATTCGGGTTCTGAAGAACTTTCGTCTTATGATTCTGAATTAGAGAGAACTATAAAAAAATAAAAAAAAATTAAAAATACAGAAAGAAATATTCAAGTAATGACAAATCAAGATAATCAAAATGCTGAAATCCATCAAGAATTTAGACTTTAAGTTATTATGCTAACCA
The DNA here is from genome assembly GCA_022702705.1 of Papilionanthe hookeriana x Papilionanthe teres. Taxonomy (NCBI): domain Eukaryota; kingdom Viridiplantae; phylum Streptophyta; class Magnoliopsida; order Asparagales; family Orchidaceae; genus Papilionanthe; species Papilionanthe hookeriana x Papilionanthe teres. Next base: position 149,744,337 of record CM040424.1, on the reverse strand, counting down.
TACAGTAGATGAATTTCATGAAAGTATTCAAAATCCTGCTTTAGTTGCTAATTTATTTGAACTTAAACCTGTTATTATCAAAATGATATCTAATAATCAGTTTGGGGGAGCACCAACTGAAGATCCAAATTTACATCTTGCTATTTTTTTTGAATTGTTAATTATGTTGGTGTTTCAGATGATGCTATTAGACTTAGACTTTTTCCTTTTTTATTAAGGAATAAAACTAAGATGTGGTTAAATTCCTTAGCACATGGATCTATCAGAACCTAGGGTGAATTAGTACAAACGTTCCTTGCTAAATATTTTCCACCATCAACGACTGTTAAGCTTAGAAATGACATTACTTTTTTTTGTTAGTTTGAATAAAAATATATTTATGAAGCATGTGAATGTTTTAAAGATCTCCTAAAAAAGTGCCCACATCGTTCCATACCAGATTGGTTAATAAATTATACTTTTCATAGTTGATTAGTTGGATCTCTTATTTCTATTACTGATGCTGCTGCTGGTGCTTCATTGATGTCTAAATAGTTTAATGATGTTTATGCTTTAATTGAAGAAATGGCTAAAAATAATTTTTAATGGCCTTCTAAGAGGTTAAATCCTAGAAAGGTAGCCAATATTCATGATTCTGATGCTATTGCAAAGTTTGCAAATCAAGTTGTTGCAATTTCAAAGAAGATAGACAAATTTGGAATGAATTTTTCTCAGCTAATTTCAATGATTGAAGAAATTTCATTAGGCCAAATGGTAAATTCTCAATCATTATTAGAAACTTTAAATGCCATAAAAAAGCCTAGTAGCCCATATTCCAATTATTATAACCCAGGTTGAAAGAACCATTCAAACTTTAACTGGAATACCAATAATCAGGTTGGTAGTACTCAACAATGGAGGGACACTCAAGTAAATCCATTGGGGAATTGAAAAGATCAAGGGAATAGTAAATATATACCTACTTATCCTTCGGGTTTTAACAATGCTTCACAATTTAATGATAAGTGATTGTCTATAGACATATGGGAAATCAATTACAAAGTCAAGGAGCTACAATTAGAAATATTGAGAATGAATTGAGATTGATAGCAAATTCATTAAGTAATAGATCCCAAGGAACGCTTCCTAGTAATAATGAGATAAATCCAAGAGAGAAAAATAAAGAACAAGTAAAAGCTATTCAATTAAGATGTAGAAAAGAGTTGAAAGGTAGTGTTCAAAAAGAGATTGAAGTAGATAAAAAAGAGATTGAAGAACCAAAAGAGGAAGATCAGAAAGGATTGGAAATATGTATTTCACCACAAAAAATTTATTTAGAAAAATCTCCACCACCATTTCTTCAGAGACTCCAACAACAGAAATTGCATAAGAAATTTTCAAAGTTCTTGGATATTTTTAAGCAACTTACAATTAATATTCCATTTGCTGAAGCCTTAGAATGAATGTCAAGCTATTTGAAGTTTTTGAAGAATATTCTAAGCAGGAAAATGAAGTTTGAAGAGAACAAGACTGTTGCACTTAGTAAAGAATACAGTGCAATAATTCAAAAGAAGTTTCATGAAAAGCTTAAAGATCCTAGTAGCTTCACAATTCCATATGCAATCAGAGATATTTTTTGGAAAAGCTATATGTGATTTAGGTGCAAGCATTAACCTTATGACTTTATCTATAATTAAAAGAATGGGATTAGGAGAAATAACCCCTAGTACTGTAACTCTGTAGTTAGCAGATTGTTCGATCACATACCCTAAAGGAGTTATAGAAGATGTTTTGGTAAAGGTGGATCAATTTATCCTTCCTATTGATTTCATTGTGCTTGATATGGAAGAAGATAAGGAGATACCTATTATTTTGGGGTGACATTTCCTAGCTACAGGAAGAGCAATGATAGATGTCCAAAAAGGGAAATTAACTCTCTGTGTCAATGATCAAACTGTGACATTTAATATTTTGAAATTAATGAAATATCCTACCAAAGGTAAAGATCATGAATGTTTCAAGATGGATGTTATAAAATATTTGACCGAATGAAAATTCAAAACAAATTATGAAGAAAATTTTGAAAGTGAACAGTTGGAATACGAGCAAGAAGAGGAAACACAATATTCAGATGATCTTATTGGGGAAGATTTAATTTATGTTTAAGAAAGTTTTAAAGTTTTAGACATGACGAAGAAAGATGAATTTTTTTCCATCAATTGGAGAACCTCCTGAACTTAAATTGGAGATACTTCCTGAACATTTAAAATATGCCTTTTTAGGTGATTCTTCAACTTTACATGTTATAATTTCTTTAAAATCAACTACAAAAGAAGAAGAGAGTTTGCTTGAAATTCTAATGAAATATATGAAAACCTTTGTATGGACAATTGCTGATATTAAATGAATCAGTCCTTCAATTTGTATGTACAGAATCCTTACAGAAGAAAATTGGAAACCCAAAGTTGGTCCATAAAGGAGATTAAATCCTATTATGAAAGTAGTTGTTAAGAAAGAAATTTTAAAGTAGTTGGATGCTGAAATTATCTACTCTATTTCAGATAGTGCATGGGTTAGTCCTATTCACTGTGTTCTTAAGAAAAGAGGAGTAACTGTAAGTGTTAATCAAAAGAATGAATTAATTCCAACATGACAAGTTACAGGTTGGCGAATATGCATTGATTATAGAAAATTAAATCTTCCCACCAGGAAAGATCATTTTCCACTTCCTTTTCTTGATCAAATATTAGATAAACTAGCTGAGCATAAATACTTTTGTTTTCTGGATGGATATATTGGACATCACCAAATACAAATTGTTCCTGAGGATCAAGAGAAAACCACATTTACCTGTCCTTATGGTACATTTACTTTTAGAAGAATGTCCTTTGGTTAATGTAATGCCCAGCTACATTTCAGAGATGTATGATGGCAATTTTCTAGGATTTAATTGAAAAAGGAATTTAAGTGTTTATGGATGATTTTTTAATATTTGGAATTTCATTTGAATCATGCTTAGAACATTTATCTAAAGTTATGAAACGCTGTAAAGAAACAAATTTAGTCATTAATTGGGAAAAAATTACTAATTTATGGTAACGGGAGTAATTATTTTGAGACATCAAATTTCAGAAAAATGTATGGAATTAGACCCTACAAAAATTCAAGTTATCACTAATTTACCTTGCTTGACAAATGTAAGGGAGATTAAGAGTTTTTTGGGATAGGTTGGATTCTACAGGCAATATGCTAAAGACTTTTAAAAAATTACTAAGCCTCTATGCTAGTTATTGGAAAAATATACCATTTTTTATTTTAATGAAGATTGCCTAAAAGCTTTTGAGTTATTAATAGAAAAATTAATCACTACACCAGTGATTGTTTCACTATATTAGGAAAAATCTTTTGAATTAATGTGTGATGCAAGTAATTATGTTATTGGGGCTGTTTTAGGACAAGAACATAATAAAATTTTCAAAGTGATCAACTATGCTAGTATATGAATGAAGCTCAAATATATTATACCACAACTGAAAAAGAGTTACTAGCGATAGTATATGCTTTTGATAAATTCAAATCAAATTTGATTAGAACTAAATGTGTGGTGCGCACTGATCATTCTGCTATTAAATATTTAATGAACAAGAAGGATGCTAAACCAAGACTGACAAGATGGATTCTTCTTTTATAAGAATTTAACTTTTAAATAGTAGATGGAAAGAGTGCTGATAATTAAATTATTGATCATCTATCAAGGCTTGATAATAAAAACTCACTCTTTTTATATAAAGAAATTAATGATCACTTTACTGATGAAAAATTTTTCACTATTAATGAGTGGGGTGTTCCATGGTATGCAGACATTGTGAACTTTATTGTTAATGACATTTTACTATATGGATTGACATACCAACAAAGAAAGAATATTTATCTGACGTTAAGACTTATTTTTGCGCCGACCCATTATTATGTAAACAAGGAAAGGATCTTATTATTCGATGATGTGTGCCTTTAGAAGAGACATTGTGATCTTTATTGTTAATGACATTTTACTATATGGATTGACATACCAACAAAGAAAGAATATTTATCTGAAGTTAAGACTTATTTTTGCGCCGACCCATTATTATGTAAACAAGGAAAGGATCTTATTATTCGATGATGTGTGCCTTTAGAAGAGACTTATGAAATTATTCAGAAATTTCATGATTCTTATTTTGGGGGACATTTTGGTGTTGATAAAACTGCATATAAAATTCTATAATCTAGATTTTATTAGCTTACAACTTTTAATGATGCCAATGCTTAAATTAAAAATTATGATCAATGTCAATGTGTAGGCAATATTTCTCAAAGAAATGAGATGCCCCTCAATTATTTGTTGGAAGTTAAAATATTTTACGTTTGCGGATTAGATTTCATGGGACCATTTATACCATCTTTAAAAAATTTATACATATTGATGGCAGTAGACTATGTTTCTAAATGGATAGAAGCTGTTGCTTTACCTCGATGTGATGCTTAAAGTCTTGCAAAGTTTTTAAGAAAGAATATATTTTTTAGATTTAGAATGCCAAGAGTAATCATAACTGATGAGGGAAGGCATTATAAAAATACAATTTTGGAGAAATTAGTAAGGAAAAAGCATTATCGATCCATTTTATTTGATAGTTTCGATTATTGTGAATTTTAAAAAAGGGTTCCCCAACATAAATTGTCCGCGCATTTAATTTATATATAAAATATATAAAATATAGTTTTGATTTTAAAAAAATTAAATCAAACTAACCTCATATCCTTAATAATTTAATTAATTGAGCGTATCACCACGACGATGCATCTATCCCGAGGAATAGACACATTATTCAATAGTGGAGCTCGATTAAACAAACTACTAGATTTATGATGTCCGTTTGGTCTGGGAAACAATTTTATGTTGATCGACAAGTTCCCCTATCTAATATGAAGGGATTAGATAAGATTTATAATACATGGGTTCTTAAAGTTCAGTGGTTTGCTTTCAAGGATTTCAAAGTTTAAGGTTTTCAAAAAATTAGATTTTGGAAATTTCATTAGGGAATATATCAAATACAGAATAATTATTTTTCGAAATCCAAAGGAAGAGAAGTAGGGGATGCCACAGATCCGAAGCGAACTTCGGTGACTTCCCAACTATCTTATTATTTTGTTTCAATTTGAGAGTTTATTTAATGTTTCAATCCTACCACTTTTAGTTAATTAGGACTTATACTTATATGACATAATCATATAAATAACCTAAAAGTTGTGAGGGTTTATCGTACCAAATGACTACCTCAGAGTTCTAAGACTAGTTAGGGCTTAATTTGCATAACATGATCATCCAAATGCCTCAAGAGGAGTTAAGGATTTATGTTGCACTAGGCAAACTACATCAGAATCCTATGTCTTGGTTATTTAATTATAAGGAAGGTTAAGCTGATGGAGACTTGTTTTGCTGTTGAAGATAATCGTGCTGACAACCGTGTTTGCTCTGAGCTCCATGTTGTTCCAGAAGGTTTTAGTTTAATAAGTGGCAATCAGGGTATGAGAGAAGTGTTGTGGTTTAGAATTTCAAAATTGAGGTGGCGTAACGTTTTAATTAAACAAATGTTCAAGTTGATTATGGCGACACCGGTTAGGATCCTACGGTTCCCTCGTCCCGGCCTCACCATTTTCATCGGATTCCTTTAGTCCAGATGAATTTACTAAATCTAATTTAATGGATTCTGTACATTCATTTAGATCGTGGGAGACCTTATCAGCAACACGTAGGTTGCGTCATCCAAGGTACTCCCGTTCATCAAAGATATGTTTTAATTTAGTTATGATTGAAATTTTTTTTTGTCGCTGATTAAATTTTGAGTTGTTTAAACATGATGGGTTCGATCATTTTCACGAGTTTATAAAATGCAGGAAAATAAAGCATTTAATAAATTTGTGGAATATAAATTGCAATAAACTAAAATGCATACCTTGAGGGTCTTCCCGTTATTTCCATCTACGCTTGAAATACATTTATATATTTGCAACAAACACCTAGATAGAGCTAAGGGAAGGTTCCGATTATCTACCAAGCCCTATGATGTCTAGGTTGATGTCCTAGTCGGCTACCAAGTCCTATGACGTCTAAGCTGAAATCCGAGTTATCTACCGAGCCCTATGACGCCTAGATTCTTGTGGTTTGTTAAGGATGATTTTCTTCATCAAAGAACAATGAAGTATCACTGTTTTTCTTAAAACATCTCATCAAGTTAGGGAAGTGCTCGGAACTTAATTCTGAACATCTTCCTAAAAACTTTTGGGATTATTTTGAGTTCAGTTAGTTTCATTGTGGTGATGGATCAACAACCCAGGTTGTTTAGAGTTCTGGTTTTATTTTTAACTCCTGCTTAGTGATTTTTGGATGTTTGATTATCCTATAAATGAAGTAACATTTCATTTGGTGCTTCATTTAAGAGTTATTAGGATGAAGGCCTTTAAAGGTGAATTAGTCGATTAAAGAATTTAAATCTCTTTAATTGGGTTAAATTTTGTTTTAAGAGTGAATTGATTTAACTTAAAAATTTTCATATTAATTATGATTTTTGAATTAATGTTTTATGATATTTTTAAATTGATTTTAAAACCATTTTTTAATGATCTTTATTGTTCTTAAAATATTCTAGATGAAATTTTAACATTCCAATTTTCTCTATCATAGCATTTCAAATAATTTTAAATTTTAATTTTAATATTATTATATTTATTATAAACATACATATGTATTTAAATTAAATATATTATAACATTTTAATCAAACACTTAAAATATTTCAATTTAGTGTTAATGATTTAAAGCTTTTTTTGTTTCATTATTTTTTTATTTTCTTTATCTAAATTTAATTAATGATAATCAAATGAATAAATCATTAGTTAGGTGCTTGAATTGAATAATTAAAATTTTCCCATATTATTATGCCCCTAAATCTTAACACCTCTAATTCCCCTTTTTTTATTAACTTCCAAATTTTAATAATTCAAAATAATTAAGATTTCTTCTTCGATATTTAAGGGTGGTTAATTGGTTTCTACCTCTTTTAACCCTATGTTTCAATCATCCAAATTATAAATCAAAATTTTATGTTTCCCATTCACCCTTAATTAAACCTAAATGTTAATTAGGGTTAAAAGTCTTTAATTACCCTTATGCCCTTTTAAGCTTGTTCACCTCATAATTCATCATCTTAAACTCAAATGAATTTGAAATTTTTATGTCACCATGTTAGTTAAGACATCAGAGAAGAAAATGTAAATTTTCTATCTTAAATTTAATTTATATATTTATTTTAGTGAAAAAATAGGGATTTTCCATAAAAATTCAACAACACGACCAAGATGAAGTTTCTGTCCATAGGAAAATTATGGAAGGTTTCTATTGACTAGAGGACCATTTGGACCAATTTTCATGATTTTTTGATTTTAATTTAATTTATATAATTAATTTAATTTTTAGAGTATTAATTAAATATAAAATATTTTAAAAGTAGAAAATTAAGTTTTATATTTTTCAAAAATCTTTCTAAGGTCAAAAAGCAAAGAGAATCAAATTTCATATTTTTCTAATTTTTCTTTAAATTTTTAGAATTAATTTAGTGAAAAGGTTGGAAAATACATTTTTAATATTAAAAATTATCCTAAGCCTTTAAAATTCAATATCTTTACTTAGAGACTTAGGAAAAATATTTGATTGGTTTCCAAGTGATTAGGAGACCAAATATGACATTTTAGTGAATTTTAATATTTTTATAATTTTTATAATTCTTAATTATTAAAATATTCAAAATTAGGTGAAAAATGAAAATTTTAGGAAAATTCTAATTTTAATTTTCTTAGACCTCTCTGATATCAGAGAGCCCTCAAGACTAGTTTGGTGAATTTTTGTATTATATTTTGGGTTTTATGAATTTTTGATTTCAAAATTAGCCATGCAACTTGAATAATTAATTTAATGGGTTAAATCATTTTTAATTGACTTGGAATTTTTATGTGGGTTCTTCTGATCCTAAATAATAATGGAGAATTAATTTCAAGTGATTTTTATGTGTGGTCTCTCCTAATTATTTTGATTTCAATTTTGAGTATTTAGACAAATTAGGGTCATTTTTAATGTTTTAGTTCATGAAATAATTTTCCTAAGTTCCTCTGGCCATAGGGAACCTACCCTAATTTTCCTAAAATTTTCCCAACAACATGCTAATTATTGGAATTAAAGTGCCAAAACAAACACGTGAATTTAAAAAATGGATAATGTGTCATGTAGATCTCCTCTAACCTTGAAAAATTCATGAGAAGATAGCCCATGACAGAGGCTACCTAGGGTTTAAATTTCATGCCATGGTGTATTGTGCAACAAAATGGAGAATTAAAATACTAAAAATGCCATTTAATTAATTAAAAATCAAACATGCATCAAATAAAAATAAATTTTTTTCCACATTGTTCTCCTCTATTCACTAAGTAAGAAGGTATTTTTAAATTATTTTTATGATTTTTCTATGCAAAGATATGGATTTTAAAGTTTAGGTGACTTAAATAATTCAGGAAAATAGGATTTTCCTACTTAACCACGTCGGCGCCATCTCAACCTACGGTGGGTCAAAAGCACGCTCAGCCTCTTCCGGTTGGGTGCCACCTTCTGAGTCAGCGCCACGCAACTCTGCGATTCTATCTCATCTCCCCATCCAATGCCATCCTAGCTGTCAGTTGAAAACACGCGCGATCCGACAGCATCCGTTCATCGTCCCCAACTCATTCATCCCGAGAGCCGTCCACACAAAAATCCTATGATCTCCCTCATCTCTTAACCAAATCACACGAGGTTTAATCCTATGTTCTCGTCTAGACAAGGGCTATAAATCCATACAAATAAAATGCATCAAAATCAAGCCAAAAGAAATGGAGAATCGCTGGAAGCTCGAGAGGAAGAAAGGTTCAATACCCTGGCTCGGAGAAGTGAGAATCCGAACAGAGATGCTCTACACCTTCGTGGTTGTCCAAGGAGGCTAAGGATGAAGCCTTGAGCGATGGTGAATTACCTAGGTATGAAAGTGACCAAACCCGATTTGGTGCTCTGACCGATAGAATAGATGAGTGGCTTGGTGATGGGGCTTTAATTGGGGATCTTCTTCTCTTGGTGTGGGTGCAATTAATTTGGCTTTGGTGGAGTTTCCAAGAGTGTCTTGTTTCCGTATGAGATTTCAATTGGGAAATTTTCCTCAGGCAAGGGAAATCAATGGCTGAAGACAGTGGGATGACTCTCAGAACCTCTTAGGGAAGCTCTGGGAGAAGTTTGGTGGAGTTTCATGGAGAAAAGTTTCAGCACCTGGTTTTGGCCATGAAGAGGTTCATTTGTGGCTAGGGCCATTGAGCTGAGCTCAGAGGCTAGGGATGGGTGAATTCAGCTCCTTAGGTGGAGGGTATATGAGCTCTAATGGTAATTTGGGCTGAGGTGGCCAATTGGTGGAGTTTGGGTGTGTTTAGCTTGAAGGTGGCTCTTGGTTTTGGCTCCCTCTGGCGACTAGGTCGGCCGGTAAAGACAAGGGAGCTGGCCCTAAGATCAGGTGAGCCATGGGGAGATTAATCAGTTTTGGGGAGGTTTGGGGAAAGAAAAAAGGAGATTTAGCCACTTAATGGAAGAAATCCCTTAAAATGGGGGACCCTTGGTCCATGGCTCATCTAGCTTATGTTAGGTGGATCTAGGGTGGTTCCTAGGGTCAAATTTGGTTTTATTTGGTCATTGGTGGTTGTGGAGGGTTGCTTTAATCACATTTGGTTTTATTTTGTTAAGTTTGGTCATAGGTTCAATTTGGTTCATTTGGGTTAAGGTTGGGCTAACTTGGGTTTGAACTTGAGTTGAGTTCAAATGTCTTGAGAAACATTGTGCATGTGATTGTAATGAAGATTTTTCATGAAGACTAGGAATGGTTTTGAGTTCAATTGAGGGGTCACTTTTGCTTGGTTTGGTGGTTTGGTCAATTTAGCGCAAGTTGGATCAACTTGGGTTTAAGTTGGGCTAGAGTATAGTTTAGACCCAATTGAATTTTTTAAATGGTCTAGGGGGATGTCATAAAGAGTTCCAAATATCAATTGGGTGAAATTTTGGGCTTTAGGGCAATTAATTGGGTAGGATTTTGTCATGTGCTCAGTTTGGGTTAAAATTGGTGTTTTGGGTTGTAAGTGGACTTGGGTGAGACTAGGACAATTGATGGTTCAATATAATTTATGGGAACATTATCAAGAGTTTAGGATTGAAGTTTGGGGTAAATTGGTTGACTTTAGGTCAATTTTGGGTGAAATGGGTTATAGAGCCAAAATTGGGGTTTTTGATTAAGGTTGAAATTGGATTCAAATGTAGGTTAAATTCGGTTTGGATTTTATTTAGATTGGTATTAAGGAGATTGAATTTTGGTTTAGAATGGAATTTGGGAAGTTTGAGTTCATATGGGTCAAGATTGGGTTTGATTTAGGCACTTTTTGGGTTAAATGGGTCAAATTGAGGTTTTTTTTGTAAAAGTGGGCTAGATTGACAAAATTGGGGTATGTGATAGTTGAAGAGAATGAAATTGGAAATATTTTAGACATTTTGGGAATTTTTGGGAATTTTTGGAATTTTTTGTCTAGGAGGGGCATTTTGGTAACTTCGGTAAATTTTGAGAAGTTTTGGCAATTTTTGGTAGTTTTGGTCAAATTAAGTGGTATGGAGTATTTTGAAATGATCATTGAGGATTTTTGGTAAATTTGGGTATTTTGTAGTTTTAGGGGTATTTTGGGTAGGTTTAGGTGGAGTTTAGGGGCAAGGGGTCAAAATTTGAAATTTTGGGAAAATGGAATTTGGTTATAGTTGAGTGGAGTGAAATAGTTTAGATTGAGCCATGGACTAAGAAAGTGCTCATTTTGAACATCTAATATATTGTTCCTAACCCTCTTAGCCAAGAGGCTAGGGGTTTGGGTCCATCCATATGAGTGTTCTAATGAATCAGGAGCCAGGATTAGACAAAGATGGTTTAGGGTTTAGGATGTGTGTAGGAGTGTAGTGTGTATAAGCTGGACCTCAACAAGGCCAGGCCACCCAGGGTTGTCCTAAGGCTTGATCATCCTATAGGAACTCATCCTCGTCTTTCCATACATTGATCCTAACCTTCCAAATGATTTTGACCATCTATGCAGGATTCCAAAGAGAGTTAAGATTTGGTTTGAATTTCTAAAGGGTGGGTTCCATCTCTAGTCTTCTAGGATAGTCAAGGAGAAATCCTATGGCTAGATCCTAAGCACTATGAGAAGAGAAAGACCTCACCAAAAATGATGTCAACTAATGGACCCCCAAAAGTTGGGGTGTGCTAACCAAGCACACCGCGCGTATTGACGTTGATCGAGGAGATCAACAAGACCAACACAAATGTCTAAGTGACACACTTAGAACAAAGCGTAGAATACTTTCACTATGGAGTATCAGGTAAATCTCCAAGACTGAAGATTCCAAGTCTCTCACTGGGGAAATAAGAGGTGAATTTCAAATTGCAAGATTTCTAAAGAATTGGATTTTGAAATGAGAATTGGAACCTAGGTTCCAACCTTGAGATTTGAAGTGAGAACTGGAATTTAGGCTCTAGCCTCAAGATTTAAAATGAGGACTGGAATTTACACTCCAGACTTAAGATTTGAAATGAGAACTGTAATTTAGGCTCTAGCCTCAAGATTTGAAATGACAACTAGAATTTAGGCTCCAGCCTCGAGATTTAAAATGAGGTCAGGAATTTAGGCTCAAGCCTCGGGATTTGAAATGAGGAATGGAATTTGGGCTCCAGCCTCAAAATTTGAAATGAGGACTGGAATTTAGGCTCTAGCCTCAAGATTTGAAATGAGAACTAGAATTTAGGCTCCAGCCTCTAGATTTGAAATGAGAACTGGAATTTAGGCTCCAACCTCCAAATTTTAAATGAGAACTCGAATTTAGGCTCCAACCTTAACCTCGATATTTAAAATGAGGACTGGAATTTAGGCTCCAGCCGCAAGATTTTAAATGAGAACAGGAATTTAGGCTCCAGCCTTGAGATTTTGAATGAGAACTGGAATTTAGGCTCCAGCCTCTAGATTTGAAATGAGAACTAGAATTTAGGTTCTAGCTTCAGGATTTGACGATTGACTTGTGCAAATTTTGGTGTTTATAATTGTAGTAGAAGATTGGAATGGGACATGAAAGTGTTTCACATCCCAAACGATTTGATCAAAGGCTGATCATTTAGTGAAGGATGTGAGTCCATGCCATCAGAACCAAATTAAGAATTTCATGGTTCTGTGTCAGTAGACTCACCGACCTTCTCAAAAGAGGGAAGAAATCACAGAGAGTCGAAAGGATTTAGAATGATTGAAACGTTTTGAAGTTTGAAATTGAAGTTTTAATCTTTCGAGGGAAAGAATCAATTTGGAATTTGTATGAGGGTGTCACAATTCCAGCTCGAAGGGTTTCTCGAAAAGGATATCTATGTGAGGAGGGACCCAGCTTCATGCCATTAGAACCTATCAAATAAAATTATTGGTTCCGTGTCAATAGAACCAACCGATCATCTAGCACATGAAGAAAAGAATTGAAAGGAACTGGTAAGTGTACCAAGCTAGAAAGAATCGACCTAGCGATAATTCGAGGAAAGGATTTGAACTTCAGAGGAGTTTCAAATGGAGTTTGATTTGAAGATGTATTGAAAGATTCGAATCGAAAGATTCAGCTCGGAATTCAATTTGAGGTTTAGATTCATTTTGTTTGTTTTGGTGACTCAATTTTATTTTTTTTTAATAAGAGTTTATGTTAGTTTGGAATTCGTTTTGATATTTAGATTTTTTAAAGAGTTTTTATTTATATATTTATATATTCTTCTTCCTTTTCTTTTTTTTTGTTGTTTTACGTTCATTTTATTTTATTTTATCAATTTATTTATTTTTCTTCAAATCGTTCTTCGTTCGAGGCTCATTCAACTTAATGGTGTTCCTGGTCAATTTTTACACAAGAAATGAAGGCAAAATCCGACACGGTTATTTCCATTCAAATTGCTGAAAAAACATCATACAGCTTAATCCAAAACTTATCTTATGATGATATTTTCCTTGAAAATTAAGCATTTCACAAAATCCATATAAATCCAAAACAGTCTGTGTAGGATCTTTGTCAGTTTCTCCAAAAATATCTGTCAAAATCCATGTTTGGATAGTGAGACACATGCATATTAACATCACCTTCCAAGCCATCCTTGGCAGAAAAGGCCGTTCGGATGTGCATTAAAGGTGTGCTATTTTCCATGTAGCTCACAGCTCGTAAGGCTAGAGATTCTCTAGCTCTGGATATGGTTGAAAGATGAAAGACATCTTGCTATGATCCATCCTTCTGAAAGTGACAGAAACTTGCTGAAAAGGTACCCCTAGAATGTAGTGTTTAGCTACGTCTGCTCTGTTTCCTTTTAGTACCAGAACAGAACCTACCGGCAGAGGTATCTCCACTGGCCCTCGGAATTCTCTATGGCTTACTATCTGGAGGTCTGATCTGAACATGATGTTGCACTGATTGATGAAGGACACTGTACAAAATGATCTTATGAAATTATGATGATCTATGTGGAGAGGTATGTAGTCTCCTTCCTTATATATGTTGATGATGCTGCTGTTGGCTATGCAATTTACTGGTAATACCCACCATGTCACCATCCTTCTGATCATTCTATTAATGATTCTTGGCATTGGATCAACATCACTACCAGAGAGTATCCCCGGTGGATTTTCTTTCCTATCCTCAGTAAAGTTGTAGCAACATCCACATTGAATTGCAACCCTTCCTTTTCCTTTCATCCATTTTCGGGGTTCTGAGTAGGTCTTTCCTCTTAAACGACCCACCCGACTAATTTTCTGAAGGTCAAAGACACAATCCACAATCTGTTTCTACCCGTAATCTGAAAACGCATCTGTATGTAGTTCAAGGCCCTCCAGGATATTAATATTTTTTCCTCAAATTTTCTCAAAATAATCGAAGGTCTTTTTTTCAACTTTCTAAAGCTTCTCCAGCTCAAACTCTGGAATCATTTGGAACCGTCGAGGTCTGGTAATGTACTGTGGGATGTATGGCTCAATCCCAACACGCCCTCCTACATGTTTTACCTTCTTGGGGATAGCCTCCATCAAGACATCCTCCGAGGTTGCTTTCACAACAATGTTCCTCAGAACTGGTGTGTCTGCCTGATGCTATGGCGCTGATTTTGTTTTTGATCTCGTTGAAATTTCTTTCCCCTTCTCTGCTGTCCTCTGGGCTGATCTTTTCTTTTCTGGTTATTTCTGAACCGAATTATTTGATGTACTTGCACCGATGGAGGGAACTGTTTCTTTATACTGGTCCGCTGCTAGCTTACTCAGCATCTTATGAATGTAGCGGTTCTTATTTCTTCGCTGGGTAGGAGTGAGAGTAGCTCTTCTTACTTCCTGAATTTATGTGGGCACGACGCTAACAAGCCTGCCCTCTGCTGTAGTAATCATGGACTTGACTCTTGTTTGTTCCAACCACATGAACAACATTCATTTTTTTTCTTGTCGGTCGCCTGTTGACTCGTGCCACCCAATCTCACAACTGTTTGGACTTGAAACTCATCCCGGTCGACCGGGGTCTAATCGGCCTTCTCTTATTGTAACTCGGCCTGTGTGAAATAAAAATAGATATCAATCACAGTGCCATCCTTCATCTTTTTTTCATTGAGTGCTAGACTCATGCCATTCTTGAAGTTTAGAATCAACTGCCCGTTCGACATCTTCCTACAAAAACAAGGAAGGAATCAGGGGGCTGTATCAAGAATGAGAACAATAAGAAAATAAAAAAATTTTATTTATTTTGTTTGAGTATTAAAATAGGAAAAGATGATGGAAAGTCAAGAATGAGTTTTGATTTGAAAGGAAAGTTCAAATTTTATTGTTCAAAAGATTTCTTTCGTATATTTTCTTTTAACACATTTTTTCTTTCATCATTTTTTTATCAATTTTGGGTTCGGACACAGTTACAGGTGATTACTGTGCCCGTGCTTGTAGGAATGAGAATTCATTTTTAAATTTTATCCTTCGAAACATCAGGTTGCGTAATACTTCTTTAAATATCGCCCATTGATTGGAAGCATAGATCGTTCTCCACGATAATTCACGAGTTGGTAAGAACCTCAGGAGTAGACTGTCTCGACCATGAATGGCCCCTCCTAAGTTGGTTCAAATTTGCCTCCTAATTTGTGGTGTACAAGAATTGGTCTCTTGAGAACTAGAACTAAGTCACCAACTTTGAACGTTCTTGGGCGGACCAGTTTATCGTGGGCCTGGATCATCTTGGCTTGATAGAATTCTGAATTCTGTTGTATTGAGAGTTGTTTCCCTTCTAAGCCTTCCAGTTTATCTAGCCGTATTATGGCATTCTCTTCTGTACTAATTTTATTTGTGACTGCAATTCTGAGTGACAGATGCTGAACCTCCAGCATAGAATGGCCTTGGACCCATATATCGGGGCATACGGTGTAGACTGAGTAAGAGTTCTGAATGTTGTCCTGTAGGCCCATAAGTCTTTTAATAACTTCTCGTGCCAATTCCTTTTGTTTTCATCCAAAGTTTTCTTTAGGCTTTAGATGAGAGTTTTATTGAAAGCCTTGACCAAGCCGTTTGCTCTTGGGTAGTAGATTGTCGAATAACGCCAATCTATCCCATGCCTTCTAACAAGATTATTGATCTTCGTGTTTCTGAACGTGGACCTGTTATCTGAGATAATTTTGTGTGGTACCCCAAAATGGTAGACGACTAAATTCTTGAAGAATTGTAATACATGATGTTCCTTCACTTCTCTGAGCGGTACTGCTTTTGCCCATTTTGAAAAGTATTTCGTTGCTGTAAGGATGAAACGATGTCCTCTCGAGGAAGGCAGTTCTATCAAACCCACTATATATGTGCGCCAACACTCAAATGGACATGACGTGATTGTAGGATGTAGCACTTTTGGAGGTTGATGTAGAACCACTCCATGCACTTGGCACTGGTGATAACTTTTGGCAACTTTCATGCAATCGGTCATCATTGGGGGCCAGCAATACCCTAGTCTCTTAATTTTTATTTTCATCTTTAGACCCGGCTGATGAGCACCACAAAGTCCTGAGTGCACCTCTTTAACAATTTCACGAGCCTCAGACCCACTCAGACACCTTAGCCCCATCTGATCGAAAGACCTTCTGTAAAAGGTATTATTTATTAAGGCGTATGATAGAGTTATTTTCTTTATCTGATGGGCTACTGACTTATAGTCCAGTAGGTTTCCTGTTTGTAGGTACTCTACAAGCGGTTGACGCCAATATTTTGCATTTTCTGTCGCTGCTGCAAGTGTTTCTTCTTTTTTTTCTAATTCGTGAATTGCATCCATGTTGAGCTATGATAGCACCTGTCGCCCTGGAACTGACATTTCAACAGATTCGTCTTGTAAGCAGGCAAATTCTTTTGTGCAGCGGGCTAAAGCGTCTGCGAGAGCGTTTTCTCTTCTGGGAATCTTGTATATCGTTACATTCAAAATCTGATTTAGCAACTTCAATGCATACTAGAAGTACTGCTCGAGTCTTGGTTTCAAAATTTTATATTGTCCAATGACCTCTTGTATGATTAACTATGAATCTCCATAAATGTTGATGTTGGTTATACCCATTTGAATGGCTAATTCCAGTCAAGTTATAAGAGCTTCATATTCTGCTTTATTATTTGTACACAGTTCTGTAAAATGGTAGGAGTACCTTAACATTCCCCGCTTCGGTGTTATATATATTAGTTTGATTCATGCCTTACCGGGCGCTATCATTTTAATTCTTTGTCTCTTTGTGCTGATGATGCTCTGTTGAAGTATAGTTCCCAACGTCGATCATGGGGGTCTTCTAAGCTCATTATCTGCTCATCTGGCAAATCATTGTTGAGAGGCGATTCTGCCGGTAAAGGGTGTGCTGCGAGGAAGTCTACAAGGACTTGTCCTTTACGGCATGAAGAGGAACGAAAGTTATATCAAATTGTATTAGTATCATCGACCATCTAGCAAGTCTACCGGAAAGCGTCGGGCAGGTCATTAAATATTGCAATAGATTAAACATCAAAATAAGGTTAACCTTATGAGAAAGCATGTAATGCCTGAGCTTTTAAGCAGCGAAGATCAGGGCCAAACAATGCTTCTCAATGGGAGGATACTTTACCTCTGTTGGAATTAGACGACGACTTAAGTAGTAAAGAGCATTTTCTTTACCCTCGTCATTGACCTGGGCTAGCAAGGCTCTGACCCGTTCCGCAATTACGCAGTAAATTATCTTCCAAAAGATTGCTAAAAACTTGACCTGATTTATAAATAGTGGCTAGTGTGCAAAATCGTAAATGATATAAAAATTGGAAAATATTTTACACTAAGGGTACTATGCAAGTATACGTATCGTTTCAAGTAATATAGAGATTTCTTTAAAAACCCCAGTATCGATCCCACGAGGAAGTGAAGTAAGAGGTCTTTAGTCAAATTCTAGTCTACTACTAATAGTCCTTAGTTTGGAATGTCGATTAAAATTATGTTTTATCTAGCAACTATTCCTAAATGCAAGTGTTAAATGTAATAGTAACTATAACTAAATGCAAATAGTAATTCTAAAGATAACCCTTTTTGGATGAATTAGTTTGGAGAATTTTTGAGATATTAAAAACTACTATTCTTATTTAATGAAATAGATAATGTAAATGAATGAGATGCATTAAATATTGTATGTGCCAAATAGGAGAAATTCTATTCATTACCCTTTTGTCCAGGCATAAAGAACATTGACTAATTCATTGACTAATCCTCTGTTTACTGAATCTGCAGCTAGGCTGGGAGGATACCGGCTCTCACATCGGAGCTCCCACGTTCCCCTCTAGTGAAGGCTAACAATCTACACTTTAGCACCCAAACGATAGGACCGAATTGAGGATTTTAGACTGTCACTCTAAAATCTCCAATTCTACGCCCGATTAATATTCTTTCCCTATTTATTTGCACTCAACTCCGATGAACTTCACCATCCATAGAATTTGAATGTGGTTCCACTTTGTTGAGAATTACACCACCCTTTCGGGTGAATGCAATTACAACGAATTTTAACACTACAACGAGCTCTTTTTATAATGTAAATGAAGTGCGAGTAAAACCATCACATTTATAATTAAATTTACTTCTATCATGCATCACAAAATCCTAAACATGATTTCTACTCATTACAAAATAAAAGTAAAATGAAAATAATGGCATAATCTTATGATGTCACTATTTTCAAAGAAGAAGAAAGAGTAAGAGAGATGCGTCACAAAGCATGAAGAAAATACAACAGAAACTTCATTTAACCAAAGAAAATCCACTAGGTAATTGTTTACAAAATTATAAGATAATGAAGAACAATACTTATTTTTTTTCCTTTGAAAGAAAGACGAAGATCTCTTCCACAAAGTTTCCCATTGATCCATGCAATGCTAGTGCAATCCCTTATAAATTCTCTCAAAATCTTCTCTCCAATCTCTCCAAAAGGGTAGAAATCTACATTTCTACTTTTAATCTAAGAATCCTAAACATACCGCTCTTTTTTCTCTACTTTCCTCTCCACATTTCTAACATAAATTCACCATTTTAATGAGTATGGAAGAATTTCTATGAGTTCCCTTAAGCATCCCTTCAAAAAAGCGTCCAAATACTTGAATTTAGGCCCAAAACTGCCAAAAGTCAGTCTAGAATCTTCCTGGGCACTGTCGGTGGGTTCGAGGCCACTGCCGGCTAGCTTTTTAGGCATTTTTCGGTGTTCTCTGGAATATCTCACCATTGGCGAGATCGTGGCCACTGTCGGCGAGCAGACTGCTGTGCAATTCCACCGTTTCGCTCCGTTTCGCTCCGTTTTAGCTCCGATTCGCCCTGTTTTAGTTGCGATAGCCCTACAAAATAAGCATCAAAACAACCTTTTTTAAAGTGTAATCTCTTTTAAAAATATGCAAGAAGTGTAAAAGAGATCAAGCATCAAAAGACTTATTGAAAGGTGTCAAGACAGAATTTCATTTCTTGCTCGCTTTTGCTCTAAATTGCACCTTTTTTTCTTCCTTTTGCTCTAATCACCATTTCTTGTACCTAAAACCAAAAAACATACCAAATACCTTTCTTTAAAGTGTAATGTCATCAAAAATGAGTAAAATGATTTAGCAAAAAATGTATATATTTTAGGTGTGTCAAAATCCCCCAAACTTAACTGTTACTTGTCCTCAAGTAACACTATAACTTTAAAAACCAAATATGTTGACTTTTGGTTGTGAGTTTCAATAGAGTTTCATATAATTTCATCTTAGAAATGTTATAGTATAACATAGGAAAAGTTTTAGCAAATCAACTTAGGACTAGAGTGTAAGAATATCTCATATTCAACTTAAGAATCCTAATTTTTTTATTTACTTCAAAAGTTATTGAAAATTGTTAAACTAAAGATTCATAGAAAGTATAAAAATGGAATTTAAGCACCTTATCTATGCCAATTTAACCAATACTTTTTGAAATAATAATAAGCTTACGATTGTTTTTAAGTCTTTTTATTTAAAAAGATTCAAGTGAAACCAATTTTTTATTAGGCTTCTCCTCAAACTTCTCCTCACTTATTTCCCTTTTTTTCTTCTTTCTTTTTCTTTCGGGATCATTTTCAATCCCCTTTTTTTTACTTTTTTTTATATGTGAGGATTACTATATCTGGATAGGCCCTTAATAGTTTTGAATTTCACTATCCTCTCTCTAAAATCCAAAACTCAAAACCTTCCCTCACTTTTTATAAGTGTAAGTATTAGTTCGAAAAAGGTTTTCAATAAAAACTCAATTCTCATTAATTATAAATTTAAGAATTTTAGCTTTCCAAAAATTCAACTCCTTTCTACCATAAATAGAAAAATCATTTTTCTAATGTTTCCTACAAAAAATTTTAACTCTAGAATAGTTTCTTCACATAGGATTTCAACTAAGTTATTTTTCTAACATTCCTAGAATTAAAATTATAGTAACCTAAAGGTAACACCACATACCACTAGTCATTTTAAAAGTGATATCAAATTAAATACAGGCTACTGAGGACAAAAAAAGTTACATTTTTAAAAATTTTTCTTCCCCTCAAACTCAAATTTTAAAATATTTTGCAATTAATTTTATAAAATGTTGCAGGAAGAAAAACTAAAGGTTGAATATACTTACTACTACAACATCCTATCAAATTCATATTCATGCATACTCAGGATAGAATAACTGTAGGAGAAAGTAAATCTAACCTAAAACATGCTTGTAAATAAAATTACACTAAAAGGAAGTATTTCCACATTAAAATTTTATTTTTCTTCCAACCCCCAAACTTAATTTTTAACATGTATAGCATTCAGTACAGAAAATATAAGTAGGAAGAAAAACAATTTAGAAATTCTAACTACCACAAATGTCTATCAAAATCATTTACAAGTATTCATTAGGATAGAACAATATGCAGCAAAAAGTAAGTCTAAACTAATCATCCCAGAATGAAATTAACTAAACCAAATTCTAACTAGCATAACATGTATCAGCAAGGGAATATAAAAATGTTCTTCAATTATTATATAAAATTGTAACACAAAAATAAACACACATAAGATAAATGAGGTCAATTCTTCCATTAACTCATCACATCACATTGATTTACTTCCAATTTCTAATAGAGTCACTACACTAATAAATTATGTTCTTTCAAATGATTTTTAAATTATAATCCCAAAGATAAGATTATCCCAATTAAATTGGTTTCCGGAGACAAATCTTAGGTATCATCTAGTCCCTGTAATTAAGCTCCTCTAATAGTTATAAAGATAGAGTAAGATCATCCTAATGGTATTTATCAAATAGGTTCGCGACTCCTACCTAATGAAAATAAAGTTGCTGAAAGGAAGCAACAAATTAAGAAGGAACTATCAATGTTCGAAATTCATGATTTCTCTTGTAAAACTCAAGTCCGGGTAAGACCCAAGTCACAGTGAACTCGTTAATCCAACTACTACAAGAGATCAAGTCTAGCCATAATAAGAAGTTAAGGAATCACCTCCCTTAAAACACAGATTGAGATCAGATCAAAGCACTAATAATTCAAACATCTACCAATCAACAATCAAACTTACCAATCCATAATGACACATAAAGATCAAGTCTATCCACTCTAAATCAAACACAATACAACACTAACAATCATATCTCTCAAGCACACTAAATAGAAGCACACTGATAACTATGGTTTGCCTCCCATAAAGTGCTAGTTTAACGTCGTTAGCCAGATAAATGATTCCTCATGGATCAAAATTCCAATTAAGTAATCCTCGATCAATCGCCCAACCCTTTTCAGATCCAGGAATTCCTACAAAATCCTCAAATTGTAATTTTTCTTTCAGCTCTCCTTTTTCAATTGGATTTATATCATTGTTCTTCATATTTCTTTCTAGATCCAATATTCTTCTATTGATTTTTTCAATCCGCATATTAATATCATCCTTGAAATTTATAAGAAATGGATCTTTATAAGATACTTCATTATCTCCCAAACTTTGGATCAAATTCTCTTTAGATAATTCAGATTCAGGATCAAATTCTTCTATATCACTCTTATGATTCAAGTTATCTTCCAATTCTTCTCCTTTATAATTATTAAATGATGGAGGATCTATCTTAGTTGAGGAAATAGGTTTTTCTAATTCCTTAGGAATGTCTTCTAGTGGTCTTTCAATATCCTTATCCTCTTTTCTTAACTCAAAGTTCTTTGGAAATTTATCCTCAAATTCTCTTTTAAGTCCTAGTTCAATAATTTTATCATGTTCATCATTCAATTCAAATTTTTCTTGTGATTGAGTCGCATCTAAAGATATAAAGACTGGTTGTGTAGATGAATTTCCTAAATTGATAGGCTTTAAAATTGTATTAGGTACATCCATCTTAAGTTCATGAGATTTTTCAACAGATGGAATTAAAAGTTTACTTTTTTTTGTAGCATCCATCATTTTACACCTCTCCTGAACATACATACAGTCTTCTTTACACAAAATTTTTGACTCATCATGAAAGCCTATTTTAATCTCATTTGTTAACTTACTCTCAAAACTTTCTTTGAAACGGTTTTTACTTAGATAATCAATTTCATCTATCCAAAAACAATCATCATATTTTCTCTCTACTAGATATTTCATAGTCTTTAATACATCAAAAGTGACTTCATGGTCCTTAATATTCATAGTCAGCTCTCCTTTTTGCATGTCTATCATAGCTTGTCCAGTAACAAAGAAAGGTCTTCCTAAAAAAATTGGAATTTATTTATCTTCCTCCATATCTAATACAATAAAGTCCAAATGAAAGATAAATTTATCCACTTTAACAAGCACGTCTTCTATAAATCCTTTTGGATAAATGATAGATCGATCAGCTAACAGATGGGTTACAGTAGTGAGAGAAATATCGACTAAACTTAACCTTCTAATTATAGATAGAGGCATCTCATTAATGCTCACTCCTAAATAACATAAAGCTTTTCCACATAATGTTTCTCCAATTGCACAAGGAATTGTAAAGCTACAAGATCATTAAGTTTCTGAGGAAAATTTTTCTGAAGTATAGCGCTGCACTCCTTAGTTAGTGCAACTGTCTCGTAATCCTCAAATTTCCTTTTCTTGTTTAACATATCCTTTATAAACTTTGCATAACTTGGCATATGGTCCAAAGCTTCAGTGAAAGGAATATTTATGGTTAACTACTTAAGTACTTTCATGAACTTTAAAAATTTTTTATCCAACTCATGTTGTCTAAGTCTTTGAGGAAATGGAGGTGGTGGTCTTTCCAAACTGATTTTAGTTGGATATATTAATATTTCCAGATCCGTAGAAACATGTTCTTCAGGTCTTTTGGTTTCCATTGTTTCTCTCACAACATCTTTCCCTTTTCTAACCACATCCTCTATCTCTCTTCCACTTTTTAATTGGACAGCTTCTATTTGTTCATTAGTGTTCTCTTTAGGGTTGATCTCAATGTTGCTAGGAAGTGTTCCTTGGGGTCTATTGCTAAGTGAATTAGCAATTTCTCCCAATTGATTCTCTATATTTCTAATAGCAACATTTTGACTTTGCAACTGGTTTCCCATTTGCAATACCACTTCTTCCATAGACATCTTCTTATCCTCAAATTATTGATCGTTGTTAGAGTCCGATAGATATGAAGGTCTATAGATTATGTTCCCTTCATTATTCCAACTTCCATTAGGATTTGCATGATTATTTTCCCATTTTTGGTTTCCACCATCAGTAGTATGATTCCAGTTAAATTTAGGATGGTTCTTCCAACATGGGTTGTAAAAGTTAGAATATTGGTTTTTTATGGTATTTAAAGTCTCATATAATAAGTTGGAATCAATCATACACCCTAATGAACTTTCCTCACTCACAGGAGTAAATTGAGGTTGGTTCATTCCAAATTGGTCCAACTTCCTTGATATTGCAGCAACTTGAGATGCAAAAATTGTAATCACATCCGTATCATGAACACTAGCTACCTTTTTAAGATTTACCCTTGCAGAGGGCAATTGAAATTCATTTGTAGCCATTTCTTCAATTAATGCATACGCTTCATTAAATGATTTTGACAATAATGATCCATAAGTAGCAGCATCAATTATAGACCCAAGGGATCCTACTAACCCATTATAAAATGTTTGAATGATTAACCAATCAGGCAGAGCATGGTCTGAACACTTTCTTAGGAGTTCCTTAAATCTTTCGCAGGCTTCGTATATTGATTCCCCTTCATACTGACAAAATGAGATAAAATCGTTTCTAAGTTTAGTAGTCCTTGAAGGTGGAAAATACTTAGCTAAGAATTTTTGAGTTAACTCCTCCGAATTTTTAATAGAACCAGATGCTAAAGAGTATAACCATATTTTAGCCTTATCCCTTAATGAGAAAGGAAAAAGCCTTAGTCTAACAGCATTGTCTGACATGCCATTATAACGAAATGTAGCACAAAGTTCTAGAAAGTTTGATAAGTGTAAATAAGGATCCTCCAAATGAGTTCCCCAAAACTGATTGTTCTGCACCAGCTGGATAATCTTAGGATTTATTTCATCTGTCGTAGGATTTAGGTAATCCTTCAATCAAGTATGATGATTTTCCAAGTTATTATCTTGAAAGTTTTCTATTTCCATTTCTAGTTTTTCGAGTCCTTTCTGTATTTTTATTTTTTTATTTTTTTCTAACTCGGGATCATAAGGCACAAGTCCTGCAGATCCTTTGTTTTGCATACGTAACACAAAACATAATACATTAACAATTAAACAATAATAGATGAAATATATTAAACACAATAAAACATTTCCACGAACACCTTGTTATTCAGACAAACAGTTTTATCACAATACTTTTTCTTATAAAAATACTTTTCACGCAAAAATAATTCTTACAACAATAATTTTCCAAGTCTAAGCCTAATTACTTCAACTAAAATTCTCCTAAAGTTCTTACTAAAGCTTCTCCAGCAACTGCACAAAAAACTTGACCCAACCCGCAATTACGTAGTAAATTAACTTCCAAAAGATGGCTAAAAACTTGACCTAATTTATAAATAGCTGCTAGTGTGCAAAATCGTAAATGATATAAAAATTAGAAAATATTTTACACACTAGGGGTACTACGCAAGTATACGTATCGTTTCTTGTAATATAGAGTTTTCTTTAAAAACCCTAGTATCGATCCCACGAGGAAGTGGAGAAAAAGGTCTTTAGTCAAATTCTAGTCTACTACTAATAGTCCTTAGTTTGGAGTGTCGATTAAAATTGTGTTTTATCTAGCAACTATTCCTAAATGCAAGTGTTAAATGTAATAGTAACTATAACTAAATGCAAATAATAATTTTAAAGATAACCCTTTTTGGATGAATTGGTTTGGAGAATTTTTGAGATATTAAAAACTACTATTCTTATGTAATGAAATAGATAATGTATAGGAATGAGATGCATTAAATATTGTATATGCCAAATAGGAGAAATCCTATTCTTTACCCTTTAGTCCAGGCATAAAGAACATTGACTAATCATATGCTTGTTTACTGAATCTGCGGCTAGGCTGGGAGGATATCGGCTCTCACTTCGGAGCTCTCACGTTCCTCTCATCTGAGGGCTAACAATCTACACATCAGTACCCAAATGATAGAACCAAATTGAGGATTTTATCCTGTCACTCTAAAATCTCCAATTCTACGCCCGATTATTATTATTTTCCTATTTGTTTGCACTCAACTCTCATGAACTTCACCATCCATAGAATTTGAATGTTGTTGCACTTTGTTAAGAATTACATCGCCCTTTTGGGTCAATGCAATTACAATGAATTTTAACACTACAACGAGCTCTTTCTATAATGTAAATGAAGTGCAAGTAAAAACCATCACATTTATAATTAAATTCACTTCTATCATGCATCAAAAAATCTTAAACATGATTTCTACACATTACAAAAGAAAAGTAAAATGAAAATAATGACATAATCTTCTCATGTCACTATTTTCAAAGAAGAAGAAAGAGTAAGAGAGATGCGTCACAAAGTATGAAGAAAATACAACAGAAACTTCATTTAACCAAAGCAAATCCACTACGTAATTGTTTACAAAATTATAAGATAATGAAGAATAATACTTAGCTTTTTCCCTTTAAAAGAAAGATGAAGATCTCTCTCACAAAGTCTCCCATCGGTCCATGCAACGCTAGTGCAATCCCTTACAAATTCTCTCAAAATCTTCTCTTCAATCTCTCCAAAAGGGTAGAAATCTACATTTCTACTCATGATCTAAGAATCCTAAACATTCCTCTCTTTCTTTCTCTACTTTCCTCTCCTCATTTCTAACATAAATTTGCCATTTTAAAGAGTATGGACGAATTTTAATAGTTCCCTTAAGCACCCCTTCGAAAAAGCATCCAAATACGTTGAATTTCGGCCCAAAATCGCCAAAAGTCGGTCTAGAATTTTCCCGGGTACTGTCGGCGGGTTCGAGGCCGCTGTAGGAGAATTTTTCTGGCATTTTTTAGTGTTCTCTGGAAAATCTCACCGTCAGCGAGATCGTGGCCACCATCGGCGAGCAGTAGCTGCGCAGTTCCACCGTTTTGCTCCATTTAGCTCGGTTTTAGCTCTGATTGGCTCCGTTTCAGTTGCGTTGCATTCGTAACAGATAACCATACAAAATAAGCATTAAAAAAAAACCTTTTTTAAATTGTAATCTCATTAAAAAATATGCTAGAAGTGTAAAATAGATTAAGCATCAAAAGACTTATCGAAAGGTGTCAGGGCAGAATTTCATTTCTTGCTCGTTTTTGCTCCAAATTGCATCGTTTTTGCTTCTTTTTGCTCCAATCACCATTTCTATAAAACTAAAAAAACATAAAAAATACCTTTCTTTAAAGTGTAATATCATCAAAAATGAGTAAAATGATATTGCAAAAAATGTATATATTTTAGGCGTGTCAGGCTCCGAGGGAATCGTCTAAAGCCACGGTATAAACTATCAACAGTCGACCCGAGACTAGGGCTACTAATATAAGAGGTGTCATTAAATATTATTTAATATCTTCAAAAGCCTGCTGGAATTTTTCTTCCCAAACAAATTTGGCGTCCTTTTTAACTAATGCCGAGAAGGGCTAACACCTACCTGAAAAATTAGAACTAAAGCATCGAAGATATGCCAACTTCTCTTGAAAGGATCGTAGTTCTTTTAAAGTTTTGGGAGATACAATTTCTAAGATAGCTTTAATCTTCTCCAGATTGATTTCAATTTTACAATGCCGAACAAAAAATCCTAAGAATTTCCCGGAGGCGATGCCGAAGGCGCATTTCAGGGGATTCATCTTAAGGTTAAATTGCCTTAGTCGCTCGAAAATAATTCTCAAATCGTACAAGTGATCTTCTTTTAACTCGTTCTTAATGACTACATCATCCACGTTGTACTTGACTTGATTGTGAATGAGATCATAAAAAATCCTCATCATTGCTCTTTGGTACGTCGCTCCTGCATTCTTCAATTTGAAAGGCATTACTGTGTAGCAGTATACTCCGATTGGTGTTCTGAAAGCTGTGAGCTTTTCGTCTTCTGGTGCCATCTTTATCTGATTGTATCCTGATGACCCATCCATGAAAGAGAAGACTTCGTGTGTCAAAGCGATGTCGATCATTAACTCTAGAATTGGTAGCAGGAATTCATCCTTTGGGCACGCTTTGTTCAGATCTCTGAAATCCACGCAGATTTGGATCTGACCATTCTTCTTTCTGATTGGTACCACATTGGCTAACCAAGTCGGGTATTGTTCTTCATAGAAAAATTTAGCGTTGATTAGCTTCTTAACTTCAGCTATTACTTGTTGTTCAATCTCTAGACGCATTCTTCTCAGAGCTTGTCTGACTCGAACGGATGTGTGATCCACTCCTAGTTTACGAATTTCAACTTCTGGAGCTAATCCATACATTTCATCATAACTCCAAGCAAAACTGTCCTTGAATTCCATCAACAGCTTAATCATATTTTTGGAGTCTTCTTCATTGAGTAAGGAGCAAACAAAGGTTGACCTAGGCTCTTCGCTAGTACCTAAGTTAACTTTCATTAACTCGTCTATTGTAGATTTAATCTCTTCTTCAAATTTTTGTGGAGCGTCTCTGATTGGCAGTTCCTCGAGATCATCTGAAGCTTCCAAGCAGTCTTCATTAGGTTTGCAAGTGACAACCAGGCAAAATCATGTATCATCTGCTGGACCTACTGTGCCAAATCCGAGACCATGCTTTGATTTGGGAGGTCGACTGGCATTATTCCATAATTTTTCAAAGCGATGTGATTGATCTTTTGAACACTGCTAAGGTAAGATCCCACACTGAATTAAATTTTGAACACTGGGAGAAAACCACTCGAAAGGTAGTTCCATTAATTCAGATGAAGCAACATCTTCAAATTTTACATTATTCTCAGTATTGGAAGAAGAAGAAGAGTCACGGTAAAATTTGATTGGCTTAACATTGCCACAATGTACTTCCTTGACCACCATACCCTCAACCTTACTAGGGTAGATCGGGGTTAGGATCATAGTCTGTACATAGTGGTTAATCATCTCGTACATTGATTTGTATTCTTCGTTCTTTTCATCTTCGAGAGAGATCTTGAACTGGGTATATTTTGATTTATCTTTATTGCTTCCTTCTTGATTTCTTTTTTTTCAGAGTTGCTCTCCCAATCAACATGAATCAACTAATTCTTTTGTTCTATTGTTCTACCTTTTCTTCCTCGACCTCATCCCCGGCCTCGACCTCAGATGCGAGGTCTGGAGAAACCTTCACCATCTCATCGTAAGGGAGTGGTGAGTAACTGTTGAACTAAAATTTGAGGTTCTTCATTGCCTTGAGTTTCTTTTGCGTCATTTAGTATGACATTTCTGGAGAAGATAGTTTTCTTCGGAGGTACGTAGTAAGCAACATCTTCGTGGAATCCGATTTCATACACGGAGAATGGTTGCAAGTCATCTTTGATGCATTGTTATTGTCCTCCTTCATAATACTTTATAGACTGGTGTAGAGATGATGGTACCTTCCGATTTTCATGGATCCACGGTCGACGTAGTAGAGCATTGAATGACATTTCAGAATCGATTATATGGAATTTTGCGGTTGTCCTTGCCAAATCACTGATCCTCATAGATAGTGTTATTGATCCAAGAGATCTTTCTCCTTTTTGATTGGAACCTCTTAGTAACATTCTGTCTGCTTGGAGCTCGCGGGCATCAATTTCCATGTACACTAAAGTATGAAGATTCATTATATTGATTGATGCTCCCGGATCAACTAATACCCTATAAAGCGTGAATTTTCCGTTGGTGAGTGAGATGTACAAAGGTCGATTGTGATCGGCTATCCCGAGTAGTAGGTCATTGTCTGTGAAAGTAACACCGTACTGTTCTTTTAAAGAGCAAACCTCGTCTTCTAAGGAATTTCAGGCCATTTAAGCTAAGCAAATTTTTGGATCAAGTAAGGCCTTGATCAGAGTTTCCCTCATCTCCTTTGACAGGATTAGAGCGTCTTAGATGCTCAGTTTGGCTGGTAGTTTCTAATGATGGGCTAGCATATTATAATCTACTTTATTACTAAGTTCTTTAACCTCTTCTCGAATGGGTAATTCTTCTACTGGGGTTGGCTCTTCCTGAGACTCCACCTGCTTTCCTTTATCTTTTTGTCCCATTCTTGGGGGTAAAACTTTTCCGCTTCTTAAGTTAACTTCTCTTATCTCTTCCAACTCCACTGGTGTCCCTTCTTGAATCGGAATGACTGGCTCTTCTGGAGCTGCTTCAGAATCCAATAACCTAATTCTATCGCAATCGGAGCTTCTTGGAATTAACAAATGAACTCGTCACTTCTTGGGCTTTCGTAGCCGTCCTTATAGATTTCCTTTCCTTTGTCACTATCATTAAGGTTTTATATGATTTGAGAATTGTTATTAGGATTGAAATTGAGATCCAGGTTAGGTTGGTTTTTGTTAGTTACGTAATCATTAGAAACAGTCAAAAGGAAGCCAACACCATAACTCTTATTATTATAGTACCCCACAGGGGCAAACAGATAATCCTACAGAGTAAGAGATTTGAGGGATTTCTCCCCCGAATCAGAAACAACCATCCTAGGATAAGCAGCCCCTACTCTACTCTTCGGAGCCTCAGTCTTCTCTTCTTCTACAATCTTCTCCTCCTTCTGGGGTGGTTCCTCGATTGCAATAGATAGGGCCAGCTTGGCGGGTTTCGAACTTTGAATTGAATTGCGCACCGAAGCAGTTTGGATGTGATTCAATATCCTCTTTAAAGATTTTGTTCATGCAGTACTCCATCCATTACTGACTGCGTACGGGTCTATAAGAACAATAAAATCGGTAAAAATGACATTGACGGAACCTCCTTTTTGGGGCTCCGTCATGTACTCTTTCAGGATCATTATGTTCCCTCTAATGAGATTATACTCGAGCCAGTTCTTGAAGGTGAAGCAGTCTTCTTTTTTGTGTCTGAGCATCCTATGGTAAGGGCAGTAAGTCGATGATCTTTCTTGTCGACATCCTCCGGCCTTCTGTCAAAACTGAAAATTGGGCATCTTACTTAAACTGCAGAACATTTAGGCCACTGCTTCATTATTGAAGGGATATTCCTTACTTAAAAGTTCTTTCAGGCCACATGTTGGGTGAGGCGGCGGTTAATCATGATGCTGCAACGATTGATAACTCGGTCGAGTCGGTTGATAACTTTGCTGAGGTTGTTGATAATTCCACTGCGGTGATTTATAACTTGGTTGCGGCCGCTCTGGCTGTATTTTTACTGGTTGTTTTCCCTTATCCACTGCCGCGGTGATTCCTGATTTCTTCTCGAATGCCTTCACTGGCTTCTTCTTATCGGTTTTGTCAACAAAAGTCAGTTGCTTCACTTCCTCTTGAGAGATTTCGGCCTTGCTAAGAAATAACTCAAAAGTCTTGATTGTGAATCCTTCGAGGAGAAGAGCTATTGGGTCGTGGATGCTCTTTAGCTAGATACCGACTACATGTTGTTCTTGGAGTTGTGGCTCACACTTCATGCTTAGATTTCTCCATCGAAGGATTTAGTCGCCCAAGGTTTCGTTTGGCTTTTGTTGCTCCACCACTAGGTCACTGATAGTGATGTGGTGCTGAGGCCCAGTAAACTGTTTAACAAATAGATTTTCCAATTCTGAAAAAGTCTTGACTGAACCATTTGACAACTCTGCATACCAATTAAAGGTGATCCCTGATAAGCTGCTGACAAACTGGCAAAATAGCAAAGCATCACTCACACCGGCGTTGCAGAAACTAGTACGAAAATGTGCGACATGTTGCCGGAGGTTTCCCGTATCGTCGAAAGTCTTAAACAGAGGTGGTACGAAGCCCTTTGGGTATTGAACTGCATCAAATTCCTCAGGGTAGGGTCTACCCGTCTGAATAGATGCTCTACTTTTGGACTGGGTTAGGGCTTCTCACACCTGCTGTTCTACCATGTTTTTAATGTCCTTCTCGGTATTATACTTTAAGCGGAATCTTTCTTTGGCTGCTAATCCCCATTAACGGATGTAATTTGCTTTCCTCTGTATGCAATGTGAATGACTTCCGGGGGTGTTTCCTTTTGGGGTTGAGGCTGACTCTGAAGCGTGGCTAGGGCAGTCGCCATTTCCTCACTTTTCTTCTGCATCCGATAAATTATGTCATCTTTTTTCCTGGAAATGTAGTGTCATTACCTCCAGGTCGTCTTCTTCTACAGCTACTAGAGTCCCAGTAGAGATGACGATGCTCGGGTTTTGACCATGTTGATTTCAAAAAATTCTTCATCCATGAACTCTGAATGATCCTCCTCATTCCTTAGTTCTTCTTTTCTTTCTTCCACCAACCGTTGGATGTCAGTTCTCAACTTTCCTATAGCTGCTTTGAGTGGTCTCTTCCAAACGGTCTCACGTTTATCAGGTGACGACTGCCGAACTTCATCTTCCAAAGTTTTCTTCAGGGCCGTGGCACTCTCCTTAAATTCAGGCTCTCTAACGGGGCTTCTATCCTCAGTGTGTTCTGTTAGTATCGGTTCGGCAATATTAGGTTTCCACACCATCCTTCTCAAAGTTGGGAGCATAGGATCAGATGGTCTGCCGGCTGCATATTGGTAGGTGGTGTGTTCTCTAATATGATGACCTGATATAATGACGTGTGACCTCCTTTCACTAGTTTGTATTTTCTTTCTTAGTCTCTCTAGAGCAGTGACAGGGGTTACTCTCGGTTCGAGGTGGGATTTGACTGGTACTTGCCCCATCCTTGTCAAAATTTCTGATACGGGGCATCTCTCTTTCCTTGCTAACTTCTCTACCACTAGTCATAATTAGGTTAGCGGTGTAGTCTTCATCGTATTCTTCCTACGATCATTGTAGTATGAAGGTCGGGGTAACGCAACGACAATTTTTCGGGCATCTTCTTCATCAGAAGTAGCAGAGAGAGGGTGGAACCTACTCCCCTCTAGCAGCAGTGAGATTTCTGGCAGTTCTTCCTCTTCTTCAGGAATTTCCACAAGAATAGAAGCTTCAACAACCCTGATCATTCTGATCTTGGCAATCTTTTTGTTTCTGTTTCTCCTTTGTGTTCTGGTTAAGGGTACAAATCTCGAACTGGACCCTATCTTAAAAACAGATGGTGCTGCAGTAAAGCTCGAACCCTCCACGATAGCAGGCTCATCACTAAATTGAACCTCCTTCCACTTTAGTTTGGCGGGAACCGAGGTAGGTGCAGTGATGATCAGACCGATGGGGGTAGAGATGATAGTGTTGAGAGTGGCAGCTAATCTCTTACGAAAAATAATGTTTTCCTCAATTGGGGCCCTCCTCAGGGGGGGAAATTCTTGTGTTAACTTTAGGTTGAATTTAATCAGAGGCTCCACAGCTTTTGGTACTTTGGCTATTAATGAAAAGAGGGTAACGTCTCCGAACTTGATGTCCGTATTGTTGAATCCTTGTCCGAAACGAATGACCGCTTCGTTGGGCAGTTCATCCTTGCTGACAGCTAAGTCCAATCCATTGGTGAAGGAGAAAATTAGCTTCGGTGCAGACATCTTCTGCAGAGTAGATTTTAAATATTAGTTCCATACTACACTTCCTTCCGTTATAAAACTTTTAGGACAAAAAAGAAGAATTATTCCAAAAATAGAGTCCAAACACATTCTTATCTATTTTATTTATTTCTTAGTTTTGTTTATAAAATATTTCAAATTTCATTTTGTTTGTTTTTTTATAGTTTAAAAAGGTTCGTTAGGAACAAAAAGATTAAAGGAGAAAGGGTAAAGAAAGTTAAAGGACCCAATTCAGAATTGGAAAAGAAGAGAAAATCTCACAAGACTCTCATCTCGAAGAACCGCTCATAAGCTAACACCTGTTGGGGGTCTACCCCACCTCTGAGAGGCAGAATGATTCCGGAACCTCTCTGTTTAGGGTGTCTAAACAGTGGCTCCAGAATCCAAGGAGAGTTGACTATACTCGTTCACGACAGAAATGAAAGTAGTATGCCAACGGAAAGAATGGTAGTTTGATCCACTTAAGGATATGGACTCACTACCAATTTATGAAACCAAAACCATCTGATCAAAATGGAGAGAGTAACGAGTCCCCAGCGGAGCCACCAGTAATTGTCGATCAATTTTTTTTTGATAGTTCTGATTATTGTGAATTTTAAAAAAGTGGTCGCCAACAGAAATTGTCAGCACATTTAATTTATGTATAAAATATATAAAATATAATTTTGACTTTAAAAAAATGAAATCAAACTGATCTCATTTCCATAAAAGTTTAATTAATCGAGCGTATCACCACGAACTGTGCATCTATCCTGAGTAATAGACGCATTATTCCATAGTGGAGCTCTATTAAACAAACTAATAGAATTATGATGTTTGTTTTGTCAGCAAACCAATTTTATGTTGATCGACAAGTTCCCCTATCTAATATAAAGGGATTAGATATGTTTAATATTACCTGGGTTCTTAAAGTTCCCTATAAGGGCAAGCCTCTATAGTTAATTACTTCCTAAATGTCTGAAGACAGTTAAGAAAACTCTCGATAAAGATCGGTGGTTTGCTTTCAAGGATTTCAAAGTTTAAGGTTTTCAAATAATTTGATTTTGGAAATTTCATTAGAGAATAGATCAAATTCAAAACTATTACTTTTCAGAATCCAAAGGAAGAGAAGTAGGGGATGCCTTGGTACCGAAGCGAACTTCGGTGACTTCCCAACTATCCTATTATTTAGTTTAGATTTGAGAGTTTTTTTAACGTTTCAATCCTGCCAATTTTAGTTAATTAGGACTTATACTTCTATGACAAAATCATACAAATAGCCTAGAAGATATGACGATTTATGTCATACCAAATGACTACCTCGGAGTCCTAAGACTAGTTATGGCTTAATTTACATAACATGGTTATGCAAATGCCTAAAGAGGAGTTAAGGATTTATGTTGCACTAGGTAAACTAGCTCAGAATCCTATGGCTTAGTTATTTAATTCTAAGGAAGGTTAAGCTGATGGAGACTTCTTTTGCTGTTGAAGATGGCCTTGCTGCCCACCGTGCTTACTCCGAGCTCCTTGTTGTTACAGAAGGTTTTAGTTTATGAAGTGGCAATCAGGGGATGAGAGAAGTGTTGTGGTTTAGAAGTTCAAAATTGAGGTGGCTTAACGTTTTAATTAAAACAAATGTTCAAGTTGACTATGGCGACACCGGTTAGGATCCCACAGTTCCCTCGTTCCAGCCTCACTATTTTCATCAGATTCCCTTAGTCAACATGAATTTAGTAAATCTAATTTAATGGATTTCGTACTTTCATTTAGACCGTGGGAGACCTTATCAGCAACACGTAGGTTGTGTTGACCATGGTAATACCGTTCATCCAAGATATGTTTTAATTTAGTTATGATTGCATTTTTTTTTTGTCGGTGATTAAATTTTGAGTTTGATCATTTTCACGAGTTTATAAAATACAGAAAAATAAAGCATTTAATAAGTTGCGGAATATAAATTGCAATAAAGTTAAATGCGTTCCTTAAGGATCTTCTCTTTATTTCCATCTGCACTTGAAATACATGTCAGGGCATTTATATATTTTCAAAAAACCTCTAGGTAGAGCTAAGGGAAGGTTCCGGTTATCTACCAAGCCCTATGATATCTAGGTTGAAGTCCTAGTCGGCTACCAAGTCCTATGACGTATAAGCTAAAATTTGGGCTGTCTACCGAGCCCTATGACGTCTAAATTCTTGTGGTTTGTTAAGGGTGATGTTCTTCATCAAAGAATAATGAAGTCTCATTATTCTTTTTAAAACATCCCATCCAGTTAGGGAAGTGCTCGGAACTTAATTATGAACATCTTCCTAAATACTTTTGGGATTATTTTGAGTTCAGTTAGTTTCATCGTGGTGATGGATCAAATACCTAGGTTGTTTAGAGTTCTGGTTTTATTTTTAACTCATGCTCATTAATTTTTGGATGTTTGATTATCCTATAAATGAAGTGACATTTCATTTGGTGCTTCATTTAAGAGTTATGAGGATGAAAGCCTTTAAGGGTGAATTAGTTGATTAAAGAATTTTAACCTCTTTAATTGGGTTAAATTTTGTTTTAAGAGTGATTTGATTTAACTTAAAAATTTTCATATTAATTATGATCTTTGAATTAATGTTTTATGATATTTTTAAATTGAGTTTAAAACCTTTTTTTTAATGATCTTTAATGTTCTTAAAATATTCCAAATGAAATTTTAATATTCCAATTTTCTCTATCATAGCATTTCATATCATTTTAAATTTCAATTTTAATATTATTATATTTATTATAAACATACATATGTATTTAAATTAAATATATTAAAACATTTCAATCAAACACTTAAAAGATTTCAATTTAGTACTAATGATTCAAAGCTTTTTTTTGTTTCACTTTTTTTATTTACTTTATCTAAATTTAATTAATGATAATCAAATAAATAAATCATTAGTTAGGTGCTTGAATTTAATAATTAAAATCTTCCTATATTTTTATGCCCCTAAACCTTAACACCATTAATTCCTCTTTTTTTTATTAACTTCCAAATTTTAATAATTCAAAATAATTAAGATTTCTTCTTCGATATTTAAGGGTGGTTAATTGGTTTCTACCTATTTTAACCTTATCTTTCAATCATCCAAATTAGAAATAAAAGTTTTAAGTTTCCCATTCACCCTTAATTAAACCTAAATGTTAATTAGGGTTAAAAGTCTTTAATTACCTTTATACCCTTTGAAGCTTGTTCACCTCATAACTCATCAAATTAAACTCAAATAAAATTGAAATTTTTATGTTTCCTCACTCATATATCAATTAAGACATCAGAGGAGAAAATGTGAATTTTCTATTTTTAATTTAATTTATATAATTATTTTAGTGAAAAAATAAGGATTTTCAATGAAAATTCAACAACATGACCAAGGTGATGTTTCTATCCTTAGAAAAATTATGGAAGGTTACTATTGACCGGTGGACCATATGAACCAATTTGGGTGTTTTTTTAAATTTTGTTTTAATTTATATAATTAATTAAATCTTTAAACTTTTAATTAAATATAAAATATTTTAAAAGTACAAAATTAAGTTTTATATATTTTAAAAATCTCTCTAAGATCAGAAAGCCTAGAGAAATAAATTTCATTTTTTCTTGATTTTTCTTTGAATTATTAGAATTATTTTAGTGAAAAGGTTGGAAAATCCATTTTTAATATTAAAATTTATCTTAGGCCTTTAAAATTCAATATCTTTACTTAGAGACTTAGGAAAAATATTTGGTTGGTTCTCAAGTGATTAGGAGACCAAATATGACATTTTGGTGAATTTTAATATTTTTAATATTTTTATTTTTTTAATTATTAAAATATTCAAAAATAGGCGAAAAATGAAAATTTTAGAAAAATTCTAATTTTAATTTTCTTAGACCCCTCTTATATCAGAGAGCCCTCAAAACTGCTTTAGTGAATTTTTGAATTATATTTTGGGTTTCATGAATTTTTTAATTTCAAATTTAGCCACGTAACTTGAATAATTCATTTATTGGGTTAAATCATTTTCAAATGACTTGGAATTTTTATATATGGTTCTCCTAATCCTAAAGAACAGTGGAGAATTAATTTCAAGTGATTTTGATGTGTGGCTTCTCCTAATTATTTTTATTTCAGTTTTGAGTATTTAGACAAATTAGGTCTATATTTATTGTTTTAGTTCATAAAATAATTTTCCTAAGTTCCTCCAACCATAGAGAATCTACCCTAATTTTCCTAAAATTTTTCCAACAACATGCTAATTATTTGAATTAAAGTGCCAAAACAGACACATGAATTTGAAAAATGGATAATTGTCATTGAGATGTCGTCTGACCTTAAAAAATCATGCGAAGATAGCTCATGACAAAGGCTACCTTGTGTTTAAATTTCATGCATGGTGAATTGTGCAACAAAATGGAGAATTAAAATACTTAAAACACCATTTAAATAATTAAAAATCAAACATGCATCAAATAAAAATAAATTTTTTTCCGCACTGTTCTCCTCTGTTCACTGAGCAAGAGGGTATTTTTAGATTATTTTTATGATTTTTCTATGCAATGATATGGATTTTTAAATTTTAAGTGAATTAAATAATTCAGAAAGATGAGATTTTCCTACTTAACCACGTTGGCGCCACCTCACCTTACGGCGGGTCGATAACACATGTGGCCTCTTCCGGTTGGGTGCTGCCTTCTAATTCAGTGCCACACAGCTCCGCAGTTCTATCTCATCTCCCCATTCAACGCCATCCTAGCCGTCCTTTGAAAACACGCGCGATCCGACGACATCCGTTCATGGTCCCCAACTGATTCATCCCGAGAGCCATCCACACAAAAACCCTAAGAAATCCCTCATCTCTCAACCAAATCACACGAGGTTTAATCATATGTGCTCATCTAGAGAAGGGCTATAAATCCATATGGTTAACATCCATCGAAATCAAGCTAAAAGAAATGGAGAATAGCCGGAAGCTTGGGAGGAAGAAAGGTTCAACACCCTGGCTCTGAGAAGTGAGGCTTCGATTAGAGATGCTCTACAGCTTTGTGGTGTTCCAAGGAGGCTGGGGATGAAGCCTTGAGCGATGGTGAATTTCCTAGGTATGAAAGTGACCAGACCCGATTTTGAGCTATGGCTGATAGAACTGATGGGTGGCCTGGTGGTGGGGCTTTCACTGGGGAGCTTCTTCTCTTGGTGTGGGGATGGTGTGGGTGCAATTAGTTGGTTTTGGTGGAGTTTCCAGGTGTGTCCTATTTCCGGCTGAGATTTGAGTTGGGAAATTATCCTAAGGCAAGGAAAATCAATGGCTAAAGACAGTGTGATGGCTCTTGGAACCTCATAGGGATGCTTTGGGAGTTCGGTGGAGTTTCTTGGAGAAAAATTTCAGCACCTGTTTTTGGCTGTGAAGAGGTTCATTTATGTCTAGGGCCATTAGGCTGAGCTCAGAGATTGAGGATGGGTGAATTCAGCTCCTTAGGTGAAGGGCAGAGGAGCTCCAATGGTAATTTGGGCTGAGGTGGCCAATTGGTGGAGTTTGTGTGTGTTTAGCTTGAAGGTGGCTCTCGGTTTTGGCTCCCTCTAGTGACTAGGCTAGTTGTCAAGGACAAGGAAGCTGGCCCTGAGGTCTGGTGAGCCAGGGGGAGGTTTAATGGTGATTAATCAGTTTTGGGGAGGTTTAGGGCAAGGCAAAAGGAGATTTATCCACTTAAGGGAAGAAATCCCTAAAATGGGGCACCCTTGGTCCATGGCTCATCTAGCTTGGGTTAGGTGGATCTAGGGTGGTTCCTAGGGTCCAATTAGTGGTTGTGGAGGGGTTGGTTTAATCACATTTGGTTTAATTTGGTTAAGTTTGGTCATAGGTTCAATTTGGTTCATTTGGGTGAAGGTTGGGCTAACATGGGTTTGAGCTTGAGTAGAGTCCAAATTTCTTGAGCAACATTGTGCATGTGATTGTCATGAAGATTTTTCATGAAGACTTGGAGTGGTTTTGAGTTCAATTGAGGGGTCAATTTGGCTTAGTTTGGTGTTTTGGTTAATTTATGGCAAGTTGGGTTAACTTGGGTTTAAGTTGGGCTAGAGTAGGTTTTAGACCCAATTGAATGTTTTAAATGGTCTAGAAGGATGTCATAAAGAGTTCCCAATATCAATTGGGTGAAAATTTGGGCTTTAGGGCAATTAATTGGGTAGGATCTGGTCATGTGTTCAATTTATGATAAAATTGGGGTTTTGGGTTTTAAGTGGACTTGGGTGAGACTAAGGGTCATTGGGGGCAATTGATGGTTCAATTTAATTTATGGGAACATTATGAAGAGTTCAAGATTGAGGTTTGGGGTAAATTGTTTGACATTAGGTCAATTTAGGGTGAAATAGCTTATAGGGCCAAAAATTGGGTTTTTGATTAAGGTTGAAGTTGGACTCAAATGTGGGTCAAATTGGGTTTGGATTTGGTTTAGATTGGTATTGCGGAGATTGAATTTTGGTTTAGAATGAAATTTGGGTAGTTTTGAGTTCTATTGGGTCAAGATTGCGTTTGATTTATGCACTTTTTGGGCTAAATGGGTCAAATTAGAGTTTTTTTTGTAAAAGTGGGATAGATTGACAAAATTGGAGTATGTGGTAGTTGAAGAAAATGAAACTAGAAATATTTGGGACATTTGGGAATTTTCAGGAATTTTTAGAATTTTTGGAATTTTTGGGCTTGGAGTGGTATTTTGGTAATTTGGGTAAATTTTGGGAAGTTTTGGCAATTTTGGTTAGTTTTGGTCAAATTGAGTGGTATGCAGTATTTTGAAATGATCTTTGAGAATTTTTGGTAAATTTGGGTATTTTAGGGTTTTAGGGGTATTTTGGGTAGGTATAGGTGGAGTTTAGGGGCAAGGGGTCAAAAATTGAAATTTTGGGAAAATGGAATTTGGTTATAGTTGGGTGGAGTGAAATAGTTTAGATTGAGCCATGGACCAAGAAAGAGCTCATTTTGAACATCTAATGTGTTGTTCCTAACCCTCTTAGCCATGTGGTTAGGGGTTTAGGTCCATTCATATGAGTGTTCTAATGTATCAAGAGCCATGATTGGGTAAAGATGGTTTAGGGTTTAGGATGTGTGTAGGAATGTAATGTGTACAAGATAGACCGCACAAGACCAGGCTACCAAGGGTTGTCCTAAGGCTTGATCATCCTATAGGAACTCATCATTGTCTTTCTACACATTGATCCTAACCTTCAAATTGATTTGGGGGTTGATGACCATCTATGTAAGATTCCAAAGAGAGTTAAGATTTGGTTTAAATTTCTAAATGGTGGGTTCCATCTCTAGTCCTCTAGG
Organism: Papilionanthe hookeriana x Papilionanthe teres; assembly: GCA_022702705.1. Classification (NCBI taxonomy): domain Eukaryota; kingdom Viridiplantae; phylum Streptophyta; class Magnoliopsida; order Asparagales; family Orchidaceae; genus Papilionanthe; species Papilionanthe hookeriana x Papilionanthe teres. Next base: position 149,704,270 of record CM040424.1, on the reverse strand, counting down.
ATAGTCAAAGAGAAATCCTATGGCTAGATCCTAAGCACTAAGAGAAGAGAAAGTCCTCACCAAAAATGAGGTCAACAAGCATATCATCCATAAAATTGCTACTGCTTATCATCCTCAAACAAGTGGTTTGGTTGAATTGTTGAATCGTGAAATTAAAATAATTTTGGAAAATTCTATAAATCCAAACAGAAAGGATTGGTCAATCAAATTGGATTTTGCTTTGTGGGCTTATAAGACTGCTTACAGTACTCCTATAGGAATGTCCCCATCTAGACTAATTTTTTGGAAAGCTTGTCATTTACAAATTGAACTTGAGCATAAAGCACATTAGGCTATTAAAGAGTTCAATTGTAATTTGAAGGATGCTGGTGAGAAAAGAATATTGCAATTAAACGAGATTGAAGAGATAAAGAATGAATCATATGAAAGTGTTAAGATATGTAAAGAAAAGATGAAAATGTGGCATGGTCGGAAGATTCTGAATAAAAATATTGAACTAGGACAATAAGTTTTACTATATAATGCCAGATTGAGATTATTTGCTAGAAAACTTAAGTCCAGGTAGTGAAAGTTTGTCGTTATAGAGCTGTGGATATTAAAGATCCTAAAACTGAGAAAATATTCAAAGTAAAAAGTCATAGATTGAAACCTTATTTCTCAGTTGAACAACATAAACCTGATGAGAATTTGATGATCGGTCACCCAAATTAAGTATTGGGTATGTCGGACTGACGACGTTAAACCAAGCGCTTTGTGGGAGGCTATCAATTTTTATCGATGTGCTTTGCTTTAAGTTTGTTTTGTGTATTTTATTTGGTTTGAAGTGAATAGTGTTACATTTTTCTCCTGAGGTAATTAACGGATTTTACCTACTGTTTCTTAATGTGTTCTATTTTTATTTAAATTACAATCCTACTAAGGAAGAGTTGTATGAGATTATTTCTACTTTGACTATGGGAGGGGATTGTGGAAAACTACAAATGAGAGAAGAGTTAACTTTCCTATATCAAAGTTAAACGCTAACTCCAAAGCATGACATTACTTTATATCATCCAAGCTGCTTCATACTAATCATCTAAGCAAAGTGACTAGAGAGAGTGACCAATTTGAACTACTTTATTTATTAGAGGAAGGAGATAGACATTAGAAAGATTATTTATGATTGTATCTGGAATTCTGCTAGAGCTGCCACCATTGAAGTATGGGATTTACTTCACTTATACATTCATTGTGTGAGCAGGGCGGTGTTAGATCTGAAAATTGGGAAGAGATTCTTCAACCACTTAAGCCTATTACTAGTTCAAATATGAAGACTTATGCTGAGCCCTCAATATTTGGCTTGAGAGGAGGATTTTCTAGGGGTTCTAGTGCATCTGCATCTGCTGCTTCTACATCTCGTGCTTCTACATCCCAATCATCTTCAGGTCAGCTTACAAATTCACAGACTGAGCTTTTGAATATGATAAGAGATAATGTTAACTTTACTGTGGATCGAGTTCATGATTTAGAGGGAAAAGTAGATCATATGGGAGATTATCTTTAAAGACATAGTGAGTATGAGGGGAATTACTACAGTTATATGGATAAAATGATTAGAGGTTATTTTAGTACGATGTTACCTACATATCCCTAGTTTACCTAATATGTGCCTACTCGTACCTGAAACAAAGGAGATGAGGATAAGGAAGAAGATGATTAGGATTGTTATTTTATTTTGAGTTATGTGATGTGATGTGATGTATGTGTGAACTATTTCTATTTTCATTATTGTTGTGTTATTATCATTTGTGGATGTTATGGAGGACTACTTTCATCTTTCATTCTGTTGTAAAGTTGCTGAAACACTTTATTTTGTGTTTATTTTAGTTGTGGATGTTGTGTGTAAGTAATATATGATGTGGTTGTTTGTGGTAGTAAATATGGTGGTTATTTGTTAGAGTATTTTGTTTGTTAATTTAGAACTTCCAAAAACTATCTAGGAAGGTTTTAAAATGCTATTAAAATCCACAAATTAAAATTCATGCTTGACTTTTCAATTTACTACCATTTATAAGTGTTAGTTGTGAATTTCTGTTTAAGTGTGTAAATTTACTTTTATGTCCTCTAATACTTTAGATGTTGTTTGAATTTCATTTTATAAAATGAAAAATTGTTAAAATTTTGAACTTAGTCATTTTCATTCTTGTTTTTAATACCTGCATATTTAGTACATTAAAAATTCATGCAAGTTGAATATTTATAGTTTTCTGTTACTACTCATGTATGTTATTACTATATTTAAATGTTTCATTATAATGAGAAATTTAAAGTTTGGGGGAATGAGAAACAGTTTTTCAAAAACTTAAATTTTATTTGTTCTCAAATGTATTATAAATTTAATTTTGAATGAAAAATAATTATGTGCATGAAGTTATATTAGGGAAATAAAATTTTGAATATAAAAATGAGTAAGAGAATTTAGTTAAAATCTATAGTAATGAGGAAAATTTAAAGTTATAAATTTCTTAGTGATGAAATGATGAATATTTTATAATTATCTTTTGTAGGAAATGTTTTATTTTTTGAAAAATAGAAGGACTAGACTTTCAAATTTAATGCTTAAATTTCTTTTATTGGAAATAATTTACAAAACTTTTATTATGTTTATAAGTTAAAAGATATCTATCTACCTTATGCTTTAGGAAGGAAGGGTGGAATTCAAAATAATTAAAGGCCTATCCTAATACAGTAATCCTTGCCTTATAAAATAAAAAAAAAAGAAAATAATAAAAAGAAAAGAAAAGAAAGGAAAAATAAATTCAAAATCATTAAAGGCCTGTCCAGATACACTAATCCTTGCCTTATTAAAAAAATTTAAAAAAATGAAAAAAAGAAAAGAAGAAAAAGAAAAGAAAAGAAAAAAAAATAAAAAAAATATTATGTGAAAAGGAAGGAGAAGCTTGATGATTTAAGGGCCTAATCAAAAATTGGTTCCACACCTGATCTTTTTAAAGTATAAGATTTGATGAAAATCTTGAAGCTTAGAATATATAAAAAAAGCAAGTTTAATTATTTTCAGTAAAGATTTTAAAAGTAAAGAAAATAAAATGCCTAATCCCTATATTTTAAAAAATCTTTAAGTATTTCTAAATTAGATAGGAACAAGTATTTTTCATTAACTTTTTCCTAAGAGATTTATAATCTTTAAATTTGTCTCATTTACTAAAATTTTTTCTAAATTAGACAACTATATTTCTAGAATAAAATTTTAAAAACTCCTAAAGAAACTCATCCGTATAATTCAGTTGTATGATTTTTATATAATTAAAGTGTTACTTGAGGACAAGTAACATTTTATTTTTGGGGGATTTTGATACACCTAAACTATATAGTGCTTTCATGCACATTTTTATGCCTTTTTTGATGATATTACACTTTAATAGTAGGTATTTTGTATGATTTCTTACAGGTATGATTAAATGGATGATTGTGATGAAAAGAAGGAAAAAGAATCAAAGTTGGAACAAAAAATGAAGAAAGTTGATGAAGTGATATGTGACGGCTAAGCGCCAGAACTCGCGTTTAAGCGCTAAAGCCCGGTGGCTATGCGCCACTGTTTGGAGCTTACATGCCAGCAGGCTCACGACTAATCGCCGGTACCCCATGCTTACGTGCAACAGTTAAAAAAGAGGAGTTATTTTAATTTAGGAACCATTTTGAAGAGGTTTCCAAAGCACCTCTTGGTGAGAACGTAGGTAACTACCTATTGGCGCCAAATTCAATTCAAATTGCTCTTGAATTGTTGCAACTCTACGAAGATACATTGAATCAAAACACAATTTGAAGAGATATAAAGACACCTTTTGGAAAAGTATTAAAAGATGACTTGAAGACCAGAGAAATTGTTGTTGTTGGAGGGTGTAGTTAGTGTTTAAAAGTGAGGTTTATGTCAGAGAGTTATTGTAGAACACACCTCTTCACTTCACCATCTTTACTTCATTTTAAATTGTTTGTATTATGAGTAAAATTGTGATTTGGAGTCTATGAAGTTGGGAACCAACCTATTAAGAGTATTGTAAAGGTAAGCCATGTTTTTAAAAGAACTTTAAGAGTTTTGTGGAGAGGATTTACAGATAAGTCTTTATATTTGTATTACATTTGGTTTTTAATTAAGACTTCTTATGTTCTCATTATGATTTCTATTTTTAAACCAAGTTGTGATAGTATTTTCTCCATGATTTTTGAGTAGTTTTCTTTATATTTTTCCTTAAAGTGAAGTAATTAAATTATGGAAGTATGTTGTGTGAAGTATAGGATTTCAATGTTGGAAGAAGTTCTGATGATTCAAAACCTTGCACTTTATTTTCTTCTTGATTTGGCCAATTAAGATGTTAAAATATGTTGTGATAACATGTAAGATCCAGTGTAGTATTATCTCAGTCAACAATTGGAAAGAATCACCTGAGATTGTATGTGTGAGAATGTAATCCATATGGTTGAGTGCAGATAAATAAGGAGAAATACTTCGATGGGTGTAGAATTATAGGACTTTAGAATGACAGGCTAAATCCCCCAATTGAGTTTATTCTTTTATATTTTGATACGAGATGTTAGCCCCCAGGTGGAGGGAATCGACGAAACTCGAGAGTGAGAGCTAGTATCTTTCCTGCCTAACACATCTTCAAGATTTTTAGAAGAGTAAATTAGACTATGTTCTTTATAACATCTTTAGTAAGGGTAAAGAATATTATTGCTCCTATTTAGCACAATAAATTTTTAGATACTTCCACAAGAAATATTTTTCCATAACTTGTTACTAATTCATAAAAAATAAAAAAATATAATTTCATTTGCATAAGTTTTCATCTTACAAAAATTTAATTAAATTAGTTACTTACTATTATTTCAAATTATAAAATAAACAAAAAGAATCAAATTATATTTCCTAAAAAATTATCTTTGGTTTGAGTAAGTTTTTTTCTAAAAGTAAAAAAGTTGATTTTCTGTTTTTAATCAGAAGGAATTTTTCTTTATTTATTACTTTCCCTGTGGGTTCGATATCTCGGGGCTTAATAAAAAATTCCTATATTACTTGATAAATGATATGTATAGTGATGCATTGAAAATATATACAGTTTTTGCTACCTAATTTTACCAATTTTTGGTGATATTGCACTTTAAAGAAAGGTATTTTTCATGATTTGCTGCAGGTATGATGATTTTAGGTGATTGGAGACTCTTGGTATTTCGTCCCTATCTTATAAGTAACTGGTTTTGGATGAAAAGTGGTGTGTCTAGATTGTGTCCTGTGTCTTCTAGAGTAGTTTTTAGTGAGTGTTAAGTGTTATGGTTTAGGAGTAGAGAGTGTAGAGTGAAGATTTGAGAGGGATTATTCTCTAAGGAGGGGAGGAGAAAAGGTAAAGTGAGAGATTGCTTCTTCCTTTCCATTCTAAAGAGAGAATCAAATGTTGTAAAGACGAGAGAAGAGGATTCAAAGGAACTTCAAGGGAATTGCATTGAGGAAGAGAAAGAGATGAGTTGTATTTTCTTTTGATGTTTGTATGACTTTTCTTTTATATATAAAATCCATGTTTTATTGTATCTTGTCCATGAATTCTGAGTTGTCCCCCTTGTCTTTCTTCTTGCATAGAGATGTGATGATGGATTGATGTGGATTTGATGTGCTTTTAATGTAATGAAGAAATTGTGAAGGTTTTTCATTTAGAACTTAATTTACTTTCGATTTGGCCAATTAAAATGTTAAAATATTGAGTTGAACATTAAGTTTGAAAGGATTAATGTCCTACAATAATAATGAAAGATCCATTCAATTTCTATGGATGAATTGCATAGTTCATGGGAATTGAGTGCAAATAAATAGGGAAATATGTTTTGATGGACTTCAATGTGGAGATTTCAGGGTGACAGGCTGAGATCCCCAAATTAGTTCTAAGATTAGAAACTAATATCAAAGGTTAGCCTTCGGGTGAAGGGTGAGTAGGAACTCCGAAGTGAGAGCCAGTATCCTTCCAGCCTAGCCTTAAAGTTAGTGACTAAACTTAGAATATGTCAATGTTCTTTTCTCACTTAGAATAGGGGGTACTCTTTTAAGGGTAAAGAATCATCTTTGCTCCTATTTGACACAATAATATAGATAATTATTCCATATCAATCCACACATCATATTCTCATTGCAAGAGGAAAGATATATCTCTCTTATATAAAAAACCTTTCAAATACTTAGTTCAGTGCGCTTGTTAGTTAACCCCGTTCTTAAAGTTATTAGAAGTAATTATAGTTAGTTAATTGTTACTGTTTCGTTGTTCTTACTGTTTCCTGCATAGTAGTAGTAAGTAGTAAACCTTAAATTTAGTGCTTATGACACACTGTGTAAAGTTTTCTTAAAACTTCAATATTTCCCTATGGGAAAGATAGCCAAAACTCCATTAGAGCCCTGTATTACTTGATACGATACGTATACTTGCGTTGAATGCTTGGACTTAACAAAATTATTATAAATCTATAAATATGAGTTTATAAATTCATGCAAAATATAAAGTCGAGCATCAAGTTTTTGGCGCTGTTGCTGGGTAAATATTAACAAAGTTAATAAATTTTTAAAGAAGTTAAGAAATTAATAAAGTTAAATAAGTAACGGAGTTAAGAAAGCAAAAGTTAAGTAATGAATTAAGTTTATTTTATAGTGTGTAATTGTGTTTGTTTACCTTTATAAAAGTATTTGTGTTTGTGTATGCGTAGTAGCAGATCTATAGGTTTAGTGCCTTACGATTCAGAGTTAGAGTGTACTGCAGAAAAATTTAAAAATAAAACAAGCAAAGTGAAAATCCTTGCAAAATGGCGAATATTCAAGATAATCAAAGAAATGAAATTGGAAATTTGCCAAGACCTTTAAGAGATTATGCTAACCCAACAACAGATGAAATTCATATAACTATTCAAAATCCTGATGTTGCTGCTAATTCATTTGAACTTTAACCTACTATTAACCAAATTGTACAAAACTATCAATTTGTTGGAACACCAAATGAGGATCCAAATTTACATCTCTCTAGTTTTTTAGAACTGTGTGCTACTTTTAAATATGATGGAGTGTCTAGTGACGCTGTCAGACTTAGACATTTTCATTTTTCAGTAAGTGATAAGGCTAAGGCGTGGTTAAATGCGTTAGCAACTGGATCTAGTAGAAATTTGGGAGAATTATCTCAAAAGTTTCTATCCAAATATTTCCCTCCATCAAAGACTGCTAAATTAAGAAAAGATATAACATCTTTTTGTCAGTTTGAAGGAGAGTCAATATATGAAGCTTGAGAGAGATTTAAAGATCTTCTTAGGAAGTGCCCACATCAGGCTTTGCCAGATTGGTTATCAATTCAAACATTTTATAATGGATTAGTGGGATCATTGAGATCTATTATAGATGCTGTTGTTGGTGGATCATTAATGTCAAAACCTTTTGATGAAGCATACACATTAACTGAAGAAATGGCTACTAATAATTTTTAATGGACCTTTGAATGGGTAAATCCTAAGAGAGTAGCTAGAGTTCATGATTCAGATATGATGACCATGGTAGTTTCTCAAATTACAGCCCTTTCAAAGAAAATAGAATAATATGGAATGAATTATTCTCAACCACCTCTAGTGTTAGAGAAAAATTCATTTGGATAGATAACAGAATCTCAAACATCTTACAAGACCTTAAATGTTATTAAAAGACCTAACAACCCTTATTCGAATTATTATAATCATGGTTGGAAGAATCACCTAAACTTCAATTGGAATAATAATAATGCTAATGTAAACCCGCATTGGGCTAACAATTCTATGAATCCAATTTGAAATTTGAACAATCAAGGAAATTTTAATTTTAGACCATCTTATCCCCCTGCATTTAATAGTAACCCACAATTTAAGGATAAGAAGTTGTCTACTGAAGAAATGATTCTGAATATGGGAAATCAATTACAAGCTCATGGCGTTGCTATGAAGAATATTGAAAATCAATTAGGAAATATTCTCACTGCACTCAATAATAGACCTTCGGGAACGCTTCAAAGTAATGTGGAGATCAATCCAAAAGATCAAAAAAAGGAACAATTTAAGGCTATTCAATTAAGAAGGGGAAAAGAATTGGAAACTAGAGTGCAAAAAGAAGTTAAAATAGAAAAGGAGAAGGTGGAAATAGAAAAAGGTTCAAACAAGATTTATCTAGACTTGGATTATCCTCTTGAACCAATAAAGATAACTGTTGAAAAGCCACCACCTCCATTTCCTCAAAGATTAAAGAAACAAAACAGGGATAACAGATTTGGAAAATTTTTGGAGATCCTTAAGAAATTAATGATTAACATTCCTTTTGTTGAAGCATTAGAACAGATGCCTGACTATGCTAAGTTTATGAAGGATATTCTGAGAAAGAAAAGAAAGTTTACAGATCATGAAACTGTTGCACTTAGTGGAGAGTGTAGTGCAATTATTCAGAAGAAGCTTCTGGAAAAACTTAAAGTTCCTGGTAATTTCACTATTCTGTGTGCTAAAGGTGAAAAAAATTTCTAAAAAACTTTATGTGATCTAGGATCGAGTATTAATCCTATGCCTTTATCAACTTTCAAAAGGTAGGGAATAAGAGAAATTTCTCTTACATCTGTGACTCTTCAGTTGGCTAATTGTTCCATTACTTATCCTAAAGGAGTGGTGGAAGATGTGTTAGTGAATATGGATAAATTTATCTTTCCTGTGAATTTTAATGTACTTGATATGGAGGAAGATAAAGAAATTCCAATCATTTTGGGAAGACCATTCCTTGCTACTGGAAGAGCAATAATTGATGTTCAAAAAGGAGAATTAACTATGAGAGTTAATGATCAAAAGGTGACCTTTAATATTTTAAAATCTATGATGTATCCCTCAATGGAAAAAGATAATGAATGTTTTAGAATGGAGTTCTGTGATTACTTGAGAAACGATCATTTTGAAAATATATTTGAAAAAGAAGAAGAATATAAAAATATGTTTAAAGAAGAAAGTGAAGATGAAGAAAATTCAGATAGTGAGAAGAATGAAGGTTGGAGTATGTTTAGGAGAGATTCAAAATATTAGACACTATGGATGGTGGAGATAAAAGCTTAATTCCATCTATCATAAAACCTCCTGAACTTGAAATGAAATTTCTCCCTAATCATTTAAAGTTTTAGGAGAATCATCTACTTTGCCTGTTATTGTATCTTCGGAGTTAAACGAATTCCAAAAACAGAAGTTGTTGGAAACTTTAAAAAGATATAAGAAAGCTCTTGGATGGACTCTGGCAGATATTAAAGGAGTTAGTCATTCGATTTGTATGCACAAAATTTTAATAGATGAAGAACATAAACTGAGATTTGATTTGTAAAGGAGATTGAATCCTACAATGAAAGAAGTAGTTAAGAAAGATATTTTAAAATGACTGGATACTGAAATCATTTATCCTATTTCGGATAATGCATGGGTAAGTCCAATACATTTTGTACCGAAAAAAGGTGGAGTGACTGTTGAAGTGAATGAAATGCAATGACATTATACCCACAAGACAAATTAATGGATGGCAAACTTTATTGACTATAGGAAATTAAATGCCGCCACCAGAAAAGATCACTTTCCTCTTCCTTTTATCTATCAAATGCTAGATAGACTTGTTGGACATAAGTACTAGTATTTTCTAGATGGATATATTGGTTACCATCAAATACCTATTGCTCCTGAGGATCAAGAAAAGATAACATTTACTAGCCCTTATGTAACCTTTGCTTTTCGAAAAATGCCTTTTGGACTGTGTAATGCAGCTGCAACATTTCATAGATGTAGATTTCTATCTTCAGTAGTATGATAGATAATGGAATAGAAGTTTTTATAGATGATTTCTCTGTATTCAGGACTTCATTTGAAATTTGCCTGGAAAACATATCTAAAGTTTTGGAGCTTTGTGAGAAAACAAATCTAGTTCTGAATTGGGAGAAATGTCAATTTATAGTTGCAGAAGGAATTGTGCTTGGGCATAAAATTTCTGAACATGGTATGTAGGTCTACCCTGCTTAAATTAGAGTTATCAAGAGATTACCGCCACCAACTACTGCGAGAGAGGTGAGGAGTTTCTTAGGACACGCTGGATTTTACAGGCGATATATTAAAGATTTTTCTAAAATTACCAAACCTTTGTGTTGACTTTTAGAAAATGATAAAAAGTTTGATTTTAATGATGAATGCTTAAGATCTTTCGAATTATTAAAAGAAAAATTAATCACTGCACCAATAATTGTTTCACCCGATTGGGAGAAACCATCTGAACTTATGTGTGATGCTAGTGATTATACAATCAGAGTAGCATTGGGGCAAAGGCATGATAAAGTATTCAAAGTCATTTACTATGCTAGTAAAACTCTTAATGAGGCTCAAATTAATTATACCACACCTGAAAGAGAATTATTAGCTATAGTTTTTGCTTTTGAAAAATTTAGACCTTATTTAATTGGAGCTAAAAGTATTGTGCATACAGACCATTCGGCTATTAAATATCTAATGCAAAAGAAGGATGCGAAACCTAAACTCATAAGATGGATACTTCTTCTGCAAGAATTTAATTTTATGATAGTTGATAGGAAGGGAGCTGATTATCAAATAGCTGATCATCTATCCAGAATAGACTATGATAAATTATCAGAATTTATAAAAGAAATTACTGAAATTTTCCTTGATGAGCAACTCTATACTATTATGGGAAATAATTTGCCTTAGTATGCTGATATTGTGAATTATATTGTAAGTGATATTGTACCACACAATTTAACAAGGCAACAAAAGAAGAAGTTTAAATATGATGCAAAATTCTATTTTTGGGATGAGCTTTATCTATAAAAGTAGTGTAATAACTAATTATTAGGAAATGTGTTGGGAAAGAGAAAGAGATAAGTTGTATTTTCTTTTGTGGTTTGTATGACTTTTCTTTTATATATAAAATCCATGTTCTACTATATATTCTCCATGAATTTTGAGTAGTCTCCCTTGTCTCTCTTCTTGCATAGAGATCTGATGATGAATTGATGTGGATTTGATGTGCTTTTAATGTAAGGAAGAAATTGTGACAGTTTTTCATTTAGAACTTAATTTACTTTCGATTTGGCCAATTTAAATGTTAAAATATATTGTTGAACATTAAGTTTTAAAGGATTTAATGTCCTACAACAATAATGAAAGATCCATTCAATTTCTATGGATGAATTACGTATTTCATGGGAATTGAGTGCAAATACATAGGGAAATATGTTTTGATGGACTTCAATGTGGAGATTTCAGGGTGACAGACTTAGATCCCCAAATTGGTTCTAAGATTAGTAACTAATATCAAATGTTAGCCTTTGGGTGAAGGGTGAGTGGGAGCTCCGAAGTGAGAGTCGGTATCCTCCCAGCCTAGCCTTAGAGTTCGTAACTAAACTTATAATATGTCAATGTTCTTTTCTTACTTAGAAGGGGGGTACTCGTTTAAGGGTAAAGAATCATCTATGCTCCTATTTCACATAATAATAAAGATAATTATTCCATATCAATCCATACATCATATTCTAATTGCAAGAGGAAATATACTTTTCTCATATATTAAAAACCTTTCAAATACTTAGTTTAGTGTGTCTGTTAGTTAACTCTGTTCTTAAAGTTATTAGAAGTAATTGTAGTTAGTTAATTGTTACTGTTTCGTTGTTCTTACTATTTCCTGCATAGTAGTAGTAAGTAGTAAACCTTTACTTTAGTGCTTATTACACATTGTGTAATGTTTTCTTAAAACTTCAATATTTCCATGTGGGATCGATATCCAGGACTCCATTAGAGCCCTGTATTACTTGATACGATACGTATACTTACGTTGAATTCTTAGACTTAACAAAATTATTATAAATCTATAAATCCTAGTTCATAAACTCTTGCAAAATATAAAGTCGAGCATCATATACTTGCGTAGTATCCACATTATAAAATTATTAAAAAGGCGTATTAATATATATATATATATATATATATATATATATATATATATATATCATAAGCATAAATATCGGTGGATAAATATGCTAAATAATTTGGGATCAAATGGGTTGGCTAGTGAAGATTATCTGCTTAGGTGGAGGGAAGGTAGGAGAAAACATCTAATTTAGAATAACCACATTGGATAGGTTTAATATGTGATTTTTCTCAAAGTAGTGCTCCTCAGCTTTGGGTCATACAGTAGCTAAAGTGACCTGCCAGACCATGGAAGGTCACTATCCTATTGTGGGAGGTTGGGGGTGAAGACTTGAGAAGCCTATTGGGTCCAAGCATGGGTAGATGTGTTTAATCGAAATGGAAAGGAGTTTGGTCAACTTGGGTCTAACTTGAACTTGGCTCATGAAAATGGCTTTAGGTGGATTTGTGTGGTCAAATCCCTATCAAAGAGATTAATGCTTAATCTTAATTTAAAATGAGTCACTAAAAAGGCTAAACACCGTGGGGGGAATCATTAAAGGGCGTCCTCCTTTTGATATTTAAGGTATGGTGGAATTTTCATGGATCACATGGCTCACATGTGCCTTGGAGGAGGCTTATGGCTTGCGTGGAGCTTTTCCCTTTTCATGGGGAAGGAATTTAAGAAAAATTGAGCATTTTATGTGGTGGTATCAAGAAACCAAATTTGGTTTATATTTAATCATGAAACTTGGAACATGATGGAGAGATGAATTTGTCATGTGGCTATGGATTTTGAAAGGAATTAAAAAATATTGGACCTAGAATTGGGCCTTTAAAATAAAAAGGGAATAATACTTTTTTGCTTTGTGTTTGGGCTTGGACAATGGTTTAAATTATTTAGGATAGGCTTGGAGGAATTTGGAAATTATCATGATGAAAATTGGGGCATGGATTTGGTGAAATTGTATTTGGCATATGGGTCAATTTTTGTGGATTTAGGCTTTAGGGTGTACTTAACATGTATTTGGATTAAAGCTCATGGAAAGTGGATTTGAATTTCGAATTTAGAAAATTTTGGTTTTAATTTGGATTTTGGGAGAATTTTGGTGGAAATTGGGAATTTTGGGGATTATGGGGAATTGGGAGAATTCGATAGATTTGGTGGACTTGGGTGGATTTGGGTGGTTATGATTGGTCTTGATGGATTTTTAAAATTGAAAATTTTTAGAAATTTTTAGAATTTTGGCAGTATTTTTAGGAGCTTTGGTAAAATTTGGACAATTTGGGGATGTTTTGGAAATTTTGATAGTTTGGGGAAATTTTGAAGATTTTTTGTTGTAAAGGTGTGAGTAAGGAGTTGAGTTGTATGTGAAGCTATAAAAATGGTATGAAGGTGTAAATGGACAAGTCATCCAAGGTCATCCTTAAGGCCTAATGATCCTATGGGAGCTTATTTCTGAGTCTTTGGATGTTGGTCCCAACCAACTCAACCAAATGTCAAGGGTTATAGACCAATCATGTATGGCTTCCCAAAAGTGCTAGGAAGTAGTTTGAATTCTTAAGGCAGTGGGTCTCATTACTACTCTTCTAGGATAGTGAATAGATACAAACCTAGTGCTAGATCCTAAGTTCTAGGAGCGAAACTAGACCTCATCAAAAGTGAGTTCAACAAAAGTTTCTCTTTAATTGTTCTAAACCTTAAGGAAGATTTGGGTCCAAACCTTACTCTTACCCTTTGTCTACTCATCTCCACCCAGTGAGTTTTTGTTGTTTCATGAACTGTAACAATTTAAAGGAGTCCATGATGAAGATTTTGTCAAATCGTAGAGTTCTTAAACCTAATAAACTTCCCTAATTTTCTTTGCATATATGTGAATCTTTTCATCATTATATTTCCAGTTGTTAGAGCCTCTAGGTTATTATTAAGGGATATAAGGCATGTTATTTTTAGAGAAACCGTATGTAAGGACTCTTCACTCCTTCTTGCCTTATTTTTGAGGGGTAATCTTGAGTTTTAGGCTTTAGTTTAGCTCTGGTGTCACGATACCTCTGGTGTCACGATACCACTTTTGGGCACTACAACACCATTCCTTTTTACTATTCAGTGGATGCATCAAAAATTTAATCAGTGATTAAGCACTATTTTTTCTCAAGTACCAATGCATCATTATCTTCATAGTGATTTGGTGCCGCTAACCTCATATTCATGAGATCTAATGCATTGTATACCATCTTCATGGTACTGAAATGACTTTTATGGTCGAGGTGGGATGTTACTACCAACGCCCTAGCCCAAAATGGACTTAATCCGTTTGAGGTTAGAATTATGATTTCCATATGCGAAGCTACATTGTTAAACCCTTTTTGTGGCATTCATTAATCGGGCACTATTAATATATTGCTAGAGTAGTAGCATCACATTCCTCAAATGTTAGGTTGCAGTGCCGTCCTTTAACACAGTAGCACTCAAGCTTGGCTGAGTTTGTCTTGTCATATTTGGTTGTGTTGTGATGCACCACCCGTCTAGTGCAATGACTGTGAGGCATTTTGCTATGTCATTAGGTTTGGATTTCACCAAATCATGTAATTCGCCTAGTCCTTATATATCGGGTAAACCTAGGAATTTTTACCTCTGATCATTGGTATACCATTCCGTATGTGCAAGATCCTTGCATTAATTATTTTCCAGTTTGAGTTTGGTCATTTCAAACAAATAAATCCTCAAATTTTTTAGATTAGTGTTTTTGAGATTTTTTCCCAAACTGTTGGTACACCCTTCCACATGGGTAGCAGTTCTCCATGATCAACTGATAAGCAAGCGTTATATCACTCATTTTGTGGTTGACATGGTTATATGTAAGTGTGTTTTATTTCATTTTACACTTTTAATTACTGTTTATGTGAGGCTTGAAGGACATTTTTTAAGTCCCACCATTAGTTGGGTATAGGTTGCATTAGGCACTTAGGATGAACAAACCACCTTCAATCAATAAAGTTTAAGAGACTGGTGCCTATGTGCTACCTATTGATGTTAGGGTACCACTTCGTTCATTTTCATATCTTAGAGGATGCTCAATGATGTCGTCCCTGCAACATCGTAGTGCTTTTGCTTTGGTGATAGATTTGTCTTCGTTCATGTTCATGTATGCATATCTTAATGCATTTGTGTGCATTTATTGCTTTGTCATTTAAATGTCATCTCTATACTTTGATTTTATGTTTTAAGGGTGTAATTTTGACTTTTTGTCATTGTCTTTGGGATATAATTCCTGTTACACCTCCCTTTTGCATGATTATGCATTATCACTTGTGTGTATGATGGATCATACACTTTGAGTAATATTTAACTTCTTGAGTCTAAGCCTTAGTGTCAAACCTTTATTGCAATACAAAGAAGACCCTTAGTATACTTTAGGTGATAATATGGAAATAAACATTACTCGTTGGCTTATTTGAAAAGCAATGTTAGTTATTGATCACCCTTAAAATTACCAAAATTTTTTTATCATTTTGAACTAATAGTTTAAGGATATTACGCTTTAATGAAAGGTATTTCTTATTTTTTTGGTTGCAGGTACAAGAAAATAAGTTTTTGAAGAAAAAGAATAAAAAAAAGAGTAAAAGGAGCAAAAATGAGTCAATTGAAGAAAAGAAGAAAAAAGGGCTGACTCTGGCACCCAGGCGCTAGATTTGGCGCCCAGGCGCCAGACTCAGCAGGGAAATTGAGAGCCCCTGTGGACAATTTTGTGACGGTTATTGATGACTCAGAAGCGATCTAGAAGCCTCAGGACAGTTTCACATATGTTATAAACACCATACAATGAATTTAGACACAGGGTATCAGTTATTCAACGAAGAGATGCAATTCAAAACCTGATGGGACGCGTCCGTTCGCGCAGAAGACTGGAGCCTAGGCGCCACAGTTACCTTTTAGAATATTCAACGAATTTGGAAGAATTTTGAAAAGGTTCCTGAAGCAAACCCTAGTCATTTTTTAAGCTCTATAAATAGATGACAATTCTACAGCAAAGTGTGGTCGTTTGGAGTGTGCAAGTTTTATAAGAGTTAAAGGGGTGTACCTCTTCATTTAGAAAAAGAGTGTTTTGTGTAATTTACTTTTTTTAGTGAGAGTTTAGAGTGTTGTGTCTTGTAGAAGTCAGTCAAAGTCAGAAAAACTTCAAAGGATTGCTTGGATGTGATTTCAGATAAGTATTTAAAATTAGTTCGTAAGTGTTGTACTTTGAATTTAAATTATATAAATATGGTTAGTTGCTTTCTGAGTAGTCTTCTTATCTTTCTCCTTACGAATATGAAATGATTAAAATAAAGATTTGATTTAGTTTTGAGAACTTACTTTTCTTCGTTAATAATTTGTGATGTTACTTTATTTGATTTTCATTTACACTACAACTTGATCACTTGTAATGTTAAAATATGTGGAGAGTTCTTAAGATCTGACTGTGGGCTAAGAATTCTTAACTTGTAAGTATCACATCTCCCTTAGAAAGGTAAATGGTAAATCCTTAAAGGGGGAGGCACAAATAGTTAACGAGATAATCTTTGAAGGTCGTAGGATTAAATAGGTTTTTAGAGTGATAGACCAAATTCTATCAATTTGGTTTAAGAGGAGGTGACGGGTCACTAGTAGGCCCGACCATAGGCACCCATGGGGGGAAACTAGAAGTGAGAGCCTAGAACATCGTCCCTTACTACTGATGATGAATCCTAATCTTATCTTCTAAATCTAGCCAATGTTCTTTAAATGCTGTAACAAGGGTAAAGAATAATTATGCTCCTATTCGTCACATTACCACATTATTTATGTTTTCAAATTAAATCAAATGTTTACTAATCATTAAATATTCGTCACATTAAATATTGTGCTGAAGAATTTAACTTACTATTTTATTTCATACTGCTACTTTAAATAACTTGCATACTTTTACTTCAAAATTGATTAGTTTATAAATAGATTTCTCAACTTTCTTTTCTTATTTATTTGTACTTAATCTTCCCCGTGGGATCTATATTTGAGGCTTAATTAGAAACTCTTATATTACTTGAAATGATACGTATACTTGCCTAGTACCCCTAGTGTGCAATTTATATTTATCTATAAAAGCTTTAATCTTTAATTATCATACATTAGCCGCTTAATCTGATTTGGGGTCAAGTTTGGCCATAATTTTATAAGCTATTTTACTTGCGTAATTGCGGTCGAGTTAAGTTATTGGCGCTATTGTCGGGGTGGAAATCAACTATAAGCAGTAAAAATTAACTAATTAATGAAAGATAAAAACTTTATTTTATATATAATATTTATATTTTAATTTTCTTAAATTATTAAATAATACTTTCTAATTTCTTTTATGCAAAGTTTAGAATCTGAAGGATTAATACCTTATAATTCTTAATTAGAACACACTATAAGAAGAATTATGAAAGAAAGAAAAATTCATAATTTCCTAGAAATGGATAATATACCTCACAATAACATGCAACAAAATATTGCAGAAAATGAAAATCAAAATCAACATAGACCTTTAAGAGAGTATGCTAACCCTACAGACTGATGAAATTCATTTAAGCATTAAAATCCTTCGTGTAGCAGCAAACTCATTTGAACTTAAGCCTGCAATTATACAAATGGTCCAAAATAATCTGTTTGGAGGATCTCCTACTGAAGATCCTAATTTACACCTTGCTAGTTTTCTAAAACTTTGTGTTACTTTCAAGTATGATAAAGTTTTTGATGATGCTATTAGGCTTAGAAATTTTCCTTTTACTTTAAGGGATAAGGCTAAGATGTGGCTAAATTGGATAGCAACTTGATCTATTAAAACATGGGGAGAAATGACGCAAAAATTTCTAGCTAAGTATTTTTCGCCTTCCAAAACTGCAAAACTTAGAAATGATATAACTTCATTTACTCAATTTGAAGGAGAAACTATTTATAAAGCATGGGAACAATTTAAAGAACTTCTTAGGAAATTTTCACATCATGTTTTACCATACTGACTAATTATACAAACATTTTATAATGGATTAATGAGTTCTCTTAGATCTTATGTATATGCTGCTGCTTGAGGTTCCTTAATGGCTAAATCATTTGAGAAAGCTTACGCTTTTATATTAGAAATGGCTACCAATATTTTTCAATGTCCTTCTGATAGAATAAATACTAAAAGAGTGGCTGGTATATAAGAAAATGAAGCCTTTTCTATCTTAGTATCTCAAGTTGCTGCAATATCTAAGAAATTACATAATTCATCTCAATTATGGCATTTATGTAATGATAATTCTTGAAGTACTGATAAAACTTAAACTTTAGAGACATTGCAAGCTATCACTAGCAAAACTAATAACCCTTATTCCAATTACTATAATCCAGGTTGGAAGAATCACCCTAACTTAAATTGAAATAATGTAAACCCACAATGGGGCAATAACCAACCTAACCAAATTGCAAATTGGAATAATCAAGGTAATTCTAACTATCGACCTTCTTATCCTCCTGGTTTTAATAACCAGCAATTTATGGAAAAGAAACTATCTATAGAAGAATTAATTTTACAAATGGGTAGTCAGTTGCAAAGTCAAAATGCTGCGATAAGAAATATTGAAAATAAAATGGGGAAAATTGCAAATGCAATTAACAACAGAACACAGGGAACACTTCCAAGTACTGTTGAAGTAAATCCAAGAGAAAATGGAAAAGTCCTAGAGCAGATTAATGTTGTATTACTTAGAAGTGGAAAAGAACTAAGGGATTGAAAGGAAAATAAAATTAAAAAAGAGAATAAAGTGATAGAAGTTGAGAAACCTAAAGAAATGATTATTGAAAAAGAAAAACAATCTCATGATGAATTTGAAAAACCTCCACCCGCATTTTCACAATGACTGAAACAGCAGAAATTGGATCAACAGTTTCTGAAATTTTTGAGGTATTAAAAAAGCTTACTATTAATATTCCATTTGCTGAAGCTTTGGAGCAAATGCCTAAGTATGCTAAATTTATGAAAGACAATCTTAATAAGAAAAGAAAATTTGAAGCTTTTAAAATAGTTACATTAAGCAAAGAATGTAGTGCAATTTTTCAAAAAAAGCTACTTCAGAAGCTTAAAGAACCTGGAAGTTTTACTATACCTTGTGCTATAGGAGATAGATTTCATGGAAAAGCTTTATGCGATTTAGGAGCGAGTATTAACCTCATGCCTTTATCCATTTTTTAAAGGTTGGATTTGGGAGAAATATCTCCTACTACTGTAACCTTACAATTAGAAGACAGATCTACTACTCACCTAAGAGGAATGATAGAAGACGTTTTGGTAAAAGTGTATAAATTTATTTTCCCTGTAGATTTTATAATTATAGATATGGAAGAAGATGAAGAGATTTCTATTATTTTAGGAAGACCTTTCCTGGCTACTGAACGTGTTATGATAGATGTAAAAAAAGGGGAGCTAACCATGAGAGTTAGTGATCAAGAAGTGACATTCAACGTTCTTAAATCAATGTAGTATCATAACAAGGAGAAGTGTTATAGAATGGATATATTTGATTATATGATAGCACAACACTATCAAGAAAAATGTCAGATCATTTCTAAATAAGCAGAGTTCTTAGATCCTGAAGATTTAAGTGATGAAATGATTCTGAAGAAGATACAAAAGATATTGATTATATTAATGAAATTTTGGAAATATTGGATACAATTGAAAGTGATGAATTCAAATCAACAATTGAAGAGGCTCCTAAATTGGAATTAAAGGAGTTACCCTCTCATTTAAAGTATGCCTTTTAGGGAATTTATTAACTTTACCTGTTATTATATCTTTTGATTTAACTACAGAACAAGAGATGAAATTGATTAAAGTTTTAAAACAGTATAAAAAAGCTTTTGGATGGACAATAGCAGATATTAAATGAATAAGACCATCAATATGTATGCACAGAATACTATTGGAAAATGACAATATACACAGTATTGAACCTCAAAGGAGACTAAATCCTATTATGAAAGACGTGGTTAGAAAAGAAATGTTAAAATGGTTTGATGTTGGAATAATTTATCTAATATCTGATAGTCCTTGGGTTAGTCCTATTCTATGTGTTCCAAATAAAGGAGGGGTGACAATTGTCGAAAATGAAAATAATGAATTGATTCTAACAAGACAAGTCATTGGTTGGAGAATTTATATTGATTACAAAAAAATGAATACTGCCACCAGGAAAGATCTTTTTCCTCTTCCATTCTTAGATCAAATGCTGTATAGATTAGTAGGACATTCATATTTCTATTTTTTGGATGGATATTCTGGTTATCATCAAATACTTATAACTCCTGAGGAGCAAGAGAAGACTACATTTACAAGTCCTTACGAAACATTTTCTTTTCGTAGAATGCCTTTTGGGTTATGTAAGGCACCTACTACTTTTTCAAAGGTGTATGATGGCTATCTTTTCTGATTTAATTGAAAAGGAATTGATATGACTTTTTTAGTATTTGGAACTTTTGATTCTTGTTTACATAATTTGATTAAAGTTTTAAAACGTTGTCAAGAAATAAATTTAGTTCTGATTTGGGAGAAGTGTTAATTTCTGGTTACAGAAAGAGTTGTACTGGGACATAAAATTTCTAAAAATGGAATAGAAGTTGATCAGGCAAAAATTCAAGTTATTGTTGAATTGTAACCCCCAACTAATATAACTGGTATAAGAAGTTTTCTTGGACATGCTGGATTTTATAGAAGATATATTAAATATTTTTCCAAGATTACTAAACCTTTATGCCATCTTTTAGAAAAAGATATAAAATTTGAATTCAATAAAAATTGCCTAAATGCCTTTAATTTATTAAAAGAAAAATTAATCACTGCACCTATCATAGTTTCACCTAATTGGAAAAAGGCATTTGAATTAATGTGCGATGCGAGTGATTACGCTATAGGGCCAGCTTTAGGAAAAAGATATGATAAGATGTTTAAAGTTATATATTATGCCAGTAAAACTCTTAATGAAGCTCAAATTAATTACACTACTACTGAAAAAGAACTATTGGCTATAGTATATGCCTTTGACAAATTTCAATCATATTTACTTGGAAATAAATGTATTATGCATACGGATCTTTCTGCTATTAAATATCTGATGATAAAAAAGAAGTTAAACAAAGATTGATTAGAAGGATCCTTCTTTGGCAACAAGTTGACTTTCAAGTAGTTGATAGAATAGGGTCTGATAATCAAATCGCCGATCATCTTTCAACACTAGAAAATGATAAGGAATTGAATGATAAGGAAGAAATTAAAAATTGTTTTCCTGATGGAAAACTTTATACTGTTTCTGATGAATTAGTTCCATGATATGCTGATATAGTTAATTATTTAGCTAGTAACATTATACCATATGATTAGATCATCAACAGAAAAAGAAATTCATACATGATGTGAAATTTTACTTTTGGGATAATCCCATTCTGTTTAAACATTGTAAGGATCCTATTATACAAAGATGTGTTCCTTATGAGGAAGCTTTCGAGATTATTAAAAAATGCTACAACTCTGAATTTGGTGAACATTTCAGAATTGATAAAACTGCTTTAAAATTTTACAATCTGGATTTTATCGGTGTACATTATTTATGGATGTTTACAATTATGTTAAATCCTATGATCGCTGTTAACGTATAGGAAATATTTCTAGAAGAGATGAAATGCTTCTAAATTTTAATTTGGAAGTGGAAATTTTTTATGTCTGGGGTTTAAATTTCATGGAACCATTTATACCTTCTTTAGGAAAAAAAATATATATTATTAGTTGTTGATTACGTTTCGAAATGAATTGAAGCTAAAGCTTTACCTCATTGTGATGCCAAAAGTGTTGAAAAATTTTTAATTGAAAATATTTTTACCAAATTTGGAATGCCAAGAATAATTTTCACAGATGGGGGAAGTCATTTCAAGAATTTTATGATTCAGAGATTAATGAGTAATTTTGAGATTAAACATAGAATTTCAACAACTTATCATCCCCTAACTAGTGGATTAGCTGAAGTATCAAATTGGAGATCAAAATAATTTTAAAGAAAAACAGTTAACCCAAAATGAACTAATTGGGCTGATAGACTAAATGATGCTTTATTGGATTATAGGACTTCTTATAAAACTCTTATTGTAATGTCACCATATAGGCTCATATATGGAAAACCTTGTCATTTACCTGTTGAATTGGAACATAAAGCTTATTAGGCGATTAAAGATTTTAATTACAATTTAAGTGATGCTGGAGATAAACGATTATAGCAATTGAATGAGCTTGAAGAAATTAGAAATGATTCTTATGAAAGTGATCGAATTTAAAAAGAGAAAATGAAGAAGCTGCGTGACAAAATAATATTATCTAAGACTTTTGAGACTGGACAAGAAGTTTTATTATAAAATTCCAAATTAAAATTGTTTCTAGGAAAATTGAAATCCAAATGGACAGGATTAAGAAAGTTTGTCCTTATAGAGCGGTGGATATAATCGATCAAAAAACAAATTCTGTAATTAAAGTAAATGGATAAGTATTGAAGCCATATATTAGAGGAACTTTGCTATCTTTTAAAGATGAGCTATATTTAACCATTTTGGACTAAATTGTTGGTTATGTCAGGCTGACAACGTTAAACCAAGCGCTTTATGGGAGGCAACCCATAGTATGATTTAATTTGTTTTGATATTAAGTGTGCTTTAGATGTGACTTCACTTAGTTACATATATTTAATCCACTTTTAGACCTTATTTTAGAGTGAAACTTATGAAAATTTGATGAAGGGGGAACATGTGAATTTCAGGATTCTAGCACATAGGCAACATGACTGGCACCTAAGCGCCAGATATCCAAGTTCATGGCGCCTTAACGCCAAAATTGGCGCCTAGGTTCCCCAGTTCTGTTACGTGGTAAAATTGCCAAAATGTGGTTTTTACCCACTCAAATCTTTATAAACACTATTTCTTTGTCCCAAAACGTCAGGCCCTCAAATTTCCACCCTAGAATTACACTTTTGAGAGAAAAGAAAGGTTGGATTTCTTTTATGGAAAGATTTACAAAGGAGAATGGAGGGAAAGCCAAGTTTATGCACAAAGATTTTCAAACCAACTTTAATGGCTACTTAGGCATGACATTAGAGAAGCTTTTTGGTCAACTTGAGAAGATTGAGGGAGAATTGGTAGATATTGGAGAAAGGATGCATGAGATGTACCATCAATATGAGCATATGGAATGGCAAATGAAGGTACAATCTGACCATTTAGCTGCATTTGAAAACCACTAGGTAACGATGTATGCTCAAAATAAATGGATTGATGAAAAGACGACCTTGGTATTTCCTCGTGTCCCTTTCTTTCACTCCTTTGTTCATAGTGAGTTACCTTACGGAACTAACGAAGGTTCTGATGTTAATCCTTGAATTTAGAGTGACTTTATATGGAGAAATTGATTGTGTGTATGAAGTGTTAAGTAATTTGCTTGATGTATTGGGTAAAAGATTTATGTGAGTGTTATGTGTTGTTGTGAATTGTGAGAAGTTTTGTATGTGTGTTTTCTGTATTTTTTGAACTTTATCTTGAAGATCTGAATTGAATGAAGTGAAACTTGAGTTTGATTGTATTAAAGTGTGGTTGGAATGAATCTTAAATTTGGAATCTTTTTTTGACTTGGATATTCTCTTTAATTTTTGGGAGATGTTTAATGATGTTTTCGACATAATTTTAAGTATACAGAGATTAGAAACAACTAAAATACATAATGTAAAAAATTTAGGAAATTTTTTGAGTTTTTGGCAAATTTGGCACCTAGGCACCAGAACTGGCGCGTTTGCACCGATTCACCTAAACTGAAAATTCAACCATAAAACTGAACCTAACGCCATTGTTAACACCTAAGCTTCATCTTCCTCCCTAAAACCTGCGAAAACCAGTCCTAAGGCTCCTTATTGTGCTTGATTCGTGAATTTTTGATGTATAAAAACACTAGATTCCAACTTCTTGAGGTTAGATCAATACTTTGGCATAGTTATTTTGAATTTTTACTATGGATTTCTCTACATATGAATAGTGCTGAAATTTTAGAGAAAAATTTATTTTTTTGGAGATAATCCATGGATCTAAGCTTAATATAGTATTTTAAGCTTAGATTTTGTGCCATGTTTTGGATTTTTATATTATTTGGAATTATTTTTTTACTTTCAGTATGGCACCAAAATCAAAGCGAGGAAAAGAGAGGAGTGAATTTGATTAATCCAAGTTCGCTAGCGCAAGTGCCGAAGTGCGCTATAAACAATTTACGTCGTCTCGCAAATTCATAGCTGAACAAAGTTTTTATCATCCCGGAGGATCAATCAAAAATATTTTAGTTGCTCGATAGTGGGAACAGTTATGTTATTTATCTGCAGTTCCTGTCATTTCAGTGGTTCAAGAATTTTATGCAAATTTTTTAGAAACTGCTGACAATGATGTTTATATTTGGGGTATGGGAGTAGAGTTAACTCTTGAAGTTAACGATATGTTTTACGGTCTACCTCCTACTACTGATTGCTTTTATAATATTTTTTTTCCTTCTGAAAGAGAGCTTGATGAGATTATAGCTTATCTGACCGATGGAAGAGGATCGTGGAAGATCAGAAACAACAAACGGTAAATTTTTCCTTTTCTATGTTGAATGCTACTTTAATGGCCTGACATTACTTTAATTCTGCTCGTATTCTTCGATCACATCACCAGAGTGAAGTGACAAAAGAAAGAGCTATTTTAAATTATTGCATTCAAGAAATGAAGCCTATAGATGTGGGAGTCATAATACATAATGTGATCAACACTTCAGCTAGAGGAAGAGTTATTTCTGGTTTAGGCTTCCCGGCTCTCATTTTCTCGATTTGCAAAAATGACAGTATTACTTATTCTCATTCTTAAGAGATGCTTAAGTCACTTAAGCCGATTGGAGAAAGCTCATGTGGACATATATGGAAAGTCAAAAAGTCAAAGTTTCACAACATTTACATCTTCTATGCCTTCTACTTCTGCACCTGGACCCTCCACTTCTACTTCTGAGCCTCAACGAGATGTGTGGAATACTGTTTGTCAAAGATATTTGGAGCATCAAAGTGATATATTTTTTATGCAATGTAGAGTAGATGAGATAGATAATAAGATTGATCATGTGTCTGTATATATACATAGGAAGAGTGACTATGACGGGGAGTATAATGAAGCACTAGTAAAATTTCTGAAGGGCGGTAGGAACATTGAATTTCCTACTTGTACAAAATTCACCCCAAGGATCAACCTCATAATTCATATTCCTGATGATTCTTCTGACGATGAGGAAGGAAATGAGGATGATTAGACTTTATATTTGCTTTGCTTTGCAGATGTGCCTTTTATGTGTGTTTTTACTGTTCATGTATTATTGTACTGTGTGAGAACTTTGTAGTAATTCTATTTGTTTTTGTTATTGGATTGCTTAGAATTTAATCCTATTTATGTTTCTATTTTTTTGTTAAATGTTTAAAAATGTGAAAGAGTGTTATTCTTCTTATTGTTATTTACTTTGGTACTCTTCTACATTGATGTTTATGCCAGCATTATTTACTTTTCTAAAATACCTTAAATATTAAATTTCTTCTTCCTGCTTAGTTTAATATTTCAAAGTACAAAATGTTTTAAACATTATTAAAAGAATTAAGTTTGGGGGGCGGAAAAGAACTTAAATTTAAACTTTACTTGTCCTTAGTAAACAATATTTTCAAAATTAATAACATAACCTATGAAAGAAAAGTTACTTTAAGATAGATATACTGTCGATTTCATGAATACTATAATAAACTTATAAAAGTATTTTTTTTATATATAGCAAGGGATAATACTAAAAATTGTAATTATTTAATAAAAGGTGTTAGAATTTTGATTCAAATATCTAAATAAATAAATGTTGTATTTTTAAAAATATTAAGGAATCTAGATGTTTACTTGAGAAGATATAATTAAAACTCTATGAAAAATATTTTTGCTAAACAGATATTTATTAAGGAAAAGCTTAAATAAAAAATTGGCTTCACTTAAATTATCTTATAAGAAGAGACATAAACACAACTTTTTACTTAAGATTTCTGTATAAGAATCCTTACTAGTAGAGTTATCATGAAAATCTACTTTTTCTAAATTATCTACATATTCTTAATATGACAAACTGCAATTATTTTTTGAAATAGATATGAGAAGAGAATTCTTAACACTTGCATATTAAATATTTTACATATTTTGGTTTTAGCCAAAGTTATTTAAAAAAGCATTTTAAGTTTCATTATTTTATTTATAAAATAAACAGTTATAGAATTCTTAAAGAAAAATTTTCTCCATAGATTATTTTTTTTAGTAGTAAAATAAGTTAAGAGTTACTTGAGGACAAGCAATGTTTATGTTTGGGGTAATTTATCATCTTTAAAATTACCTAAATTTTTATATCATTTTTAACTAATATTTTAAGGATATTATGCTTTAATGAATGTTATTTCTTATGTTTTTGGTTGCAGGTACAAGAAAAAAATTTTATGAAAAAAAGAATAAAAAAAGAATAAAACGAGCAAAAATGAGTCAATTGAAGAAAAGAAGAAAAAAGGGCTGACCCTGACGCTTAGGCGCTAGACTCAGCAAAGAATTCGAGAGCACTTGTGGATGATTTTGTGATGGTTATTGATGACACACAAGAGATCTAGAAGCCTCTGAATAATTTCTCATATGTTATAAACAAGATACAATGAATTTAGACACAGGGAATCAGTTATTCAATGAAGAGATGCGACTCAAAACCTAAAGGGACGCGTTCATTCACGTAGAAGACTGACGCCTAGGCACCAGATTTGGCGCCTAGGCGCCACAGTTACCTTCTAGAATATTTAACGAATTTGGATGAATTTTGAAAAGGTTTCTGAAGTAATCCCTAGTCATTTTCGAAGCTCTACAAATAAAGGACAATTCTACAGCAAAGTGTAGTTGTTTGGAGTGTGTAAGTGTTATAAGAGTAAAGGGGTGTGCCTCTTCATTTAGAAAAAGTGTGTTTTGTGTTATTTACTTTTCCTTAGTGAGAGTTCAGACTGTTGGAGTCTTGTAGAAGTCACTCAAAGTTAGAGTAACTTCAAAGGATTGTATGGATATCATTCCAGATAAGTATTTATAATTTAGTTCTTAAGTTTTGTACTTTGAATTTAAATTATATAAATATAGTTTGTGGTGTGAATCCTATGCTTTCTGAGTAGTTTCCATATCTTTCTCCCTACGAATATGAAATTATTAAAATAAAGATTTGATTTAGTTTTGAGAAATTATTTTTCTTCATTAATAATTTGTGATGTTACTTTACCTGATTTTAATTTACACTACAACTTGATCACTTGTAATATTGAAATCTGTGGAGAGTTCTTAAGATCTGATCGTAGGCTAAGAATTCTTAACTTGTAAGTATCACATCTCCCTTGGAAAGGTAGATAGTAAATCTTTAAACGGGGAGGTGCGAATATATAGAGAGATAATCTTTGAAGGGCGTAGGATTGAATAGGTTTTTAGAGTGACAAACTAAATTATATCAATTTGGTTTAAGAGGAGGTGACGGGTCACTAGTAGGCTCGTCCATGGGCACCCATGGGGGGGAACTATAAGTGAGAGCCTAGAACTTGGTCCCTTACTACTAATAATACATCCTAATCTTATCTTCTAAAACTAGCCAATGTTCTTTAAATGTTGTAACAAGGGTAAAGAATAATTATGCTCCTATTCGTCACATTACTGCATTATTTAAGTTTCCAAACTAATTTAGATGTTTACTAATCATTAAATATTTTGTATGGAGAAATAATCTTTGTTTATTGTGTTGAAGAATTTAAATTACTATTTTATTTTCTACTGCTACTTTAAATAACTTGCATATTTTTACTTGAAAATTGATTAGTTTATAAATAGATTTTTCATCTTTCTTTTCTTATTTATTTTTACTTAATCTTCCCTGTGGTATCGATATTTGGGGCTTAATTAGAAAGTCTTATATTACTTGAAAAGATACGTATACTTGCGTAGTACCCATAGTGTATGATTTATATTTGTCTATAAAAACTTTAATCTTTAATTATCGTACATTAGTCACTTAATCTGATTTGGGGTCAAGTTTGCCTGAAATTTTATAAGCTATTTTACTTGTGTAATTGTGGTCGGGTCAGTTACCCTATCATCACAAGATTTTTTTAGGAGTGTTCCTCACATAAGTGTAGGTTAACATTAGTCACTTAGAGTGATATGTATTAACTTTTTCAAATGTTAGAAGAGGGGCTAACTTGGTTACCTTCCAAGA
Source organism: Papilionanthe hookeriana x Papilionanthe teres (assembly GCA_022702705.1). Classification (NCBI taxonomy): domain Eukaryota; kingdom Viridiplantae; phylum Streptophyta; class Magnoliopsida; order Asparagales; family Orchidaceae; genus Papilionanthe; species Papilionanthe hookeriana x Papilionanthe teres. Next base: position 149,675,924 of record CM040424.1, on the reverse strand, counting down.
TCCTATGGATTTCTTCTCCCTGCGCTACCTATATTACATACATACACTAGTTAGACAACATCTTGTAGTTCATACCTAGAACTAAGGCTAGGGTGTAGTTAAGAATTTTCATTCATAGCTTTTATTATATTACTTTGTGATAGTATTTGTACACTTCGTGTGCCCTTTTACATGCTTTACTGAGTTTTAGATGTGCAACCTAATATATTAGGGTGTTTCTTCTTGTAAAGAGACAGTTCTAAAAGAGAAGAACTTCATTAAAAAATTGAATTAATTCCCTTTTCGTGTAGGTAAATTTCAGCTCTCATCCCACCATACTTGATTAATTTTACATTTTATGAGTTACCTATAATAACACTCTTTTTATATGTAAACTCTTTATTTTTGATTTTCTCCAAATATCTTTTAAAAATCTAAGAGAGTCTGTACAAATAAAGTCTAAATATTAGTCCCAAAATGTGGACCAAGAATCGTGTGGAGATGAACAGAAGCTGTTGCTCGTGTCTAGTACCTTAAATTTAGATTTTGCATTTATTGTATAGACTTAAGGTCAAGCATATATATAAGCAGAGCTTCAGCGCCATTTCACCTTTTAGGGATATTTCAGGTACTCTAGTTTTGCTTATTTTCTTCTTTCAGTGTTTAATTTATTTATTTTCACTCATTCTTATGCTTGTGTTTGGCTGGGTTATTCAAGACATATGCTCTTAATAATAAAATCGTTTCTACAAAAGAATAATCTTTATAGATTTATCTTAATAAAGTTTAGGATTAAAATTTATAAGATTTTTAAATCAATAATTTTACTTCCTACATTGTTCATTCCTGCATGACTTTAAACCAAACTTAAAATGATTATAACTGCATGATTAATCCTCTTTGCATAATAATAGGACCTCCAAGATTAGAATGTCTAATTAGACAATCACATATCATTATGGATGTCTTGAAGAAAGCACTTATGCTTTCTAATCTAACCAGCCCAACATATGATTTTGTATATTTTCTCGAGTTGAGTTTGGTCTGATTTCCTTTGGACTACTCTTTGGTTTTTATTATGAAGAATTTTTTTTATATGGTTGACTTTCTAAGTACTCGTTTTGAATCTTCTTAATTTTAGTCAATTTTCATCCATTCCTTTCTTTCTTTCCTTTTATATTTAAGGGTAACCAAAAAAGGGGATATAAAACGAATGAACACTAAGAAGGTCATTTTGGCTAGAGCAGAATGAGTGTCAACACCATCTTCTCCATTTACTCTTTACTAATAAACCTTTGAGGGGTTTGATCGTCTAAATGTTAGCTTGTTCCTCTGAAGTTTTCTCCATCATAATTGCGGAGAAAGTGTGATTGAAATGAAAAACACACCTAAAAGGAAAAGAAGATGACTTCATGGTCAGAGGTGATACATCTATCACCCTTTCACTCTATTTATAGAAAGTAAGGAGGGGAGCACTCAATGGAGTTATAAAAAATTATTTATTATGTTAAATGACATCATTAAAACTATTGGTAGAAATGGTCATTATTCTCTTATTCATTTTGTATCTCCATCTTTCACTAGATATGAAAATTTAGGAATCAATTATGAATGGCCACAAGAGCTCTTAATAGTCCGAATGCGGAGTCAACTAGTTCATCGATATAATACAATAGATTAATTAGATCAACTTAACTGAGTAAGCCAACCGAAGGACCAGAAAGGGGCAGTTCACTCTCAAAGCTGAAAAATCCTAGTTAAAGTGATTGTATCAATCTGTTTGAGAAACAAGCATGACAGCGTGAGTATGGCGAATCCAATATTTTGCTCCTTGGCCTAATTAATTGGGACCTTATCGAGTATGATATACCAAAACTACTACACTACGGTAAATATTTTTGGGAAGATTTAAGGAACTGATTTAAAGATAAAAAAAATATCTCTTAGAATCCACTAATATATCATTTCTGAGGGTTGCAACATCCTAAAACAAACTGACTTATAAATAAGGGTGATCGTAATATATGAAAAAAGAATCAATTTTTATAGAATAAATGATACAAATTTTCTAGAGCTTTCTCTCTATACAGATGATGTTCCTCGCGTCCAATTAAGCATTCCTTAACGCTTAATTTTTTATATTTCATGGCTACAGTCTTTCCTATATTCTTTAATTAATTAATGCAGATTAAGCTCGTTATCTTAAAAAATGCTTGTAAACTCATCTTCTATATCTTAAAAATTAATCTAGTAATTTGTTTAGTATTCCTTGTAGCAAATAATTTATCTCCTATATTTTTTTCTAACTCATTTTGTGCTCCATTTTCAAATATGGCATATGAGTATAGTTTTTTTCCTTGAAAAACATATCAATAGGAAATGTTTAAGCAACCCCCTTCCTATTTTTTAGCCCTTGAACTAACATATCAATAAAATAATAATAATATCAAATATTATAAAATATTATATTTCAACAATTTAATTAGAAAATGATAAAAAGTTACATTATGAAAATGAAGATGCACAATTAGCTCCTGTATAGTAAGTTATAAAGCTGATTTTTTAGTAATTGTAAAGATGATTTTGAGTTAGAATATTCTAAGTAAATTTTGAGTAGAATAAATTTTTAATTCTAACTTAAATCTAAAACAAGTGTTCATATTGTTGAATCCTGATTTGTAATCTAGAGTACACCTCGAGTGATAGAGTGTAAAGAAGGGAAGATAAGAAAAACAAATAGAGAATATAGTGCAACATGAACAATCTCCAAGCAAAAACTTAGGTTTTCGCATTCAAAAAATGACCGAAAAAAATTACACTTTTACCCCAACTTTTAATATGATATTGCAAGTTATTTCTCATCATTAATTTGTCCTTTTTAAATAGGGTGTTTTAAATTAGTTTAGCTTCTTTGACATATTTTCATAATTATAACTGATATTAATGTCTTTTTATATCTATAGTTGATACTAACACCCTTTGATATTAATAACTGACACATTTCATATAAGTAACAAATAATGACAATTTTCAATGAGTCCGAGTTTTCAGATCAGCAGACTTCCAGGCAGTCTACTTAACTTATCTCGGTCGGCTGTTTCGTAGCGCCTTCGCATCGGGAAACCGAGCATGTTTAGGATGACAACCGACCGACAATGAGACAATCGATATTGTTGTCTTTGGTTGAGTGATCCTTTAGCTTATAATTATTTAGTCAGTTGATTTTATTTGATCGGTTGATTTTGTGAGCTATTAAAGTCTTATGTCATATTATTAAATTTTTATTTTTTCCTTCTAGTTCATATGAACTCTTTGAAGTTCGTGCTACAAATATATCGATTTAAAGTAAAATTAAGATATATTAGCTCAAAAGTTTCTCTCATATATATAACAAGTATGACATACCTGATTTTTGAAACATTTCAGAATATGATTAATAAAAAATGAGGTGAAATTATAATATATTGGGGCAAATTTCAAACATACTCTTTTTTTTTTTTTCAAGTGCCACCCGTTGCTATCATTGCCTCCCCATTGCCCATCACTACCGTTGGCATTACCTACTATCCTCTTCCATCATAAGATTTAAAGCCATCTTTCTCTCAATTCAAATCCCTTGGAGTTGTAGATGACGAAATGAATTCCTTCACGTCGTTGTCAAGATGACATTAACATAGCAAATGCATGAACGTACCCTAAACGGAAACGACTCAAGCAATTTTTTCCGTCCTTTTTAAAACGGTGATCTCATATATTTAGAAATTTAAAACGTGATAGGAAAGGAAAGTCTCTGGATCATCATTTAAAATTAAAATAATTATTTTCTTTTAAATAAATACATAAAATAGAGTTGTTACCGTTTAGGCTATTTCCATGTCGACCAATAGCCTAAGAGTGCATTGGCCAAACAAGTTTGGGCAAAGTCATGCATGTTAAATGTATATAGTTTATTTGACTTGTATTAGATGACTTGATACAAGTCATCTAAGCAATAATTGTTAGAATTGTTTAAATAGTACTATTTACGCATGCTCTTCTTATGAAACCGGGAAACATAAAATAATTAATGTTGATCAAATGACTTTATTTCAGAAGTTAATACAAAAGGAAAATAGACGAACAATGATTAAAAAAAAAAGCATAATCAGAATATTATAGTTAGAATATTCTTTTTATCATATGTTTTTAATGAACTCAAAAATAAATTTTCAATTATTACAGCTTTCGGATTAATTATCACCTGATTTTTCAACTATTAATTATTACTGGCTGAATTATGAGTAGAAAATTAATTGGCTGAATTTTTAGCTGCTAATAACTTACCGGAAGAAAAATTTAGTAATCAGTCGGAAACTTATACCAAACTTGAATAAAATTTAAATAGGGACCATAGCCAAGAAAATCTTACATACATGCAATTGCAATATGAAAGAGATAACTTCCACATCTTATAGTAGTAGACAAAGACAACGACCTTTAATAAAATTAACAAAAAAAAAAAAAAAAAAAAAAATCTCAATAAATCGGCCCATACAAATAATATTCATAGAAGAAATGAAACAGATATAAATGAAACTCTACACAACGTTCTGGGCCCTTCTCCTCGACCTTGATTAACGATCGCTTGCCACGATGACATGCCTAGTTGATAAGCAACGGTTATAATTAAAAACAGTTAAAGAAATAAAATATTGATAAGAAGCGACAGTTTATATTGTATTTATGCCTTCACAAATAATCAAGATAAAAAATCGTTGTCAAACCATCGGTAATTAGAATAATTTTTCCGACGTGTAAAATGACAAGGGTTTTTCTTTGGATTTTAGTATTATTTATTTATTTTTTTTTGTTGTAGTGGTTGCAGATACTCAATTGCGGCCTCATGTCTCTCTACTCTAGCATCACTACTTTCTCGATTGCCTTCAACAGACATTCCATGTCACTTAGATTTGTAGAGAAGCTAGCCTACAGCTTGTCGATGAGGGTAACCACATGTTTAGGGTCCGCTTAGGGTTATTTATGCATTTCAGGATAAACAACTTATACTGAACGCGGCTCGCGGGTCGATCGTGGAGTTTGACCCGCAGTCTGTGTGTAGTGTAAAAAACCTAATCGCGGTAGACGGAATTTTCAAAAGCACGCAAACCAAACGATTATGTGGCATTTTCAAAAATACAGCCACACTTATAAGATGCCATAAACGGGCCCTTTGTAACCTTGTCATCAATTAATGATACCTCTAAGTGGAACTAGAGTGATGTGCCGCATAAATAATGTTCTATGCTCCGAGGCTATGAACCTCGATCTTCTTCCTCGCCCTGAAAACTTCCCTCCATATGTTAAATTCTAAGTGATCATCCTGGCCACTAGAGCTACCAACACTTACTCGATTATACTCTACGTATCCTTTAGGCACACATAAACATCCTAGAAAAGATAGTAAATGTTGATTAGCATTGAAATAAGATTGTAAATAAATTATGTAAAAAATCATTCAACTTATCTGGATGTGATGAGGTATACACCTACCTAATAGTGGTTTAAATGATGCTTATGTATGTGGGCATGCAACTCAGCAATGGTAGGCTGACATCCAAGGATCTAACACATAAATAGATTATAAAAAAATTATGACATAAATAAATTTAAAGAATTGAAAAAATTTTACCATCCTCCTTATATACTAAGTATGAGGGACTGAGCCTCGTGTGTGCACAAAGATATCCGTGCCCCCACAGTTCTCTAGGTGTTGTTTAGTTGTTTTCCATTCTAATTGTGGTTTTGATCAAAGTGTGAATGACTAAATCATTTTGTTGTCCCAAGAGTGTTTTTCGCTCTAAGGTTTTGATTGTGATCGAGACAGTATACTCTGAACAAGTAAGATTAAATCCCTTAATTTAAAGTTTTCATATCAAAGATTTATTTGTATTCTCATTTAGATAATAAAAATATTTTTCATGCAAAAGAAAAGATTTTCTAAAAAAAAAAATTTATCATTCAAAATTATATGAGATATAAACTTATCTTTTATATGAATTATTTAAATTAAGATAATCCGAGACTTATATACTTAAAAGTCTAAGGCTACGAAACCGTACGTTTCTAGAGAGAAACATATTCATTCATGTAGTCTCTTATTCTTGTGAATATAAAAACTTGCCTAGGTTAAGCAAGTAGAAAAAAGCATGAGAAGCTTATATTTTAATCCCTAAATTGTAAGGGCTTTTGATGCATGCTAGAAAATTAGCAGCGGTAGAGTAGCAAATTTTCGTTATAGCGTTGTACGAAAATTCAGTACACACACATATGAAAAATAAGCGATGGCGACTCCAAAATTTTTTTACGTTGAAAACCCATAAAGGGAAAAACCACGAGGCCTGGCCCAGTTGCTAGAATCCACTATTGATTGATATTTACAAAAAGCTCTTGTCCCACAGACGGGAAAACATAATTATATGTTTTAGACTACAATGTCGACTGACGGTGTCTGGTTTATGGAGATTGACGATGATACGGTGACGGAGGTCGATAGTGACGGAAGTCGACGGTGATGGAGGTAGACGGTGACGGAGGTCGACGAAAGTTGGCGGTAGTCGACGGAGGTCGGAGGTTGTCGACGGCGGTTGGCGGTTGGTCGATGACGGTCATCGGTGGTGCTAAGTGATCTATAAAAAAATATCTATTTCTTTATGTCTTAATTCTTATCAATTTCTAAGGATATTATGCTTTAATGAAAAGTATTTTTTGTGTTTTTGGATGTAGGTAATGTAAAAAGGTCTAAGAAGGAAAAAAGAGCAAAAAGAAGCAAAAATGGAGCAAAATACCAAAAGTATAAAAAAATATGGCCTGGCGCCTAGGCGCCAGAAACTAGCGCCTAAGCGCCAGACTCGATACAAAAACTGTCAAGTTTTTGACAACGTTTGATCAGTTATTTTGACGGAGTGAGCGGTTATTGGACATTCTAGAAGACTGACAGTTGTTCCTTGATAATAGGACATGTGATACATTGCATTTGGACGCTCCAAAATGGTTTTAATCGCGAAGAGGTGCGAGCCAACGTGAAGAGGTGCGAAGAACTGGACGTGGTGTTCGGCGCCTAGGTGCCAGATTCCGGCGCTTAGGCGCCATACTGACCTTCTAGAAGATTCAATGAATGTGGACATGTTTTGAATAGGTGCCTCAAGGCAATTCTTGAAGCCTATAAATAGAGGTCCATTTCTTCAGAAAACGTGCCCCTCCCATTGTACCCCTTTCTATTATCTATTTTAGGATCTCTCATCCTTAGAGAGAGAATTAGAGAGAGAAATTTAGGGCCACTTTTGTTTAGTTTAGTGAATTTATTTTCAAGTTCTTGCATCTGGAGTTCATTACACTGTGGAGTCAGTAGGAATCAGAAGATCTGTAGAAGAAATATTTAAGATAAGTATATTTTTATATTTGATTAAAAGTTTAATTATCATGTTTTGTTATTTATTTTCAATGTGTTCTGAGTAGTTAGTTACTTTCTTACCTCAATTATGAAGAGATAGATAAGATAATATAAAGATTCGATGGAGAATTAAAATTCAAAATATTTTCAAAATATTGTGATGACATTAATACCTGATCTTACTTTACTTTTTAAATTGTCCGTTTGAATTGTTAAAACCTGTTGAAGAGTTTGAGACCTTGAAGGAGAAGAACTCTTAACTTGTAAATGTCACATGAATCCTTGGGTAGTTGAAGGCCATGTGTGGGCTATTCATGGTGAAGTGCAAATAAATAGGAATATAATATTTAAAGGGCGTAGAATTGATAAGTTTTTAGAGTGACAGACTAAATTTTTATAATGATTTATAGACTAGGAAAGGGTCACTAGTAGGGCCGACCATAGCTACCCTTGGACATCTAAAAGTGTGAGCCTAGATTAACCCATTCTACTAACAATACATCCGGACCTATTCTGTAAATTAGTCAATGTTCTTTATGCTTGGATCAAAGGGTAAAGAATAAGAATGCTTCTATTTGGCACAATACCATAAATCAAATTCTCCAACGAATATTAAATTATCTTAAAAATCTTAGATTAATTGAAGGAAAGAAAGTTGTTTATTTTATATAGAATTCATAAAATCATTATCTTATTATTGTTTTCTTTATTTGCATCTAGTAAATTAATTGTAATTTATAATCAAATTAAAAGATAAAATAAAAATATTTTTACTATTTTATTTCACTTTCACTTCATAGAAAATTTATTTCTATAAATCTTCCCCGTGGGATCGATACTCGGGGTCTTTGTTTAAAAACCCTATATTACTTGAAACGATACGTATACTTGCGTAGTACCCCTAGTGTGTAAAAATATTTATTAAATTATATAATATTAATTTTATACATTAGCCGCTATTCATAAGTTGAGTCAAAGTTTTTGGCTATCTTTTAGAAGAAAACATTACTGCGTTAAGCACGGCTCTGGTCAAGTTTTTGGCGCCGAGCCGTGGAAGGAAAAGAAGTAAGGAAGAAAGAAATAAATAGTTAAATTTTATATTTATTTCTTGTTTTATGCAAAGATTTGGTTCTGAAGGATTAATCCCTTTAGATTCTGAATTGGAAAGAACAATTAGAAAAATTAAAAAGGGAAAATAAATTCAAAAATTTCAAGGAATGACTACTTTACAAAATCCAATTGAACTTAATGATCAAAATGTTTATAAACCATTAAGGGATTATGCTAACCCTATAGTTGATAAACTTCATAGTAGTATTCAAATACCTACTATAGATGCTAATTCTTTTGAACTTAAACCGTCTATTATTCAAATGGTACAAAACAATCAATTTGGTGGATCACCAAATGAGGATCCAAATTTACATCTTGTTAGTTTTTTAGAACTTTGTGCTACCTTTAAATATAACAATGTTTCTGATGATGCTATTAGACTTAGACTCTTTCCTTTTTCTTTAAGAGATAAAGCAAAGATGTGGTTAAACTCATTAGTGACTGGTTCTATTAAAACATGGGATGAAATGGCACAAAAAATCCTTGCTAAATATTTTCCTCCTTCTAAAACTACTAAATTAAGAAATGATATTACTTCATTTATTCAATATGACGAGGAGATAATATATGAAACTTGGGAAAGATTTAAGGAACTATTAAGAAAATGTCCTCATCATGCTTTACATGATTGGTTGATTATTCAAACATTTTATACTGGATTAATTGGATCTTAAAATCAATTATTGATGCTGCTGCTAGAGGTTCTTTAATGTCTAAATCATTTGAAGAAGCTTACACTTTAATTGAAGAAATGACTAATAATAATTTTCAATGGCCTTCCGAAAGGATTAACCCTAAAAAGATGGCCAGTATTCAAGATAATGAAGCCTTTTCTATCTTAGCTTCACAAGTTGCAGTAATGTCTAAGAAATTAGATAATTTTGCAATTAATATTTCACATAATAACTCGCTAATATTGAAGATTCTCAAACTATTGAAACTTTACAAGCTATTGCGAAGTAAAAATAATCCTTATTCAAATTATTATAATCCTGGGTGGAAAAATCATCCTAATTTTAACTGGAATAATTCACAACAACAATGGGATACTAATCAATCTCATCCCACTGGAAATTGGAATAATCAAGTTAATTCAAATTATAAGCCTCCTGGATTTAATAATCAACAGAAAAAATTATCAATAGAAGAATTAATTATGCAAATGAATAATCAATTACAAAATCAAAATACTGCTATTCGTAATATTGAAAATCAAATGGGGCAAATTGCTACTTTAATTAATAACGGACACTCGTAGGAACACTTCCTAGTAATGTTGAAATCAATCCACGAGTAACCGGAAAAGAACATGAACAAGTTAAAGCCGTGCAACTTAGAAGTGGAAAGGAATTAAAAGAAAAATTGCAGAATGAAATTGAAAAAGAGATTGAGGTTGAAGAGATTGAAAAACCCAAAGAAACTCTCTCTCCTAGTCAAGATCAGACTGTTATACCTGTTAACGTGGAAGTTGAAAAATCACCACCACCTTTTCCTCAAAGACTTAAACAGCAGAAACTTGATCATCAATTTTCTAAGTTTTTTGAAATTTTTAAGAAACTTACTATTAACATACCTTTTGCTGAAGCTTTGGAACAAATGCCAACTTACGTAAAATTTATGAAGCATATTTTAAGCAAAAAATGAAAATTTGAAGCTTTTGAAACTATTGCATAAAGTGAAGAATGCAGTGCAATAATTCAAAAGAAATTACCTGAAAAGCTTAAGGATCCTGGAAGTTTCACTATACCCTGTGCTATTGGAGAAAAATTTTGCGGAAAAGCTTTATGTGATTTAGGAGCTAGTATTAATGTCATGTCATTTTCTATCTTTCGAAGATTGGATTTAGGAGATATTACTCCCACCACCGTAACTCTTCAGTTAGCTAATAGATCTATCACTTATCCTAAAGGAGTTATAGAGGATGTCCTTGTTAAAGTGGATAAATTTATCTTCCCTGTAGATTTCATGGTACTTGACATGGAAGAAGATAAAGAGATACCTATTATTTTAGAAAGACCTTTTCTAGCTACCGGACGAGCTATGATTGATGTCCAAAAAGGAGAATTAACCATGAGAGTCAATGATCAAGAAATTAAATTCAATGTTCTTAAATCAATGAAGTACCTTGATAAAGAGAAATGTTATCGAATGGATATAATTGATTATTTAATTGAAAAACATTATCAAGAAAAATGTAAAGTTATTTCTGAAGAAAAATTTGAATTTTTAACTGATGAAGAAGAAGTAGTAGAAGAAGAAGAGACTTATTTCATTAAAGATAATTGGAAAACTTTAGACATAACTCAAAATGATATACTTTTACCCTCAATTAAAAAAACACCTGAACTAAAATTAAAATTGTTACCTTCACATTTAAAATATGCATTTCATGGAAATTCGTTAACTTTACCTGTTATTATTTCTTCTGAACTGAGTAAAGATCAAGAAAAAAAATTACTAGGTGTATTAAAGAATTATAAGAAATCTTTTGGTTGGACTATTGTTGATATAAGAGGAATAAGCCCTTTCATTTGCATGCATAGAATTTTAATGGAAGAAAATTTTAAACCTACTATAGAATCGCAAAGAAGATTAAATCCTATCATGAAAGAGGTTGTTAAAAAAGAAATTATTAAGTGGTTAGATGCTGGTATTATTAATCCTATTTGAGATAGTCAATGGGTAAGTCCTATTCATTGTGTTTCGAAGAAAGGAGGTGTAACTGTCATTGTTAATGATAAAAATGAACTTATTCCTACAAGACAAGTTACTGGATGACGAATATGTATTGACTATAGGAAATTAAATAAAGCCACTAGAAAGGATCATTTTCCTTTAACTTTCTTGGATCAAATGCTCGATAAATTAGCTGGACACTCATATTTCTATTTCCTGGATGGATATTCTGGTTATCATCAATTAATTATTGCTCCTGAGGACCAAGAAAAGGTAAATTTTACAAGTACTTATGGAACATTTGCTTTTAGAAGAATGTCTTTTGGTTTATGTAATGCACCTGCAACTTTTCAAAGATGTATGATGTCAATATTTTGTGATTTGATTGACAAAGGAATAAAAATTTTCATGGACGATTTTTCAGTCTTTGGAACTTCTTTTGAATCTTGTTTGGAAAACATAGCCAAAGTTCTGAAAAGATGCGAAGAAACAAATTTAGTTCTTAACCAGGAAAAATGTCAATTCATGATCACAGAAGGCATTGTACTTGGACACAAAGTATCACGAAAAGGGATGGAAGTAGATCAAGCAAAAGTGAAAATTATTGCTGAATTGCAACCACCTACTACTGTTACTGATGTGAGAAGTTTTCTAGGTCATGCTGGATTTTATAGATGATATATAAAAGATTTTTCTAAAATTGCTAAACCACTTTGTCATTTATTAGAAAAAGATGCACAATCTGAATTTAATGGAGAATGTATTAATGCTTTTAATATTCTAAAAGAAAAATTAATAATTGCATCTATTATTGTTGCACCTGACTGGAATAAATTTTTTAAATTAATGTGTGATGCAAATGATTTTGCAATTGGAGCAGTATTAGGACAAAAATATGAGAAAATTTTAAAAGTTGTATATTATGCTAGTAAAACTCTCACTGAAACACAAAGAAATTACACTACTACTGAGAAAGAGCTTCTAGCTATAGTATATGTCTTTATAAATTTAGATCTTATCTTCTTGGGACTAAATACATAGTTCATACTGATCATTCTGCTATTAAATATCTAATATCTAAGAAGGATTCTAAACCTAGACTTATAAGATGGGTTTTACTTCTACAAGAATTTGATTTTCAAATAGTAGATAGAAAAGAAACTGAAAACCAAATTGCGGATCATTTGTCTAGAATTAAAAATGATATTATTTTGGAAGAAAATATAAATGAGAAATTCCTTGATGAATCTTTATATGTTATTCAAAGAAACAAAACACCGTGGTATGCTGATATTGTTAATTATTTAGTTAGCAATATTTTGCCTTATGACTTGGATAACAAATTTATTAAGAAATTTAAATATGATGCTAAATATTATATTTAGGAAGAACCTCATTTATTTAAAATTGGTAAAGATTCTATGATTCGAAGATGTGTACCTTATGAGGAAACTTTTGCTATTATTCAAAAATGTCATGATTCGATTTTGGAGGACACTTTGGCATAGATAAAACTCGCATTTAAAATTTTAAATTCTAGATTTTATTGGCCTACCTTATTTAAAGATGTGAGAAAATATGTGAAAACATGTGATCGATGTCAAAGGATGGGAAATATATCTAGGAAAGATGAAATGCCTTTAAACTATATATTGGAAGTTGAAATTTTTGATATATGGGGATTAGACTTTATGGGACAATTTGTTCCATCATCTGGAAAAATTTATATTTTATTAGCAGTTGATTATGTTTCAAAGTGGATTGAAGCTATTGCTTTACTAAACCGTGATTCCAAAAGTGTTTCAAAATTTTTAAAGAAAATGATATTTTCAAGATTTGGAATGCCTAAGGTAATTATCACTGATGGTGGAAGTCATTTCAGGAATATAAGAATTCAATCATTACTACAAAAATTTGGAATCAAACATAGAATTGCAACTCGCTTATCACCCTCAAACTAGTGGAATGGTCGAAGTATCAAACGAGAGATATTAAAAGAATTTTTGAAAAGACTGTTAATCCTAAAAGAACTGATTGGGTTGATAGACTTGATTCTGCATTATGGGCTTATAGAACAGTGATCACTGAAAAATTTATTAAGAAATTCATACCTATTTTTGATGAAATTGCACTTTAAAGAAAAGTGCTTTCTTTATTTTGTTGCAGGAATGGAGAATTTAGGTGATAAAAGCAAAAATCATAAAAAGGAGCGAATTTGGAGCAAAAAGGAAGAAAATAATGAAATTTGTGCTGAGTCACCGACGGCGAGATCGAGCCCGCCGACGGCGAGGATACGAGGAAGAAAATTCGAAGGATTTATAACCTGTCTCGCCGACAGGTGATCCCGAGCCCGCCGAACGGCGAGATAGCGCGGTTTGAAGATCTTCTAGAAGCCTCGCCGACAATGAAGGTAGTTCGTCGCCGACGGCGAGCTAGTTCAAATGGCGCGGATACATTGAACCTGGACACTTTTTGAAGGGATGCTTACACACCTCTTGGTCCTTTGCTCACCTCTATATATAGAGGCCGAAATTCAGCTTATAAGTGTGCAGTTTTTGTGTTCTAAGTGTGTGTGTTAATTGGTGTTATTGGGTGTTAAGTGATATTTTGTGTGTCAATTTGAGTCTTTAGTGAGTCTTCAGTGAGTTAGTGAGTTTTTAGTGAGTCTTGCTGTACTGGAAGGAAGAGTCAAAAGAACTGCTAGAAGTCTGCTTGGGGATAAATCGAGATAAGTATTTGTATTTATTGTTATTAACTTTAAATGAAATCCATGCTTAGTTTAGTTCTCATGCATTCTGAGTAGTTTATTAGTCTTTCTCCCTGTTATGAAATTAAGTGACTTGATGAACTAAAAATAGAAGTACTTTTATATATATTAATAAATTGTGATAATTTTTACTTAAAACTTAATTTACTTTCAAACTGGCCATTTGATTTGTTAAAATGTGTTGATTATCAACTATAGTAAAAATTACATCCGATATTCGGGAATTCAAAAGCCTTGGAAGGAGGGTGCAAATAAATAAGGAAATAAGATCATCGGGCGTAGAATTGAGCATTTTAGTGTGACAGACTAAAATATTCAATTCGGTCCCATTGTTTGAGAGCCGAAGTGTAGATGTTAGCTCTCGGGCGAGGGAACGTGGGAGCTCCGAAGTGGCGATCGGTATCCTCCCAGCCTAGCCGCAAATTCAGTAATCAAACATAGGATTAGCCAATATTCTTTACACCTGGACCAAAGGGTAAAGAATAGGAATGCTCATATTTGTCACAATACCTTAAAATTATCTATTTAAATTCATCAATCACTTAAATTTCTAAACAAGGGGAAAGATACTTTTTCTGAATAGTTAAGACTTATTTAGCAATTAGTTTAGTTTTCTGCACTTTCAATACGTATTAATTTTCTACTTAGTTAAGTTACCTAATTGAAATACCTAGTTTACTTTATTGCGCTTAAATTTAGAATTCAAAATTTTCATATACTATTATTATTAATATTATTTTAAATTAGTCGTTATTCGATTTTCTCTTTCCTCGTGGGATCGATAACTGGGACTCCACTAGAGCCTCGTATTACTTGATACGATACGTATACTTTCCTAGCATCCACAACATAAACAATTACAATTCTATACATATAATATAGCGGGGTCAAGTTTTTGGCGTCGTTACAATTAAATTAAAAAATATCATAATATAAAATTGTGGGTCAAGTTTTTGGCGTCGTTGTCGGGAAAGTAAGAAAAATTTACTTAGAGTAACGGACTATTTTAAAATAATCATAATAAATAAATTAATATCTATTCTAAAATTGTATGCGCAAATTTAGAAAGGAAAATTTAATACCTTACGATTCGAATTAGAGCGTACAATTAAAAGAATTAGAAAACAAAAGAAACAAATTATAAATTTAACACAAATGACGAATATTCCCGAAATTCAAAATATGAACCAACAAAGACCATTAAGAGATTATGCCAACCCTACATCGGATGAAATTCATTTAACTATTCAAAACCACGATGTAGCCGCTAATTCATTTGATCTCGAAACTCCGCAATTATCCAAATGGTACAAAACAATCAATTAGTGGTTCACCTACTCGAAGATCCTAACTTACATCTTGCTAGTTTTCTAGAACTTTGTGCTACTTTTAAATATCAAGGAGTATCCGACGATGCTTATAAGACTTAGACTTTTTCCTTTTTCATTAAGGGATAAGGCTAAAATGTGGTTGAATTCGTTAGCACTCGGATCTATTAAAACTTGGGGAGAATTATCACAAAAATTTCTATCCAAATATTTTCCACCATCTAAAACTGCTAAGTTTAGAAATGATATAACTTCTTTTTGTCAGATAGATGGAGAATCAATATATGAATCTTG